>JACYFF010031954.1:27826763-27865275 GCA_017589665.1 Selenicereus undatus | reverse complement strand
TTAGCCCTTTTAACAAAAGATGCTTCAGATTCCGATAAGGAAGAAGTATACTATTCAGAATCAAATGAAGACTTTGAATATGAATCTTCTCCTATCATGTCTTTGAATGTAATCACTAACAAATTCCAAAAAGAATTCCTCCTTGATCTCATAGGACAAATTTCCGATATAGATACAAAGAGAGAATATCTTGAGAAACTCAAAAGTATTATCCTTGAAGAAGAATATAAGACTCCCAAATTTGAGTTAGGATCTTCATCTTCCCCCATCTCCCAAATTTTTGAGCAATACCCTATTACTAATCCTTTTCAAGAAATTACTACCAAACAGCTACAGGCAGAAGTTAACGACCTCAAAGCCCAAGTTCGACTCCTCAAAACAGATATTGTTAGCCTCAAAACTAAAGATTTAGAAATTGAAGCTAAACTCGCCATTTTTTAAACAAATAAGGTCAGTCCCTCTAACCTTGACTTTGATATTTCAAAAGTTTCTGATACTGCTATTTCTGAAAGTCAATTTTTACAGACTATTTTGCATGTTACATTTCAAAAATGGTATTCCGTTGTTAAACTTGTAGTCAATGACTTCTCAATTAATACAATAACTCTCATTGATAGCGGAGCCGATTAAAACTAGTACTAATGGTGAACCATTAAACATTCGATATAAGCTTAACAAAGGCTATATTCAAAATGATGATTACTGTTTCAAAAATATTTTTCTCATTGTTGAGAAAATTACAAATGATGTTGTTTGAGGAACACCTTTTCTAACGCAAATTTACCCGTTTTTGGTGAATGAAACCAGTGTTGATACTAAGATAATGGGAAAACCGATATCATTTAATTTTCTTTCTGAAGCTCGCCTTAGGGAAGTCCTTAGTCTACAATCCTCTTATATTTTTAAGCAAATAAATATTTTAAGATCCAAACAAAGGCAAATTTGTCATCTACAAGAAGAAATTTCTTATCTTCGTATTGAAGAACAATTGAAAACCCCTTATGTCCAACTCAAAATCTCATAATTTGAACAATTACTTAAGAAAAGGATATGTTTTGATCTCCCTAATGCATTTTGGGAATGAAAAAAACATATTAATTCTTTGCCTTACAAAAAGGGATTTGATGAAAAACATATTCCTACAAAAGCCAGACCAACACAAATTAATTTCAAACTTCTTGAGCATTGCAAAAAGGAAATTCAAAATTGGCTTGATAAAAAGGTGTCCAGACAATCAAAATCTCCTTGGAGTTGTGCAGCTTTTTATGTTAATAACGTAGCCGAAAAGGAACAAGGAGTCCCTAGGCTAGTCATTAACTACAAACTTTTGAATAAAGTTCTCCAATGGATTAGATATTCAATTCCTAACAAAAGAGATTTACTTAATCGACTTTACAATGCAAATTTTTTTTCAAAATTCGACATGAACTCTGGATTCTGGTAGATCCAAATAACGGAGCAAGATAGATACAAAACTGCTTTTACAGTTCCCTTCGGCCATTATGAATGGAACGTTATGCCCTTTGGTCTCAAAAATGTCCCCTCTGAATTTCAAAACATAATGAATGACATTTGTACTCCCTAAACATCTTTCATTATAGTCTATATAGATGATGTATTAGTATTTTTCAATACAATTGATAAACATTTCAAACATTTACAAACTTTTCTTCAAGTTATAGAAAAAAATGGTTTAACAGTCTCTGCGTTGAAAATGGTTCTCTTTCAAACAAAAATAAGATTCCTTGGGCATGATATTTATCAAGGTACTATCAAACCCATTATGAGATCTTTAGCATTTGCTGGTAAATTTCTTGATGAAATCAAAGATAAAAAAATAGCTACAAAGATTTCTTGGTTGCTTAAATTACGTTTCTGATTTCTTCCCTCATCTGCGTCAATTATGTGCACCCCTTTATAGGAGACTTAGAAAGAACCCAGATCCCTGGACTGATGTAGATACTCAAATAGTTAAACAAATAAAAGATTACCATGTCTTAATATCCCAAATCCTATTGCATCTATGATTGTCGCAACTGATGCATCAGATATAGGTTACGGAGGCATACTTAAACAGAGGTTAGAATCACAACCTAATGAACAATTAGTTAGGTTTCATTCAGGACTTGGGCTCGGTCCACAACAAAATTATTCTTCTATCAGAAAGGAAATTTTATTTGTAGTACTCTGTATTTCGAAGTTTCAAGATGATTTGTTTTATAAAAATCTTACTTCGCATCGATTGCAAATCAGCAAAAGAAATTTTACAAAAGGATGTAAAAAATTTAGCTTCGAAATAAATATTTGCCAGATGGTAAGCAGTTTTATCTGCTTTTGATTTTGACATTGAATTCATCAAAGGTTAAGACAACTCTTTTCCTGACTTCCTGACTAGAAAATTCTTGCAAGGAAAGAGAGACAAAATTTCTTTACTGCAGGAATCAAAATGAGTTCCAGCAAAGACAAAGGTAAAGACAAAGGCAAAGCAATCCAAAAAGCTGAAGACTATCAGCTTCAAGTTCCCACACAAAATCAGTTTCTCCTGTTAACAAATTTTCCCCCATTACCTTACAAAACTATTGTCACCAAACCAGCCACAAAATCAACTCATGATAATGCCTACCTTGTTCGACATACTAAACATTTATTCCTTACTAGCTATAAGACCATTCCTTCTCCAGACATTATTAAACCTCTCATCCAAAGAATCTTTGGAAAACGTCATTTTGCCATAGATGACCCCCAAAAAACTCAACAATATTATGAACTTATCCTTGTTAACACTCGTTCAATTGACATAACCCACACCTTCGACAAAATTAACCTTGGATTCATTTTTTTTTTCCAAATGCATTATCCACAATGTCCTGAGCACTCAACAATGGAAAAATCCATTTGAAAAAAGAAGCTTTTCCATACCATTTACCCCTCAAACCTTTACTTACAATGATTATAGGATGGCATGGTATCGAGCCTTCCTTTACCATCCTGAAACCCATTCCTGGTTTTTCAATTTCCATGACAATTGTCCAAACACTTTTCCTATTTGGTTTTACTATTGGTGGACATGGTTCGGTTGTAGCACAACAATTCTACCTAATGAAGCAAAAGAAGGATGTGATTTCTGGGAAAAGAACACCTCATCCCTTGAACCATACACCAAAGAAGTACAATTCTATCGGACTTTCAACATCGCTTGGATCTTTAGTTGGGAGTACCGTCTACAAAATCATTTACTTAATGCATTTCCACTTTCTATGGTCCGTATTTATAAGATCAAATGGTGGAATGAATACAACACCAAATTATGCGGTAAAGAGAATGTGGAGTATTTCTACAAAACCAAAACCAAAAAGTTTACTCTCCACAATCTCCATACATTTGAGAAGAAAAGGGAAGTTGCTACTAGGCCCTCAACTCCAATAAAAAAGGATAGTCGAACAACTTCTACCAAAGCTCAAGTAAAGGATTATCACAAAAGGAACGTGAAATCCTCGAACTTCTCAAGGATGACCCTGGCATGCGACAAATATTTCTTCAAAAAATTTTGGACAAAACTAATGACTCAGATGATGAGACAGTTAGTTCTACTACATCCTCTACAAAATCAAATCGGCAGGATTACCAAGATTCACAAGATCCGTACTATCTGTGATTGACAAAAAAAAAGAAAAAACAAAAGAAAGAGCATGTAAGAGTTGTGACCCTTCACACTTACAAAAGTCATGGCTCTTGGCAAAAATAAAGGTCATTCCTAACGAATCTTTTCTTTTGCAGATAACAAACAATACTGTTCAGTAACAGTTTTAAGATAAGAACGACACACCTTTCGGTGCTATCTTTCTTCATGTGGCAGACAAAAGGAATCTCCTTTTTCAAAAGACAAAAGCCTCAATTATACGACTACTTTCCCTGTCTATATTAAGGATAGACAAATGTTGTAGAGGGCATAACGAATTCAACCATTCTCTTGTATTCCCTTAAGTCTCTCTCTCTCTCTAGCTGTGTGAAGGGAGAAAAGTGGATAAGGACCAAAACCCTAATCTAGAGGGGGTGAACACCCAGGAAGAGGTTGCCTGGTACTTGGGGAAGAAGTTGGCTTACATTTACAAGGCCAAGATTAAGAAGAATGGGTCTCACTATCGCTGCATTTGGGGTAGGTCTGTAGGCCTGATGGTAACAACGGTGTAGTCCGTACCAAGTTCAAGTCCAACCTTCCACCCAAATCCATGGGTGCCAAGGTCAGGTTCTCTTCATGTACCCCAGCAACATCTAAGGAGCTTGTTGGATTTGTGGTGGAGACACTAGGAACACATAAAGTTGTTCAATTAGAGTACCAAGAACACTACCCTACATTTCATAGGAAACCCAAAAGAAGAACAGGCATCTTCTAAAACCATTCTTATTAATCTCCATTGTCCTACCCTAACAGATCATTTCAGACTAGATTAACGAGTTATTTTCTAGAGAACCCGAACTCTAGAAAAAACTCTTAGCCCTTTTAACAAAAGATGCTTCAGATTCCGATAAGGAAGAAGTATACTATTCAGAATCAAGTGAAGACTCTGAATATGAATCCTCTCCTATCATGTCTCCGAATGTAATCACTAACAAATCCCAAAAAGAATCCTTTATTAAAGCTTCTGCAAATAGTCACTTCCTAAGGATCATCTAGTTTGACTGTATCATTTCCCTCCCGGCCTTTTCATAAAGGTGTAGCGAGAATGGGATCACCTTTGAGAAAAAATTTTAGGTCATCCTGGGCAGGATGAACAACAGAAACACTTGAACCATTTGTAAAATGCCATGTTTTGAGAAGATTTGTCTGAACATTTAGACTAGGGATGGTATAGACATTTTGGAGTCTGTGCTTGGAAGCAAACGTGGGAACCAAAGGAAGAAGGGAAAATTGAATTGGAGACGTTCCATGTCTTTAATCCATTATGTCTTTATATGTTCCTTGAAGTTGCGGTCTATTTGTTCAAACCAAGCTCTTAAAGAAGTATTTTGAAGTGAATAATAATCTTTTTTGAGGATAGACCAATCAATGGTGAAACTAGATTTTGTGAGGACATTAATGGCAGCTCCTATCCCATATGAAGTGGGAGATGGATGGTCTTGAACTGGTTTAGGAACCGGAGCTCTAAATCTGTATCTTTCGGAGTGATCTAAAGGTTCTGACCTAGAGGAATAATCTGAAAAAGATCTCCGATAATTTGAAGGTCCAGGAATGGACGAATCATCACAAATAGATAAAGATCTAAATTTAAGAACAACCCCGCCATCAGGTTCTTCTATAATTTGATCGATGTCTCTCCTTTCTATTTGTGCAGGTGGTTGGGGTTCAAGTAGTTCAATTTCATAAGGAAGAGTTATTTCATCCCATTTGAGAAGTTTTGGAGTAAAAATTGTGGGCTTTTCGTCTTCAATTTGCAAGAGAATTGTTTCCTGAGAATTTGAAGGAAGAGGGTTCGAAAATCTTGTATTTAAATTGGTAGACGTAAGTCTAAAATAGATTTTTTTGAAGTCAAGAAATTCATTACCTTGGATATGAACATCAAATTTCAAAGCTTCTGTTGTCATAGGATAAGTTGGATCAACCATAAAATCAGGATAACAATTAAAAAATACTAGTCCTTTGCAGATGTTTGTCTGAATAACAGCTAAAAGAGAAGATTTGTATTTTCTTAACCTTTTGTCTCTTAATGCCATATAAATGGGTGCATTAATCCCCTTTTTAAGAAGGGGTTTAATGGCTACTTGAACTAAACCAATATGCATAAATCTATATTTAGCTTTTAAATGACTTTCAATAGAATTTTGTTTTATCATAGCAATTGTTTGCAATCAATTTTGTAAACTTAAGACTTCTTCATGCGTTTTGACAGAATAAGCTTTAATGAAATCAAAAGTTCCAATTTTGTAAATAGTGTCAGTCTCAATTTTAGGTAATTGCCAATTAGCATAATTGTCAGGAGAGGGTGCTCTAAATATGGCACTAGGTCTTTGTTCATTAGAATTAACTATGTCACTATGGCTGCTATCTGAACTAAAGGACAATAGTCTTCTTAATCTAGATGCCATTGTGTTAATGCATGCTCATACTCTAGTGGTAGACAGATGATAAAGATGGGACCACCAACCGGGACCACCACATGGTTGACCAACGGATACACAGGCTGACCAACGCCTAAATCGCCACTAAATTAAAACAGCTCTATGCAATAAGAGATAGTACATACACATTCACAACTTACCTAAATGCAGACACTTCGTCGAATGGCTCTGATACCAAAGTAAACAGGATCAAAAATTGATCAAAAATTGTATTGAAATAGTTGAAATTGTACAGATGAAATTGTGTAACCAAGAACTTATATAAATACTAGAGAGAGAGAGAGAGAGAGAGAGAGAGAGAGAGAGAGACTTAAGAGAATACAAGAGAATGGTTGAATTTGTTCTGCCCTCTACAACATTTGTCTATCCTTAATATAGACAGGGAAAGCAGTCGTATAATTGAGGCTTTTGTCTTTTAAAAAAGGAGATTCCTTTTGTCTACCACATGAAGAAAGATAGCACCGAAAGGTGTGTCGTTCTTATCTTAAAACTGTTGGTGAACAGTGTTTTTTGTTATCCGCAAAAGAAAAGATTCGTTAGGAATGGCCTTTATTTTTGCCAAGAGCCATGACTTTTGTAAGTGTGAAGGGTCACAACTCTTACATGCTCTTTCTTTTGTTTTTTCATTTTTTTTTTGTCAATCACAGATAGTACGGATCTTGTGAATCTTGGTAATCTTGCTTGTTGAGTTATTTTGATTAAGTTTTGATGATAACAAATCCAAGTGTAAAAATTTGTCCAAGTAATGTTGCTCCAAACACGATCTCCAAACAGGCCTAGCTGTTGGTTATAATCTTTATTGTATTAACTGATTTGCTACATGTGAGAACAAGTCTTTAAAACAGGTTCTACTTGGTGGTTCTATATTAAGATCAACTCAATGTAAAGCATGTGGTTCCGAAACTCTAGCAATGCAAAGAACAACCCCAGCAAACAAGGTGGCCTTGGTGTTCACAGCAACTCTACCAATCTTGGACAAGATGACTGGTTCAAAACAAGAAGTCTTGGGTATATAGGTTTATTTATTTAGACTCTTGTTAATATGCCAATATTGAAAACATCATTTTAAACACTTCTTGAATCGGCAGTTGCGCTAAGCGTTTCAGAACACCAGTTGCGAACAACCCTGCAAACAGGGTGCCTAGGGTGTTTCTGAACAGAAACGGCTATGCCTGATTATTTTGGAAAAATTTATTTCGGCTGGCCAAAAGCTCTAAAATACTTTCTTAAAATCCCAGGATAGGATATTTTTGAGATACGAATTATTATGGGAGATTTGCCAAAATTGTGTTGCTAAATATTTTTCCAAAACCAAAAGATCTTTGTCACCTATATTTTAGGAAGTGATTTATTCAAATTTCAAAGTTGAGATTTCTGGTTCCTTATTTGAAATTCTCCACGGCTATTTCAAACGAAGAGGATAAGTTTTATCTTTTAGAAACAAATCCCTTTCATCTTGGAAATTTCTTATCCACTAGCCGTTTGGAAAATCCTTTGCTTGGAAATCTCCTTTGATGCCATACTTGGCAGATTCTCAGCAACTTCCTTGATTTTTGTACCGTTGATCTTCTTGGTTAAAAGCTTAGCTCTTCTCTCCCATTCGCAGACACAACAGATATTGAGAAAACACAGTGTGGTAAAAAGAAAAATTCTGAAAACCCGGTTTTTACTCAAAAGTAAGAAAAGATTTCTTGAGCTTCAATTCGCAAAGAAAAACCGTGACAAGCTGTGTTAATTTGAGTTTTCAAACCATTGGCATAATAGGATCTTCAGTGTACCTTACATCTGCTTAGTGAGAAGCACCCTCAGTAAGGTGTTTTCAACCCTGATCTTGGATCAGAAAAGTGAGTAAGTGGTCCTCAGTCGTGTGGACTTTGGACGTGTCCAATTTGGTGAGATTTGGACGTGGTGTAACCGTTCTTAGGGAAGAAGGTTACGTGGTTGCAAGTTGTAACAAGGTGTGTTACATTCGTAACGAGTTAAGCCCGGTTATAGTGAAGTGGTTAAAAGCCTACATGAGGTAGGTCGTGGTTTTTCACACCTCAATTGGGCTAGAGGTGTTTTCCACGTAAAAATTGTGTGTGCTTTATTTCCGCATTTATCTTGGTGATTTTCGTACTTGCAATATCTGAAAACACCCCCTACAAACAAGTCAATAGGGTGTTCGTCATCTGAGAACAACCTCTGTCAGGGTGTTTATTACTTATAACGCGAAAATCAGACACCACAATTCACCCCCCCTCTTGTGGAAGTATACTCATAAATTCAACAAGTGGTATCAGAGCAGGTTCTCTTTCAAAAGGCTAACACCTTGAGAGATTCTGAAGATGAGTACACCACAAGGAATTCTTGAAGGGCAATCCATTACTCGTCCACCCTATTTCAACGACCAATATTATGGTTGGTGGAAAAATAGGATGAAGAACTATATTCAGGCAGAAGATTATGAGTTATGGATGCTCATCAAGAACGGGCCTCTTGTTCCCACCAAGGTGCTTGAAGATGGCAAGATGATTCCCAAGGAACCCAAAGAGTTTGATGCTGAAGATTATGAGAAAATGGAAAAGAATGCTAAGGCCAAGAAGCTATTATATTTCGGCCTAGGTCCAGATGAATACACTCGCATCTTTGAGTGTGAATCAGCCCAAGCTATCTGGAACGCCCTGCAAGTTGCTCATGAAGGTACGAGTCAAGTTAAACAATCTAGAATTGAGCTACTTATGCGACAATACGAGTTGTTTGATATGGGTGATCGAGAAACTGTGATGGATATGTACACACGGTTTACCCACATCACAAACGAATTAAAATCTCTGGGAAAGTCTTTCACCACCGAAGAGTTGGTGAGGAAAATCCTCAGAATTTTACCTCGTATGTGGGAGGCTAAAGTGGCAGCCATCCAAGAGGCTAAAGACATGAACAAGATCACCCTCGACGAGTTGATTGGCAATCTTCAAACCTATGAACTCAGAAAGAACTCACAACAAAAAGAGGTGCAGAAGAAGGATCGTGGGCTTGCCTTGAAAGCACATGAGGACACTGACTCTGACCTTGAAAATGAAGACATGGCCCTAATGACTAGAAAATTCAAGAAATTCTTCAAAAAGATCAAGGAAAGCAACAAAAGAAAAGACTTCAGTAAGTCCAGAAACACCCCCAAAGAACAGCTCACAGGGTGTTTCAAGTGCAGCAAACCAGATCACTTAATCAAAAATTGTCCTCTGCTTCGAGAAGATCAGATGCCCGAACAACCTCGAAAACAGGGTCGAAAACATCCTATAAATAATCTGGGCAAGCGTTTCTCGAGAGCTATGCTGGCTGCTTGGGGAGATTCCTCTAAGGATGAAGGAGAATCTGAAGCTGAAGAAGAAGGTGTAGCACTGATGGCACAAAGTGATTCAGATTCAAGTGATGAATCAACAATCAGCCTCTCAGATCTCAAGAACAAGGTACATGGTCTTAACAAAGCTACTTTAGAAGAACTTCTATATAATGTGATAGACACCTGTGCTGATCTAAAAAGAGAAGTTCGTGACCTAGAGCTTGAAAATGAAATTCTTAAAAATGAAAAACTTGGTTTACATGAAAATATTAACATGCTCAAAGAAAATCTTTTTATAAAAGAAGGAGATTATACTCGAGTGGAAGAAAAACTCTTTGAGGTGGAAGGAATGGTTGAAGACTTGCTCAAAGAGAACAAGAGCTTACATGCTAATATAGAAAAACTGAAAACCGAACTTGCCACGACCAAGCGTTGGAACAAGTCTTCACAAGCCCTTGATTGGTTAAACACTCACCACAGTCGAAACAAAAAGGGACTTGGTTACAAGCATAACCGGAACGTTTACCCAATACATAGAAAGTATGCGGGATTACCTGAAAACATCGTTTGCTTTCATTGTGGTAAAACGGGTCATTATAGATATACTTGTCCTTTAAGAAAACATGCCAATGAAAAGAATGAAAGGTATGTGAAACAAATCTGGATTAGAAAAGATGAGCTTTACATGTCTAAAAGAATAGGACCCAAGTGGATCTGGGTTCCCAAAACTAACCCGTGATTTGTTTTGCAGGCTGAAGTGAGAGAGAACAACCTTATGAACAACCCTACCAACACCCTTAAAAATAGGCAGTTGTGGTTTGTTGATAGTGGGTGTTCACGGCACATGACTGGTGAAAAATCAAATTTTCTCTCACTTACAGCTTTGAATGGTGGGAGTGTAGCATTTGGAAACGGCAAATCTGGGACAATTGTCGGTATAGGTAATATTGGTAAAACTCTCTCCCACTCAATTGATAATGTGCACTTAGTTGATGGGTTAAAGCACAATTTGCTAAGTGTGTCCCAACTGTGTGACAAGAACAACCTAGTACTGTTTTCAAAAACACGTTGTTTGGTTGTGAATGACGACACAGGAGATGTTGTGTTGAGGGGGAAGCGATGTCAAAATGTTTATAAAGTTTGTATTTCCACTCTTCCCCAAAATAATCTGACTTGTTTAAATGCATTAAATGATGATATAATGCTATGGCACAAGAGACTAGGTCATGCAAGCTTGTCCTTGTAAAATAAACTTGTTTCCAAGGATTTGGTTGTTGGACGACCTTCCATCAAGTATAATGATGACAAGGTATGTGAAGCTTGTGCAAAAGGAAAACAAGTCAGATCTTCTTTAAAATCTAAAAAGTGTGTAAGCACCACCCGACCTCTTGAGTTATTGCATATTGATCTGTGTGGTCCCATGAGGATAGCTAGTAGAGGTGGGAAAAGGTATGTGCTTGTAATAGTGGATGATTACTCTCGATTTACTTGGACTCTGTTCTTGGCCTCCAAGGATGAAACTTTTGAGAATTTTATTGCCCTTCTCAAAAGGATTGAAAAGAGAGTAGGACACTCATTGGTTAGCTTGAGGTCTGATCATGGTACTGAATTTGAAAATGCAAGCTTTATAAAATTTTGTAATGAACATGGTGTTGATCAAAACTTCCCAGCCCCAAGAACACCCCAGCAGAATGGGGTGGTTGAATGAAAAAATCGTACCTTAGAAGACATGACTAGAACAATGCTTATTGCTAGTAGTCTTCCTAAGAACTTTTGGGCAGAACCTTTGAACACATCATGTTACATTATAAACAGATGCATGATTAGACCCATTTTGAACAAAACTCCGTATGAACTTCTTAAAGGCAGAAAACCCAATATTGTGCATCTAAGAACATTTGGTTGTAGATGTTTCGTGCATAACAACGGGAAGAATGCCTTAGGAAAGTTTGATCCTTGGAGTGATGAGGCAATATTTCTTGGTTATTCCTCTCACAGTAAGTCACACAAAGTCTTTAACAAAAGAACCTTGTGTGTTGAGGAAAGTGTGCATGTGTTTTTTGATGAATCTAACTCCTTGAATGAGAGTAATGCACAGGATGAAGAGTTTGAATTAGGTCTTGTCCAAAAGGAGTTGTTGAATCAAGAAAAACAAGGTGAGATCACCCTGAAGGAAACAGGTACAGAAGCTATTCCTCAAAATGACAGGCAAGGTGAGAACCAAGCAGGGGGAAACACCGTTGAACCCTGTTCGGGACCATGTTCTTCAGGAACAGACTTACAAACAGGTGCAGAAACAGGCTCAGGAGGTGTTTGTGAGCCTGATTCTTCAAATATTCCGACTAGAGTAGAACATGTGTCTGTGGATCCACTTAATCCAAGACCATGGAAGCACCATAGTTCGCACCCTCTTGATCAAATCTTGTCAGATATTAATACTGGAGTGCAAACTAGATCTAAACTTAAGAATTTTTATGCTTTCTATGCTTTCCTTTCTAACATTGAGCCAAAAAGTGTGAATGAAGCTCTTGCAGATTCAGATTGGATCACGGCTATGCAAGAAGAACTTCATCAATTTGAAAGAAACAAAGTGTGGCACCTTGTACCTAAACCTGCAGACAGAACAATCATTGGAACCAAGTGGGTGTTCCGAAATAAGCTGGATGAGTCAGGAACAGTCACTAGGAACAAGGCAAGGCTGGTGGTTCAAGGGTACAATCAAGAAGAAGGGATTGATTATGAAGAAACCTTTGCACCAATTGCTAGAATTGAGGCTATTCGAATTTTAATAGCCTTTGCAGCTCATATGGAAATCAAGCTATATGAAATGGATGTTAAAAGTGCATTCCTTAATGGATACCTTAAAGAAGAGGTGTATGTCAAACAACCCCCTGGTTTTGAAAATGGTGATTTTCCAAATCATGTTTTTAAACTTGACAAAGCACTTTATGGTTTAAAACAAGCTCCAAGAGCTTGGTATGAACAGTTGTCAAGCTTTTTACTTGAAAATGATTTTAGAAGAGGCAAGGTAGACAATACCTTGTTTCTGAAATCTAAGGGGGAACATCTATTGATTGTCCAAATATATGTAGATGACATTATATTTGGTGCGACTCATCATGATTTATGCAATGAATTTTCAAATATGATGAGGAGTGAGTTTGAGATGAGCATGATGGGTGAGCTTAATTTTTTCTTAGGCTTACAAATCAAGCAAACTCCAAACGGCACCATGATCCATCAACAAAAGTATATCAAGGAGCTACTTAAGCGTTTTAGGATGGAGTCAGTCAAACCCATAGACACTCCTATTTCTCCTTCAACCAAGTTGGTTGTGGATGATGGGAGTCCCTCAGTTGAGGAGAAAATCTATAGGGGCATGATTGGGTCACTCCTATACCTAACCGCTAGTAGACCGGATATCGTTTTTAGTGTTGGTTTATGTGCCCGTTTTCAGTCTAGTCCTAAAGAGACTCATCTTAAGGCTGTTAAACGGATATTAAGATATTTAAAGCATACACCTGATTTAGCTCTATGGTATCCTAGAGGTTGCAATCTTGATCTTGTTGGATATGCTGATGCTGACTATGCAGGTTTTCTAGTTGATAGAAAGAGTACCTCAGGTATGGCTCATTTTCTTGGACCTTGTTTGGTATCTTGGGCTACCAAGAAGCAACATTCTGTTGCCATGTCCACAGCAGAAGCTGAATATGTTGCAGCAGCTTCATGTTGTGCTCAACTGTTGTGGATAAGACAACAGCTTAAGGATTTTTGTGTTGACACTGGATGCATTCCTATTTTTTGTGACAATACTAGTGCTATTAACATTGCTAAAAACCCATGTCAACACAAAAGGACAAAACATATTGACATTCGATTTTTTAAGAGATAATGTGGAAAAAGGCTTTATTTCAATGAATTTTTGCTCCACTGAAAATCAAATAGCTGATATATTCACTAAGGCACTGAGTAGAGACCAATTCGAGAGAAACAGACTGGAACTGGGGTTGGTGAAAACACCCTGAGAACACCTGTTCTCAGAGTTGGACCAAGCTGGCAAAAATATCCTATAATACCTGCTTTCTCTCCTTGCTTGGAAATTGTTACCCTTAACGAATTTGTGCAGTCTATATGCTACTAAGTTCATGTATGAAGACTACTACCTTGAGAAATGGAGCAGAGTAATAAGGGAAGCATGTTCAGAAACAGGCAGCTCGAACAGGTATGTCCCTTGGTTGTTCGATGCATAAGGAATGTGTTTTGCTTTTAATATTTTCACCCGTTGCAATCTTTTAAAAGATCTCGGCTGCTCTCTCTCTCTCCCTCTCTTCTTAAGTGCTCTGCTTGCAGTCTTATCTGTCCTCTCTCGCAAACAGCTCTCAAACCCTAATCTCTCTCCTCTGCAAACAATGGCCTCCAACCAACCCTCTAACTCAAACTCTCTGGTTCTTGCGTCCTCAATCCCTGCTCCCCCTCGCCCAATTCCTTACAAGCCTTTCACATTTCTGAAAAGCTTGTCCCTCGCATCAGTGGGGATAGGGATGGATGACATTCCCTTCAATTGTAGAAGGGAATTGGTATTTTTGGTAGGGTCAGTTGCTTGCCCTCTTCAAGTCGAGTCGGAGGCTGTACCATCAGGGGCTCAAGACAAAATCTTGGAACCTTCTGCAGAGCTTTATGGTAAATTCGAACCCTGTTCTTTTGGGCTGTTTCCAGAAACAGCACTAGAAACTAGGGACGAACCCTTGAATGCTGTGTGGGTAGAGGATCTGCATCTGGATGAGACATCCGAGGAAAGTCAGGAGAAAAATTCTCTTCCTGAGTCTGAACTCCTCACTCCGGCTGTTCAAACCGGAGAGAAAAGAAAAAGGATATAAATTGTGGCCAGACGTAGCAGAACGCCCAGAACAAGGCCACAACCAAGGTTTCAGCTCTCTGAAACTCCCTCTTCTCCTCCTTCTTCCAAGCCTTCTCGCAAGTCTGCGAGAATTGCTCTCAAGTCAGTCCCTAGAACCTCAAGATCATCTGCTCCGGTCATTGAGGAAATTTCCTCCTCCTCAAGTTTGTCTGGGTCTGACTCTGAGGATCCCTCGTTCAAACAAGGGACCCCCGTGTTCTCAGAACCTTCTGATGAACAAAACCCGTCAATACCAACCACTTCCACAAAATCCTCAGCCTCAAAAACACCCCTCAAGAGGAAACTGAAAACAACCCCTCTGTCCAAAACTGCATCCCCTGCTCCTCAAATCAAAAAGACAAAATTGACCACTCCCTTTCCCTTGTCTGAGAAACATGCGCAATTCCTTAAGCGTAATGTTGTAAGGGGGAAGGTAGTGAACATACATTTTTTTGAGGAACAGGGTCTGGAGGTGTTCTTGAATAAGTTGCGGGTCCAAGGCTGGCTTGAACTGTTTGCAAACACCCACCAAGGGTGTTCTGTGGCTGAGTTGGCTGAATTCTATGCCAACTGCTCTGTCACCAATGGGGTGGTGACAAGTGCTGTCAATGAGTGGCATTTCTCCTTCGATGCTGCTACTCTTGGTGAAATACTGGGTGTCCCCTCACGTGGGTTTGACGTGTATGTGAGGGAAGACAAAACCGCCTTAGACCCTGCCAGACTCCTGGAGATATCTAGGCGGGTAAGCCAGAAACCGGGCCTGAGAACACTCTCTTCTGTCAAAAAGGGCGATCTGATTCCTCTCCACCAACTCCTTTTCATGTTCATCATCAAGAACGTGATACCAAGAGGTCAGGGGAGAAACTCAGCCGACCTTTTTGATCAATGCCTGGTCGACCTCTTGTCCAGGGAGGAACCTATAAATCTTCCTGCTATCATGATTCGTCATTTTGGGCGAATTACAAACACCACCCGAAACCATGATCTCGGGTATGGGTTCTTGTTGACCAAAGTATTTGAACACCTTGGTATTGAGCTCACACGGAGAGTGCCAGCTCAACTAGTTGATGAGATTGGCATGGACACCCTTATGGGATGTGGCTATGAGATTGGCCAAGGGTCAACTCACAAACAGGGTCCTCGACCACCTCGACCCCCTGTTTCTGAGACACCAAGCCCTTCTGTTGAAACTGTTCTTGAGGATCATGCACGCCTCAGAGAAGAGCTTTCGGCTGTGAAGTCTGCTCTCGAAGCAGAAAAGGCCATCTCAGCAAAACGTCATGAAGAACTCCTTGCACTCCTCTCCTCTCTTGCCCCTAGCATTCCTCCTTTGCAAACGAAACCACCCTCTGCCCCTTGATTGTCAAGATTGTTCTCTGTTTTTGTGGTTTGTTGCAATGGTACTGCATTGATTATTAATGAAATATCTGCTGGCAGTCTTTCTTACTTGTTGTTTCTTAAGCTTTATACGCTTTACCATATGTTGTTCTTGCTTTTTATGATGCCAAAAGGGGGAAGCAGAGTGAGAAATTGATAAAAACCTTTTGATTGAATATGAGAATAAAGGAGAGTGAAAATGACTTACGTGGATCACTATCAGCATTCAATTCTTTTGTGTTGTTTTGTCAATATGATCACTTGGTTTGTCATCATCAAAAAGGGGGAATTTGTTGAGTTATTTTGATTAAGTTTTGATGATAACAAATCCAAGTGTAAAAATTTGTCCAAGTAATGTTGCTCCAAACACGATCTCCAAACAGGCCTAGCTGTTGGTTATAATCTTTATTGTATTAACTGATTTGCTACATGTGAGAACAAGTCTTTAAAACAGGTTCTACTTGGTGGTTCTATATTAAGATCAAATCTATGTAAAGCATGTGGTTCCGAAACTCTAGCAATGCAAAGAACAATCCCAGCAAACAAGGTGGCCTTGGTGTTCACAGCAGCTCTACCAATCTTGGACAAGATAACTGGTTCAAAACAAGAAGTCTTGGGTATATAGGTTTATTTATTTAGACTCTTGTTAATATGCCAATATTGAAAACATCATTTTAAACACTTCTTGAATCGGCAGTTGCGCTAAGCGTTTCAGAACACCAGTTGCGAACAACCCTGCAAACAGGGTGCCTAGGGTGTTTCTGAACAGAAACGGCTATGCCCGATTATTTTGGAAAAATTTATTTCGGCTGGCCAAAAGCTCTAAAATACTTTCTTAAAATCCCAGGATAGGATATTTTTTAGATACGAATTATTATGGGAGATTTGCCAAAATTGTGTTGCTAAATATTTTTCCAAAACCAAAAGATCTTTGTCACCTATATTTTAGGAAGTGATTTATTCAAATTTCAAAGTTGAGATTTCTGGTTCCTTATTTGAAATTCTCCACGGCTATTTCAAACGAAGAGGATAAGTTTTATCTTTTAGAAACAAATCCCTTTCATCTTGGAAATTTCTTATCCACTAGCCGTTTGGAAAATCCTTTGCTTGGAAATCTCCTTTGATGCCATACTTGGCAAATTCTCAGCAACTTCCTTGATTTTTGTACCATTGATCTTCTTGGTTAAAAGCTTAGCTCTTCTCTCCCATTTGCAGACACAACAGATATTGAGAAAACACAGTGTGGTAAAAAGAAAAATTCTGAAAACCCGGTTTTTACTCAAAAGTAAGAAAAGATTTCTTGAGCTTCAATTCGCAAAGAAAAATCGTGACAAGCTGTGTTAATTTGAGTTTTCAAACCATTGGCATAATAGGATCTTCAGTGTACCTTACATCTGCTTAGTGAGAAGCACCCTCAGTAAGGTGTTTTCAACCCTGATCTTGGATCAGAAAAGTGAGTAAGTGGTCCTCAGTCGTGTGGACTTTGGACGTGTCCAATTTGGTGAGATTTGGACGTGGTGTAACCGTTCTTAGGGAAGAAGGTTACGTGGTTGCAAGTTGTAACAAGGTGTGTTACATTCGTAACGAGTTAAGCCCGGTTATAGTGAATTGGTTAAAAGCCTACACGAGGTAGGTCGTGGTTTTTCACACCTCAATTGGGCTAGAGGTGTTTTCCACGTAAAAATTGTGTGTGCTTTATTTCCGCATTTATCTTGGTGATTTTCGTACTTGCAATATCTGAAAACACCCCCTACAAACAAGTCAATAGGGTGTTCGTCATCTGAGAACAACCTCTGTCAGGGTGTTTGTTACTTATAACGCGAAAATCAGACACCACAATTCACCCCCCCTCTTGTGGAAGTATACTCATAAATTCAACACTCCTGATTTGATTTTGTAGAGGATGCAGTAGAACTAACTGTCTTGTCATCTGAGTCATTAGTTTTGTCCAAAATTTTTTGAAGAAATATTTGTCGCATGTCATCCTTGAGAAGTTCGAGGATTTCATGTTCCTTTTGTGATAATCCTTTAACTCGCGCTTTGGTAGAAGTTGTTGGACTATCCTTTTTTATTGGAGTTGAGGGGCTAGTAGCAACTTTCGTTTTCTTCTCAAATGTATGGATATTGTGGAGAGTAAACCTTTTGGTTTTGGTTTTGTAGAAATACTTTACATTCTCTTTATAACATCATTTGGTGTTGTATTCATTCCACCATTTGATCTTATAAATACGAACCATAGAAAGTGAAAATGCATTAAGTAAATGATTTTGTAGACGATACTCCCAACTAAAGATCCAAGCGATGTTGAAAGTTTGACAGTATTGTACTTCTTTGGTGTATGGTTCAAGGGATGAGGTGTTCTTTTCCTAGAAATCCCATCCTTCTTTTGCTTCATTAGGTAGAATTGTTGTGCTACAACCGAATCATGTCCACCAATAGTAAAACCAGATAGGAAAAGTGTTTGGACAATTGTCATGGAAATTGAAAAACTAGGAATGGGTTTCAGGATGGTAAAGGAAGGCTCGATACCATGCTATCCTATAATCATTGTAAGTAAAGGTTTGTGGGGTAAATGGTATGGAAAATCTTCTTTCTTCAAATGGATTTTTCCATTGTTGAGTGCTTAGGACATTGTGGATAATGCATTTGGAAAAAAGAATGAATCCAAGGTTAATTTTGTCGAAGGTGTGGGTTATGTCAATTGAACGAGTGTCGACAAGGATAAGTTCATAATATTGTTGAGTTTTTTGGGGGTCATTTGTGGCAAAATGACGTTTTCCAAAGGTTCTTTGGATGAAAGGTTTAATAATGTCTAGAGAAGGATTGGTCTTATAGCTGGTAAGGAACAAATGTTCAGTATGTCGAACAAGGTAGGCATTGTCATGGGTTGATTTTGTGGCTGGTTTGGTGACAATAGTTTTGTAAGGTAATGGGGGAAAATTTGTTGACGGGAGAAACTGATTTTGTGTGGGAACTTGAAGCTGATAGTCTTCAGCTTTTCTGATTGCTTTGCCTTTGTTTTTGTTGGAACTCATTTTGATTCCTGCTGTAAAGAAATTTTGTCACTCTTTCCTTGCAAGAATTCTCTAGTAAAGAAGTCAGGAAGAGAGTTGTCTTGACCTTTGATGAATTCAATGTCAAAATCAAAAGCAAATAAAATTGCTTGCCATCTAGCAAATATTTGTTTCGAAACTAAATTTTTTACATCCTTTTGTAAAATTTCTTTTGCTGTTTTGCAATCGATGCGAAGTAAGAATTTTTTATAAAACAAATCATTTTGAAACTTTGAAATACAGAGTACTACAGATAAAATTTTCTTTTTGGTAGTAGAATAATTTTGTTGTGGACCGAGCCAACGTCCTGAATGAAGCCTGACTAATTATTCATTAGGTTGTGATTCTAACCTCTATTTAAGTATGCCTCCACAACCTATATCTGATGCATCAGTTTCGACAATCATAGATGCAATAGGATTTGGGATATTAAGACATGGTAATGACTTGACTTTATCTTTTATTTGTTTAACTATTTGAGTATGTACATCAGTCCAGGGAACTTGGTTCTTTCTAAGTCTCCTGTAAAGGGGTAATTGACGCAGATGAGGGAAGAAATCAGAAACGTAATTTAAGCAACCAAGAAATCTTTGTAACTGTTTTTTATCTTTGATTTCATCAAGAAATTTATGAGCAAATGCTAAAGATCTCATAATGGGTTTGATAGTACCTTGATAAATATCATGCCCAAGGAATCTTATTTTTGTTTGAAAGAGAACCATTTTCGATGCAGAGACTGCTAAACCATTTTTTTCTATAACTTGAAGAAAAGTTTGTAAATGTTTGAAATGTTTATCAATAGTATTGGAAAATACTAATACATCATCTATATAGACTATAATGAAAGATGTGTAGGGAGTATAAATGTCATTCATTATGTTTTGAAATTTAGAGGGGGCATTTTTGAGACCAAAGGGCATAACGTTCCATTCATAATGGCCGAAGAAAACTGTAAAAGCAGTTTTGTATCTATCTTGCTCCGTTATTTGTATCTACCAGAATCCAAATTTCATGTCGATTTTTGAAAAGATTGTGCATTGTAAAGTCGATTAAGTAAATCTCTTTTGTTAGGAATTGGATATCTAATCCATTGGAGAACTTTATTTAAAGGTTTGTAGTTAATGACTAGCCTAGGGACTCCTCGTTCCTTTTCGGCTGCGTTATTAACATAAAAAAAGCTGCACAGCTCCAAGGAGATTTTGATGGTCTGATCAGCTTTTTATCAAGCAAATTTTGAATTTCCTTTTTGCAATGCTCAAGAAGTTCGAAATTAATTTTTGTTGGTCTAGCTTTTGTAGGAATATGTTTTTCATAAATCCCTTTTCGTAAGGTAAAGAAATGATATGTTTTTTCATTCCCAAAATGCATTAGGGAGATCAGAACATATCCTTTTCTTAAGTAATTGTTTAAATTATGAGATTTTGAGTTGGACAGAGGGGGTTTTCCATTGTTCTTCAATACGAAGATAAGAAATTTCTTCTTGTAGATGACAAATTTGCCTTTGTTTGGATCTTAAAATATTTATTTGCTTCAAAATAGAAGAGGATTGTAGACTGCAGAGTTCCTTAAGGCGAGCTTCAGAAAGAAAATTAAATGATATCAGTTTTCCCATTATCTTAGTATAAACACCAGTTTCATTCACCAAAAACAGGTAAATTTGTGTTAGAAAAGGTGTTCCTAAAATAACATCATTTGTAATGTTCTCAACAATGAGGAAAATATTTTTTTAAATAGTAATCATCATTTTGAATATAGCCTTTGTTAAGCTTATATCGAATGTTTAATGGTTCACCATTAGCACTAGTTAGCTGGTTTTTTGTTCGTTCGCAATACTTAGTAGGGATGATTCCTCCTTTAATACAGTTTTGATCGGCTTTGCTATCAATGAGAGCTACTGTATTAATTGAGAAGTCATTGACTGCAAGTTTAACAACGGAATACCATTTTTGAAATGTAACATGCAAAATAGTTTGTAAAAAACGACTTTCAGAAATAGCAGTATCAAAAACTTTTGAAATATCAAAGTCAAGGTTAGAGGGACTTGCCTTATTTGTTTAAAAAATGGCGAGTTTAGCTTCAATTTCTAAATCTTTAGTTTTGAGGCTAACAATATCTGTTTTGAGGAGTCGAACTTGCGCTTTGAGGTCGTTAACTTCTGCTTGTAGCTGTTTAGTAATAATTTCTTGATAAGGATTAATAATAGGGTATCACTCAAAAATTTGGGAGATGGAGGAAGATGAAGATCCTAACTCAAATTTGGGAGTCTTATCTTCTTCTTCAAGGATAATACTTTTGAGTTTCTCAAGATATTCTCTCTTTGTATCTACATCGAAAATTTGTCCTATGAGATCAAGGAGGAAATCTTTTTGGGATTTGTTAGTGATTACATTCAGAGACATGATAGGAGAAGATTCATATTCAGAGTCTTCACTTGATTCTGAATAGTACACTTCTTCCTTATCGGAATCTGAAGCATCTTTTGTTAAAAGGGCTAAGAGTTTTTTTCTGGAGTTCGGGTTCTCCAGAAAATAACCCGTTAATCTTTTGCTCCGCTTTGCATTTGAAGACCTTATGACCTATTTTACCACATTTATAACAGACTATGGTTTTTTTCTTTTTATTTGGTTGTTTCTTTTTTGGGAATGGATTTGGGTTGTTCTTTTTTGATAAAAGGTTTGGACTGCCTTGAAGGCCTTTTGACTTTGGAGTGGGCACTTTTCTTTTGAATCCTTTTTCGGGCTATTGATGGGGCTTCAATTTTTGTAATTCCAAATGCTTCACAGAAAGTACCCATCTCCTTGCGAGATTGTGCCCTTTTTGATCCATACTTAGACTGAAGTTTAATCTCATTATAGAGATTTAACCCTTCAGTTTTAATAATACCAAAAATATGCCCAAATGTTAGTAAACCAAAAGGGATATCATTGGTCCCAAAATTCTGGCGTAATTTATTGAGGATCCTTTCTTCGAAGAGTTTAGGTAATCCAATAATAAATCTTTCTTTCCAGAAGTCTTGAGTACCGTCTTCTCTTTTGAGAACATTTTTTAAAAAGACATCCTTATACCATCTATAATCTGTTAGGGTAGAGCAACGGAGATTAATAAGAATAGTTTTAGAAGACGCTTGTTCTACTTTTGGGTTTCCTATGAAATGTAGGGGAATGGGGTGGATGAGAACTTCGGCCCCATCTTCTTCGTCTACTTCAATGCCACGATCATTCGTCTTTTTGTAAGAATGATTAAGGATTTTTGTCCTAGCATCATTGTCAAGAAAGTTATCCCACCAATATTTCAATTGGTCGGCAAAACCTATTACTAAGGCTGTAGCGGCTTGGAAACCAATTAATCTTTTGGCTTTGTAAGCAGAGACCGCCATTGTCGTTTCTTGTAGGGTGTTCAGTATTTCGTGTTCAGATTTGTCATCTATGTTCCATTGGTAGACTGACTCTCCATTGAAGTGAGAAGTGGTAAAACTTCCTCGTTCTTCATATTGAAGATCTCGGGGGGGGGGGGGGGGGGCCTAGGGTAATAATTTCTCGTATTACCCTGAGTCCAGTTTTTGATTTTGTTAATGGCAAGGGGTGAAGAGTCTTCAAAGGCTTCTTCAATGACATTTAAAGCCTCTTCACTAGCACTACTTATGTTATTGTCATCATCCTCTTCTAAAGATGAGGTTTCTAAGATTTGATTGTGACATGTTTGGTCGAGACAAGTCACAAACTTCCCTTTTAGAGACGTATCTAGCTCTTTAATCTGGTCTGAAATGATCTTCAGGAAGTGACTATTTGCAAAAGCTTTAATAAAGGATTCTTCATCATCTTTCAGGATGTTGTCCATCTTAAAAAAAGGTTTGGAAATATTGTCAGTATAGCTAGTGCTGGGGATAGAGGTTTTAACTGTTTCGTTGATTTCTTCTATCCTTAAAGAAACATGATTTAACTGGTCAACAATGGTATGAAGGATAGTGTTGGTATAATTGACTTGTTGGTGAACCTTTTTGAGATCATCTAGTTTGACTGTATCATTTCCCTCTCGGCCTTTTCGAAAGGGTGTAGCAAGAATGGGATCACCTGTGAGAAAAAATTTTAGGTCATCTTGGGGAGGATGAATAGCAGAAACACTTGAACCATTTGTAAAATGCCATGTTTTGAGAAGGTTTGTCTGAACATTTAGACTAGGGATGGTATAGACATTTTGGAGTCCGTGCTTGGAAGCAAACGTGGAGAACCAAAGGAAGAAGGAAAAATTGACTTGGAGACGTTCCATGTCTTCAATCCATTCTGTCTTTATGTGTTCCCTGAAGTTGCGGTCTATTTGTTCAAACCAAGCTCTTAAAGAAGTATTTTGAAGTGAATAATAATCTTTTTTGATGATAGACCAATCAATGGTGAAACCAGATTTTGTGAGGACATTAATGGCAGCTCCTATCCCAAACGAAGTGGGAGATGGAGGGTCTTGAACTGGTTTAGGAACCGGAGCTCTAAATATGTATCTTTAGGAGTGATCTAAAGGTTCTGACCTAGAGGAGTAATCTGAAAAAGATCTCCAATAATTTAAGGGTCCAGGAATGGACAGATCATCACGAATAGATAAAGAACTAAATTTAAGAACAATCCGGCCATCAGGTTCTTCTATAATTTGATCGATACCTCTCTTTTCTATTTGTGCAGGTGGTTGGGGTTCAAGTAGTTCAATTTCATCAGGAAGAGTTATCTCATCCCACTTGAGAAGTTTTGGAGTAAAAACTGTGGGTTTTTCGTCTTCAATTTGTAAAAGAATTGTTTCCTGAGAATTTGAAGGAAGAGGGTTCAAAAATCTTGTATTTACATTGGTAGACATAAGTCTAAAATAAATCAGCAAAAGAAGTTTTACAAAAGGATGTAAAAAATTTAGTTTCAAAACAAATTTTTGCTAGATGGCAAGCCATTCTTTCCTCTTTCGACTTTGATATTGAATATATCAAAGGAGAAAACAATTCCTTACCAGATTTTCTTACAAGAGAATTTTTACAAGGAAAGAGTAACAAAATACATTGTATGCAGGAAACAAAATGAGCAAAAAAGAAAAAGGTAAAGGCATACAAACGCTAGACGATTTCAAAATTATTTGTTGATGGTTTTTGAGGGGGAACGGAAAATTAAAGACAAAAGAAACCTCAAATACTCACGATTGTCAGTCGTAGTACTTAAGGGTCGGTCCACAGGGAAAACGTGTAATTATGGTCATTTAAAATTAAATACTTAAACTAATTAACTAAACTAAGTAATGTTATTTAAATCAATTTAACAACCTAATTCAGCTAAACTCATCTAATCCTAATTCATTAAACATTAAAACTACCTAATTAGCTAAAACCTAAACTAAACCTCATATTGATTATCCAAATTAAACCAAACCAAAACTGAAATTAATCATGATTTAAAAATAACAACCTAGTTACTTTAATTATTCCAGAATTCAATTCAAGACAGTTTAAGACAATAGGGGAGGGGGACGAATTGAAGCAGAAGAACAGAGCATGAGCAGCCAAAGAACAGGGGAAGGGGAAGGACAGAATCGAAGGCAAGCAGGAACAGGGGAACTGGAAAAAATGAAGAACAAGAACAGAGAAGGGGAAAGCAACATCGAAATTAAGCAATCTGAAGGCAAACGAAAGCAAGAAGTAACTTACCCTCGATGAACACCACAACACAGCCATCCGAATAAACCAAAAACAGAGGAGAAGGGGATCGAATTCGAATGAAAAGCATCAAATGAACGCAATAAACCCAGAGTCAAAATCGAAAGCTTAATTACAACCAAGGGATCTCGAAATTGCAATGAGTTCAACCATAAACCGAAACTAAAACCTAACCCTAATTTCTGAAATTCGAAAGCAAGAGAACACGAAATTAAACTTGAAATTGAAACTGAAATTCGAATACGAAAACGAACTTGACAATGAAACTAAATCTAAACCCTAATCCTAAAATCTAACCTACGCTATGCTTGTTCACCTTCCATGGCGTCGTCTTCCCTTCTTATACTCGAAGCCTTCAACCGTTGACCGTTGATTTGTGGTGTGTTGGCGGTTGATGTGGACGGTGGCGATGAAGGTGAGGAAAGGGGGTGTACGTGGATGGTGGAGATGGAGTTGGTGAGGTGCTGTACTGGCGGTAGATGAGGGTGGTGACGATGGGGATGAAAGTCGAAAACCGTGGGCTGGGTGGTTTCTGGGTTTGGGAAGGGGGTGTACGTGGAGGAGAGAGAGAGATGACGAGGTAGAGAGAGAAAGACTGGGCATGGCGAAGCGAGATGAGGTGGAAGATGAAGGTTCTGGGTTTTCTGGGCAGGGTTTCGGGTTGAGGGTCGTGGAAATGGGGAAGAAGAAGAACGAGGAAAGGAAGAAGAAGAAAGCAGACGCGAAGGGTTTTAAGTGGCCGGTTCAATTGAACCGGTTTGCTGAACCGAGCCGGTCCGGTTCAACTGGACCGGTCTGGTTTTTTTTTAAAAATTTTTCTCCCTTCTTTCTTTGGCCGGTTTTTATCGATTTTGGCCCGATTCTTCAACCTCCGACATTTCTTCTATTTTTTTCTCACTTTGTCCGCCATTTAAGCCCATTTTTCGCATTTATTCAAAATCTGCAAAATAAAATAAAATCAATTAAAAACCCTAAAAATATTATTAAAACGAGCCTAAAATTGGTGGAAAAGTACCTTAAAAATATCACATTTTTGGCTCAAACATTATTCCTACAAAAAACACATTTTTTCCACTTTCAAACTTCCCTCCATTTACCTACAAATCTACTGTTACTCAACCTTCAAAACCAGTTCAGGACAATTATTTCCATAAATATACTGAACACCTTTTCCTGACAAGCTACAAAGCAGCCCCTATAAATTTCATTATCAAAGACCTTGTTCAGAGAAGTTTTGGAAATCTACATTATCTTTCTGACAACCCTCTGAAAAATCGCCAATTCTATGAGTTGATCTTAATTGATAGTTAATCAGTTGATATTTCTCACACCATAGACAATTCCAACCCTGAATACATTCTATATTCAAAATGCATAATCAAAAATGTCCTTGGTTATCAACAATGGAAAGACCCCTTTCAGTAAAAACAATTCTCGGTACCTTTCCATCCTCCTACCTACAATTACAATGACTACAAACAAGCCTTGCTTTGGACCTTTTTCTACAAACCTCAAGTTCATTCATGGTTTTTCAACTTCCACGACAAATGCCCTATAGTATTTCCTATATGGTTCTATCACTGGTGGATCATGTTTGGAGGTGCACCCTCGTTGCTACCAGCAGAAGCCAAAGCAGGATAGGATTATTGGATTCTAAATACTCATGCTCTTGAAAACTATACAAAAGAAGTTCAGTACTTCCGAACCTTTAATATTTCCTGGATCTTTTCTTGGGAATATAGGTTTGATAAATTTTTTGCTCAGACATTTCCGCTCTCACTAATACGTGTCTACAAGGTCAAATAGTGGAATGAGTATAAGACTATTCTCTGTGGAAAAGAAAATGTCGAGTACAAAGAACAAGAAGTTTACACTCCACAACCTTTATACATTTGCCAAAACTGAGAAGCCTTTAGCCGGACCCTGAACACCTGTTAAAAGAGAGCATTCCTCCTCCTCTACAAAATCAAAATCTCAAGGACTCTCACAAAAACAACGAGACATTTTGGAACTACTCAAAGATGATCCCGTTATGAGGAAAACATACATACCAAAGCTAATGGCAGACGATGGCTCAGACGATGATTGTTCTGTAGGGTCTTCAACGAAACCCAATGATTGTAATCTACAAGATTCGCAGGACCCATATGATTTGTGACAACAAAAAAAAAAAACCAAAAAAACCTTCAAAGGCCTTGACCTTTGGCAAAAGTAAGGATCATTCCTTTAACAAAATTTTTCTTCTGCAGGTAAAAACAAAATTGTCGACAGGTACTATTCACTACAGTTCCTTAACAAGTACTATTCACCATAGTTCCAACAAAGTACTATTCATCTACAGTATTTCCAGGCATATCTTCTACGACTACGCTTGACAATTTAAAGCTACTTTTGATGGATGATTGCAAAAGGCAAAACTGTATGATTACTTTTCAAAGTTTGCAATCAACTTTACTACAATTTTCAATTATTATATTTCTCTCCTACTTTTCTATTTAAGGAGCAAATAGCACTCTTCTTGTGATAAACTCAGTAGAAAAAATAGAGCGAGTTTTTGTGAGTAAGTTTGCCATCTTTAAAGCTTGTAACTTGTGTCCCTCAGCTCCATAAGTGTAACGCCCCCGAAGGCTAATGCCTGCTCACTCCAACTTAATTGCCTAATTACTATTGGTTTGCAGCGGAAGTATTTAATTGGAGGCGTTACCGCCGTTCTATGACGGAACAAGGCTAACTGATTTACTAAACCTTGGAATTATCCAATCATAAACATCTGTTTACTCATACAGCTCATACTATACTTGATAACTTAGCATACCAATACCGCGCATTGTCACCCTCGAAGTTTCAAAATAATAATAATAAACAATCTCCAAGATACTAGCCTATCCTCACTGTGAGCGTTGAATAGCTAACGTTTAGTAAACGTCCATTGTTTGCTACCTTCCGGCTTATCAGTAGGATGACTGTTCATTACTTCCCATACCTAAACCAGAAAACATGAAAATATTTGAATGATGAGCCGAAGCTCAGCACGTACATTCCTATGCAGTAAAATAAATTTTATGTTAAATTAGTTGGGTCGGCCGCATTTCCAAACATTTTGCTTTGCAAACAGGGGAAAGAGAATGTGTATGTAAAATTGATTTCCTGATTATTATTTGAAAGTGGACCCCTTGATCGACGTACATCTTGAAACGATCATACTTTAGGTGCTCACCCCCCAGGCCAATCGAGAAGCCTGAGTTGATACCGCGTGCGGGTATATTGGTCGGCATAAGCAATGATAATTGATGGGCATAAGCCCTGATGATAATTGACGGGGCCACTTGTTTATGTGACAATACATTGAGAACTTGGTTCTAATGAATCTGGTATTAATTTTTTCATTGCTGACAACATTATGAGTTTTTGAAGAACATAGGCAATGTACGTACTGAGCTTCGGCTCATCATTCGAATGTTTTCATGTTTTCTGGTTTAAGTATGGGAAGTAATGAACAGTCATCCTACTGATAAGCCGGAAGGTAGCAAACAATGGACGTTTACTGAATGTTAGCTATTCAACGCTCACAGTGAGGATAGGCTAGTATCTTGGAGATTGTTTATTATTATTATTGTGAAACTTCGAGGGTGACAATGCGCGGTATTGGTATGCTAAGTTATCAAGTGTATTATGAGCTGTATGAGTAAACAGATGTTTATGATTGGGTAATTCCAAGGTTTAGTAAATCAGTTAGCCTTGTTCCATCATGGAACGACGGTAACGCCTCCAATTAAATACTTCCGCTGGAAACCAATAGTAATTAGGCAATTAAGTTGGAGTAAGCAGGCATTAGCCATCGGGGGCGTTACAATAAGTGTTGCAAGTTTTTATTTTTATAATTAATGATAATATTTGTTGGTACAATTCTATTATATATTATTTTCTTTAAAGTTTTATTTTGCTTATTAATCCTGGGTTTCAGTTGGTATCAGAGCCAGAATAGTAGGAACTGTTGGTAAGACGTTTGGTCTGCCAAAAATCCGTTCGTCAACCATGTGGTGGTCCCGTCATTCCCGGTTAGTGACTGTTTCGGTTATGTTATGAAATGGCATCCGGGATTCGTAGGTTGTTATCATTTAAGTCTGATAGTAGTAGTTCTAGTATAGTTAATAGTAATGAGCTTAGAACCAGATCTTCATTTAAGGCCCCTAGTCCAAACCATTACACAGACTGGACCATACCAAAAATTGATCTAGATAATATTTACAAAACAGGAACATTTGATTTCAAAACTGATTATTCTGTCAAAACTCATGAAGAAGTAGTCGCTATTCAGAATGGTTTACAAACTATTTCTTTAATAAATCAAAACTCTATACAGAGTCATTTAAAGGAACAATACTGATTTATGCATATAGGATTGGTTCAAGTAGCAATTAAACCTTTAGTCAAAAGGGGAGTCTATGCTCCTATTTACATGGCTCTTCGAGACAAAAGGTTGACAAAGTACGAAACCTCTTTGCTTGTGATGATCTAAACAAATATATGCAATGGTCCAATATTTTTTAATTGTTACCCAGATTTTTCTGTTGATCTTACTTGTCCTATGACACTAGAATCTTTGAAACTTGATATACATGTTCAAGGTGATGAATTCTTCAATTGCAGCAATTTTTTTATTATCTATCGAGTTTATTTTAGACTGTTGTCTACTAATCTTAACACAAAGTTTTTAAGTCATCTTCCTTCTAATTCTAAAGAAACAGTTCTACTTGAAATCAAGGATGACAAACCCTCTGTTTTTACTCCAAAACTTTTAAAACGGGATGAGATTACAATTCCAGAAGAGCTCGTTATCGAAAATAATCAACCAGCTCCTCCAATTGAAAGAGATGAAATTGACCAAATTATAGAAGAACCAAATGGTCGGACTACCCTTAGATTTAAATCCTTTAGGGAATCTGAGACAGAAGCTGAGCCCTCTATTCTTCGTAGGTCTTTCTCCGGATACGCAACTCCTCGAGAAACACCTAGTGAAGGATCTTTCTGTTACCGTAACCAGTCTCCTTATGTTGAGCCTGTACAAACGGAATCATCCTCTCCTGTTTCTTCTCATATAGGAGTGGGAATTAAAGTTCTTACAAAAACTGATTTTGAGATTGATGAAATATCTTTAAAACAAGATTATCTTTCAGATACCAATTCTTCAAACAAAAAATGGTTTGAACAAACTGATGAGCAAATTCGAACCAAAATTAAGCAAGAATGGGAAACTGACATGCAAAGGCTAACAGTTAATATTCCATTTTTCTTATGGTTCTCAATTTTTGCCTCTCAAAAGGGAATGAATAATGTTTATTCAATTCCCCGCATCAATGTTCAAACAAATCTTCATAAACTATGGCATTTGGATGATGGCAGTAGCATGTTATCTGTCCATCCTCCCAATGCTCCTCTTAAGTTTTCTATTAAGGATGAAGTTCTAATCACTTTCCCTTATAAAAAGGGTTGGGAAGGGAATGGTACAGATTCAGTTTAGCTTGATGATGTGAGCAAAAGACATCAGCAAGTTAACTATACAAACACTATTCTCAACACTATAGCAGAACAATTGAATCATGTTTCTACTAAAGTTTATGAAAGAATTACTTCAAAAAATCCTATTCAAAATCCTGATAATTTTTCAAAACAGATAGTTTCCCCAAACAAAATGAAAATTCTTTAGTGGAAGCATTTGCCAAAAATAATGATCAATTACTCAAAGCCATTACAAAACAGATAAATGATCTTGCTACTTCTAGTAAGTCCAAAAGTACTACATGCTTGGATAAGTCATGCCAAAATTATATCTCAGAGACTTCTTCTTCAGAAGAAGAAAATTATAGTGATTCCTCAGAGGATATAATTAACACAATTCAAACTACCTTCAATGATGATGAGCCTCTCTCCCTTAACTAAATCCATAACTGGAAGTCTACCAAAAACTATTATCCAAAACCAACACCTCCTTATCTTCAATATGAAGAAAGAGGAAGTTTTACCTTTTTCCAATTCAATGGTGATCCTCTTTACTTAGAACATAGATGGCAAAGCCGAATACGAAATATTGTCCACTCTTCAGGAAATGCTTATGGCCAGCATTGCCTACAAAACTAAAGGATTACAAGGGGATCAAATTGCTACAGCCCTAGCCATAGGATTCCAAGGCCAATTAAAAAATTGGTGGGATAATTTCTTAAGTCCAGACCAAAGGAGTGGATCCTCAATCATAGCTATCCACAAACTAATGAAAGAGGGGAGCCAGTTCTTAAATAGTAAAGGATGGCCCTGAAGTCTTGATCCATACTATTACATTACACTTCATTGGCAACCCAAAAGAAGAACAAGCAGCAGCCAAAACAATTCTTATTAACTTAAGGTGTCCAACCTTAAGTGATTATCGTTGGTATAGAGATGTCTTTTTTACAAATGCTCTTAAAAGAGGATGGAATACAAGATTTTTGGAAAGAGCGTTTTATAACTGGACTTCTAAAACTCTTTGGACAACGCATCTTAAGCAAACTAAGACAACAATTTGGTACTAATGATATCCCATTTGGATTATTAACATTTGGCCAACTCTTTGGCATTATCAAGAATGAAGGACTTAATCTTTGCACGGAGATTAAACTTCAAGCCAAATATGGAGCAGACATAGCCCAATCCAGAAGGGAAATGGGAACTTTCTGCGATGCGTTTGGTATTACCAAAATAGAAGCTCCTTTTGCTGTTCATAAAAAAGTTCAGAAGAAGGTTAATAAACCTCGTCCCTACATACGACCTCCTCCTCCTCCTCCAAAGCCGTATAAGAAGAAGTGTGGCTCGAAATTTGCTCCGAAGGGTAAGGGTAAAACTCCTATTAAAAGGAACAAGATTGTTTGCCACAAATATGGTAAAATAGGCCACAAAGCTTTTCAATGTAAAACTGAGTAAAAGATTAATGAGTTATTTTCTGGGGAACTAGAACTTCAGAAAAAGCTCTTAGCCTTACTAACAAAAGAATCTTCTGATTTTGAGGAAGAAGATTACTACATGGAAACAAGCGATGACGATTCCGAGTATGAATCTTCTCTTATACAAACGCTTAATGTTATTACAAATAGTTCTCAAAAAGAATTTCTTTTAGATTTAATTGGGAACATAACTGACATTGATTTAAAGAAAGAGTATTTAGAAAAATTCAAAAAATTAATTCTTGAAGAAGAAAATAAGTCCTTCAGGTTTACCCCTGAATATACTAGTATTACAAAAATATTTGACAAATATCCTTTTCCTAATCCTTTTCAACAAATTACAACCAAAGATCTGCAAAATGAGCTTAATGAGCTCAAGTCTCAAGTTCGATCCCCGAAACAAGAAATTATTTGCCTTAAAGCTAAAGATTTAGAATTTGACACCAAATTTACACTCCTTGAGTCAAAATTTAGTGACCTCTCTAATATACCAGAAACATCTGAGAAAATTCAGGAAATCTCTACTCAGGATATTCCTAATGAACAATTTATTGTAATTCTTTCATAAGTTACTTTTGAAAAATGGTACTCTATTGTTAATCTTGTTGTAGAAGACTTCTCCACTAATATAATTGCCTTAATTGACAGCGAAACGAATCAAAACTGCATCCAAGGAGGCATTACTAATACAAAATATTGTGAAAGAACCCGTGAACATCTCAGCAGTGCTAATGGAGAACCCCTTAGCATTAAATATAAACTTAATAAGGGATACATAAAAAATGACAATTATTGTTTCAAAAATATTTTTTTAATTGTAGATAATATCACCCATGATGTTATTCTTGGCACCCCATTTCTAACACAAATTTATCCATTTCGTGTTAATGAAACAGGAATCCGTACAAATGTTACGGGTAAACCTTTATCATTTAATTTTCTTACGCCCACTAGACAAAGAGAAATTTCTCTCTTACAATCAAATTCTATTTTTAAATTTATCAACCTTCTTCAAAACAAACAATCTCAGATCTATTTTCTTCAAGAAGAAATTTCTCACTAACGTATCGAAGAACAATTACAAAATCCCACAGTTCAAAAGAAAATCCTTGATCTAGAAGAAAATCTTAAGAAGAAAGTATGTTCTGACCTTCCCAACACATTTTGGGAAAGAAAGAAACATATTGTTTCACTTCCTTATGAGAAGCATTTTGATGAACGCAACATTCCCACAAAAGCACAACCTACACAGATGAACGTGGAGTTGTTAGAGTATTGTAAAAAGGAAATACAGACTCTACTCGACAAGAAACTAATCTGAACATCCAAGTCCCCTTGGAGTTGTGCAACTTTCTATGTTAACAACTCTGCAAAAAGGAATGAGGTGTTCCTAGACTTGTCATTAATTACAAACCACTTAATGAGGTTCTGCAATGGATTAGATATCCAATTCCCAACAAAAGAGACCTTCTTAATCGTCTTTATGATGCAAAAATATTTTCAAAATCTGACATGAAGTTTGGATTTTGGCAAATTCAGGTGATTGAAAGAGACCGTTACAAACTCGTATTTACAGTTCCCTTTGGACATTACGAGGGGAATGTAATGCCCTTCGGATGAAAAAATGCTCCATCTGAATTCCAGAGTATAATGAACGACATTTTTAATCCTTATTCTACATTTATAATTGTTTATATCGATGATGTGCTCATTTTCTCTAAAACTATTGATCAACATTTCAAGCATTTACAACTCTTTCAACAGATTACAGAACAAAATGGTCTAGTTGTGTCTGCGTAAAAAATGAAATTATTTCAAATGAAAATTCAGTTTCTAGGCAATGACATTTACAGAGGAACTATTAAATTAATCATGCGTTCATTAGAATTTGCTGACAAATTTCCTGATGAAATAAAAGATAAGAAATAATTGCAAAGATTTCTTGGTTGTCTAAATCATGTGTCAGATTTCTTCCCCAACCTTAGAATAGTCTGTGCATTATTGTATAAATGATTAGGAAATAACTCTACTGCATGGACACCACAGCATACAGAGATAGTCAAACAAATCAAACAACAGGTCAAATCCCTACCATGCCTAGGTATACCTCACCTATCTGCCTTTATTATAGTTGAAACAGACGCGTAAGACGTAGGATATGGGGGGATTCTTAAGTAGAAACTTAAGGATCAAGAACAATTGGTTAGACACCATTCAGGACTATGGCTCGGTCCTCAAATTAATTATTCTATTATTAAAAAGGAAATTTTATCCATTGTTTTATGTATTTTAAAATTTCAAGATGACCTTTTTAACAAAAATTTTCTCTTACGAATTGATTGTAAATCAGCAAAAGAAGTTTTACAAAAGGATGTAAGAAATTTAGTTTCAAAACAAATTTTTGCTAGGTGGCAAGCCATTCTTTCCTCTTTCGACTTTGATATTGAATATATCAAAAGAGAAAACAATTCCTTACCATATTTCCTTACAAGAGAGTTTTTACAAGGAAAGAGTAACAAAATACATTGTATGCAGGAAACAAAATGAGCAAGAAAGACAAAGGTAAAGGCATACAAAAGCCAGACGATTACAAAATTATTCCTACAAAAAACACATTTTCCCCACTTTCAAACTTCCCTCCACTTACCTACAAATCTGCTGTTACTCAACCTTCAAAACCAGTTCAGAACAATTATTTCCATAAATATACTAAACACCTTTTCCTGACAAGCTACAAAGCAGCCCCTACAAATCTCATTATCAAAGACCTTGTTCAAAGAAGTTTTGGAAATCTACATTATCTTTCTAACAACCCTGTAAAAAATTGCCAATTGTATGTGTTGATCTAAATTGATACTCAGTCAGTTGATATTTCTCACACCACAGACAATTCCAACCCTGAATACATTCTGTGTTCAAAATGCATAATCAAAATTGTCCTTGGTTATCAACAATGGAAAGACCCCTTTCAGCAAAAACAATTCTCGGTACCTTTCCATCCTCCTACCTACAATTACAATGACTACAAACAAGCCTGGCTTCGGACCTTTTTCTACAAACGTTAAGTTCATTCATGGTTTTTCAACTTCCATGACAAATGCCCTACAGTATTTCCTATATGGTTCTATCACTGGTGGATCATGTTTGGAGGTGCACCCTCGTTGCTACCAGCAGAAGCCAAAGCAGGATGGGATTATTGGATTCTAAATACTCCTACTCTTGAAAACTATACAAAAGAAGTTCAGTACTTCCGAACCTTTAATATTGCCTGGATCTTTTCTTAGGAATATAGGTTTGACAAAGTTTTTTCTCAGACATTTCCACTCTCACTAATTCGTGTCTTTAAGGTCAAATGGTGGAATGAGTATAAGACTATTCTTTGTGGAAAAGAAAATGTCGAGTATTTTTGCAAAACAAAGAACAAAAAGTTTATACTCCATAACCTTCATACATTTGCCACAACTAAGAAGCCTTTATCCAGACTGTAATAGCCTGACCCTAACCTGTATTTATTTATTTAAATTATATTTATTTATTCAATTAACCATGTGTATTCATTTAATTAATCATGTTTATTCATTTAATTAATCATGTTTATTGATTTAATTGGTCATGGTTATTTATTTAACCAAATCATGTTTATTAACTCAATTACACTCAATTTATATATTTACCGAATTACCTTATGTCATTTAAATTTTCCGCTTTCATTTATTGTATTTAATCATCCCAGCTAGGGGATATTTCATTAGGGTCCCATTTTGCAATTCAAGTTTCATTGATTGTTAATTCAAGTTTTGTTAATTAATTAAATATCGCGTGAATTGATAGTAGACCTCGATAATTATGGTTTAAGAAATTATCATCATCATCATCATCATCATCATCATCATCATCATCATCATCATCATCATCATTATTATTATTATTATTATTATTATTATTATTATTGTTATTATAACCTTGCAAAAATTTAATTTCAAGTGACATAAAAACATTATCGTTACAAAGTGTTTTATTCCCGAACCCAACTTATTTCGGTCCAACTTGAAGCTCAACAAGTTTGCATGATTACCGTAACTAATTACCATGATTTAAATCTAACCATGGTTAACAAAAAGCTTTGTTGAGAATAAAATTTCAGCCAAGTGAGACAAGTCAAGAAATCACAACCTAAAACTCAAACACCTTTCTTTCTCCTCTCTCTCTTCACCAGGCCAGCCCCCACCCCATGGTTGTTGCTGCTATCCTTGGTGTTTTCCGACCAGGTGGGTTGCCTCCAACCACCCCCAACACCTTAGTACCCTTGGCCACCATCCCCACTCCTCAAAACAACCAAGCATCACCACCATCTCTACTTTTTCCAAGCTCAAAGTGAGTTATTCTAAACTTGTTTCTTTGGATTGTTTGGTTTTGATTCTTATTTTGCTATTTATGGTTGTTGATCATATTGGATTGATAGAATCAAGGGTTATCTTCATGTTTTTATTGATTGAAATAAGCTTGGAGCATGCTAGGGTTTAATGGTGATCATGTTCATGCAAGCTTAAGTTAAAACCATGTATATGGATTGATTTGTATTTAATTTTGTAATATTTAGTCTTATTGATAATTATGATGATGTTTTTGGTGATTTGGAATGATTTCGAGTGAGGATTTATATAAAAAGAGAGGGAAAAGCTAGAACAGTGAGGGCTAAAAATTTCAGGAAAACAGGGCAGACTTTGGGATTAAACTGGTAATGATAGGCCCATGGGAAAATTATGATTTTTGGTGGGTAGATAGCTTAGTGTGTTAGATTTTAAGATTTTGAATTGCCCTAATCCGAGGTTTGTTGAAAACTTTATGGTCATTTTACCAAACTGTGCAGAATGGACCAAAAACTGACACACTTGTGTTTTAGCCCCATTTTGGGAACCCTATTGTGGGATTCATATTTTGTGTTGTGAACGAAAGCTTTTTGGGACTTCTTAATATTTTTTATATTGGGGTTTTGGGTCTCCATTGAGGTCTAGGGTGAAAGTTATGAATTTTGGAAATGAACTGACCTGCTCTAGTGCAAATTGGACAGTTATTGATATTTCTGTGCAACGTATACTTGGAAGAAAATTCTGAAAATTTTCCTATAGATTTTTCATATTATTTTTGAATTTCCTATTAGATTTCACAAATTTTGGTAGCGTATTTTGAGTTTGGTGATTTTTGGAAGCATTTTGAGTAATTGCGTAAAGAGCAATAATAAAGATTAAGTGAGATTGATCATGCACTCATTTTGTGTATTTTGGGCCAAGTAAGGTCATTTAAAGGGAAAATGAATATTCATGGACTTTCATGGAGCTTTTAGCTTGATTAATGAGAAAGAAGAAGACAAGTATACAATTTGAGAGTTTGTTTATGAGTTTTGAATCATTTATGGATTTTACAAATACCAAGTTTAGTGATGTTAATAGCTTCTATTGAGTTCAATGATTCATTTGGGTTGAAATTCTATATCTAATAGATTTATGAATGAAAAATGAGAAGTTGGGAGAGTTGTGACTCAGAAACCATATTTATCAGACCAAGTTATTACAGTTTATGCTATTTTGCACCAATATATATCTCTCTTGGCCTTAAACCTTTATTATTACTCACTTCAAAATGTATCAAACGCATTTATCAAGCCAATCTAGTGTACTCGCTGTTATCTTGAACCAAATTATACATCAACAAGCCTTAAAACCGTATCAGCAACCTATTTCAAAAAAGGTCATAACCACTCTCTCAATTGTCACCATCAAGGCCTTTTTCTTTGTAATCTCGTTTATCTCATTGTGGACTATTTTACTTTCAGTTACTTTATATCGGATTTAATTGCTTTTATTAATTCAGTTTTGAAGTTATATTGAAATACCCAAGTTATGTATACCATTTAATTACTCAATTTCTATTATACATACTTTTACTTGCTCAATTATGCGAGTAAGGATCATTTACTAACTACACATACCTACAATAGCATTTATAAAACATAGTCGAGGCCTAATTATCGTTCCCCGTTATGCATAAGTGTTATCAAGTCATAACATATTTATCAAGTCAGATGACATTTATGAAACAGCTGACCTTTATCAAGTCAGATGACATTTTTAAAGACTCAATGTACGTCCATTGCCTGTATCTTCAGAAAGCGTAACATGTTTATCAAGTTACAACTCTTAATGAGTTTATCAATGAATCAGTTTATACAGTGATTTGTCATTTAACTTGCGACCCCGTCAGTTATCATCTATAGGGCGTCATCCCATCATTTACCCGTGCGGCTTCAGGCCAACTCTTGATCGGATTGGCAGGTGTATACCTACGTATAGATCATATCATTGCAAAGGGTTCACATCCAGATAATAATGAGCAATTCAGTTTCATATTACTTTCATTCTCATTGTTGTTGCCAACTAAATGAATTGCAAACATGGATACCCATCAACAGTGTTTCTATGCTCATTTTACAATACAGGAATGCATGTAGTGAGTTTTTGCTCACATTTTCGAATTATTTTCATGTTTTCCATTTTAGGTGACAAACCATCACATGTTTCTCCTTTTAGCAAACCCTTTCGGAAGTCGTCAGATACTCATAGTGGATTTAGCATAGCATGAATGTTGGGATCGACCTCAGGGTCAAGTTGGGTCTATATTCAATATACTTGTGTAGTGTAGAGTGCGAGTTAGCACATGCTATCATTAATTCATTGGTATTGAAGTTGAACTATTATGGACTTTGGTCTTGAAGTGTTTCATTTTAACAGATTTCGTGATTGTGAAAATGAGTTGCAAGATTAAACGGTTTCAGTAAGCCTTATCCTTATCAGGATGGCGGTAGCGCCTTCTATTATTAAGTCTTCCGCTACAACTTTCTGCAAATCATGCATATCGCATTTTGGGGGCATTACACATACCTTCAACACAAGTCAAAAGTGAGCATTCCTCTGCTTCCACAAAATCAAAAATCTCAAGGACTCTCACAAAAACAACGAGACACACACACACACACACACACACACATATATATATATACATATATATATACATATATATATATACATATATATA
>JACYFF010031954.1:27775789-27801763 GCA_017589665.1 Selenicereus undatus | reverse complement strand
TGGCGTAATTGTCTAGAGTAGGGGATCTATATATGGGGCCTGTTATATGTTCATTTGAGTTAACTATGTCGTTATGACAGCTATCTGAGTTAAAAGACAATAGTCTTCTTAATCTAAACGCCATTACTGATGCATGACCTAACCTTTGAATGCAGACATATGATATAGACGAGACCAGCACCGGGACCACCTTACACAGCTGGCCAACGGACTTCTTGGCTAACCAACGCCTAAGATATTACCATAGTCCTTCGACCGCTCTATGCACTTCAAGGTAGAATATGCAAGTAACAATGTCTAGCTGCAGGCAACTACAGTCAATATGGCTCTGATACCAGGATAAAGGTTGACAAAATTTACAAAATAGGTACTTTTGATTTTATCAAAGCTTATTATGTCAAAAGTCATGAAGAAGTCATAAGTTTACAAAGTGGTTTACAAACTTCTGCGATGGTTAAACAAAACTCAATTGAAAGTCATTTAAAGGTAAATTATAGATTCATGCATATTGGTCTTGTTCAGGTCACCATAAAACCTCTTCTAAAAAGGGTATTAATGCGCCTATTTATATGGCTCTAAGAAACAAGAGACTTGGAAAATATAAGTCTTTACTCTTAGCGGTCATACAGACAAATGTTTGCAAAGGACCTATATTTTTCAATTGTTACCCTGTTTTTACAGTTGATCTTACGTGTCACATGACGACAGAAACCTTGAAGCTAGATGTCCACATTCAAGGTGATGAATTTCTTGATTTCAAAAACTTTGTTGTCATTTTTGGAGTATATTTCATACTCATGTCTACAAATTTGAATACAATATTCCTCAATCCTCTTCCTTCAAATTCTCAGGAAACAGTTTTACTACAAATCAAAGACGATAAGTCGATAGTCTTTACTCCAAAACTTCTCAAATGGGATGAGATAACTCTTCCCGATGAGATTGAGCTTCAAGAACCTAAGCCATCTGCACAAATATAAAGAAGAGATATTGATCAAATCATAGAAGAACCTGACGGCATGGTAATTCTTAAATTTCGATCTTTGTCTATCAGAGAAGATGCTTCGATTTCCGGTCCCTCAAATTTCCGAAGATCCTTCTCTGATTTCTCTTCTAAATCCGAACCTTTAGAGCATTCACAAAGATATAGGTTTAGAGCTCCAGTCCCTGAACCTATTCATGACCCTCCATCTCCTACTTCTTCTGGAATAGGAGTTGCTATTAATGTTCTTACAAACATGAATTTTTCTATTAGCTGGACTATTCTCAAAGACGACTGTTACTCTAAGCTGAATGCCCCTCGTAGAGTATGGTTTGAACAAATCAATAGAGATCTCTGAGAACATATAAAGAAAGAGTGGATCAAAGACGTGGAACGTCTTAAGGTCAATATTCCTTTCTTTATGTGGTTTCCTACATTTGCTTCAAAACAAGGCATGCAAGAAGTTTACACCCAATCTAACCTCAATGTCCAGACAAATCTTCTCAAAACTTGGCATTTTGTTACTGGAAGTAGTGTTTCTTCCATCCATCCTCCAAAAGAAGATATCCAAATTCACCTCCAAGGTGAACCCATTCTGGCTACACCTTTTCGCAAAGGCCAGGAAGGGAATGATCCTGTCAAACTTGATGACCTCAAAAGGGTCCATCAACAAGCCAACTACATAAATACCATCCTTAATACAATTGCTGAACAATTAAATTATGTCTCTGTAAGGATCGAAGAGAACCCATAAGGTAGCAAAAGCTTCGATTCCCAAATCAATTCCCAACTATGCGGATAACATTTCTCAACCCTTCTTCAAAATGGATAGTATTCCAAAAAAGAATGAGGAATCTTTCTTAAATGCTTCTTCTAGTACCAACAACCATTTTCTCAAAATTATTTCCGAGCAAATCAAGGATCTTGAGACCTCCTCAAAAGGTAAAACCATAACCTGTCTTAAAAACCTGCTAAAATCAAGTATCAGATACTTCTTCTTCAGAAGAAGAGGTTGATGCCCAAAGTAGCAGTAGCGAAGATATTCTTAATTTTGTTGAAGATGTTTTTGAGAATTCTTCACTTCTTGCTGTTAACAAAATCAAAAATTGGAATCAGGGTAGTATATGAAACTATTACCCAAAACCAACTTCCCCTGATCTTAAGTATTAAGAAAGAAGAAGTTTTACTACCTCTCAATTAAGCGAAGATGCAATTTACCAATGGAACATAGATGGAAAACCAAACGCCAATATGAAAAGCTTAGGAAGTCCTCTACAACTTTCATTAAGGACACATAACATGATTCCCATGATAGGGTTCCTAAAATGGGGCTAGAACATCAACATGTCAGTTTTGAGTTCATCCTGCACAGGTTCAGTAAAATGACCATGAATTTTTCCACAGACCTCGGATTAATGCAATTCAAGAGCCATTTTAAAGCTAACACACTGGCCTATCTATCCACCAAAAATCATAATTTTTGGCTCTGCCGCTCATTACCAGTTTTGTCTCAAAGATTGTCCTATTTTTCTAAAAATTCCAGCCTCACTTTTTGAATTTGTTCCCTCACTTTTCACACCCATCCTCAACTTAAACCCTTTCTTAAGGGCATGTAAACACACTTTGTTACATCCCAACATCATACAAAAACACCACACACAATTCCACTTCATAATCATATCCAATAAAGCTCCTTTTCTAGTCACATATACACACACCTCAAGTTTGATACTAGTTTGGTCCAAACCATGCATTTTGGATCAAACCCTAACTTTGGGTCAACTTGAACTCACTCCCATCATCTCAAAACACCATAAACACCACAATAAACCTCAATAGATTAAAAGATAAGCAAAATCAAGGATAAAACAATCAATATTCAACACTTGAACCCTGATTAAGGTGAAGCCCTAACCCTAGCATCATCCAACTTCAACCCACCATGATCCATCCCCAAGATGCTTCTTAATTCCATAAAAAAAAACAGAATAATTCACCATTAAAACAACCAAAATAAGAAGCAAAAACCAATAAGATCAAGAATCAACAACAAAATCAGCATAAGAGGTGAAAAGAATTACTCACTTTGCTTAAGAAAGAGGTATGAATGATCCTTGGTGCTTCAAGAAGTGAGAGGGATGGTTGGGGTAGTGAGTGGTGGATGTTTGGGGGCTGTGTTGGTGGTTGGAATGGTGGTGCTGCTACTGCTGTATCTGCTGCCGTGGGTTTGGAGAGAAGGAGGAGACAAATAGGAGAGAGAAAGTGTCTAGCATTCACTTGGTGCAAATGAAACTTAGGCAAAATAATACTTGGCTGAGAATTAATCATAAAAACTACTTTTTACTAAGCATAACTAAGGCCTAAATAAGGGTGATTAACTAAACAAAGAGGGTCAAGTCTCGTTGGGTCGAAATCAGCCTTAAACGGGCTCGGGTTTGGAAAAGAGCTGAAACCGAGTGCGTTTGCAAAAAAAAAAAAAAATTTAATTTTTTTATTTCCTTTCCAAAGCTTGAGATTAAATGGTTGTGGTGCCATGAAAAATAATTAAATCGCTAAATTCATAAATATCAAGGCCTAAATCGATCTCCCGAATTTGACTAGAACAAGACCCGAATTGCAAAGTGAGGGCCCATTTAGAATTTTCCAAATTGGAATAACAAAAGGCAATAATGTAAATGAAATGAAATTAATCACATGGATTAATGAAATTAATAAATATATTTTAGGGTCGGACTATTACAGTCTTCCCCCCTTAAAGAGTTTCGTCCGCAAAACTAATGAACTTAACCATATCATGCAGGATTACCTCGAATAAATGTGGGTATTTGGTTTTCATTGCCTTCTCGGTCTCCCAAGTATCTTCCTGGGAGGTATGGTTCATCTAGAGTACTTTGACCAATGGTATCTGCTTGTTGCGCAGCTGCTTGATCCTGCAATCTAGTATTTGGACAGGACGCTCCTCATATACTAGATCTTCAGTGATTTCGATAGGTTCAGATACAATGGTATGGTTTGGATCTGGAATGTATTTTCTAAGCTGAGAGATATGAAACACGTTATGCACGTGCTTAAGTTCTACAGGCAGATCTAGATGATAAGCGATGGGATTCAACTTCTCAATGATTTCATAAGGTCCAATGTACCTTGGACTCAATTTGCCCCGTACTCCGAACCTCTTGACACCTCTAGTTGGTGAAACTGTTAGAAAAACTTTATTGCCTACTTGAAACTCTAAAGGCCTTCTTCTTTTATCTGCATAGCATTTTTGTCGACTTTGGGCAACCCTAATATGCTCCTGAATCTTTCTTATTGTCTCAGTGGTCCCTTGAATCATTTCAGGACCGATAATCAGTGCCTCGTCCAAATCACTCCAGCACAACGGGGTTGTACATTTTCTCCCGTATAAAGCCTCAAATGGGGCCATTTTGATGGTGGACTGATAGCTGTTGTTATAAGAGAATTCCACCAAAGATAAATCATCCTCCCATTTCCCTTGGAACTCCAATACACAAGCTCTCAGCATGTCCTCCACAATTTGATTCACTCTTTCATTTTGTCAATCTGTTTCTGGATGATAGGAGCTATTGAAGTTTAGTTTGGTCCCAAAGGCCTTTTGAAGCGCTTGCCAGAAACGTGCTTGGAATCTTTGATCCCTATCTGAGACTATGTCTAAAGGGATCCTGTGCAGACGGACTATCTCCTTAACATACAATTGGGCTAGTCTTTCAACTCCCCAAGTATCCTTAATTGGCAAGAAATGAGCTGACTTTGTGAGTCGATCAACTATGACCCAGATGGCATTCTTTTTCGAGGCAAAAAGGGGTAAACCCATAACAAAGTCCATTGAGATCGAATCCTACTTCTAAGTGGGAATTTCTAAGGGTCGTAGTTCACCAACAGGACGCTGATGCTCCGCTTTAACTTTCTGGTAGGTTAGACACTTGTTCACATATTCTGCAATGTCTTTTTTCATATTATTCCACCAGAAGTGTTGTCTCAGATCTCTGTACATCTTGGTGCCTCCTGGATGCATCGAATAACGAGTATTGTGAGCCTCTTCCAAGATCTGCTTCCTCAATCCTTCATTTTTAGGCACACATAGGCGATTCTGGAACCGCAGGATCCCATCCTCGTGCATTACAAATCCCGGATGCTTCCCATCTTCTAAATTTTTCTTTATTCTTTGGAGTTCGGGATCACTTTTGTGGTTCAGTCGAATTTCTTCCACTAAGAAAAACTATATGGTAGTGCTGATAATTGAGCATTTGTTTGCCCGTGGGACACTAATTGAATCCTGAAGTCCTCAAGTTCTCTCAAGAGGTTCAATTGGGTAATCACCACGGTGTTTGAGCTATGTTGTGCCTTCCTACTTAGGGCATCCGGCACCACATTTGCTTTACTAAGATGATATTGGATCTGCAAATCATAGTCTTTAAGCAACTCAAGCCAACGTCGTTGCCTCAAATTGAGCTCCTTCTGGGTGAAGATATACTTTAAACTTTGATGATCAGTATAGATCTTGCATGGTACCCCATATAAATAATGCCTCCAAATTTTCAAAGCAAAGACCACGGTTGCTAACTCCAGGTCATGGGTAGGGTAGTTTTTCTCATACGGCTTGAGTTGTCGAGAGGCATAAGCTACTACTTTGTCCTCCTGCATCAACACTCACCCTAGACCATTCTTCAAAGCATCACTGTAAACAGTATACTCCTTTCCTTCTATTGGTAACGTTAGGATCGGGGCGGTAGTTAGTCGCTGCCTTAGCTCTTGAGAAGTTTTCTCATATCTTTCAGTCCACGCAAATTTGTTCCCTTTCTTCAGTTGATTGGTCAGTGCTGAAGTTGCTTTCGAAAAGTCATTGACGAACCTTCTGTAGTAACCTGCTAAACCCAAAAAGCTTCTAATCTCAGTGACATTGGTAAGCCTTGGTCATTCTGTGATTGCTTTCACCTTCTGGGGGTCAACTTAATTCCTTCTTTTGTAACCACATGCCTCAAAAATACCACTTCTTACAACCAAAATTCACATTTCTTTAATTTGCCATTGAGTTAATGCTCCCTCAGAGCTTGCAATACTGTCCGTAATTAATCAGCATGTTCCTCCTTGTCCTTAGAATAGAAAAAGATGTCATCTATGAACACCACTGCGAACTTGTCTAAATAGGGTCTGAAAACCCTGTTCATAAGGTCCATGAAGGCTGCAGGAGCATTAGTGAGACCAAAAGGCATCACTGTAAACTCATAGTGACCATACCTGGTCCTAAACGTTATCTTAGGAATGTCGTCGGGTTTAATCCTAAGTTGATGGTACCCTGACCTCAAATCAATCTTAGAAAACACTCCTGCTCCTTGTAGTTGATCAAACAAGTCATCTATTCATGGCAGAGGGTATTTGTTTTTGATGGTAATCTTGTTCAACTCCCTGTAATCAATATATAGCCTTAAGGTTCCATCCTTTTTCTTGACAAACAGCACTGGGGCACCCCATGGTGACACACTTGGCCTAATAAAGCCCTTCTGTAACAGCTCATCTAGCTGAATCTTTAGTTCTTTAAGCTCAGTTGGGGCCATACGATATGGGGCTTTAGAAATAGGTTGGGCTTCAGGAATTAATTCAATTCCAAAATCAATTTCCCTCTGCGGGGGTAGTCCCGGTAACTCCTTAGGGAAAACATCTTCAAATTCACAAACGACAAGTATATTTTCTGCTTTCTCTTCCTTTGTTTGGGTGTCGATAGCATAACACCAATATCCAATACACCCCTAACATAACAGCTTACTTACTTTCATAGCGGAAATCAAAGAACAAGATTTTGCCTCACTCTGCCCATAAAAACACACTTTTCTTCCTTTTTCATCTTTCAAGATAACCTTAAGATCTTCATAGTCGATTTGGACTCCATAAGTGTGCAACTAATTCATCCCCAAAATGATATCAAAATCAGACAAATCAAATTGAATCAAATCCATAGGGAACGTGGTTTCACCAATGGTGATGGGGACAAGTTCATAAGAGAGGGGGCACTCAATCACAGAATTGTTGGGTAGCTTGATTTTATAATTGGTTGTCATCCTCCTGTTCTCAAGGCTCAATTGTATAGCAAATCGGGTAGATATAAAAGAATGAGTGGCACCCGTATCAAATAATACACAAAATGGCTTTGAATTTAAAAAGAGAGTTTTAGTGACTACCGTACCAGAGGTAACAGCTTTCTTTTTGTTCATCACAAATGCCCTTTCCTGCAACTGCAGGCCTTGAAGGTGGGGTTCCCTGGAAGAGCGGAGCCAAGGGTTTTGCTACGCCCTTGTCTACCGCTTTTAGTCGTCGGGGGTATGCAGCGATGAGGTGTTCAGGACTTCCACACCACATGCATTTGTTGGTGCCAACTCGGCATTCAAGAGTGGTGTGATTGGTTCTTTCGCACTTCCTACAGGGCTCTATGGAGCTTGCAGGATGGCTCTTGGGAGGAGCGAGGGTGGGTTTCTTTTGATTCACACTCTCACTAGGAGCTCCCCGCTCAATCCCTTTCCTCTTCTGGTTGATCAGGTTCAAGGCCCTCAACTTTGTCTTCACACGCTCCACTTCAGCGACTCGCTCGTACAGCTCTTGGTAAGTCAGAATTGATTGCCCAGCTAACTGATTCCGAATGTAGAAGGTCAAGCCCTCCTCAAACTTTCTCATCTTTAACCTTTGAGATGACACAAATTTAGGGACAAACCTAAATAATTCTGTGAACTTACTAGCATATTACAGCACTGACATGCTACCACTCATTTTCTATTCCATAAATTCTTTCTCCTTTTGCCTTTGCACCACAACCGGGTAAATTTTCGCCCTTAACTCACTCAAGAATTTATTCCACGTAAATTCAGGCCTTACGAGATTATCCTTCACAGTATTCCACCAAATGTCAGCTTCACCTAACAAATAATACGTCCCAATGTTTATTTTCTTTTCCTACCTCTACTACTGTGAAAATTTTCTCCATTCCTCTTACCCATTCCTCCAATATCACTGGATCATAATCTCCATCACAGACTTTAGGGTTACGCCTTGCTACCTTATTTACCAAATTTATCCTCTTTAGGAGGGGCTCAGCAGGTACCTGGGGAATCCGCTTCATCAATTCAACAACTAAGGTTGGCCAGTAACTCGGGTTTCCTAAGTTGCTAGCTAATTCAGAGAGCGACGGTGGCATGTCACAATGTTGTGGCCCCTGGCACGAGGCTTGATCACCCGATCCTTGGCCTTGCTCCGAATTGTCCTCTACATGAACCTCAATGTTGTTTTGTACTGACTGAGACATTCTTATTATACATTAAATGAAACAATTCAAACACTGGAACCTCCAAACATATAAGATAAACATACCCAATAAATACATAGAAAATGGCTCAAAGACTATTTCATAACTCAAAGCATTATCATTTCATTTCACAACTGCTCACTTACATACATAGTTGCTGATTTATATACATTTACATACATAGCTGCTGATTTATATACATGAACAATAAAAGCATATTACACCTAGTTGAGTAAGCAAAACTAGCTCGGACTCCTACCCTATCACTACACACTAAATAGCCCCTAGACACTAGATCCGTCACATGACCAAAAAGAGTTACGGATCATGTTATCACGGTCAGAGAGGATTGGACTAACTATATACAATGTCAGATGTCACACAAAATATAACTATCCAATCCAACCATACCATATCTACATACAGGGCTCAAAATGAAAACCACTACACCAACTCCTAGAACCACCTAACGATCCCTAGATGGATCGTAATCTGGGTCAGACTCATCATTAGGTTCTTCACCTGAATCGAAGCTGCTTGTAGATGCCTCTGACTCGGCATCATTGACTTGTTGCTGAACCTGTTGCTCCACCATCAACCCATCAGCCTCCTGTTCCCATTGCTGCTCTACCCCCACCTTGCTAATGTCTTGATTCTCCTCGGGCTCATCCTCCTCTGGATCATCCTCCTTTTCCTGGTGGTCCTCATCCCCATAACTAATCACCACGTAAGCCTCCCCAGGGTTATCAGGCATCAGTGGGGTGTCTGGTACGGGCGGGAAGAGTGACTCTTGTGCTGGTGCGGGCGGTGAGGGTGGCCCTTGTGCTGGTGCTGGGGCTGGAGGTGGGGGATGGGCTTGATCTAGGGGAAAGACGTGCTGAAGAGTTTCCATAGTAATTCCCCTCAACTCAAACTCCTCTCTCAACAACAACTCGGTAGTGAGAGTCGTCCAAGCCCCCTGGGCCTGAAACCTAGACCCGTCCAAGCTTGGGTTCCCTGTTAGCATAAAGTCATGATAACGATACCTAAACTCCACCCACGGGCCAACTAGGGGTAAGGACCAAAGCAGTCTCTGTGCACGGACCGTAATACTGCGGAACTCAGAGTAAGGGTCCTGTGCATGTGCCTCTATGCTAGTATGTAGCAGTGCAAAGTGAGCAATAATAGATCCACCCGGCAACATATTAACGCCATAAGGATCCATCTAACAAAGAAAACACATATATGAGAGGTATACATAACCATAAATAAGAAACACGCAAATGGAAGTAACTTGCATTCTAATATTGTTACTACACTCCTACTATCACTCTAACAGTATACGATAGCCCCCGCACGACAACCATCCTCACCCTATAATTTCTAACTCTACCTTCCTCAAGAAAATCTCAACCTGTATCTGATACCAAATCTGTAACGCCCCAAAACTACATGATACATTATTTGCATTCACTTGCTTAAGTTCATCAATTTTAAAATGCTAACCCAATGAACGGGGCGTTACCGCCGTCCAAAAAGGACAAGGCTTCCCTTGAATATGAAAAGTTAGCCATAAAACCAAAGTTTATCCTCAAAGGGAAATTACACCATTCAAACCGTTTAGTGATATACAGAAATGATTCTAACAACCCAATCATGTCAAGGATACACCAAAATACATAATTCAGTTCAAATATACAGTTACAACTCCAAAATACATCACAATATGAAATGATAGCGTCTTAGCACCATTACACCGCCAGTCATATGAACAGTCCTGGCTCACTTATCACCTTTAGCCGTTCTGCACACCTAAGGGCGGCTCACTGAACACTTCCCTAAAACAAAACATAAAAGCATTTCGAACTGTGAGTCAAAGCTTAGTACATGCATTCCTGTAATGTTAAAGATTCACTGAAAAGTTATTTGGGTCTGCTTTGCAATTCATTTTAATTTTAAAACAGGGGATGAGATGCATATAAAACTGAATTGCCCATTATTATCTGTTAGTGCACCCCTGAATAACTGTTACGACTTGTGAATAGGTGTACACCTGCCAAGCCGACCGGGGGACATGGCCTGAAGTCGCGCGGGTAACTGGAGGGCAATGCCATGTAACTGATAACTGATGGGGGTCACTAATTATGTGATAAAACACTGATTAAATTGATTCATTGATGTATTTACCAAAATATTATGATTTCGATAAATACGTACTGATTTCTAAAGATACAGGCAATGAACGTACCTGAGAGTTTTAAATGCAAGTTCACGGTGTAATAAGATGCACTAAAGTGAAGAGAATGAAAGTTTAGGCCTTTATTCTGTTCAAAAGATCATTATAGGAACATGAGGTCAGAAACCAACTTATTCTTATAAATGATACCTTTAAATAAAACTGGCTTATGAAGAATCTTTACAATCCAGTTCATAGGTTAAACTAAAATGATAAACTATACAAACCATAGAAATGTGATTTAAGGCACAGTAGCAAATTTAGAGAATAAGGGCTTAGAAAGAGGGTACGAAAAGAATAATCTACAACTTATACTCCTGACCTTAAAATGAGACCTAAAACCCCAATATGAAAAGCTTAGGAAGTCCTCTACAACTTTTATCCAGGACACATAACATGATTCCCACGATAGGATTCCTAAAATGGGGCTAGAACACCAACATGTTAGTTTTGAGTTCATCCTGCACAGGTTCAGTAAAATGACCATAAATTTTTCCACAAACCTCGGATTAATGCAATTCAAGAGCCATTTTAAAGCTAACACACTGACCTATCTACCCACCAAAAATATATTTTTTGGCTGGGCCGATCATTACCAGTTTCATCTCAAAGGTGGTCCTGTTTTTCTGGAAATTCCAGCCTCACTTTTTGAATTTGTTCCCTCACTTTTCACACCCATCCTCAACTTAAACCCTTTCTTAAGGGCATGTAAACACACTTTGGTACATCCCAACATCATACAAAAACACCACACATAATTCCACTTCATAATCATATCCAATAAAACTCCTTTTCTAGTCACATATACACACACCTCAAGTTTGATACTAGTTTGGTCCAAACCATGCATTTTGGATCAAACCCTAACTTTGGGTCAACTTGAACTCACTCCCATCCTCTCAAAACACCATAAACACCATAATAAACCTCAATAGATTAAAAGATAAGCAAAATCAAGGATAAAACAATCAACATTCAACACTTGAACCCTGATTAAGGTGAAACCCTAACCCTAGCATCATCCAACTTCAACCCACCATGATCCATCACCAAGATGATTCTTAATTCCATAAAAAAATAGCATAATTCACCATTAAAGCAACCAAAATAAGAAGCAAAAACTAACAAGATCAAGAATCAATAACAAAATCAGCATAAGAGGGGAAAAGAATTACTCACTTTGCTTAAGAAAGAGGTATGAATGATCCTTGGTGCTTGAAGGAGTGAGAGGGATGGTTGGGGTGGTGAGTGGTGGATGTTTGGTGGCTGTGTTGGTGGTTGGAATGGTGGTGCTGCTACTGTTGTATTTGCTGCTGTGGGTTAGGAGAGAAGGAGGAGAGAAATAGGAGAGAGAAAGTGTCTAGCATTCGCTTGGTGCAAATGAAACTTAGGCAAAATAATACTTGGCTGAGAATTAATCATAAAAACTACTTTTTACTAAGTATAATTAAGGCCTAAATAAGGGTAATTAACTAAACAAAGAGGGTCAAGTCTCGTTGGGTCGAAATCGGCCTTAAACGGGCTCGTGTTTGGAAAAGAGCTGAAACTGAGTGCGTTTGCAAATTATTTTTTTATATTTTTTTTTCCTTTCCAAAACTCGAGATTACATGGTTGTGGTGCCATGAAAAATAATTAAATCGCTAAATTCATAAATATCAAGGCCTAAATCGATCACTCGAATTTGACTAGAACAAGACCTGGATTGCAAAGTGAGGGCCAATTTAGAATTTTCCAAATTGGAATAACAAAAAGCAATGATGTAAATCAAATGAAATTAATCACATGGATTAATGAAATTAATAAACATATTTTAGGGTCGAACTATTACACAACATGTGTCTAATTGGTTGATAATGATCTAAGATGAATAAAAATAGTGATATATCTCCGATGGAAGTCCCCAAAATAGGGAACAACATTAAATAAACTGAGGGAGAGATATAGATGAGTTCATGGCGATTATGGAAACCTCAATGGACAGGTTAACTGACAGTCCAAAGATATATGTAGTTAATTGTGAGATGTGGGAAGTAATCAATCATAGTTTATATATGTTGCTAGTGGTGATGGAAATAGGCAGTGGTAATAATGTAACCACCTACTATATCTATCTTTAAGTAGATAATACAGAGATAATATATTTGAAATTGAATGAAAGTTGTAATTAGTTAGGGTATTTTGGTCTAATTAAAAGAGAAGCTTGTATTAACGGAGGGAAGGTTTATTAACCATTCTCACTCTCCTATTTATTATATAAAGATTTCCTTTTCGTCTTTCTGTTATCCGCCATGGATCCTACAGCTTCTTCCATTCTCTCTAAGCTCCAGGGTTATGAGTACAACACCGGAGTCGACAAGCTATTCTCCGACTACTTGCATCCAGTCTCTCTTCTCCTTTCCCCCAAACCGAAATACCCTAAGAAACCCTCCAGCTGAAATTACAAACAACCCGAACCCGATCCCTGTTATATTCGGTCTCTGGCCATGACCTTCTCGCCATTTTTCTGCAAGTCCCTCCTATGTCTTCCCGATCGCCTCTGCGAATCTCCCAAGCACCCAAATACTCAACTCTTCATCACCCAATTGGTTGACGCTTACAAGCTTTGCTTGGATTGCTTGGAGGCCATCTCCTCCCAGCTCTCTGGCAAGCCCTACGCCATTCGTTTACAGAGGGCTAGGTTCATAAATTGCTTGTTGCGCTGGGAGAGGTACGACCAGGCTATCGACGAGGGATTTAGGGTTTTGAAAGCCCTAGGAGGTATTACGCTCGACAGTATTGGTTCTCAGTGCCAGGTTACAATGGGGGAGTTGGTTCCACGTTTGGTGCTACCTGATGCCGAGGAGGCGAGGACAGTGCCAATGCTGTGAATCTTGAGTTCGTTCATCTAATTGTGGATACTGTTGCCGCCATTGAGACTTCTGTGTCAATTAGCAGAACCAAGGATGTGCACAAATATACTGCCCTGTTGATTTTGCTCGATGAGGTTCGCCCATTGTTCAGGTGTGTATTCTATATTCGTCAAGCGAAAGAAGTTGCTGTACTTGTAATTCTACCTTATAGCTTTGCTCGAATACTGTGTTTGTGCAAGCACCCAGAAAATAAGAAGACTATTGAATAACCACTCAACTTATGAAACCTTGTGGAAGGAAAGGTGAAACAGCTAAAAATATCCACTTGGAACCGCTAAAGAGCCCATTAAGAATGCAGTAACTTTGGTTCCTAGCTCAAGGAACAGCGTCAAATTACAAATAGTTCACGTGAGTTAGATTCATAGTTTCAATTTGTAAACTCCACTGATTTCATTGAATGGTCTACTTTTTCTCCCAGATTGCCCGCCCTTGAGAACTTCCTTATTTATTAAGATATCCATATGTACTTTCAGCTATTGGGATGCCCGCTCAAGTAATGAGATGCGGTTGAGGCAATTAGCTTGCTTCAAGAATGCGATGAGGTTTTTGATTTCAGAAGCCATGTTTTTTGAAGGAGATTTGATACCTAAGTTTTCTAAAGCAACATCTGATGAGTATATACAGTTAATATTGTGTCTCTTTCACAATTATACCTATTTCAGCTTTACTGCAAACATTTGTTCCAAACAGTTCTGATGAGTGTTTTGAGAAAACCGAAAAAACTGGTAGACACAATTCACCTCCCTCTTGTGTCCTTGTGTGAGTAAATCTAGCACGATCTAATACTATTGCACAATAATTTCAAGTCAGTTTTGGGTTTAAATGAATTGGATGGTTAATTTCACAAACTAGGATTAGGGTCACAGTTTGGTCGAGCAACCTTCAAAGTCCTCACTTTCAATAAAACTGGAAATTACAATCCAATTCACGTTTAACGAAGAGCTATCTATGGCTAGAAAAAAAAGGGTTGTTCTCAAATTGTGGGCACGCAGGTTTATAGGATTTCGTCCATAAAGGGAAAAGTAACTTGCTTTTTGTTGGAGCCGATGGCTCCTGGAATTGTAGCATTTTCCACCCTTTTCAATCATTTGCTATCTTACTGCTCAAAAAAAAAAAGGAAAAAATTCCATCCAGCTCACTCCATACAGCTAGTGAATATGAGTTATGGGTGGTAATTTTGGCAAAACATATTTTGCAATGAGGCAAATGACCATTAAAAAAATAATAGCGGCATTCTTAACAAAAAGGAAAAGTTTAGTGTTCAAGAACTCATTAAATTGATCATCATTGGGTAATAAGCTTATTTTCTTAAAAATATAGAGTACAATGAAATAATTTCTAGTTACCATTGTTTAAATTTAATTTAGATCGTATACATTTCAAAAGAACATGAGTTTTGTTTCCAATGAAATATAAGTCTTTGTTCCAAGATTAATACAACATAATTACAATATATGAGGGGGAGGGCAGAGTTGAACTTAATATTCATATATTCATTGCCTCATTTTTCAAAACCATGAGATCAAAACTTCAATAGTACATTTTACAATATTTTCTATTTAAAATGTCCCCTTTTTTGTTCACCTCATGTTAAAATGCAAGCTTGATTATTCATAGTACCATATTAGTTCATAAGTTAGCACTTTATTTAACATAAACATATTATCCAGGCATCCAAGCAAAATCGTTTTGTCAAATTTTCGAGTTTGACTTTTGTGACCAGTCTTCTCCTTGTTGTTGTTATTATTACTCCTCCTCCACCTCCTACTATGAACACTGTTAGGGAGTACAACAAAAACAATTTGTCAAATTTAAATTTTTAAATAATTGTAGTTTGGCTTAGTATTATTATTACTACTGTTGTTCTTGTGTTGTTGTTGCTATTGTTATTGTTGTCGTTGTACTTCTTCTTCTTCTTCTTCTTCTTCTTCTTCTTATTGTTGTTGTCGTTGTTATTATTAATTATTGTCATTTTTTTGTTGTTGTTGTTGTTCTTTGTTAATATTTTTTTTTTAATATCAATTGGGTCATAAACAAAGAGTCATGCATGTAAACTCAAATGAGACTATAACTTAAAATCAATTCGCAATGGATTGAGTAACTCAATAGCTTATAAGCATATTCAACCCTTCTATTTTATCAATGTGGAACAATACTCATTTTCATATTTTTCACACGCTGCCTCATGTGTGGGGTACTGACAAGGCTCAGCAAGTGGCATAATCCCTACAAGGGACGATGACATACTAAGGTCGAGCACAAGCTGGCTCTGATAACTTATTAAAATTTTATATTAATTGGGTCATAAACAAAGAGTCATGCATATGAGCTCAAATGAGATTTCAATCCAAAACCAATTAACAATGGGTGGAGTAACGCACAAGCTTTTATACATGCTCATGGTCTTCTAAATTGTCAATGTGGAATAAACCCACTTTTTATAACTCCAACACGCCTAATAACCTGTGGGATACTCAGAAGGCCCAACATTTGAACATGTTCAATCCATCGGGGATGGTGACAAATCAAGATCGAGCACCCGCTCTAGTACCATGTTCAAAACCTGTCTAAACCAAAGGTTTAAGCTGATGGTTGAATGCCAAAGTATAGGTTTATACTCTAACACACTCCTCACGCAAATGCCCTTTGGGCTACAAGCTTGGATGCTGCAAAGTCCCCTCTATCCCTTGCCCAATAAATATAGGGCCTCTTGAGATTCGAACTTGAGACCTTTTGCTAAGAAACACTCTAATAACGTGTTAATTTTTCATATCAATTGGAGCTTAAACAAATGAGTCATCCATATAAGATTATGATGATGATGATGATTATTATCATTATTATCATCATCATCATCATCATCATCATCATCATCATTGTTGTTATGGTGGTGGTGGTTGTTGTTGTTGTTATTGTCATTATTGTTGTCAACTTGTTGTGGTGATGGTTGTTTTTTTTGTTTTTTGTTGTTGTTATTATGTACTTCACTTTGCAATATACGTGACCTATGTAATCAATCCATTTAGCCATCAGGTATGGAAGCCTATTGCAAGCATTTATGCTATTCATATGTTTACGGAGACGATGGCAGGTTCATTAAAGCTAAGACTAATGTTTTTTTAATGCGACGACGCATGGTTAGGGAGAATGATTTTTTTTTTTTACAAATGATTTTTAACTTTTCATTCTTTGGCACAATAAAGGATAGAAGGATAATCATTTTCTCCTAATGCAGCAAAATTATTTTCATTTTGAGAAAAAGAAATTTGATTTTCCTCATTAAACTCTTATGATAAAATAGTTAGTCAGAATTTAAGTGCAAAATCCGACTTTAACTGTTTGGATTAAAGCTTGATTATCCAATGGAAAGATTAAAAATAAGCACAAATTGAGATTTTGATCACAACTTTCCTTCATTTGGTCAATATTTATCTCAATCACAATAATTCAATTGATATTTTTCATATCTTAAACAATTCAGTTGATATTTTTTTGCTAATAATACAATTTAATAGTTGGGATTGAAACTTCATAATTACATTGGAAAGACTAAAATAAGTTCAAATCCAAATTTGAGTTCAACATCTCTTTATTGGTCAACATTTTTCTCCACCATAACAATGTAGTCAGCATTTTTCGTTCGCCAGTTAAACAATTCAAGTGACATTTTTGCAACTAAAATGATTTCAATGGTTAATATTGAAACTTGATCATTAGATAGGAAATATTAAAATAAGCTTAAATCCAAATCTTGAACCCAACGTTCCTTTATTTGGTCAACTTTTTCTACCACGACAATTTAGTCAACAATTTTCATCATTTAACTAATTCAGTCAACATTTTTTCCTACTAAAAAATTTTAACAGTTTGGATTGAAATTTGATCATTGGATAGGATAGATTAAAAATAAGCTCAAATCCATTTTTATCTTACACTTAATCATGGAAAATGTGACATAAAAATCCTTTTTCTTTGGAAAAACATTTTCCTTGAAAAATGATTTTCAAATCAAAATTTAGTTGTAGTTTCTTCGTGTATCAATTATACATCCCAAAGGGGGTCCCAGATACCTATTTGAGGTTTTCATACATCAAAGAAGAGGGTTAGGGTGTCAGATCTATTGATTATATATCATCTAGTGCACCAATGTGTGAATACACTAGATTGGATTGTGGGGTTGAGATTGTTTATGGGAATTCCCTCATTTTTGACATAGATTTCCTACAGACAATGAAGGTCCGGATGCTTTGCTATTGTGGTGTTGAAGGTAGTAGGTTTGTAGTTACTTTAGTCGCTTTGCTTTTGCAACTAAATTTCATGGAGTTTCACTGTAGCGCAGATGTTGCAAAGGCCTCATCACTAAGGAACTTTTTTAAGTGAGAAGGGATGTTATCCTTTAGGACAGAGGTAACTCTTCACTAATTTAGTCTTGACTGTGATTAAGAGGATGAATAAATGGAAATTAACCTAAATATCCTTAAAGAAAAGGCTTCTTCTTAGCCTTCTATACTCAACCTTCCATTGTTCAAATTCAAAAATCAAGGACGCCTGATGGTTAGGCTCTTCTATAACTAGCTGAGAAATGTGACTTTCTATACTCAACAATCTTCTAATTGGAAAATCAAGGGTATCCGAGGATTATATTGGGCGCAAAACATTAAAATTAATTTCTAAAAGGATAACTAAATTTAGGTGAAAGATGGTTAAATTTTAAATGGATGTGGGGGTCAATCTCATAGCCTAGGATTAGGGTTTAGTCTAAGCAAACAATGGTGAAGGAAAGTTGTAATAGTCGAGAATTTTAATGCTAGGCTAACTGTCTCGATTAATAATTTTATTAGCTATATTTTTAGCTAAATTAGGTTAATATTTGTACGTTTATTAAAGTGAGTAATTTTATTAAAAATCTGGCTTTGAAACATCGTTACTTATTATGTGAATGCAAAAATTTAGTAAATATTCAGGAGTTAAACTAAGCAACATTAGCGGAGTTAGATTGGGCAGCGTCGAAACCGATTGGACTTGGGGTTATTTAGGCCCAAATGATTTGTGGCCTAGTAATAAACACCAACACAATAAAAAAAAAAGAAAAAGGAAAGGAAATGAGGAGGGGTTGAGACCCAGTCCCGATCTCGAAGGGGGGGGCTTCGGCTCTTCGACCCTATTCTCGACCAGGCCAAATGAGAGGAAAAAGGGCAACCAAGCACGACAAAGAGGAGACAAGGACACCGGTGTGCCGGCGACTGATCGTCGCATTTGGTGCAACTTAGTTCACACGGCAACTGCCGCAACAGAGAGAGAAGGAGTGAGATGAGACTTTGAGGGCTACGGTTTTCAAACCCTATGCACCACCACCCTGAGACTTACACACCATTATCGCGACCAACACTGTAGTGGTAGAGCCTTGGTTCCTCTAACGGGCATAATCGGAAAAAAAAGGAGAAAGAAGGTGAGCAGAATAACAGTAGTAGGGTTCAGGGCAACAACAAGGGGGAGGTTAGAAGGTTCGACATGTATATTCAAATCAGCACAATTAACCCAGGAGTTAGGTCCTTTAGCTTGGAATAGAGGTGGGTGGTTCTTTATTCCTAAACTACTAATAATTTACAATGTTTTTACGATTTTGTTCAATTCTTATGTTGCATGTGGGATTGAAATATCGAGCAACTGAGAACAATGATAGTTGTTAGGTTGTTTGAGTTAAACGATTATTTAAGTTGCGTCTTGGATTGAAATCTCAAGCAAGTAAGAATAACGATAGTTGTTAGGTTGTTTGAGTTAATTGGAATCATTTGGGTTTTAAATTGAGTAACCTTCAGGATTGTTGTGGTCGGCGCCATAAGGAGGGAGTTCGTGTTAAAAACCCGTGAAATTTACGAAGTGTAACGTCGTGTTTTGATGCTGTGCTATTACTTGTTAATTGACAAAATCTGGCTGAAGCATGTTGACGAATCAAGTTGTGCTTTGTTAGCCTTGGATTCATGTGTGCGCTACATGTGTGTATGGACAGAGTTTTATGCCAAACTGATGCATTCTTAGCTGTTGTAGATTCCTCACTTTGTTTAAAGGTCTCAAATTGAATGATTTGTGAACTAAGAGTCTGTTTACAATTGAACCTTGCTTGATTCACTTTAAACATGCCTATCGTTCTTACGTGGAGGTTTTCAAATAATTGAATTCCTTAAGTAATTAGCTTCAGAGTCATTTATTTTTTACAATAACTAAAGCAGTGTTCTAATTGCTTAAACAAGTAACTCGAACATTTAAAAATCCCTTGATTACTTTCAGAAATTGTTTAAGTAAGTTATTGAGTTGGAGAACAATGTGAATTACGAATAAATATGTTTGCAACATGCTTAAAGTCGGGTCTTAATAATTGTGTAAGTGACTTTCTTTTATATGGCAAGCATACTGAGTCATGTGGCTAATAATGACTGTTAGATCATTCACTTGATAAGAATGTTTTTAAGTGAAACTGATTATGCATAAGGTGAGTTTTAATAAAGTTTTCTTTGAAAAGCAAATGTATAGTTGGTCATTAATTCGTTTAAAAGCATGTTTTGATAAAATGAATGGTTATATGCTTTTCGAAAGTCAACTGACTTTATCCAGGCATTTCTTGAGAATGAAAATGCCATTGTTGTGATACAATGAAAATCTTGATGCAAAATGTGTTTAAAGCGACACACATCTGATATGTTTTGGGTTAGGAGAATGGTGTTACATGTTTGGACACAAGTTTAGGAAGCAGACATGGTGTGTGGGAATCCTAATTCTTAGGGAATAGACCCAGAAGTGGGAACCCTAGTAGACCTTAACGAAGGTAATGGTCCACTGGCTATGAAAGGCCCTGGGGATACTATGAAATGTGAGTGACGATCTCACTTGAATGAGCTCAAATATGAGAATCTGATCCCCTATGAAATGATTTTGTACTTATTATGTGATGAGAACTCCTCATTTGAGGATTACGGTAGTGCAAAGATTTGGAAAAGTATTTGTACTCTTGAAAGGAGCTTTTATTGAATTCCAAATTACTTTCCAGTGATTAAAGACTGTTTCATAAATGCTTACTTTGGTTTAAGCGATGGTCCTTGCCTAAAAGGGGTAGCCCGGTGCATAAGCATCCTGCATTCACGTAGGGTCCGGGAAAGGGCCCCACCCCAAGAGGTGTATTGTAGGCAACCTAACCTAAGTTTGTCAGTGGCTGATTCCAAGGCTCGAACTCGTGACCTTTTGGTCGCACGGAGACAACCTTACCATTGTTCCAAGGCTCCCCTTCAAGCGATGGTCCTTGCCTCTTATGCATTAATTTCATTTTCCTACTAAAAGAACCCAGCTGGTAACTTTAACTGAACTCCTCGATGTTAAGTGTTTATATTTGAGCTGAATGATCCACTGTTTTCAATACCCGAATCCTTGTATGGGTCAGTTTGCTATTGATTTTAGTATGCTTACTATGTGATGTTAAGCTAGAGTAACAAGTGGTCATCACTACCAAGATACAAAAGTTATAGTTAGGCACGTTGAGATCTCTTGTGCATGGAGTAGAAGAAGGGTAGGGATACCTTTTAAATCTTGGAGGTTATTGAGGTAACGACACATATGGGAGAACTTATACGATTATTATGTGGTATTATACATCAAAACGTGTATGACTGCTACTTAAAAGTATTATGTGCAACTGTTTTGTTTTCTTAGGGTTGAGAATCATTCGTTGAGCGTATGGTAGTTCATCCCCTCTCTGTTTCCCATTTTCCTAGGTTTTCAATGTGACATATAGAAGCTGATTCATGTAAGCCGAGTTGAATGCCTTGGATAGGAGTTATATAGGTAGATTATGAGCCAAAATGTAATGTAGCTATAAGTTCTTGAGCTTATGTAAATTAAACATGTTAGTCCATGCATTGCATATTAAATAGCAGTCGCTTTGCATATCCATGTGAGCCAACCATTTGATTAGTCAGTTGTCTTTTTTGCTGGAGTTGTTTATCTTTTGGATGTAAACCTTAGTACTTCGGGTGTGTGATCTGTTGAGTTGTACTTTTTATTTCTTTCCTATTGGTGAACTTTATACTGGGTGCACTCCGAGCTGGTGGCCCGTAGAAGTTGTGATCTCCGGCGTATAGCTGTTAAGCTTGTGAACGTGTCTTGTATGCCTTTATTTATTGTAGGGACCTAATGTAAGACTTTAAGCCTAGGTTAGGGTCTATTTTTAGGTGGAACTCTATTCGTTTTGACCTAAAATTTAAGAAAAACATTAACGTCCATAACCCTAAGGGATAGTAGTGTTACAAGAGCTAGCTGAGAAGAAACCAAAATGAGTTTCCAATCAATTTGATGATAGAGATTTAATGCATGAATAAAAATCTCCAAGGATGTTAAGAATGGGGAAAGAAAGAGAAGAGGAGCCATTTACTTGTTCAAAAAAGGAAAAATTAAGAAAACCCAAAATAGACAATCTTGTAGGGCTAGAGTGGTAGTTTTGAAGACAAAATAAGATGTGATTGGCAAACTTAAACGAACCAAAAACAAAAGGTGGGAATTTTGACAAGATATAAATGTTGGATAACATTATAATATAATAACTCTTGTGATGTAATGCTCAAACATAGTAAATAGTGTCAATCTATTTATGTAATAATGCAGTTATATGTACATATTTGTCCTTAGTTATTAAATTATACATAAACTCATTTCAAAACTACCAATTTAGTATGATGAAATCCTAACATCTTCAAATCTTAACATGTTGAACATTTAAATATCTTATTATGAGCAGAGTACACAATATTATTCCATATTAGTTTTAATACATATATTTTTTGAACATAAGATGTCTACATGTGGAACTTGTTCATTTTTTCAACCAACAAGCCAAATTAGTTATCCGTGAACTCTCGAAAGAGCTCATCTCGTCGCTCACCGCCCCTGTGCAATATCTTCTGCCATCCTCTATCTTCTTGCTCGGCAGTGCCCGCGACGCCTCCCGTGAGAGCTCTAACATCATCTTCATAAGATGCTATGATCCCTAGCTCAGTTGTTCCTAATATCCACCTAAGTTCTTGTTCTTTAGATCTACATTTAGGGTTTGTCTAACTTTGCTTCTAGTATTGTTGTTGGTGCTTTTTCACTTATTTGCCATCCGATTTCTCATATTACTTATTAAATTTGTTCAGAATTGCCCTAATCGAAGCTTTCTTGAGACATTACAACCTCGGTGTAACAAGACTCTGACCTTGCAGTTGACTGAGGAGTTTAGAATGTGTGCTTTAGTCACAGATAGCCTTTCTCATATCCGGGTGCATTTACTCCTTTCGTATTGGTTATTTTACTGCCAACATGATCTGGTTTGTTTGCCAAATTAGTTTTTTGTGATGTGTGCTTTGGGTTGTTTGGTGTTGATGGGTATTGCCTTACATTTTGGCTCATGAGTATGAGGAGGTCTAACCTAAATCTTGGTCTCACTTGGCTTTGTCTAGCTACCTTAATCAAGTTAGAGTGTAGTCTTCTTGAAGCTTGATTAGTGGTTGTGACGAGGTTGTGACTTGAATTTTGGTGTATAGAATAAGTTTTTTTGTGGTTCTTGGAAGGTGTTTTGGGTATTGAAGTGTGGGCTCAAGATTGGACGATACTCTCACACACCTTATTGACTCTTACCAAGGAGATGAACTAGATGAGGAGGTGCTAAGATGTGTTGAAGTTATGAACCATCCCTATCAAGCTATTTGGGAAGCTCGTAATCTAAAAGATACTGGTAATAACTTCTTTAGGAGTAAGGAATTTCTAAAGGTAATAACTCAATATGAAAGGGAATTTCAGCTCTTGGCTTTCGGGGAACCTTTTTATGATCATGATGCCAGCCTTATGCATGAGCTTGCAGTAGACCTTAATTCAAATTTGGCGACATGTTGACTGACACTTGAACAATATGAGGGAGCTAAATTTTATTGTGATCTTGCTTTGAGATTTGACCCCAACAATGTGAAGGTCAGATACCATAGGGCCCAAGCTTGTTTGAGAATGGGTTTGGTAGATGATGCTCGAACAGACTAGAAGTTGTGCTGACACTTAAGCCGGAATCTCATACGGTGTTAAAAGAGTCGAGGAAAATTGAAGAAAGATTTGTGTCCAAGAGCGAGGTGAGTCTTTGAGCAACTGTAAACAAGCTGACTTGATAGTTGGGAATCTAAAAGGGAGTTTGGATCTACCCAAGGAGACTTTGGAACGGGAAGAGGAGGCGCATTATACTCATGAAACTAAGCAACGCTACAGTGGTGATAGGAAACCACCTTTATGTTCAGAGGATAAATCTATACTTCTTGAGCATGATGAAAATCCAAGAGTTGAGGATGTTGTGATGTCTAACACCTCAGAGAATTAGATTAGTCTTAATGCACAAACAGACCTAGAGACTATTGATAGGCCTTCTACTAATCAAAATAAGGGTGAAGAATTTTCACATATTATAAATGTGGACGAGAGCACTATCTTAAACGATAAGACTAAAGCTGCCTCTCAATCTGATAAGGTGTCTAAAGGTTATGATGATACTAAAAGCATGATTAATTCTAGCAAGGGGGGCATGATTCCTTTTCAAATGCAAAGAACCTTAAGTCTTGTATTAAAGTATCTCGTGCAGCATATGAATTGGTTATTAGAGGCCATGAGTTAACTTTCATTTACCCTCTCAATCTACCTACTTGAGAATAAAGGCAGTTGAGAAAAGTGATGTTTCATCTATGGAAGCAACTGAGGTTGTGAGTTGCATGACAATAGGGACCCCTATTGAACATGATCATGATTCAAATGATATGAAAGGTAGGTAGGCAACTTCTTTCAATTGGCAAACTCAAACAGGAGTCACCTTAAGCGAAGACGCCAGTGCAAGGCGAAAAGATCTTATGCCTAATACTGGAACAACTCCACTAGGAACACTAAGAGGTCAACCATGACAAAGTAAGGATATAACAACATCTTGTTTAAGACCACTCTTCTGAATGGTGAAGGGAATTTTATATGCAAGGTAAACGACAGAAATGACTCTAGTGAAATCGACAATAAGATGTAAGTTGTATTTCAAACAACATTGATCATGTCAAAGAGAAGAGCCAAATCAGCACCTTTGGATGCGCAAATCCTAATAAAAAAGAAGACACAAGCGACCAAGTACGAGTCTTATAGTTGGTCAAAAACCTCCTCATGTAATTTTCCTACTATGACATTTAATGAAACATATTTAGTAGCCGATGTAGTCACTTAGGCCAGGTTAATAAATGTTTAATGGACTGTATTACCCAACAAAAAAGAAAAAAATCAAATTAGTTTCGCCTGGTCCTATCCATTGAGTACCAAGCCTAAATGTCTACGAAAAGAAATGATTTATGATCATGAGATTTATGCCCTCAGTTTTGTACAACACATTTCTATAAAAATAGGAAAATTTACTTATAGCTTGTGTTTCAAATAACACTTTTCGCATTTTCTTTCTTGTACGTGTCTGTTTTATTGGTTATATATATATATATATATATATATATATATATATATATATATATATATATATATATATATATATATATTGTGCAAAAAAAGTGTGAATATCATTAAGAACAAAACTGTAATGCACAACCCTTCACTCTTTCAAGTCACCAACTCATTAGCCTAGCAACTTATCTATACATTTGTCATACTTCCTAGAGATTCTATTAAGTGTGAGTATTCTCTGTGTTATGTGGTCCTTTATGTGCTTGAAGTAATCCTGTACTGTTCTTTGATGAGATGAGAAAATCTTCTCATTCCTTACCCTCGAGATCTGATAAATGGATACAACAATTAGTGCATAAGTGATCTGTTTTTTCCTCCTTGGCCCTTCCAGTTTCTCCAATGAGTGAAGCAAACTGTTTGTGCTTTTGGTGGCAATTGATGATGGGCACCACGGCTTGATTCTCTACCAAAGCTCTTTTGACCAACTGCAGCTAAAGAACAAGTGGTCTATGTCCTCCTCTTCTATTTCAAATATAGCATAGTGGCTTACAAACTCTGCCCCATGAACCTAGCCATTCTACTTCTGACTGGAAGCCTCCTTTGTATGAGGAACCATGTTGTGGATGATTGTCTAGGGATGACAGTTCTAACCCATATAGCTTTGCTCCATTGCTTATATTCCAGCTCCCCTAGTAACCATTCATAGCCATTGCCATGTTGATTTGTTTCTAAGCCCTGTAAAAAGAGATCCTTCACTGTCACTAGTTATTTCCAGCACCAACTACTGTCAGGGGGGGCTCTGTATCCCTCCAATTCCTGCTGTTTGATATATCTGCCATGCACCCATTTCACCAATACAGTATCCTTCTTTAGAGCTATAACCCACACTATCTTGGCTATGCATGCTTTATTCCAGGACCCCAAGTTTTTGAGACCTATCCCCCCATACTTCCTAGGGCTACAGGTTTTCCTCCATATGTATATATATCTATATATACATACATATATGTATATATGTATGCATGTATGTATGTATGTATGTGTGTGTGTGTGTGTGTGTGTGTGTGTGTGT
>JACYFF010031954.1:27668071-27735789 GCA_017589665.1 Selenicereus undatus | reverse complement strand
CACACATATATATATATATATATATATATATATATATATATATATATGTATGTATATATATGTATCTATATATATATGTATGTATGTATGTATGTATGTATATATGTGTGCATATATATATATGTATATATGTGTGTATATATATGTATTCATATGTGTGTGTGTATGTGTGTGTATGTATGTATATGTATATATATATATATATATATATATATATATATATATATATATTTCTATCTTTTTCTTCGGGGAAACCCAGCCATGGTAGGGGGGAGGGCAACCAAGAGTGTATGCACGAAATGCAAAATCAGAGAGGGAAAGAATTGGAAATGACATCATCAATCAAGCACAAGATACCAGTATGAGAGGAAATCGAACTGAAATTGGTGAGGAGATGAATCGAACAGTAACAATACAAAACCCAAATCTGGAAGTGACATGGAAGACTGTGGAGGAGCTGCATACAGAGATAAGTCATCGTCCAATTAGCCCTTATGCATCATTGGTTGATCCTAATGAAGGAACGACACTAAAATTTATACCAATGAAGGAAATTAATGGGCAGAAATGTGCGAAGTTTGAGAAAGTTGATGCTGAATCGGGGGTCGAGCATTGGACGAATGCAGTAATATGTGGGGTTATGGGATCATATCCACCTATGGAGGTGATCGATGGTCTTGTGCACAGAATATGGGATACCATGGAGATAGATAAAGTTGTAATGGCGAAGAAAGAGGTATTCCTTGTCAGATTTTAAAACAAGCAGGATAAGTTGGTAGTGCTACAAAGAGGAGTGTATTTCCTTGACAAAAAGCCATTCATTGTCAAAGCATGGAATGAGGGATTGACACTGGATATGCACTCATTACAGACTCTACCCATATGGGTTCAATTCCAGAATTGGACATTAAGTACTGGGGCTTAGAGAGTCTAAGCAAGCTGAGAAGTATGCTAGGGATTCCCATAAAAATAGACAGAGTAACAAAGGAGAAAAACGCACTATGTGATCCTCGCATGTTAATTGAGATGAAGTTGGAAGACCCTTTCCCAGGGTGCATTGACTTTATAAATGATTGGGATGTGGTAGTGAAGCCCATCAAGTGTGCTCACTGCTAGATAATAGGGCATGAAGGGGCTGAATACAGGAGAAAAACTATAATGAGGAAGGAATGGAGAGAAGTCACAAGGGAACAAAGGGTTGGGGAAGGAAATGAGGAAAGCACATAGCCAATAGAGGATCAGAGGGATAATGAAGGGTTTACAGCACCAAGTAGGACAAGCAATACGACAGTTTATCATCAATAGGGTACACAAAAATCACCAATACAAAACTCTTTCCAAGTACTAATGAATGGGGAGATAAATAGGGAGGAAGTAAGGTAGGGCGAGGAAGGCAGGTACCCCAATGGATAACATCATAGCATGGAATGTGAGGGGTTTGAATAGCCCTAGTAAATAGGAGGACATAAAAGTCTTCTTGAATAAGCAGAAGGTTGGATTAGTGGACCTGATGGAAACAAAAGTGAAAAAAGAGAACATAGATATGGTTGCTAGTAGACTGTTTGAGGGATGGGAATGGTTCGCCAGTGTGGACTATAATCCTCAATTGAGGATTTAGGTAGCATGGAGGAAAAAGACCTAACAAATAAGAGTGATTAAGGCAACATAATAGATGGTCCACTGCAAGGTAAGCCAAGTCAGTAACCAAAAACAGTTCTGCACTACCTTCATATATGGACTAAACAACATCTCACTGAGACAAACTCTGTGGATGGACCTGAGGAACATAGCTGGAAATATGAAGGAAGCATGGGTGTCATAGGGGATTTTAATGTGGTTCTATATCCTGAAGAGAGAATGGGGGGAGAGGGAACTCAACATGTAGAAATGAATGATTTTGTCGAATGCCTAGAAGATAGTGAGCTATAAGAAGTCAGAAGTATATGAACATTCTTTACATGGACAAATAAGACAATATGGTTGAGACTTGATAGGATGGTGGTGAATAGCTACTGGTATAAAGTCGTGGAATACACACATATTTCATGTGTAACAAAGGGGCTCTCATATCATACTCCACTTAAGATCACATTCCCTAACTATCCAAAGAGGAAAGAGCAATTTAAATTTTATGAAATGTGGTGTACAGATCCATAGTCTAGAGACATAGTGAGAACCTAGTGTCAAAAACAGATCGCAGAATAAAAAATGACACAAGTGTACCACTTCAACAGATCAAAGGCCCCCTGAGGAAGTTGAATAGGGATAAATATACATATGTACATGAACAAATGAGAATAGCCAGGAGGAAATTGGAAGTGGTGCAAGAGAAACTGCAAGACGACCCTATGGACAAGAAGCTAAGATCAAGAGAAGGAAAATAGAATAAGGTACTTGGGTATATAGTCCTCCCTTTCTTTGATTAGACAATAAAGCAAACAATAATGGATCAACTAGGGGGACCAATGTACCAAACTTTTCTGTGAAAAAATGAAATAGAAGCAAGTGCAGAATTGTGTTTACTCAATACATGATGATAAGGGGAGGAAAAGAGAAGGATTTGAGGAGGTAGCCGAGGTAGTAACCAAATACTATCATGACAAGCTAGGAAAACAAAGGATAAAGAAGGAGGAAATTGATTGGGATGTAATGGAGAAAAGACCTAAACTGAAGGTGGAACAACAACTACAGCTGATCGGACCATTTATAGAACAGCAAATTAAGGGGGCCATTCTAACAATACCTGCAGTAAAATCCCCAGGACCAGATGGATATAGCAGTAGTTTTTTTAAAGCAAGCTAGTTTGAAATAGGACCTAAAGTGTGTGAAGCAATCCAAGAGTTCTTTAAGACAGGGATTATGAGGAAGTCATGGAATGCTACAAAGTTGGTGCTCATACCTAGGGTCCTATCTCCTATGACAGCTGCTGAGTTTAGGCCAATTTCATGCTGTAATGTCATGTACAAGGGCATATCCAAAATCTTATGTAATAGGCTGAAAGGTGTGCTACCCTCTTTGATAAACCAAAGCCAAGGGGCTTTTGTGAAGGGCATGGAATTATTATTCAATGTGCTATTGTGCCAAGAAATAGTTAGAGGTTATACAAGGAAGCATATATCAGCTAGATGCATGATGAAAATTGATTTAAGGAAGGCATATGATTCAGTATACTGGGAGGCAGTGAAAGAAATACTCATTAGCCTGCAATTCCCAAATATCTTCATCAAATGGATAATGGCTTGTATAGCTACACCAACCTTTGCAATACACATGAATAGGGATGATTTTGGATACTTTGAAGGGGGTAGAGGATTGAGACAAGGAGACCTCTTATCTCCTTTACTATTTGTTATAGTAATGGAGTATCTATCCGGAATGTATCAAACTGCAAGTGCTAAGAAGGGGTTCAAATTTCACCCACGATGCAAAACAAACAAATTAGTCCATCTTATGTTTACAGATGACTTGATAGTATTTAGTGCTGCTGAACTCAAGACAGTGCAATACCTAATGGATGCATTTGGCAGATTCTTAAGAATCATAGGTTTGAAGGCTAACAGAGCCAAATCACAACTAGTAATAGGAGAATACACAGAACAAGTGAGGAAGTTGATTGCTAAAAAGACTGGATATCAAGAAGGAGAGCTACCTTTCAGATATTTGGGAGTACCCATTATAGCAAATAAGCTTAGGAAAGTGGAATACAGAATGCTAGTGGAGAAGATCACCAAGAAAATAAAAGTATGGGCCACAAAAACCACTTCATATGCAGGTAGAGTAGCACTGATTCATAGTGTCTTGATGGGAGTGTACAGTTATTGGGCCACAATTTTTATTTTACCAAAGGGAGTGATAAAGGAGATTAAAATACTATGCAGCAATTATACGTGGGGGGCAGATGAGGTGTACAGGAAGGTCCCATATGTGTCCTTGGTAGAAACCTGTAAACCTAGAAAGAATAGAGGGATGGGAATAGGAAACATAGAAGCACGGAATCAGGCAAGTATAGCAAAGCTTGTATAGGCTGTTGCAAACAAAAAGCACAACTTATGCGTAAAATGGGTGCATTAGAAGGTATAGCTTGGTGGGATTACAGACCAAGACAGGATGTTTGTTGGTATTGGAGGAAAGTGTGTGAAATCAAAGAGCTATTTAAGTGGGGATGCAAAGCAAACCACAAAAGGAACTGGGGGGGAAACCAAGGATGGGCAGTATTTAGTGAAAACCGGGTACATATGGACTTTGAACTGGACAGGGAAAGTCCAATGGACCAGATTGACCTGGTCAGCACTCAATATACCCAGATATAGTTTCATTTCCTAAGTACTGATGAAGCAGAAAGTTCGAGTAAGAAGCAAACTGACAGCATACACAGATATACCAGCACAATGTCAGTTATGCAGGGGAGAAGCAGAGACACAAGCATTTATTTTTTCAGTGTGCAGAGATAAAGGAAATATGGATAGTGACTAGCCAATGGATGCAAATAGCACCAAAATAGACCCAACAGGAATGGATGCAATATTAGCTAGGAATGAAGACTACAAAAATGAAGAAGCAGATCCTGTACGCAACTTTCAATGCAGTAATCTATCACATATGGAGGGCGAGAAATTAGATGATATTTCAAGGAAAAGAGATAAACAGGACACAGATCACCAAGACAGCTAAAGAGAAGTTTATGCAACGGTTCCTGTACATAGCACAAAAGGCACAAAAGCATTAAGCACAGTAATGCCCCCAACCCGAGGAGGGCTCACACCGCCAGGACTTCCTGGAGGGAAGTCTTTAAGGCTCTTGAAGATCGAGGGTTTGGATTAGCATTTAGATAGTCATTCTAAAACAAAACTGCAAGAGTTTTCCCTGTTTCAGTGTGCTAAGGGTACTTGTAAGATGGTAATAAGGTATAACATGTGCTAAAATAACCCAAATTCGCTACCTCGGGCTACTCGCTCGGGATTACGCACAATCAAACAACTAACACAACGGTCAGAATGATATATATTAGGTACAGAGCCAGCTACATGCTTACACATACAACAACAAACTTAAATATTCACAACGGGCTAGGCATCGAACACTTGCAAAGCTGGAAAGAGACTTCTGATGGGTCGGCATCAAAATAACTTCAAAATATCTCTTACACATGCTCAAACTGAACCTGAAAAAGGAAATAAGTAAAGGGATGAGCAACCACATGCTCAGTGAGAATTCCTCTACTCCTTAAAACCAAAACCATTTGCAGGTAATGGTACCAATAATAGTCACATATCAAGTATTTATACAATACTATCATATTAGGCAATCATAGCCCCCAAGGAAAGATTACCTCCCTTATACTTTACACTAGTCCTTTAATTCATCCCTAGGCCCTTAATGACCAATCTTCCTTTCTAACAAGCATTCAAGCACCTAAACAAGTAAGCACAAAGAGTGAGTATGAAACTTTCAACATACTTTTGAAAACACAGTGACTCTCAATATATTACAAGAATAGTTTATAATGCATGCCAACTACTTTAAATCTTATAATTCTTTCTAAAAGTTCTCGAAACATCCAAACTGGTAAGAAAGACCTGGCAGGAAACATTCTTCCATAGAATATGAACATTGAAAAGCTTGATTCTGAATGCTTAAAATGGCAAAATGTCGATTTCCTATTTATTAGGAACTTGCTCATAACCTAAAAACATCTCATTGTGCTGGCTAGGGGAGATCTACACTGCCCCTAAGTGAGATCGTCACTCACAACTCACGTTATCCCCAGGGTATACGTACTTAATTTTTTGGCCAAAATGCGTCTTAGTAGAGCAACTCTAACTTCGATATTGTCCTCTGTGGGGCAATAGCTCACACCAAGATAGTCATATCTTGAGTCCAGTCCCCCTCAAGGTTTTCTTATGCATCACACATCATCATATATCTGGGGAACGACTCACACCAAGATAGTCATATCTTGAGTCCAGTTCCCGGGAACAGCCCATGCTATCTTCGCGTCCAGCTCCCAACATTACCTTTGGGGGAAACGGCTGACGCCATCTTTGCGTCCAGTTCCCACCCTCAAGGTTTGGCCAATCGCCTAGCACTTTTTTTAGCCTTTAAAACATATTTCATTTCTCCTTTCTTCAACTGCTTACTTCGGTAAAATGTTAGTTTTAACAAAACGACCATAACCTTTTGAAATGTTCATAGTTCATTCGTTTTTAACTTAAAAACTTCTTATAAACGTAATAAGTTTGCTAACTCGTAAATCAACCTTGTTTTTAACTTAAAAACTTCTTATAAACGTAATAAGTTTACTAACTCGTAAATCGACTTTGTTTTTAACTTAAAAGCTTCTTATAAATGTAATAAGTTTGCTAACTCATAAGTCGACTTCATTTTTAACTTAAAAGCTTCTTATAAACATAATAAGTTTGCTAACTCGTAAATCGAAACTCATTTGGAACTTAAGGTACTTAGGTAGCGTTTAATTCAAACTAGATTCGTAATTGAACCTTATTGAAACATAAATTAATAATCAAACTAGATTCGTAATTGAAGCTTATTGAAACTTAAAGTAATAAACTCATTCAAACTAGCATATAACTCAAACTAAGTTTCGTAATAAACTCACTCAATTGCCCAATTTTACTTCGTTTGAAATCCTTTTTATACTCAAAGAAGGGTGCTTAAGCAAATTGAAACTTTAAATCATTCTCAGCTTACTACTCTTCAAAACTTAGAATACTTGGCTCATTATGATTCAAACCAGGTTTCTTCATAATTTTTCAACATAAACGCTTCTTAAAATCGTAATGATTTTACTAGCTCGTAACTTGAAACTCAATCGAAGCTTAAATAAGCAGCTAGCATACAAGTCAGCTAAATTTCATAATTAGTACCTTAAGATGTCCTTTTTCAAGAAGTTTAAATCCTTTTAAACACAAAGAGAAGTTGTATAAAAACCAATGCCTTAAAATGTTTTCGAACTCACTTTTAGTTTGCTTTTAAACCTCCTAAACCTATCGACTATTCATTCGAATCACTTACTGAATAGTTCGATGATTAAGGATTTCTTTTAGGCTACAAACATGTTCATAAACTATCAGGTAATTGATAAGTATTCAAAAGCATTAGCAATCATGAAAACAAGCTTTCTAAACGACCATTCTTTTAAAAGACATCTAAAATTTCAAGAATTGGTCACATAGTGTCACGTAGCACATTGGGGAGAAAAGGGTTCGCACGTAGCACATTCACTCACTTCATAGCACAACTTGGCAAAATCTACTCAATAAATCACACATGGCCTCGCAATCCACACAATTGCGGCAATTCACAACCCAGGCTCCCTCCTTAGACAACACTAACTACAAGAACCTCAAATTTCTCATTAGTTCCACCTCAAACTATCCAACTACCAAGCTCGGTTCAATATTGCCATGCACAAACCAATAATATATAGAACGATCATATATTGGTATAACATTCATGCTTAATAACCAACATAGAGTTTAACGTATACTTAACTGATGCAAATAGAAACTTCAAAGCAATATTTACTTTCTAGTTCGCAAACCAATATCCTAGGCATAGTATTTCATTGTAATTACTACAAATAGACCATTAACATGCCCAAACCGATTTAGCCACAACCTTTAGACATAATTCAGTTTATTCCACAATTACTTCAATTAGCATCCTAAAGCTTCAAACGAAATTCGAACTAATAACTGATGATATCACAGTGTTATGCCAACATTCTATTCATTAAACATTTCTCCAAATTGCCTGGTTATTAAAAGTTAGCATCAATTTAACAAACAAATGACCCAAAATTAGTACCACGTTCGTAATTTCTCAATCTCGACTCTAAGTTCGCCCAAACTGATTTCAATCCTCAAAATTAACTTGCGCTAGCTAATTTAATTAAATTCGTTGAAATTAATAGTAATTTAGGAGTAAAGAAATCTCCACCTCGTTTCCAAGCTAGGTGTTCGTTCAAAGGGCTTGCTGGCTCAACTTTGGGTACTCAAACAACTCCAAATTTCCAACCTTGCCCTCTAGTTGCACAAGTAGCACCCAATTCACACCCAAACTCACAAAATACAAACCCTAAAACAGACCCAAATTTCACTTACTGACTTCAGGTTGAATTGGGTGTTTGAAGTTGCGAATTTTTGCTCCAATTTATAGAAAATTAAAGCAACTAAGAGCTTGATTGCATGGCCATACCTGGGCATGTGTTCGTACTCCAATTCGTCGCCCCAACTTGCCAAAAATGTGGTGGTTTTGCTCTAGTCTCAGCCCAAATTTCACACCAATTGTTGCTAGTTTGTGGGGAAGGTAGAATGGCTAGATTTTACAGCTGGGTGTGTGTAAGACCCGCATTTTTTGTTTTCCGTTAAGCTAACTGTACTACCTTGTTACGTTATAAAATCGTATTTTTGGTAACTATATGAGTTAAATTATTATCGATGTGCTTATGGGTGCTATAATTTTATAAAAATGGATTATTATTGCTATTATTGATTTTAAAGTTAATTTGTGCTATTTGTACCTTTAAATTATATCGATAGTTTAATTTAGTCGTTATTCGATTTAATTAGTCGTTTCCTGAATGCGATTAGGTTGTCAACCCTATAAGTCGTTCGATGTTTAATAAATCGAACCTTTATATATTTGAGAACGAATAGTCAATAGAAGGTCGTACTAACGATTGGGTTTAGAATAGGAGGTTGCGAGATTGGATAAGCGATTTCAGTTGAATGGGTAGGTGACTAAGAAACAAAAAAAAAGAGGGAGTATAAGGGGCCGAAGCCCCTTATTTTTCAGGACACGCACACGAAAAGGGGGGGTTTGGTTTCTCTGGGTTTTCTCACAACCCTCCTTGGCGACACACCCTCCCCGGCGACCCAGCAGAGGAGAGAGAGAGAGATGGAGAGAGAGTGGAGGGTCAAGGGATGCCAGCGACTGGAGGTCGACCACCGTCGCACCGGTTCGACCCCCCCTCGTCGCCCTACTCCCCAAGAACCACCGCGAACAGAGAGAGTGACAGAGGCCGAGGGAGAGAGAAAGAGAATGAGATAACAGCGCCGCCAACCGGCGGCCGGCCGTGGCACTCCCGCGACCACCCTTCCAGCGACCACTAGTAGAAACAACGAAGATATTAGTGAAAGGGGAAGAAACCCAAGTCTGGGTTTAGGTCAAATTGGGTTCGTTTTTGCGAGGGTCAAGCCTGGATTGGTGTCTGTTCGCGTGGGTTTAGGCAAGGCAGCAGAGGAAGGTCGAATCCCTAGTTTGAAGCTTTCAAATCGAGCCCCAAATCCCCGAATTGGGTCCTCTAGCATGGAATCGAGGTGGATGTTCCTCGCCTCCTAAATTACTATTAATTTCAAAACGTTTTAACCTAAACGATGATTTATGTCAGCTTAGGTTTAGTTAATTTCATGAATTATGTGATGAGAAACTATGCATGTTTAGAATCGATTCAAATATGTTAAGTTTATACATGCCTGAAGATTTAATTCGAAGAGAATTATGCATGTTTAGTTTTGATTCGAATCTATTCAGTTAATTCATGCCTGAAGATTTAATTCGAAGTGAATTATGCATGTTTAGCTTTGATTCGAATTAATTCAGTTAATGCATGCCTGAAAAGTTGACTTGAATAGTAATTTCGATGTAATAAACGAATGCCTAGAATCGTAACATGCTTAAATGGCATAAATAGGTACGAATAGTAACTTCGATATAATAAATGAATATCTTGAACGCATTATGTTTAAAAGGGACCTAAATAGGTTCAAATAGTAACTTAGACGTAATAAACGAATCCCTTGAATCGTATTATCTTTAAGTGGTTTATTTAGATTCGAATAATGACTTCGATGTAATAAATGAATGTTTGGAATCGCATTATGTTTAAATGACCAAATTAGGCTTAAATAGTGACTTCGAAGTGACTTGAATCATGAATGCAAACGCTTGTATCGTATTATGTTTAAATGACCAAAGTAGCCTAAATAGTGAATCATTTTATGTTTAAATAGAGACTTTACTCATGATAAGCTTGAATGGCATGAATAGGCTTACTTAGTAACCATGGTGTGAGAGATGAACGCCGTGAAGCGTAATATGCTTAAATGACCTAATAAGCTGAAATGTAACTTCGAATCGATACTTGATTGTTTGGTTAAAATGTGCTTACGAAGTAGCATTTGAAACAATTCTTGAATGACGAAACGAGCTTGTTTGCCCTTCATTGCAATACATCGATGTAAGCGTGCTTCATGCTTAGTTAGTTCGATTCAGTTTCTAAATGTCCTTTTCAAGTCAATGGCGTATGATTATATCTATGTATAAATAAATATGTGGTTTTGATTATATAAATATCTGTATGTATGCTTGCTATAACGTACCGCTGAATGGTGCTGCTTGCCCAGGTGAGTACCTAACCCCTATCTCTTTATAAGCTAGCATGATAATATGTTATGATTAATGAAATTGAAAAACCGAGATGGTAGTTGGATGGTTCTAGGAAGAACTACGAGTGGTTTGAGGTTTTTGTGGTACGGTGCTTGTGAGGAGGGAGTTCGGGTTGTGAATTGATAGCAATCGTGTGGATTGCAAGGCCATGTGTGGCTCATTGTGTTGAATTGATTATGAAGTGCTTGAATGTGATATATGTGGACCCCCTTCCCTTCGATATCGTCAAATTGCATTATGTGCATAAGGGTGAGTTTTTCAAAGAAGGATTTCATGTTTTGAAATGATAGTAGCCATAACTATTAGTTCATGATGGCCTATTTTAATTAAATGAAAACAGTTTTGGGAGTGAACTTGCTCGAACGGGGGAATCCCTAAAGAGTTTTATAAAGGCGTGAGTTGTATGAAAAAGAATTTTGTTGTGAGAGACAGCAAAATTATTAGCCGTTATGGCCGATACGCTTTAAAGTGGCTAAGATAATGTGTTGCGGACAATATGATATGAATGATGTCAACCTAGGGGAAAGTCCGAAAACCCTAGAGGCCCTGACGAGGGTTAATGTAATGGTGCGATATGTTATATGCAGTCATCCCGGGGGTAAGAGCTTAAGCGTGAGCGTTAGGTCTCACTATGGGGTTGAGAATAGATCTCACCCAATCAGCACCCTGTAATGATCTTATACCAGATATATTTTCTTAATAAGCAAAGAAAACCAGTTGGCAGTATGCCATTTCAAGTAGTTCAAAAAGAATGTTTTTATGGGCCAATAAGATGCCAGATGAATGAAATGTGAAAAGTTTATAAGGGTCAGTATGCGGCCGATATGAAAGAATATGAGCCTCAAGAGGCTAAGAGAAGAGTTTTTATGAGCCTCAAGAGGCTTAATGAAGTGTTTTCAAGAAAAGAAGGAAAGCTTTCTGTGCATGCTCTATGCTTTTCTTATAAATGAAATGTGAATGAGATCTAAATAAAGTATGCTGATGAAAATAAAAGTGTTATGTGCATATTCCAAGTATGATTTATGAATGAGATGCTAAGTAAGTTACGATTACGAAAAAGAAAGCCTTATGAGCATGTTTCATGCATATCTTATGAATGAGATTCGAATGAGACCTGAAATGTGTGTGTGCCATATGCATATTATATGAATGAAATGCCAAGAAAAGTATGATTATGAAAAGAGATAACCTTATGTGCACATCATATGAATGAGGTTTCATGCATAGTTTAAATGGAATGCTAAGAAGTTATGTTTATGAAAAAGAAAGATTCCTATGCTTAGCCCTCGATGCTTGCTTATGTGCTTAACTGCTTGTTAGTAAAGGAATTTAGTCATTTGGGGACCTAGAAATATGTTTGAGTGGTTAAAATGAAGTTTATGGTTAGTAATCCTTCCATAAGGATTTTATGAATGCCTAATATAATAGTAAAGTATGAATACATGATATGTGACTAATATGAATGTTATTGCCTGTAACGGTTTTGGATTTAAGGGGGTCGGGGACACCCACTAAGTGTGTGGTTGCTTATCCCACTACTCTTTCCCCTTTTCCCCCAGGTTTTCTTTATGACAGGAAGAAGTTGAGTCAGCTATGTCAAGATGGAGTCTATTCTCGCTTACAAGGTGTCATGTGTGCCTACTTATGTCTTTAATGAAGTCATGTAAAGTATTCTTAGTTTGTAAATGTTTGTAAACAAGTATTCTAGTTCATGTAATGCATATTGTTTATGAGTCGCTCTTTATGGCTATATGAGCCAATCTTGTAATTAGTTAGATGTCTTCTTGGTCAAAGTTAGTTATGTTTTGGGATGTAAACCCTAATACTCCAGTTGTGTGAACCGTTGAGTTGTATCTTTTACTTTTCCTGTATTAATGAACTATTCTGGTTGGTGTACTCCGAGCGAGTGGATCGTTAAGTTATGAACTCCGACGCGTAGCCGTTCAGCTTCTTTTAAAATGTTTTACGCTTCCGTTGATTTGTAGGGATTTATTGAAAGACTTTTAGCCTGGAAATGGTCAGTTTGTAGGGGAAACTTTGTCCGTTTCGTCCCAGAATTTAAATAAAAAGTTAAGAAAACGTAACGCTTTCGACCCTAGGGGCTGGGGGTGCTATAGTGTGGTAGAATTTTGCTCGAATTCAAGCTCCTTAGACACGTGTATAGTGGAGGAGAGGAGGAAGAAGAAGGTGAAGTAGAGAGGAGAGGAGAGAGACGGTCCGGAGGGGAGTCGCGGGTAGGAGGAGGAAAGAAAAGGGGTTGCGTATAAATTACCAAAATGCACCTCCCTCTCTCTTTCTTTTTATTGTTCCAAACTGATCAATTGTTGGTACTGATAGCATAATTCGTATCATGAACTCTAAACCCAAATCAAATAATACGATCTCTCATTAATTATTCATTCCCAAATATGACAAGGTTCGATTTAATAAACATCGAACTTCATCTAAGGTTGACAACCTAATCGTAATCGAGATCCTAATCGATTTACTACTCGTTAATGACCTTTAATAACGCTTATTAAAAATCATTGAATAAATTTTCAAACTAATAATAATGATAGTAATAATTTTTAATAACGACTATATTCTATTTAATGAAATTATCGCTCACATAGGCACATCAATAATAATTTAACTCGTATCGTTAATAAAATACGATTTTTATAACGTAAAAAGGCATTATGAACATATTAAAGGAAAATAAAGTACGCGGGTATTACACTCTCCCCCCTTAAAAGAATTTCGTCCTCGAGATTGCTTACTTGGAGGAATTAATGTGGGTACTTCTCCCGCATTCTTTTCACAATCCAAGTCACTTTACGCTTTGCTATCTAATCCGTCTCCACAATAACAACACAATCTCTAAAGGTAAGATCGGTATGACAGATAGTTCCTAAGGAAGAGGTCATATAGAGTTGTATATGCATCTCGTGAGGCTTACTAACAAGTTTCTTCACAAATCAAGGATAACAAAAGGGCGAGTAGCACCAGAATTAGACAGGATGGGGGCATAAAGGTGGTTAACAAGAAGAATACCTGACATTGTGTTAGCAGGTTCCCCAGTCTCCTTTCCTTCTAGCTAAGCATCGGACTGCCAGTTAGTGGCTTTTGGTTGCTTCTATTATCCCCTGAGGGAGCACCAACGATTGGGCGACCTCGTTGTGTCGCTGGGTTCCGGATCTCTGAATATTACGCTAACTATTCCATGTAGCCTTTGGGCAATTGGCGACTTTGTGACCCATATAACCACATCCAAAACATGGGCCCGTAAGGCTTCTGCATGGCCCAGGGTGCTGACGTCCACACTAGTCACCGTTTTCCTCGATTTCCATTGAGCGGTTTACTTTCCTTTGTCCTATTTCATCCCAGGTTTAAACCTCCTAAAGTCTTTGTTTCCCTGAGGATTGGATCCCCCAGGGCCAAATTTCCTCTTTACTTGATCCTTTTCTCTATTCTCAGTTTCAGTTTCATTCATGATGCGGGCCATCTTCACAGCCTTCTGGTACATTTCTTGAAAATTGTTAGAAGCATACCCTGCTATTATCTACTGCACTTCCCCTCTTAATCCCTGTTTGAAGTGGTCCATCCTCATTTCTTCGGTGGCCACTTGATTCAGTACAAATCGGCTCAGCTCATTGAACTTTGCTGCATATTCTATTACGCTCATTTCTCCTTGTTTCAAGCGTAAGAACTCTCGTTCCTTAGCTCTCCTTATGTCTTGGGGGTAATATTGAGCATCCAATAAAGTTTTCAGTTGGTTCCAGGTTAATGCAAGTTCACCTGCCCTAGGTTTCACTGTCCACCACCAGAACTCAACTTCTTTTTCACATTGATAGGTGGCCAGATAAACCTTGAACCTCTCAGGGCACTCTATGATTTCAAATAAGTTTTCCATTCTCCGAAGCCACTCCTCGTATACCATAGGGTCAGTTCAACCTTCAAACTTGGGAGGTTTAAGCTTATTAAACTGACATATCATCTCCATGGCAGTTGGTTCTGGTATTAGTTCGCGTCAAGGAGGCATCTGTCACATAATTACAATAGTACTATTATTAATAATAATATTATTATTAATATTAATTAATAATAACAATCATTAATAATTAATAATTAACATTATTATTAGCATTAAAAATAATATTTATTAATATTATTAAGTAATATTAATAATTCGTAATAATAATTTATAATTATTATTCGTGGTTAATAATAATAATTAATCATAATAATTATCAATAATAATAATAATTCACAATAATAATTACAATAATAATTCTTATTAATATAAACAATCATAATCATAATAATCATTAATATTGATATTAATATCAATATTATTAATTATTATTAATGATAAATATTATTAATAATAATTAATAATAACACTAATATTAATAATTATTACTACTAATAATAAATAATTATAATCATAGTTATTAATTAATATTATTAATTATTGTTAATTATTAATATTATTAATAATAATTAATAATAAAAATATTAATTAATAATATTATTATTAGTAATTAATGTTACTAATTACAGTTAATAAAAACAATTATAATTATAACTATTAATTAATATTAGTAGTACTAATTAATAATTATAATTATAATTATAATTATAATAATTATTATAATTGTTATTAATAATAACAAAAAGGATTATTATTAATAATAATAATAAATTATAAATGTAATTGTACTTATAAATATTAATTAATGTTTGTAATAATAATTAATTATTATTATTAATAAAAATAATATTATTTATTATTTATTATTAATATTATTAGTAATTATATCATTAATGTTAATAATAATTATTAATAATATTTAATAATAATAATAATAATAATAATAATAATAATAATAATAATAATATTGTTGATTCCAGAGGGTTGAGGACTTGAACCCCCTTAGAAATGGGATGGTTCAAGTTCCTTAAGATTTGGTGGAACTTGATACCCAGGGGTATCAAGTTCCATCTCCTTAAAGTGCTCACCAAACACAAAAGAGTGAAACTTGATACCTAAGGATTCAAGTTTCATTCCATTTTATCTCACCAAACAGCCCTTAATGTATGCTTAATTTAAAAAGCATCCAACACATTAAGTTGTGTAGGCGCAACCCTCAGGGCCAAGATGCACTTTTACCCTAACAAAAAAGCTTAAAATTTATCCAAAAGGTATGTTTTGGCACAAATCGCCGCATTATAAAACTTTTAAAAATCTAGTTAAGTAAATATGACCAAAAGGAAAAGGAGAAAAAAGATCATTCTTTCTACATAAAAGAAAAGAAAAAAAGTTTCACTCTTTTCTAAATAAGGGTAGAAGAAAAAGGAAAGATATGCTTAAATTAGGGCCATAGTAGACTCCTGTTAAATTTTTTTAAAAAAAGGAAAGAAAGAAAATGATACTTTATTCCTTTCAAACTAAGGCCCTATTCATTTTAGCATTTAAAATTAGTGGTTAGTGGTTAACAATGGTTTGTCAGCGATTACCGTCTACCGATGCTAGCTATTACGTATAACAGTTAGTGCTTACCAGTATCGCATAAAGCCTTTGAATCAAACTAAAATATGCTAGACCCTGCTTAGAAAATCCACCAATAAACCATTAAAATTACGCTACTTAACAATGTGATGCGAGAACTATCACAAATAATATCAATTTATGATGTTCAGCATGAACCTTAGAAAATTTGTATGCAGACTGGTGCAGATGCATAGCAACAACCACTCGCACACTTTTGAATGGTGATGGGCACCTTTCTGCATTATCAGACACAAACTCAACAAAATCTTCCATTTTTTTCCCCATTATGGCCCTGTTCTTTTCAGTGGAAAATGATGGGTGTGGGATGGGTGAGTGTGGGAAAAGGGGAGAAGGAGTGGGTGAGAGTTGGTAAGATTTGTATTTTTTTTTAAATGTGGGAAAGAGGGGGAATGAGTGGGTGAGAATGGGCAAGTTTTGAAAGGAGTTGAATGAATGAGTGTGGGAAAGGGGGGAAGGAGTGGTATTTTTGTTTAAGTGTGGGGAAGAGTGGGAAGGGGGGAAGGAGTGGGTTGGGTTCATTAAACCACGAAAAGAACAAGGACTATGTCCTGAAAAGTATAGCTAGTGAGCACATCAAACATTAATTATTAACTTCAGCATTACATAAGATTAGCATATTAGCATTCTGTAAGAAACAATAGGAAATGTATGTCGGATACCATGAAACTTACAGCTTGTACTTCCACAGAAAAACATGGTATGATCAAGGACATGATTAACCAAAGGGAGAATGTGAAAATAGGCATGTTCTTTACAATTTATCTTTCCACTTAGTCGTACTTCAACAAGCTTTGTCATGCATTCAATGAGTCTTCATTTAATCTTCGCCCTAAAATCCCTGTAATCAAGCTCAAGTTGCATCCTCCTTTGAATCACTTCAGCTCAGTGTTTCTCCATTACGGCTTTCTCTTTGCTTAAGAGTTGTAACTCTTTGATGAGCCTTTTAAAATCCTTGTCTATATCCCTGCATTGCTCTTCATACTCAAACACAATGTTGTAGGTTCTCGTTGATTGCTCTGGGACCCCATTTTGCTCTTCATCTTCCTAGAAAAAACGATGGAAGAAAGACTTTTAGAGATCATGCAATCATCTAGAATAATCAAAGGCGATCAGAAATAAATCCAAGTATGAGAGAATGTATGGCTCTCACCAATTAACCCAAATCAAGTCCCTTAAAAGACTTGACAAAAAGATTTGCTGATAATATCCAAGTAGCTAGTTCTATTGACCTACCGGCATCGAATTTCTCACGCTTTCTCCAACAAAGAAAAAGAGGATTTTGAGAGAAAAACTGTGGATTGAGAGGGCATGCTTGTAACTATGACCGTAAAACCATGCGCGACCAGTTAAAGATGGCAAAAGCTAGCAATACAACAAATGAGAGAGATGTCCAATCATATCATATCCTTGTGTTTTCTTCAATAAGGAAGTACAAATTCTATCAAGACAGAAGAATATACCTGTGAAGAAGAGCAAGGCGATTAATTTTTCCGGGTGTAGAAGAGGTAGAGGATGATCAAAGAAAAGCTAAAATGACGTGATTAGAAATGATTTGAAACTTATAGGTCTAATGGAAGACATGACCCATGATAGAAGTTTGTTGAGATCTAGGATTAAGGTTACAGATCATTGGTAGAGTGCTTTTAGTCATCCCTTTTGTTTTTATTTAAGTAATGATTGTTGTTATGTTGTAGTGGTTATTACTATCGCACATCTAATTTCTTGAGTTTGTTATGGTCCAATTGCAAGGTATGGGACTTGAGTCCCACATCGGCCATATGAAGGGCCAATGAGGGGTTTATATAGACTTTTGGGTTCTCCCAACCCTTGAGCTAGATTTTGGGATGAACTCTTCCAAAGTTCTATATCAATATTTGATACATGTTGGTTAATAAAGTCATGTGGAGGATGCATGGCTGAAAATGGGCACCAAACTTAAACAAGGGAAGAGACGGTTAGAGTTTGTTAAGGGGGAGGCCCTCTTACCTAGGAAGTTGTTAGAGGAGAGAACCTCTATTTTCAATTCCTTTATAAGCTGTGATTTGTTGTAAGAGCTGGTGGGGGGATGAATGGAATATTCAATTTCTCTCTCTCAAGTTTCTTTCTAAAATTTCTCAACATTTTTGAATTCTCCTCGAATTTCTATTAAATTCCTAGAATTCGTATCAACTTGGTATCAGAGCCTAAATTCCTTGGCCTGATTGCTCAAATTTTTTTCCCCTCATATCTTGTTGATTTCAACTTGAATCATGCCTCGTATTGATGATGTTCGCAGCAGCTGCAGCAGTCAATTGATGATCTGCAAGGTCAGACCCACAACCAATCTGAACATATCAATATTCAACTGGCAGCTCAGAGGGAAGCACATGAACGATCCCACGCTTAGCTAAGGGAGTTGATCACTGGACTGAGTATCCAAGTAATGTAGTTGACAAATAGAGCAAATGATAATGGTGAGGTAATAATTTGCCTATTTTGAATTCCTTTATAAGCCGTGATTTGTTGTAAGAGTTGGGGGGATGAATGGAATATTCAATTTCTCACTCTATCAATTTTCTCTCCAAAATTTCTCAACGTTTTTGAATTCTCCTCGAATTTCTGTTAAATTCCTAGAATTCATATCAACTTGGTATCGAAGCCTAAATTCCTTGGCCTGATTGCTCAATTTTTTTTTTCCTCACATCTTGCGATTTCAACTTGAATCATACCTCGTATTAATCATGTTCGTAGCAGCTGCAAGTTTCAATTGATGATCTACAGGATCATATCAACAACCAATCTAAACAGATCAATATTCAACTGGCAGCTGAGAGGGAAGCACATGAACGATCCCACGCTCAGCTGAGGGAGTTGATCATTGGACTGAGTGTCTAGGTAATGTAGTTGACAAATAGAACAAATGATAATGGTGCTTATGGAGGCAATAATTTGTCTAAACTTTCTTGCATTGATTTTCCAAAGTTTGAAGGGGAGGATGTTTAGGGTTGGATTTATAAATGTAAGAAATTATTTGAGTTGGATGCCATTATGGAAAATAGGAAGGCTAAAATTGCCTCTATACATTTGGCTGAAGGGAATTAATATAGCATCGGTCCTACATGAAAGGGTTGGTGCTGGAGTTTGGCTTATTGGGAAACTTATAAAACTGCCATTGTAACTTGGTTTGGAATTGGACCCTTTGATGATCCTTTAGCTGAGTTAATGAAACTCAAACAATCAAGAAGTACAGCTCTGTATGAAGAAAATTTGATATGTTACTGACTAGGGTTGACTTATCGATAGCCCAAGCAATTAGTTGTTTCCTAAGTGGGCTGTGCGAAGAGGTACAGTGTGCAGTCAGGATGTTTAGACCCACTAGTTTGCAAGATGCTTACTGCTTAGCTAAGCTATAGGAGGCAACTCTAGCTTTCATAGCAAGGAGAACCAAGCCTATACTTGATAAACCCCTTGTTACCACTAGGAATTTTAACTCCTATAAAGGGTCAACTGTAGGGTCAGTAACCCCAAATTCTCATAGGACTTTTTCAAGAAGCAATGTCACAGGGAGTCAATATGGGTCCAAAAGGGTTGTATCAAGTGCTGGCACTGTGTCCTTGAAACCAAGGAAAATTTTATGCCCCAAGGAGATTGATGTGAAAAAGGCCAACAACATGTGTTCTTCTGTGATGAAAAATACTACCCAGGCCACAAATGCAAAGGGCAAGTCTATAGACTAGAAGTTATGGAAGAGGAGGATGGGGTAGTGGGACAGGAGGAAGAAATGAAAGAGGGCACATCACCTTTATTGCAGGATGAAGTACAACCCCTGATATCTTTGCAAGCTCTGTATGGTATGAATTCATTCCAGACTATGAAAGTTACAGGAAAGGTTAGCTCTCAACTTATACACATGCTTGTAGACTCAGGTAGCACTCACAATTTTTTAGATTCCACAACAACAAAGAAACTGAAGTGTGAACTATTGAGGATCCCTCCCTTGGTAATAGGGGTAGCTGATGGAGCTCAGCTAAAGTGCCAAACCGTGTGTAAGGGGTTCACATGGTCATTGATGGGGACTGAATACACAACTGATGGTTATATTATCCCACTAGGGAGTTGTGATATGGTGTTAGGGGTACAGTGGTTGTCCACTTTAGGATCTATACTTTGGAACTTTGAAGACTTAACTATGGAATTTTTCCTGGGAGGAAGGAGACACAAGCTGAAGGGTATTAAGAGAACTGAGGTGGAGTAGACTGAGGGAAAGATTCAGAAGGTTTTAGGCCAAGCAGTACAACTATTTATAGTACATATTACTACTATGCATACTGAGGAATCTGTATTGCAATAAGAAGTTAAGGATCCTCAATTGACACAGTTGCTGAGGGAGTATGCAAATATATTTGAGGAACCAAAGTCCCTCCCTCCCCACAGAATTCATGATCATAGAATCATCCTTAAAGAAGGCACTTCATCAATTAATGTGAGGCCTTATAGATATCCTGCACCCCAGAAGGATGTGATTGAACAAACCATCAGGGAAATGTTAGAAGTTGGGGTGGTGAGACCCTCTCAGGGCCCCTATTCTTCTCCAATAGTTCTAGTAAAAAAGAAAGATGGAACGTGTAGACTGTGTGTTCATTACAGGCAATTAAATAAGCATACTGTTCTTGACAAATTTCCAATTCTAGTTGTTGAAGAGTTACTAGATGAATTGTTTAAGGCTACTTATTTCTCCAAGATTGATCTCAGATCTAGGTATTGGCAGGTAAGGATGCACCCTAAAGATGTGTCTAAGACTGCATTTAGGACACATGAAGGCCATTATGAGTTCCTGGTAATGCCTTTTGGCCTTACAAATGCACCATTAACCTTTCAAGCCTTGATGAAACACATTTTTAAACCCTATTTAAGGAAATTCATCCTAGTTTTCTTTGGTGATATTTTGGTATACAATCCTACTTATGAACAACATTTAGTACACTTGAGAACAGCCTTTGAAGTGTTGAGGCAACACACTCTTTTTGCCAAAAAGAGTAACTGCAGTTTTGGAGAGACACAAGTGGAATATTTGGGCCATATCATCACCATTCATGGGGTCTCTACTGACCCTAACAAAATTGCTACTATGAAGAACTGGCCCACACCCAAGACCAGCAAGGAGTTGAGGGGGTTCTTGGATTTAACTGGCTACTACAAAAGGTTTGTGAAACATTATGGTCAAATCAGCAAACCCCTCACAACTCTCCTTAGAAACGATGCTTTTCCCTTGAATGATGAGGCTCAGAAGGCTTTTGAAACTTTGAAGGAAGCTATGATGTCAGCTCCTGTAGTTGCTTTACCAGATTTTGCAAAGGATTTGTGGTGGAAACTGATGCATCTAGGGGTGGAATTGGGGTTGTTCTGATGCAAGAGTCCTACCCTATTGCATATCTAAGCATGGCCCTATCTACTAAACATCTGGCCTTGCAACCTATGAAAAAGAATGTATTGCAGTGGTACTAGCTAGGGAAAAATGGAGACCCTACCTACTGGGAAGACACTTTGTGATCAAGACTGACCACTTCAGTTTGACATATTTGCTGGAGCAAAATATCACTTCAACATTTCAAAGTAAATGGTTAAGCAAACCTTTGGGATTTGATTATGAGATATGCTATAGAAAGGGAAAAGAGAATGTGGTGGTAGATGGCTTGTCAAGGATACCTACAGCACAGTTAGTGGCTACATCTGTGTCTTCTATCAACTCTGCCTATTGGAGCAATTAAACAGTTATGGATGACTGATGAGACCATTCAGGGTATCATCAACAGAATCAGCAATGGGGAGTCTATTTCCAAATACACATACTCCCAAGGCCTTTTGTATAAAAATGGGAGATAGTAGTGGGAAGTGATGTTGAGCTCCACTCTCATATCATAAAACTCTTTCATGAATCATCTTTAGGGGGTCATTCTGGGGTAGATGTGACCACTAAAAGAGTAGCTTGCCTCTTTTAATGGAAGGGTCTCAGCAAGGACACAAGAAATTACATAAGGGCATACTCAGTTTGTCAACAATATAAGGCAAATCTCTCATCACCTGGGAGGACTTGCTACAGCCTCTACCTATTCTAGGGGCAGGATGGGTTGATATCTCCTTAGACTTCATAGAAGGTCTACCTAGGTTAAGGGGTAAAGATACCATCTTGGTGGTAGTAGACAGACTAAGTAAGTATGCACATTTTCTTCCCTTATCACATCTTTTTATAGTTGTGACTATAGCTCAACTCTATTTTGATAATATTTTCAAGCTTCATGGAGTTCCTAAAACTATAGTAAGTGACAGAGACAAGGTTTTCCTTAGTCAATTTTGGCCAAGAGTTCTTTAGGTTACAACAGGTAGCCTTACATATGACTACAGCTTATCATCCCCAGAGTGATGGGCAAATGGAGGTGGTTAACAGGAGTTTAGAGGGGTATTTAAGGTTTATGATAGGGGAGAAACCTCAAGAATGGGTATTATGGTTGCCCTTGGCAGAGTGGTGGTACAACTCCAACTAGCATTGTGCCATTGGAATCACTCCCTATGAAGTAGTATATCGACAATCGCCCTCCCTTTATATACCTTATGTGGCTAGTGATAGCTTAGTGGAAGCAGTGGACACAAGCATGAAGGCTAGGGAAGAATGTATCGAAATGCTTAAGTACCATTTGACTCGGGCACAACAGAGAATGAAGAAGCAAGCTTATTTGCATAGGCCTGACAGGCAATTTGAAGTGGGAGATTGGGTTTTTATAAAGCTACAGCCTTATAGGCAACATTCTGTGGCCCTCAGATTAAATCAGAAACTTGGTCCTAAGTTTTTTGGACCATTTTTAGTTTTAGCTCACGTTAGGGCAGTAGCTTATAGGCTTCAACTTCCTGCACAAGCTAAGATACACCCTGTCTTCCATGTATCCCTGCTAAAGATATATGTGAGTCCCTCTCCTTCTATGTTGGGCACTGTTCCTAATGTAGATGAATTGGGAATGTTCGCTGCTGAACCTGTAGCTATTTTGGCTCATAGACTGGGAAATAAGGGCAATAAAGTCGTGGTTTATTTGCTGATTCAATGGTCTAATAGACCCAAAGAGGAAGCTACCTGGGAGCTATATGGTGACATTGAAGTCAAGTTTCCCAATTTCAACTTGGAAGCTTGAGGGCAAGCTTCTTAAAATGGGGAAGTATTTGATACACGTTGGTTAATAAAGTCACGTGGAGGATGGATGGCTGAAAATGTGCACCAAACTTAAACAAGAGAAGAGACAGTTAGAGTTTGTCAAGGTTTGTTAAGGGGGAGGCCTTGCTTACCCGGGAAGTTGTTATAGGAGAGAATCTCTATTTTCAATTCCTTTATAAGTTGTGATTTGTTGTAAGAGTAAGGGGGGATGAATGGAATATTCAATTTCTCTATCTCAATTTTCTCTCTAAAATTTCTCAACATTTTTGAATTCTCCTTGAATTTCTATTAAATTCCTAGAATTCGTATTAGAGTTGTATCCCCTTTGCAGCTTTGGTGTTAACCCCCACATCCAATTGTTTTAATGTAGACTGTTATCGCTATATTAGTAGTTTGTTGCTGCTTACTGCTCAAGGTACACAAAACTCTTACCCCTCATTTGTTGTTCATGTTAATTTATATTTTTTTTAAGTAATTAGCTCTTGTATTTGCAACATTAGTTTACCAATCGATTTTCATCTTCTAAATATCTTTTTACAACTTTCTATCTGGGTTTATTGGAAACGGTCTCGCTAAGTGCAGTTACGTGCGCAGGAGTAAGGTTTTCAACATTTGGATCTCACAAAATCCCGTAAAAGCGGAACCCACGCTAGGAGGAGTTGTTGTATACAAGAATGCATACTAAAGATGAATGCATACATAGGTCACTTTCTTTTCATTATCTTTATTGCGAATTTTGACATGAATCTTAATGTAATATGGAACTTTTTCCCTATCGCTTAGAATATCAGCTTATAAAAGCTTTCGACACTGTTGCCTTCTCAACCTAAATTTAGTACAGTGACTAAGTTTTCAACATCACAATAGATGCAAAATTACAAATGAGACGAAGAATGGAAATATTGTGGGGAACAAGGAAATTGTATCAGAGGATGTCATGCTTATGCTCAGTAGGCAGATATAGTCAAATATGTCTGCATCGTAACCACTAACCTTGCCCAACGCTTGTTGAGCATCGTGAAGCTCCTTGTTATAAATTATGTATTCTAGAAATTTTCTTTGCTTGTCAAGCTACTGATATTTTTTTAGATCGTGCTTTCCTACATCCAACTCTTATAGGGGAATGTATTACTGACCTAGAGGGCATTGGAGACATAGTGGTGGACCATTTCTCAAGTTCTTTTGGAAACAAGCATACCTGCACAAAGCCATCCTATGAGGTAATTCTTCAAGGACCATGTTTTAATGATACACATAGAGTTATGTTGAGTCAATCATTCACAGATGAAGAGATCAAACATGCCTCCTTTGGAATTGCTAATACCAAAAGCCCTAGTTTAGATGGATTTGGAAGCTACTTCTTCAAATCAACATGGCATATTGTTGGAAGGAGTGTTTGTGAGGTCGACAAGGATTTTTTCAACACAGAGAAAATACTTAAGCAAGTAAATACAACTTTGCTCACAGTAATTCCCAATGTGCAGAACCCCAAGTGACCTTATGAGCTAAGCCCTGTAGCCTATTGTAACATAATCAATAAGGGGATTACCAAGCTTATCTGCATGAGATTAAAATTCGTACTGCCTTTCTTAATAGATGAGTCATAAGGTGCCTTTGTTCAAGGGAGATCAATTATTCATAACATTATGATCTGTGAGGATTTGCTCAAGATGTATCGTATGAAATGGATATCTCCAAGGTGTTTAATGAAAATTGACCTCAAAAAGGCCTATGATACGACAAGTTGGGATTTTGTGGAGAGCATTCTGCTTGGGTATGGATTTCCTCATGAGATGGTCCAAAAACTCGTGGTGTGTTTAACAACTCCAATTTTCTTTGTTAAACTAAATGACAGAGTTCATGAATTTTTGGTAGCAAAAAAGGCTTGAGACAAGGAGACCCAATATCCCATTTGTTATTTGTTCTGGCTATGGAATACTTGGTTAGATCACTCAAGATTATAACACAACAAAAAGGATTTATTTCATCTTGGGTGTAATGCTCTGAATTTACGCAGCTTGAGTTTTGCTGATGACCTGCTATTCTTTTGCAAGGCAGACGTGAGAAATGTACAATACCTGAGGGAAGATTTTCATCATTTCTCTGAGTGCTCAGGATTAAAAGAAAATTATGAAAAGTCTCAAATAGTAATGGCTGGTGTTGATGAAAATGTTGAGAAGCAATTACTACAGGCTACTAAATTCCAAATAGGAGAATTGCCCTTTAAATACTTGGGGATTGTAGTCAAACTAGAAAGACTCAGCAAATAGGATTGTATATTCTTTGAGGATAAGATCATAGCAAGGATTAGGCAATGGCCCACCAAAAACCTGTCATATGTAGGGAAAATATAGTTAATCAATTCTGTGTTGCTCAGTATGTTTGTGTATTGGGGTAGCTATTCTTGCTGCCCAAAATGGTGTTTGATAAAGTCAACCAAGCATACAGGCAATTTCTATGGGGCTCAAATCTTGAGATGAGGAAGGTAGCACCAGTGGCCTGGGATGTTTACCAAGAAAGGAGGGGGCATGGAAGTTAAAGAGTCTTTCAATTGGAACCTGGCTTTAATAGCAAAGTTGATATGGAACATTGCCCAGAAAGTTGATGGCTTGTGGTGGTTTAACCACTAGTATTTAAACAAGAAAAATATCTGCAATGCCAAGTAAATGCCAGGAGGACCTAGTACTGGAAGAGAATACTGAAAACTTGAGATACCATAGCTGCAGGTTTTGATATTGTCACCAATAGATGGAAATGGGCACCAATATATACAGTATCATCAGGTTATGAATGGCTTAGGCACAAAAAACCTAATGTCCCTTGGCACAGAATCATCTGGTATAAAGAGAGGATTCCAAAATGCTCCTTTATCATGTGGTTACTGATGCATGAGAGACTGTTCACAAAAGATAGGATGATGACTTTGGATTACAGTGTGATAGACTGTGTCTTTTCTGTCAAGAGGAGAATGACATACAATAGCATTTGTTTTGCCAATGTAAGTTCACTAGGCAGATGGCTAAGCAGGTAATTGAGGCTATACTCCAGATTCACTAGGTGGATGAGGAGCTAACTAAGTGGCTGCAAATGCTGATTAAATGCCCAGGGACTAACAACAAGAAGGCCAGATTATGCACTATTTCTTCAGTAGTAGTATATGAATGTTGACATGAAAAGAACCTTTGAATTTTTGAAAAGAGTATTACAGATTGGTATACAATTGTAAAGGATTGTGGTAGAACAATCAAGAGTAGATTTAGATCTAGAAGATGAGGAAATAGCTTTCTAAGGCTCGCAACGTGTGCCCTGAGTACTGATGTATATGGTTGGTATTTTTTTGAAATATACTTGACTTACCTTGAAGGCCCCCCCGCCCCCCGCCCAAAGTTATTGTGTCCCTTTACAAATTGAATGATAATAACCTTTCTTTCTCTCACCATTATACGAAAATAACATCTATACAACTTAGAAATGGAAAAAAGGCAAAAATGGATATGAAATTGCCTAAAATAACTATTGAATCTTCAGAAAAATTAATTTAAAAGAAGAAATACATTAATGATGTGCAAGTCAAATCATTAATATCTTTAGAATAACAAATTTGTCTAATCATTTTTTAAAGTAATTACTATGTAATAATCTAAATTTTTTATGTTATAACTAAAAGGTAATAACTTGTACAACTTTAATTCCATTTTATTTGATTTTCAGTCTGACAAGTTTTGAATTATGGTGCTAGTGGTAGAAAAAAGATATCGTCATATTTACATTGGGATCATCCCACTAATAAAGTTTTACCTGATTAGACATTGATAGGTTAGTCAATAAAAAGTATCGAATTATTAAGTGGGTTATTAATGAGTCAAACTATTCCAACCATTAATATGCTCTAGATGGGCTGACCCATAAATAACCTAACATACTATTGACTTTCTTTCAATGTACCGGTCGATCCACCCAAATTAAAGAGGGCGTGATTATTTGCCCGCTCGTACATGACGTTCATATACAATAATGAAAAGTTTGAATATTTTGGATATTCGTTGAGAAATTACAACTACTGTGCTTTTTAATTAAATATTTACAATTTTAAGCAATAAATATTCAGAATTTTTTATTTTGACAAAAGAAAAATAACTTAGAAAAAAGGCTTTCTAACCCGTTGGGTCGACTCGAAACCTATAAAATCATAATACACCTGTCCGTATTTCACCAGAATTCGAAATACACCCGATCCATATTTTACCCAAAATACAACCAATCCATATTTAATCCGCCTGGGCGAACTGACAGGTTTATATATATGTATGCATGTACATGTGTGTTTGTGTGTCTGTGCGTACGCACGCGCGTGTGCATGCGTGCGTGTTTGTGTACACATACAGCAGACAAAAACTGACCAGACCCAAAAACCGGACCTGAACCCGTCCAAAAATTTTGGATTTTGAGCATGATTTTCTCAACTCAAACCCAAAAAAAACCGAACCTGAAAAACCTACAAATTAGCGAATCAAGCCCAAGCTAAACTGAAACTCTGTCGTTTGTCCTGAGCTTCTATCCTTATATTTTAGTTTTCTTTAATTTATTCCCCTTAACAATAATGGTTACTCATTTTTATCAAATAGTTTAAAAAGACATTATATAACTAACAAATTAAAAAATAGTGACCTTTCTTTCCCTCACTATCTGAAAATAATATCGTGTACAACTTCAAAAATGAAAAAACGTTAAAAATGAGTATGAAATTGCCTGAAATATGTATGGAATCTATAGAAATCAATTTAGAAGAAGATAATCATTAAAGACGTGCAAGTCAAAATATTATATATTTAGAAAAACAAATTTATCTAATCATGTTTTAAATTAATTACTTAATAATGATCTAAAATTTTGATGTTATAACAGAAACATAATAACTTGTACTACTTTGACTCCATTTTATTTGGTTTCCATTATAACTAGTTTTGAGTTATGACCCTAATGATAGGAAAAAAGGCTCGTCGTATTCATGTTAGGGTCAACTTTATCCAATTAGACATTACCATACATTTTTCATTAGATACTAACAATTTTGAGCAATAAATATTCAAAATTTTTGATTTTGACAAAAGCAAAATAACTTATAGAAAATGTGCTCTAAACCCATTGAGCCAACCCAAAACACGTAAAACCAAAATACATCAACCTGTATTTCATCAGAACTACCATCCGAACCCGAAACACACACATACACAAGTGCATGCACATATAACATTTATTTTTAAAAATAAATACATAATAGTTTCTATGTTTTAGATAACATAAAAGGATATTGAATTATACTTAAAAGGTCATTAAATTTTTTAATTTAAAAAACCTCCAAAATTTCACAAAAGAGTCACTAGATTATTGACTATAATTAATATATATAGTTTTATTAATAGTAAAAACTAAAAACTCTTCTTGTGCAATTTAAAAATTCAAGATAATTACTACAATTACAAATTCATGAAACTTCCCATGCATTCAATAGGTATGGGCATACTAGCTATTATATTAAAACTCTGTTTGGTTCTTATAATATTTGGTGGAAAAAAAAAGTTGAAGGACAAAAAAAAAAAAAAACAGAAGCAAAAAAAAGTAGACGGAAAGTGATTTTTTATTCCCCTCTTACTTGGATTGAGAAAAAAAAAATACAAGAATTCAGATGAGAAATTTATATATTGGTGAATTATTTGAATCATGTTAATATCATCTCGACAATGTGAGGTGGAGGAGATTGGAAATTCTTTAAGGAACTTTTCCCAACTTTTATCACAATTTTATGGTGAAAATTTTATCACTTGTTTCTAACAATTTTTCCACTTAATTTTCCTCTATATTTTTTTCCTTGTAACTTTTTCTAAAGCAAACATAAGAAAAAAGTTACTTTCCAAAATTTCTCTCTCTCCACCAAATTTTCTAGAGTGCAAACAAAGCCTAAAGCGTTTAAAAGCATTACAAAGATAGTTAATTGTTAAGCTACGCTAGGGCAATTGGACTTGCACCAACTAAAATTGATCTAAAGAACCTAGTGACATTGTATCCTTTGGCAACTTTGTCATAGTTTCTTACCTGTTAAAGGTACTCTTCCTAACCGATGGCTTATTATCAACCCAGCTTGTCTCCTCTATCTAGATGATATCGAGTCAATCAAACATCTTTTCAAAAACTGCCAAATGGTCAAAAAAGTTTGAGATCTAGCAACACAACATCGCTGGCTTCCAACTGGCTCCTCTCCTTCAAGATGTAATGATTTTTCGCATTATATAGGTAAAATTCACTCCTCCTACAATCCATGTTTAAAACAGAAATTCTCATTTATTTTGTGAAGTATTTGAAAATCTAGGAATACAAAAGTTTTCAATAATGAAATCTTCAATGCTATTGCATGCCTCATTCAAGCAAAAAAAGCGACTACAGAATGACAAATCCGAACTTGTATGTCAGTTGACCATTTTTTGAGGGGACCTCCTTCTCCCCCTACTACCTCAATTCATCTAGTGATGTGGCATCTCCCATCACCAGGATTCGTCAAACTCAATTTTAACGGATCCCTCATCAACTCAGCGGCAAGGTTGAGAGAACCGACCCGGTGATCGACCCGGTTGACCGAGTGGGTCGATGGTTCAACCGGTCGGACCGTTTGGACCGGGTTTGTACCGGTTGACCCGGTTTACCGTCCAACCGGATTAGACCGGCACAACCCGGTGAACCTAAAATTTTTTTTATACATATTTGTTATATATATTTTTTTCAAATTACTAACTAAAATCTAATAAAAAAGTTATAAGTACAAAATAATAAAGAAGAAGAAAAATGAGAAATTTATTTATGGTCCCACATTGATGGAGTAGAAGGTGATTACAAGATTCTCATTGCATAAATATGAGTTCTATTATAGAATGAGAATTGAGAAGTCCCACATTGCCAATTTGAGCATATTTTCAAACTTGGTAGCCTTATAAAAAAGCATGGAATGCAAACCAAAGACAATACAAAGTCATGGGTTTATAATTAAAGCTATGCTCTGTAAAAGAACTCAAGGTTTTTGTGTGTTTTTTTCACCTATAATTGACATTCACAATCCAAAAAAAAATAATATAATTTAAATATAAATAATATAGTAACACAACTAATTAAAGGGTCATAATTTTTTTGATTTGGATATAATAATTTGGTAAACCATCCTTGAATATACAAATTACAAGAGTTTGATGATAAACAAAAAATATACATTTATTACATTAAATGAAATAAAAATTACAATAAATGAACTACTACAAAATAATGTGGAAGAAGAGATCATTAAATTATATATTCGATGAAAAAAATACTTTTTGATTTAATAACATAAATTACTAAAATCTAATAAAAAAAGTTACAAGTACAAAATAATGAGGAAGAAGAGAAATAAGAAATCTAATTATAGTCCCACATTGATAGAGTAAAAGGCGATTGCAATACCCTCATTACATAAATATAGGGTTTGTTAGATTGTGAGAAATGAGAAGTCCCACATCGCCATTTTGAGAAAATTCTCAAACTTGGTAGCCTTATAAAAAAGCATGGAAGTAATAGGCAAGCCAAGGATGCTATTGAAGGGTTGAGTTGTGCTCAAAATTTTCATAGCCAAAAAAAAAAATATTAATTTTTTATAAAAAGCTGAGAAAAGCCGGTCCAACCGCGGGTGGGCCGGTTTGACCGAGTCAGCCGGTCCAACCGGGTTGTACCGGTTTTTTCCGGTTTGGTAGCTTAAACGGTTTTGGAGAAGTTCTGGACCGGTGCTGTGGCCGGTTCCCGGTCCAACCGGTTGAACCGGCCAGTCTGGTCCGGTTCTCTCAACCATGCTCAGCGGAGCAGCAGGAGGCTTCATCATCCGGAATTGGCCAGGCAAACTTATTAAGGCAGAAGCTCGCTATTATGGTGAAACCTCTATTCTAGTGACGGAAGCGAGAGCGTTGCGAGATAGACTACGATCAGCAATCCAGGCTGGTTTCAAGAAGATAGCTGTTGAATGTGATAACAAGATAGTGATTCAAGCATTGAAAGGACACATTCAAATCCCCTGGCAAATCTCCAATATTATAAAAGACATACATATATGGCAGTTGCAAGGTACTCATTTACTCATCAACCACATTTTCAGGGAAGTAAATATGGCAGTTGATTGGCTTTCCAAGTTTGGACACTCAGTTACAGTGCCTTTTTCTTCAAATAGTTGTTTTTTCCATCTCTTAGGGCTATTTTAACCGATGATATAATTGGACGTACTCTTGTGAGAAGAGACGCTTAACATCTTATTGATTTTATTTACCCTTGTAAAAAAAAAATCACAGCCCCATCCTATTCCCCATCTCCCCAGCCTCCGCCCTCACCCCCCACCCCCCAAAAAAAAGAAAAAACCCACCACAAATGGGTTGGTACCCCTCAATGAGTTCTGTCTTTAATTTTGGGGGAGGGGGGGCTGCCGTCACTTAATTCAAATTGCCACAGTAAGGGCTTGCCATAAAACCTCAAATGGGTGTTTTCAAGATCCACAGTGGTTGATAACAGAAAATTGCACAACAAATATTCCTACAGCTGCCAGACATCCAGGTCTGCACAATGAGAGCTCAAAGAGACTCTCAAAGGTAAAAATAAATTTAAAACTACAGTCATGACATTGCCAATCTCCAGCACCCACTCCAAGCAACAAAAAAAAAAAAAGGACAGGTCTAGTGCACAAGCATCCTACGTTCACGCAGGGTTCGGGAAAGGACCGCAATCCAGGCAAGAAAACGGTAAAAAGACCATCACAATTCAAAAGATAAAGACCAAAAAAGGGGCAATTCCAGGATGTAGAAAACAAGGGGAAACAGCATCCGCAAGTTTAAAATTTCAGAAATGTTTCAGATGCAGCAAAAAGAACTGATCAGCATTCCTATACAGGTTCCCAAAAGGCACATAGTAAATTAAATAGGCCCATTCAACACATTCTTTTCCATTTGCCTAAGGAAAATGCAAGAAGCATAATACAAGGACCAAATCCATCCCTTACAGAAAGTCAATCTGTTTCCTTCAATGTCGTCATGTGCACATGATAGAGTATACTAGTGCAACTTCGTGAAATCACAAAACAGAGCGTTACACACAGCCAAGCAGAAGATAAATCCAACACTGCAACACACTTGACCACTCTATTGGACAAGACCACTACCATTTCCAGATCTCATCTATTAACTAACCAAGATCTGTGATATGTCAACTGAGAAAAAACCGCAAATAACCAATGCAACACAGAGACCTGGTGATTCACATACTCAAGCTGTTGCCTTTTGAAGCAATTCCTGTTGCTCTTTGTTTATCAATTTCGATTATGTTTCTCTTCTCATTGAGAGCAAAGACACCCCTATTTCTTCTCTACATCAATGACATGTGCAGTTTGTGTAAAGAAAGAGAGAAAATATGGTGTTACATGCAAGATAATAACAGGTTTCTTACCCTTGAGAATCTCGTAAAGCCAGCATCAGAAGAACCACCAAAAACTTAAGTAGACTTATAATGCGCCCCTACCGGCCAAAAAAAACAACCCACCCAGAAGAAGGTACAGATCCGTTAGAGCATGCTCAGCCTCAGGTTCGCGCGCCTGGGGAGTTTGGCAGAGCAGCTCACGACGCCTACAGGGAGCGAGCGTGGCTGCGAGTGGCGAGCCAGCTCATGGCCTTCCTCTTTAGTCTTTGCTTTTTTTGGTTTTTTAATTTAATTAGTTTTTTCCTTTTTTTTGACTTTAAAAGGAAAGTTGTGTGTAGTAGAATGTATATATTGGTATTATTTTATTTTGTGAGCCTTGCATTGTGGGTGTAAAACTTGCGAGTTTTGGCTCATGAGCTGATATGGAAGAGGTAGACGCCCCTACTTGTGAGTCAAAATTGTGAATTACCATTATATATGCTCTTACACATCTATGGGCTTAATGGTGGGATTATATAAACAGATAAGGTCAAACTCTTTCCTGCAATGTATAATTTATTTGGATTATTGCTTGACAGGGCCTTGCCAAGGTCCACCAGGCTAAAAACAACAGTGAAAGATATGGCAGTATCAAAAGGATTGATGCAACATACCATTGCAAGAATCAACCTATTCACAATAACAAGGGAACTGACATTTGCTTACTGGCAGACTTCCTATTTCAGTTTATACTTCCCCACTCCTAAATTAAGTCCTATTTTAGTGATTACGCACATCAAATACAAAATCCTCAATCCATTTTCAATAAAGCCGAAAGAGTTTATCACTCTGAAAATGTTTTGGCCTTGGATTAGGGTAGACTCATGAAAGAACTCAATGAAACATCCTTTTTACATTTTTTGATAGGAGACATGGCCCATCAATGCCTCTTAACACAAGAGTTCAGTCAAACAGTTCCTTTACAATTGCAAGGGTAAGATTCGACACATTTCTAATACCCCTACCCTAAAATAAGCAGAAAGCTCCAACCTTTAAAGGACAATGCTGATAGTGATGATATCATAGTCACATAATATGGTAATACGACACCAAGTTTGAACTAGGATGGGCCAGGATCTAAACTAGCAGCACTTAGCTGCATACATAGTAAGTCTATTAGCTATGGCACCTAAAATAATACCAAAAAAATTAAAAGTTAAAACAAAATCCACTAAAAACCTTGCCCATTATACAGTTATACTTATTGGAGGGCCACACAGATCAAAAAACACAATACCTGGAAAACGAGCAAAAGTTTGCACCAGATCATATGCATTATGGTGGTAATGGTGTGATACGGCAGAGTATCTCAAATTAAAAGTCGCAGGATGATTCAAACCATTACCAGCATTACTCAAGCTACCAAAGCTTTAACAGCACAAAGGCAACACTAAATGAAAAGTCACTAACGATTTTTCTCCATTATAATTATTCAACAAACACAAATATTATCCCCCTCAAGAACAAAGACATAAGTTTGCAGCAGGTTGCATATGATCTGCTTCGGGAGTCAGACAAGCCACTGGCTACATGAAGATTCCGCTAATGTCTCAAGATCCTAATCCATAATTGAGAGAGAAAAGGGGGGGAGATGTAAATGAGAAAAGGAGAATCATCAATTGCCTTCATACTTGGGATCAGCCATCACAAAATGGTAAGCAATTACCAGCACAAAGATGAAGATGCCAAGAAAATTGGCGAAGAAGCCCAGATCTTGATCGTCAATCATCTGCCATCACAATGAGAGCAATTGATAAATCGAAAAAACTATTATCATTCTCATCTGAGAAATTAACATCCAAAGAATTAAACATTTCATAAACGCAAATTACCTTGAAATTAAAACTGCCGCGAAGAAGACAGCCAAGGATGAAGAGAGAGAAAAGTGAACTTGGATTTGGACTCGCCCGCTGACGCTGAACGTAGACGGAGCTAGGGTTTATGGACTGGAGAGAAGCAATTTGGCGAAGTACTTACTTATTGACTCACCGACCTTTGTATGCGTCAATTCTATTTTAATGAGACCCACCGGTCAAGGGTGGGCCGTACCACAAAATTGGCAAACGGATCATTTCGATCCGAGTCTCAACGGGTTATTTCGGGTCAGTAGCAGTCAAATTGAGTGGGATTACCGGCTCGGGTCAGGATAATATAATTTGTGTTGGGCTTGTTGGCTTATGTTTGATTCTAATATGTTTGTCATATAAGGAAATGTAATTTTGAAGGGAAAAAATTTATCTTCGGTCAATTCGAATTTACATTTAAATGAAATCATTATTTTCGATATTGGATTATATATGAATTGTAAGCATTGTTTGATTCTTCTTCAAATAGAAATTTTTTATTTAGTGAAGACCGACCCTATAAAAAAGGAGAACATGCAGAGAGACCATGCTTAATTGAGCCTTGCTTAATTTGACTCCAAATGCACCCGATTTCCGTTCGCCCCTAGTACACTCTTTTTGTTACTTTGACCTTTGAGTGCTCAAAACAATTCTCGAATTCTATTGCTTCCTTGCTAGCCCTTCTCGTTTTCAACTAGTCCCGTTCAATTTCATCCATTTCACGCATCTATGGTTGGACCTTCCATTGTTCATTGCGATATGTACTGATTTTGAATCGCCAAATTTTGATTTTGGGTTTTTAGGAATTAATCCCCACAAGTCAAAGCATATAGATTCTAAGGATTTACATATTGGTTTTTCCTTTGATGCCAAATCCATATTTCGGATTCCTCAACTCCCCTACTGAAGAGGACACGGCTCTTTTGAATTAGTACTTGGAAAAAACACTATTACATAATGGGTCTAAAGCCACACTAGGCATGCAACACTTTTGAAATTATTCTATATTGGGTAAACTTCATGCAACAGTAGGTAGCAAGTGTTGCATTCAAATTTCTAATACAACAATTTTTTTATAAATGTTGTAATATTTTGAGTAGAAATGCAATACTTATCGGTATATATTGTAATTCGAAATAGAAAAGCAACATTTGTTTCAAAATGACACGAACTCTAGTAGAAATGCAGCACTATTTTATAAATGTTGCATTTATACATCTATTTCCACAAGAGTTACATTTTTTTACCTTAAAAAGCAATATTTATATTGAAGTGTTACAGTATTAAAGACTAGTTCAACATTTGAAGAAACACATTGTATATACGACCCTAAAGAAGGCGAATTATTTCTAAAATATTTTTAAGAAGGCACACCCTGCAAGTGCTCCTAGACGTGCCCAATTCAATCGAAATGTTCAATAAATAGTGGTTACTCTATAAACTATTATCAATGAACATTGTAGGGAAGATATATTAAATAAATTAAATAAAAATGAATGTAAGTTAAAACTAGAATTACAAAGACTAGGCAACCAATTGTAAAATTTCTTAAAATGCATAACATAAAGCATGTTGAAATGAAACCCAATTATTTTTTGAGTTCATGGTTAACCTATCCCTGTATGTGAAACCCATCCTTGTGTACTCTGTAGTATGCCCTTCGCAACCTACTATTATGTTCTTTTAAAAGAAAAGAAAAGAAAAGAAAACAAGAGGCAATCTAGTCATTGGTTGTTTGTTACTATACCAGATGTAATATGTAAGTCACAGATTCTAAATACACAAAGCAAATTGTTCAATAGACAATTAGAATAATGCATTTGTATCTATTCACTTCTAATAGAACGTAATTTTATTTAAACATCCAAGAAAGTTAGTATATGTAATGCCCCAACTCAAATCACCTAATCAGGCCTAATTAACTAAATATTAGTGGATAACAGAGCAAGAAGAATAAAGGTTATAACACCACGGCAATACTGAAGGGGATAAGGTTTAGCTAGCCACTTAACATAAACACATATAAGTCAAGCTGAATACAATTTATACATGCTCAAACTCAAATCACAATCCAACAATCCCCAAACATACATGTAGATGACCCAAGAATTTAAGAAATGTCATTGTAACTCATCTAGTCTCCAATGATGTCCTCGGAGCTTCAATGGTGCGGCCAGATGTGTAGACTTCCCAAATGCTCTATGTAACGCCCCGCCCCCTCCTGGGTCACGAGCAGTTACCAGGAACGACTTTAAGGATCGCTAACGGACCCCGCAAACCATCACAAGCCTTTCCAGCGTACTTCGTCCTTACTCACACGCTGCCTGAAAAACTTCCCAGGAGGTCACCCATCATAAGGTTGCTCCACAACAAGCATATTTAACTGTGGAGTTCTTAAGAGTGAGCTCCCCAAAAAAAAATGTGCACCTTTGGTGATATAAGTAGTCACTTCGATCCTTTTAAGCCACACTCAGAGTATTACAATCCACCCCACTTGAAGCACATAACATCTCCATTGTACGTCACTAACCAACCAACTTACGCATCCTATTGACCTCCGGTCCATCCCAATATCTTTGCCCCGTTAGGTGACTGCCCAAGGCTCTCTCGTCCACTAGCGCAGCTCACGGTCGTAGGTCGGTTCTGATACCATCTGTAACGCCCCGACCCCTCTCGGGTCTTGAGTAGTTACCATAAACGGTTTTAAGGATTGCTGACTGACCCTACAAACCACCACAAGCCTTTTCGGCGTGCTTCATCCTCGCTCACACGCTGTCTTAGAAACTTCCCAAGAGGTCACCCATCATAAGATTGTCTACAGCAAGCACGCCTAACTGTGGAGTTCTTAGGAGCGTGCTCCTCGAAAAGAAAGGTGCACCTTTGATGATATAAGTAGTCACTTCGATCCTTTTAGACCACACTTAGGCATGGTTAAGAGAACCGGCCCGGACTGGCCGGTTGGACCAAGAACCGGTCTGAGGAGCAGGTCAAAAATTAATTTAAATCGTTCAGGCAAGCGAACCTGGAAAAACGGTCAAACCCCGGTTGGACCGGCTGACTCGGTTAAACCGGTCCACCGGCGATTGAACTGGGTTTTCCCAGGTTGCTTTAAAAATTAACTTTTTTTTTCGACCCTGATTTCTTGCACAAAGCCACAAAAGTCTCGAGTCCCTCTTTCTCTCTTGCAACTGCGAAGTGCAACCCTAGCTCACTTTCCTCTCCTTCGAACGCCCCTCAGCAGCCGCTCTCCGTCGTCGCCGCCGCCAGTTGCCAACCGGTGTCTCAAACTCTCTTTCTCTTAGAACCCAGGCTCGAGCATTTGCTGTTGTGTTGACCCTCGCCCCACTAGCGTATGGCATCCTTCTGGCGATTACAAACCCTCGCCACCCGCGTCGTGGCACCAGCTCTTCGCCATCGTCGCCGATCGGTGGCCGGCTTGTATTGTCAAGGTAGCACTCTCCCTCCTTCTCGTTCTCTAGTTTCTCGCTCTTAATCTTGACTCTCATCTCTCAACTCCTCAATTCTACTTTCTCACTCTCAATCTCTCATCTCTAAACTCTCAAACTCTCTTGCTCTCACTCTCAGTGTCAGGCTTGAGTATAGGGCCACTTCCGTGGCTGGGTTGGGCACGCAGTGGGCAAACCCATAACCACAGTCAGGCAAATGGGCACTGGGTAGAACGAAGGTGTTGATGATTGTTGCTTCGGTTGATTGTTAAACTTGATTGCTTGACTTGCTTCACTTGATTCTAGATTCATTGAGTGGTAACTTTTATTTCCCTAATTAACTTGTAAGCCTGTAAATTAACTTTGCTTGCTTCACTTGATTCATTGATTGGGAAATTTTGCTTAACTAATAGTTAATTTAGATTAACCTTGAAATTTCAATTTTGCTTGAATTGGTTGGTTCATGTTTGCACTTTGGGTTGTGAAATGTGCAATTGTTCATGTTTGAACTTTGGCTTGGGTTGTGAAATTGTTATTGTAATTTGCAAATTTTGATATCTATGCTTGTCAATAAGAAAACTCATCTAAATTTGTAATCAGTTAACTTGTAGGAAAGCGTGGATTCTAGTTCAACAACTTCTACTCTAACCCCAGATTCATCAACTATTAATCCTCAATCAATTCGTCAAAACACTGATCCGGCATGGTCATATGTTACTAGACTCAATCTAGTGATGAAAAGAAGCTACTTATTTGCAATTTTTGTGAAAAAAGTAATCAAAGGGGGCAGTATTAATAGGATGAAAATGCATCTAGCTGGACAAAGTGGTGATGTAGCTCGATGTAAAAAGGTGCCTAATGATGTTTGTTTTTGAATGAATGAAAGTTTAAAACAAATTGCTCAACAAAAATTAGAGCAACGAATGAATCGTGAAGAAGGAAACCCCTTTAGATCTTCTACTCTTGAGCAAGAATTTCAAAGGCATAATGAGGGCATTTCAATTAATGAGGGTGATAGTAGCAATCCCAATGCCAAAAGTTTGTTGGGAAAGAGGAAAGCAAATTCAAGAATCACTTTCTATTTTCCTCAAGGGGTTGTCTCAGGTGCCCAACCTTCAATCAAGGCAAAATTGCAAAGTCCTCAAAAGTGGAGACAAGTTGATTTGTGTGAGGCTTGACTCTTTTATGATTGTTGCATTTCATTTAATTGTGCTCCTTCTATTTACTATCAAGAAATAATTGATGCTATAGCCTCAATTGGTTTTGGTTATAAGGGTCCTAGTTCTGATGCTTTGAGAGTCAAACTTCTAGCAGAAGTGAAAAATGAAGTGAAGTTGCTTATTGACTCTTATAGAAGTATTTGGAATGATACTGGATGCACTATCATGGGTGACGGATGGACTGATGGCAGACACAGAAGATTGATCAATTTTCTTATTTATTGCCCTAAAGGAATTGCCTTCATTAAATCTGTTGATGCCTCCGCTATTGTGACTGATGACCAACTCCTTTGCAATCTATTTTCTGAAATTGTTGATATGGTTGGTGCTTCAAATGTTGTGCATCTAGTTACTGACAATGGGAGCAATTTTAAAGCTGCTGAGAGGTTGTTGAATGAGAAATATGGAAATATTTGTTGGTCTCCATGTGCTTCTCATTGCTTGAATTTGATCTTGCAAGATATTTCTAAAATGCCTCATGTTGTTGATCTTGCTCAACGTGGATCTCAAGTCACTAAGTTTTTATATAATCATAAATGGCCATTGGGTCGGTTAAGGAAAAGACCTGGATGGATAGAGATATTACATCATGGGGATACAAGGTTTGAAACTATATTCATTGCTTTGAAAAGTCTTTATGACCATAAGCTTGATTTGCAAGCTATGGTTACTAGTTCTGAATTTCATGTGTGGAGACCTTCTAGGTCAACAAGAGGCAAAGCAACAAAAGAAATCATTCTAGATTCTAAGTTTTGGAATGATTGTTTAGTGATTGTGAAGATTGTTAGTCCTCTCATAAGATTGCTTCGTATTGTTGATTCCGATGAGAAGCTGACTTTAGGCTATGTTTATAAGGGGATGCATAGAGCACGAAAGGCAATTAAGGAAATTTTCAGGAACAAGAAAAGGTTGTATAGGCCTTACACTCGAATTGTGAAGGATAGATGGGATAAGTAATTGCGCAAAAGTATACATCCTGATACTTATTGGTTCAATCCTGCATTTCAATATGATCAAGATAGTTTTTGCCAAAAGCTTGAGGTTATGGTTGGATTGCTCGATGTTATTGACTCCAAGCTTGGTGCGAGTAGTTCAAAACTTGTTGAAGATACTAGAATCTTCCGTGATCGAGAAAAGGGATTTGGAAGACAATTAGCATTAACTAGTATAAAGACTACTCGCTCAGGTATGCTGCTAATTAAATTATTTTCAATTGTTAATAGTTCTTTAATATATTTGAGATAACTTAAATTTGAATATGTACATTTTTATTTACTAACCTTTGTTTATTTTGTGATTTTAATGTAGATGAATGGTGGCGAATATTTGGACATGATTGTCCAAGTCCAAAAAAATTGGCCATAAAACTTCTTAGTCAAACCGCATCATCTTCAAGATGTGAGTGGAATTGGAGTGTTTTCGAGCGCATCCACACAAAAAAGAGAAATAGGGTGGAGCATGAAAAGATGAATGATCTTGTCTATGTGCATTATAATCTTCGATTGAAGAATAGGTAAGTTAACTTATTTTTTTATACAATTGTTATTATAATTTCTATGTGCAATGTTTATAATTTTTCTATTTATATGATATAGGCTTTATAACAAGAAAAGACACTATGATCCAATTGATATTGATTGTATTGAGAAAATTGATTTTTGGATGGTTGAGGATGAACCCCAAAATGAGCTAGATTATGATGAGTTAGAAGAAATACTTCACAATGAACAAGCCACTAAACGTTGTAATGCGCCTAGAGTTGGTATGTAATGAGTCATTTATGTGAATACTACTTACTTTATAAATTTCATAAATTAGTAACCCTCATTACTCGCGAATTTTGCAAGTGGATGTTAATGATGATGATGATGATGATGATGAATGATAATGGTCAAGGTAATGGACCTCGTGATAGTGACGATGAAGATGACTTGATGATGTATCCTGAAGGATTGGATTTATCTTCATTTGGTGATGCTAGAGGGAGGGCATACAAGTGGCTATTGCGATGAATTTGATTCCGGGGATGACTAGTTGTACTACTTTTGTATTGGAGATGGATTGTGCTTTGTTGTTATGTGAACATTCATTTTCCTTTTGTTGTTGACGTTAGCTTTGTTTTTGTGGTACTTGTAGACATCAATAGTCAGATTATTCGTTATTGTGTTTGTGGATTGAATGTGTGGAAAACCTTAGCCTGAAATTGATGTTTTTGTTGTACTTTATCATCTTGTATACAACTATGCAATGAAATTTGAAAAAAAAAATATAACAAATATATAAAAAAAAAATTTCAGGTTCACCGGGTCGTGCCAGTCTAACCCAATTTGACAATAAACCGAGTCAACAGGTCCAACCCTGGTCCAAACGGTCCGATCGGTTGAACCATCGACCCACTCGATCGACCGGGTCAATCATCGGGTTGGTTCTCTCAACCTTGCACTCAGGGTATTACACTCTACCTAAATAAATAAACATAAAATAGAATAAAATTCATTTTTTAGTGAGCGCGTCTATTTCAATTCATTTTAATATGAAATGCGAGGGAGAGAGAATTACATAAAAATTGTTATAATTTATTATCTAAAATTTGAACTCAATTTGACGATCTCATATGTGAACAATACCATCATTGACTAAGGTAGACACCTCCCAGGTCAATCGAGAAGCCTAAATTGAAGCCACGCTGGTGAATTGACGGACCTAAGCCTTGATAATTGATAATTTCCGTGCCCACTTGATCATGTGGCAAAACAATACATGAAAACAATTCATTAAATAATTTTACACTGTGAGATTTTGATGTTTATAAAAATATTTGAATTTTCGAAATGTATAAGTAGTAAATGTATATTATTTTTGAAATATTTTCTGTCACTTAAGATTTGATTCGTAAATGGCTAAACGGCAATGCCCCGTGTGTCTTCTAAGACAAATTGACACTAATATTATTAATAACGTATAATTTAATTATTTCAATAATTTCAATTATGTTAATGTACTGTACATATGTCTATTTAGCAAATGGGATATACTCGTATTCTTGAATAGAAAACGTGTAATTATCCTATACTCACATGTGCTCAGTTTTTTCCCTATATCTTCCTTGATACTTGGAATTCAGAGACGTTCTATAGCTTGATAGAAACTATACATCTGAGGCTACCGTACATATATAATTTGTCCAAATTTGATCCCGTTTGCCTAGTCAAAACTGAGATAAAATTCATGGAATACGTTTTGCTTAGAACCTGAAAATTAGCAAAAGGAGTGGCAATGAAGAAGAAATGGCTATTCTCCTTATTTAAGGCTAATGATTTGGCTATCCACCTTTTTCCTAACTTGTGATCTCGAAGACCCAAAATCAATAATAACCTTGGAGTCTCGAGACTTTGAGTCCTGCTTCCAAAGGTCATCCTTGTTCCCATTTGGACCATGGTTTTAGCTTGGAGGAAAAAAAAATCCATCTTCATGGCCTGCTCTGCATCGCCTAAGTTAATAATAAGATTTTTCCTTCAAAAATCCATGGCAAGACCTCAATTCAACTATTAGACTTCATTTCTAGCCCTTAACAAACGTAAACTCTCCCAACTTAATATTATGCATTTGAACTTTTAAATGGAAATTATAATTCAATTCATCCAACCTACCCACATCAAAAACTCATTCAAAATTTTTAATATACCACTTAGATTATATTCAATTATTCCTAGATTTCAAATACACTCATCTCTTGCTCATTGTTCTTTGACTGCCACTTCATTAATCAACTTCAATCAAGTACCCATCACTGTATTTAATCCAAAATAAGAACTCAATCCTTTGATTAACAATACTCAATCAAAATTCAAGAAGGAAAAACTTACTTCAACTCATCCCTAACTTTCCATCCAACATCATCGAAAAGCCTACTTTCATTCAATTTTAATAAACCCCAATTCATATTCAAAGACCAATCTAAGCTCAAATAAAACCCTAATATTATCAATTTAAGGAAACGAATTGAATACATGTGAAAGGTGGTGGTGGAAGAGACATAAGTTTTTACCTTGAAAAACTTGGTGAATTAGGCAAAAGGAAGAGCATGAGAGGTACGTGGTTGCGGTAATTGAATGAAGGCTGGAGAATCCTAGGTGGCACCAACACCCAGTTATAGAGCATCTAGGAGCACAACATAGTAATGCAAGGGACCAGAAGAGGAGAAAGGGGAAAAAATAGGGGTTTTAGAATTTTTTGGGATTTCGGCCAAATTAAATGTATTTGTTGATTTTAATCTATTTTTTTTCCTTTTTTATAATTTGTTTTATTTTAGTTTACTAATTCGCTTATTACTTGAGTGATTTAATAGCATATTTATCTACTTCTTTATCCAATCATTTTAGATTGATCTAAATTAATAAATTAAACTTAAATATGCATTTATAAACTAAACTTGGTCAAATTTATACATTTTTCATTCTCAAAATTATATTGTTACATTAGTATTTGCTTTAGTATTAAATAATTAATGGACACATTATAAAATCTAAACGTGAGGCCATTACGTTACCCGAGTCCTCCAAAACATGTGAGTTTCAAATACTAAATTGAAGTGCGCACCCTTGATTTTTATCAAGCTTGATTCATTTAAAGTAATTAACATAAATCAAATTTGAGCTATTACATCCATTCCCCCTCAAAAGAATCTTCTTCCTCGAAACTTGAGATTCTATTTCTTAAATTTTTACATTTCGATAACTGAGGCTAATTGGGCATAACAAATTTTTATGTTCTCCTTTATTTCCAATGAGACTTCAATAAGGTCTAACTGGTCAATTAACACTGCCTAAGATTCTGATCTTGTTTAAAGAGTCTCAAGCATTCTAGTAGTTTGGTAATTGCTCAAGGTACTATTTGATGACAAATTCTACGCAACATCCTCAAGCTTTGATGTTATCTATTGTGTAAGTTGCCTAATGTATAATTTTTTAGCTAGGAATGAAAGGAATTGCTAGCGAAATGTAAATCTTCTTTGAAGTTTTGATGTTATTCTCTTAAAATCTCAAATGCACATATCCACATCACCTCCCTATCAGACTAATTGTAAACTTGTTACTTCTAGTTTCAGTTTCATTGATGAATAAGTCTAATGATATCATTGAAAGTAATGAGAACAACAGGAACCACGTCACTAGTCTTAAGAATTAAGAGAGAAAAACGAAGATAAGTGGTAGAGTTGCATAAGATAAAGACTTTGAGCATAAAGAATTTAAAAATGATGGTCAACAATAAACGTGCATTTGAACATTCATTAAAAGAAGGAAAACGACAATTGACATCATTTAAGCCACATTAGAGGTAAATATATAGTATTTGCGTTCACACAAGGGCAGTGGTTGTATTTTTGGATTGTAGACTGAACGTGACTAACTATAAAGAATAGGATGGTCATGGTACCCAGAACGAGATAACAAAATCATCTATTTATATTGGCCTACTTTTATTAGAAATTTACATCACTCAATCAAAATATTTAAATGAACATGTAGACCAATGTCAATTGAGATCGACATGAATCAAAGGTATTGTTCAATTCAAAGTGACTTGTGAATAGAAAATTGAGAACATATTAGGCAAATTAGAGAATTTTATCAACAGACCCCTCTTTTCTTAAGATGAGAAGGAATCGAAACATCCGTTGGTTAGTCTCAGCAAACAAAAAAGAGGATTGTACCATATTGTGGAAAAGGAGTAACTATTTTTCAAAATGACATATATGTTAGTTATGTTAAAAAGGTCATAAGTATTTGATGAATGTCATATTTGCATAGAATTTTATGAGTGTTTGGGAGTGATTTTAGGGGATTAATATGCTTAAATGTATGATCTATGCCCTTATTTTTATTATTATGCTTGGTTTTGCTTGTTTTCAGAGTTTTTGCAGATTTTGACTTTGTGAGCCAAGTTATGTGAGTAGAATGAAGATTTTTGAGGCCTTGTGGATCAAAGAAGGTAGTAAAAAATGGCCCAAAGACACCCAACACGAAAGTACCGTGGCCAATACCATGGTCCAAGAGGTTCCAGGAAGAAGCAGTAGATGAATCAAGTGAAAACGGACCTGCCATAGGCCACCGCGGCCTATCCATAGTGGTGCTCATGGTCCGTGGTGAGCTTTGTATCCTCGAGTCGGCTTGATTTCTTTGCGGCTATTCGTCTTTCAGGCATTTTTTATGTTGGAGCCTTCATTTTCGCCATAAAAAACCAATTTTACTGCTTTTATTCACCCTCCATATCAAATCCACAATCCTAGATAGGTCTTAGACTCTGCTTTCTTTAGAGAGAGGGGAAGAAAGTAGAAGAAGAAGATTGGCAAGGAAGCGGGATCAGGTTTGCAATTGACGGATTCAAGCACGCTTTTGGCTAAGCAAATTCTTCTATCTTCTCTTCCCTTTTCTCATTATTTTATCATTTAGCAGTAGTTAGATGTTAAATTACATCATGTTATAGTAGATTTTTATATTTGGGATTTTGCGAAGCAATCGATTTGTTTGCTTTGAGTATTTACACTTCCATCGTCGATTTACGTTGTTTTCATGTTTAATATGATTTTAGAGCTTTGATTAGCAACTATGTTGATAGACCATCTTTTTTCTTGCTTTTGGATGTTGGGTGAAGTACTGAAAGGCGAAACTGGGCATTAGAAAACTTAAACCGGACTTGTATGTGTGAATTCTTGAGAAAGATTGGCCATTTTAGAGGGCATGAGTGATAACCCTTTTCGTAACGAGTCTAGATTGATTGAAAACCATGAAAGTAGGGGATTGATGAATGCTACGCATTTCACTATAACTTGAAAGAGAGTAGTGATACTTTGATTATCATCGTTTAAACTTAGTTAACTTAGAATGATTGATGTACAACGTGCTTGAGTTATTTATCATGTGGTGAAGCATATTCCTGAATGTTTATTCTCATTCAAATTAGATCTAGATGTTTTCTTATCAATTCCCTGGTTTGATTTGCTTAGCCCATCTAGGGGATAAGCCTGGTAAATCAACCTAATCCTTGTGGGAGACGACCTTAATTTGCTACAACGCCTCCGTGCACTTGCTGCCCTGTTAACTTTTTGTCAGTCAAGTTATGTGAGTAGAATGAAAATTTTGAGGCCTTGTGGATCAAAGAAAGTAGCAAAAACTGACCCAAAGATACCCAACACGGAAGTACCGTAGCCAGTACCATGATCCAGGAGGTTTCAGGAAGAAGCAGCAGATGAATCAAGGAGAACGGACCTACCAGAGGCCACCACGGCCTATCCATGGTAGTGCCCATGGTCCATGGTGAGCTCTGTATCCCTACGTCCAATTGATTTCTTCACGGCTATTTCACTTCCAGGCATTTTTTATGTTTGTTGCTTTCATTTCTACCATAAAAAAAGCCAATTTTACTGCTTTTATTCTTCCTCCATATCAAATCCGCTATTCTAGACAGGTTTTAGACTCCATTTTCTTTAGAGTGATGGAGAGAAAGTAGTAGAAGAAGATTGGTACGGAAGCAAGATCGTGTTTGCAATCGACAAATTCAAGCACACCTTTGGCTAAGCAAATTCTTCCCTATTCTCTTCTTTTTTCTTATTAGTTTATCATTTAGTAGTAATTAGATGTTAAATTACATCATATTATAGTAGATTTTCAGATTTGGGATTTTCTGAACCAATCGATATATTTGTTTTGAGTATTTACACTTCCGTCGATCAATTTATGTTGTTTTCATGTTTAATATGATTTTAGAGCTTTGATTAACAAGTATGTTGATTGGCCATCTTTTTGTCTGATTTTCAATGTTGGGTGAAGTACTGAAAGGTGAAACTTGGATTGGAAAACTTAAACTGGACTTGTATGTTGAGAAAGATTTGCCATTCAAGAGGGCCTGAGTGATAATCCTTTTCCTATTGAGTCTAGATTGATTGAAAACCATGAAAGTCGGGGATTAATTAATACTAGGCATTTCACTATAACTTGAAATAGAGTAGTGATACTTTGGTTATCATCCTTTAAACTGAGTTGGCTTAGATTGATCAATGTGCAACGTGCTTGAGTTATTTATCGTGTGATGAAGAATATTCCTAAATGTTTATTCTCATTCAAATTAGATCTAGATGTTTTCTTATCATTTCCTAGTTTTGATTTGCTTCACCTATCTAGGGGATAAAGCCTAGTAGATCAACTTAGTCCTTATGGGAGACAACCTTGATTTGCTACAACACCACCGTGTGCTTATGGTCTTGTAAAGTTTTTGGCACCATTGCTAGGGACTAGTGTCGAATATTAGGTTTTTCTCAATAGGTCTTTCTCAATAGGTCTCATTAACCATTTTGTTTTTCTTTGAAAAAAAACCCCCCAAAAAAATTAAAAATTAAAAAAATCCAAAAAATTTGAAAAAAATTGGCAATTTTCCATTTCCCCCAATTCAAACATGAATTATTTTGAAGGTATTTTAAGTGTTTGAATGCTTTTCTCGCTCAATGTGGTTATTGTGTGGGTAAATGGAAAATTTTAGACATTGTTTATGAGGGTGTGAACAGTGAAACCCATGCTCTTTTAGAGTATTGGGATTTTCTTGCTCAAAGCATTGATAAGGCATGGCATATGTTTGAGTGGATTGTTGGGGATTCATTCAAGTTTGAGAAGGCTAGTTGTGTTTCTGAATATTCATTCATTGATCCTTGTGTGTTTTATGCTAGATCTTATTATGCCCCCAGTGTGATTTGTGTAATTCTTCTGACCATACTATAAATTTGTGTCCTTATTATGCATGTTGTGCTCAACCTGGCTTTACATCACTTGTGGACAATACTGATTTTATCTTGATCTTACCTGCGTCATTCCCTTTAGCTCAGTTAACGGGACTCGAGGCAAGTGAGCCTTTTAGGATAGTTGATAGGGTTAGTGTTGCTTATGCATGTTTTAAGTCGGAAGATACTTTAGATGAGGTATATGATCTAGTTGAGACTCCTTTGGAGGGGTTACGTGATGTGTTTATGAATGGGGAGTCTCCTAGCCTTGGTTTTGATGATATAGTTTTCCCTAATGTCCTTGATCATTCACGTGCTTCCCATCTTTTCTTATTACTCTCTCCTTCCCTCGAGTGTTACATTGATAGAATAGTGTCATTAAATTCCAATTAGTGGGTTCAATTACCTCGACACATTTCTCATGTAAAATAGTTTCTTCTGACTCATCTATCTCGTGATGCTCAATGTCAGACTTGATGCTCATATCTAACTCACTAGGGGTCTCAAGGTCTTCACCCACCTCAAACTCATGAGAGTAATTAAAAGGGACGGGTGGGTTAGAAGAAACTAGAATATCATCAGTGACATCCTTAGGTGAGCTAGTGTGGGGTGCAGGGTCTTGTGATAGAGATATATGGAAGTCACTCTCTTGTTCTAGACTAGGCAAAGACATGTCTTCATTCAAGTTAGGCCTAACAAGATAAGAGGATTTAAAATCATCATAGAGACTAATTAACCTCAGGTTTAGGAGATCCTAAACTAGAGTTAGGTTCTCGTAAGTTAATGTCTTCCCTCCTATGACTAAAACAGTGAGAATATTAAGCAATCCTCTTTTTCATAGTCTCTACCATTTGATTAGTCATATCATTAAGCGCCTTTTCCACACTTGCACAAGTAGCATCAACATAATCATGATATGGGCAATTACAAGCATCATGATTAGAAGATTCACAATAATCGCATAAAATAGGAGACATATACAAGTAAGAGGGGTCATATAAGTTCCTATAGTGATCCTGGTGGTAAGGATTAGCAAAAAAGCAGACTCGTTGTGAGTAGGGTATCCTAAGGTGCTTCTAACTTATTCAAACTCATAAGTATCCCAAGCTAATTTTTCAAAGAAATCCAATACCTCATCTTGAGTTTTAGATAATAATCTCAGTAAATCTCCAGGGCACATCGATTGTACATAACCACTAGATTCAGAATTCAAACCCAAAGCAATGACCTCACAAATTTTTCATTTTTGAAAATGTTGATTCAATTGAAAACAATAATTGTTAAGTCTCGCTAAATAACTCCAGAAAGGTTCATCCTCGAATTATGGTAAATTGAAAACTAGCATGCTTGAATCCTTTTTTTAATTTTAAGAATTTTTTTTCAATTTTTTAGGGTTTTTAAATTTTTTAAAACTTTTAAATTTTTTTGAGTTTTTTTTTTATTTTATAACGAAACAAAAACAAAGCAAAGACCCTAGGACACTAATTAGAAACTAATGACTAAAACAAAAAAGAAAGACACTCAAATAATTAAGTGAACAAAAAAAATAAACTAACAAAAATAGAACTACGTGACTAAAATAAAAAAAAAGACTCAAACATCAAATAGTAACCTAACACAAAAAATAGAAAATAATCACAAACACAAAAGAAGAGCATTTTTTTTCCTAATTTTTTTTTTCTACTGCTTCTGTGTATGTTTCCTGTGCAATATTGAAAATGTTAGTTCTTTTTTTTAAGCAAAAAATAATAACTAAAATCAAAATTAAATGGACCAAAATAAAAACCAAAATAGAAACTCTAATCGGAAATCAAACACAAAAGAAATCTCAACTAAACTAAAATAACTAAAACTAAACTAATGCACAAAAAATCGAAAAATCAAAGATACAAAACACAAATGAAATCGACGCAAATGACTCAATACAACCTAATTTCACAACTCATCCCCGGCAACGGCACCAAAAACTTGCTAGTAATTTCCGCAAGTATACGGTTTATTGTTGTAACACTTACGGGTATCGTCCTCAGTGATGGATTGTGAATTTAGGTTAGTTTAGATCAACTGAGACATTCACTCGTGATATAAAATAAACTTCACTGAATTCATACATGTAGCATCCTAAAAGAACCTGGTTGATAATAGCAAAACAACTCAAAGGCATAAACTCCTAGTCGTGTACCAATAGTGTCAAATCGAACCTCACTGACATGCTAAACATTCAAGCAGGTGAAAATAGAGTTAAACAAATAAATGTTTAGCCAAAGTTTCCTTCATTAAATTAGAACTCAGAAATTAGTAAACAAGGCTAGGAAAGAAGTTTAAGTTATGTTAGAGCAATCTGGACAAGGGTTGAAAAAGAGGGGAAGGAGATAGCAGTTTATTCACGAATCCATGGCCCGGTTCATTGAGCTCGATAACTGGTAGAACTCAAAATCAAAATAGGATAGAAACATACCAACTGAGCACGGAATTTGTCACCAACAACATTCAATCTCAAAGTTCAACTCTGGTTCCAATCAATCTAGCAAACAAAATCTCAGTTTACACAAATTTGTGATGCCCAAAATCCGAACCTAAATCCTACAAACTTTAACAAAGAGCAGACAAAAACGAAGAAGGTTCTGCGACTTGATTTGAAACTGAGAACAAATGAAAAATCGAAGGCTAAAACCCCCCTTCAAGCCCTGTCTTCATTTTCCTCTGCTTTTGTCCCCCATTAAAGCCGCTGAAGAACCACCCCACCCAACTGTCCAATTCCTCTACCCTGTTCTTCAATTAATTCTTCCATTACTTCCTAGAACCGCCGAATTTTTGTGATAAGGCTGATGATGGCATTGTGGGAAACGATTGAGTGTAATAATGAGCCAATGAATGTTGATGAATGATGAAAGAGTAGAAGGGAAAGACAAACGCCATGGCCATGTGACTGTGCTCTGTTCTTTGTTCGTGCTTCGCTGGTTGAAATCGATGAGGAAGAACAAGAGCCAGGGGTGAAAGGCTGACGAAGCTTACATGCCCAGCATGTGGTTTTAAATGAGAAGGGAGAGGAGAGCAGACTGGGCCGGTTGGGCCAAGGTCTGGGAAGGGACAAGAAAGTCTGAGCAGTGAGGTAGGGGGAAACGCACATTGGGCCAGGCCTAGTGTGGGAAAGAAGAGGAAAGGGGAAAGGGAGAAGAGAAAGGAAAGGTAAAGAACAGTCCGAGAATTGCCAATTTCTTCTCTCTTTCTTTTGCTCTTGTGCTTCTTCTTGGTCTAACACCAGTTTCTTCCAACCTTCATACTCATTTTATTCAACTCTCATAATATCTACAAAAACAATAAAAACTCATTAAAAATCTAATTAACTACTTTATTATGAGCAAATATTATGTAGTAAAAGGATATAAAATATCATAATTTTGGGTTGAATATTACACCTAATGATAATCCCTTGATTTATAATGTTGATGTTGATTTGGGCTATTAGGATAACATGTTTGATGTGCTTGGTGGGAATGTTGATGATTATGCGTCCCTAGGTTACTTTAGAGGATGTGATCCTTCATTTAACCCTATTATGTATGCCTAGAGGACTTTCCTAGGAAAGTCATATAGACTATATTCTTTAATCCTTCCTATGATTTTTCTATGGGCTTTGAAAAGGTTAAGACGATACTTATTGTCTTTGGTGTGATTTTGGTTATTGCCTCTTACCTTGTATTTTCTAAATTGTGGTCCCGAGAGTTTGATAAGTTCCTGCGTGTTTTGACTACTCTAATTTGGTGGGTCGTGTCTTGAAGTTGTGATGGAGTTGCTGATGTTTCGTTTGCCTTGTTTGCGAAGAGGCCTTAGCTTAGAAGTACCTAGCACCTAACCTGGTGAGATCATTATATTTTGTTTCCCTCTTCTCTTCTCCTCGTTTATTTCTTTTGAATAATAATGATCTATCTAACCCTGGAGGAATGATGGTTTAGTGTTTCTATTTTGGTTTTTAGTTTGCATACTAGTTAGAGCATGTATCCTTTCTTTTGCAATGGTGTGTTGCATTTTAGGTGTGCATTTCTAAGTACATGTCGGGATGGTATGGATTGGTTTGAGATGCCCTCGAATGCTATTTTTACAAGGTAAAATAGCTTTTATGAGATTCAATAACTTTTTGGTGTGTAATCCCTTTTGGTGCTAAATTTGTCAAGGTTTTGTAAATATTACTATTTTGATCCTTGTCTTGCTTGAGAACTTTGTTGGCCTTAGAGTCGTTGGCACTAATGTTTGTATATGAGCTTTATCATATGAGCTAATTGAAATTTTGGTAGATATCCCATGAGACTTTGAGTTTTATTTCAACTAATCATTATATTTAGTCTCATGTTCTTTTGTGTGTATGATTCTTCTATGTTGCATCTCTAGAACTTTTCTAGACTCTTGTTCAAAACCATATTCACATGTGTATAATTCATGATATGATAGAGGCATTCTTTGTGTTTGAACATTTTAGCCACATAGCCAAATACCGTACTCTTGTGTTACATGTTTTTCCCCTTTGCTAGCCCTCTTTTGAGCTTATATCTGTCTTCGTTATGATCCATTTATCATAACCCTTAGCTAAGCACGTAGTCCTACCTTTAAGCCAAGTCTATGGAGCATCACTTTATTTATGGAGTGAGTGATTTTGGGGCTATTTGAGTTTAAGGTGGCTTTGTTATATTGGTTTGGTTAGGGATTGATGATATTGAGCATTTGATTTCATTCCCCTCTTGTTCGAGTTGTGCATACATTAGGTTGTGAGCTGATAGTTACTGATCCTATGCCTTTCAATAATTGTAATTTTCATGTCATTTCCCAAAAAAAAAAAGCAAAAGGCCAAAAAAGGAAGAAAAGCTATGTTGAACGAAAAAAAAAAACAAATGACAACAGAGAAACAAATAAAAAGGAATGGATAAGTGATGGGCATTGGACATGTAAATAGCTTGAATTCCTTTCTTTGTTGACTCATGTTCTACATGATTTATTGGGGTTTAGAGAGTTGATAAACTTCATAGTTGTTTGATGATTTGTTGGTTGCTCCCTAGTCACTTGGCTAAGTATTTCCACATTACGCAAATTTATTAGTCAACTCTTTTCCTTTAATCCTTTTAGCCCACATTACAACCCATGTAAAGTCCTCTTGATATTCATGCGCACATTGCATTTTTAGTGGTGGAGAATTTGAGAGTCTTGACATGCCTATGGTAGATTGCATCTATGCAATGAGTCTTGAGTGAACCCATACTATATTTCAAACACATGAGTGGGAGCGATTCACATTTCTCATAAATGAGCTTCTACTGGTCCATTTGGCCCTAATCAATTCCATGTGCGTGCATGATGTGCTTTATAGTTCTTTGGGGGTGATTAAGTTTGACATCGAGCTAGTGGTCTCGTACTTTTTTGAAAACCTTCTCCTCATCCTAATTTTGAAATGTCTTATGCACTATTTGGGGTTGTTGTCCATTATTATTCTTGCTTGCGATATGCTATGACTTGTCTACTTTAAGGAGGTTGTTGTGTAATGTATTTGAGTCTTAGATGCATCTCCCCTTGTTGGATTTATCTAATGTTTGCTTGAGGACAAGCAAAGGCTTAAGCATGGGGGAGTGATGAATGTCATATCTGCATAGGATATTATGAGTGTTTGGGAGTCATTTTAGGGGGTTAATATGCTTAATTGTATGATCTAGGCCATTATTTCTACTATTATGTTTGGTTTTGGTTATTTTGAAAGTTGTTTTGAGAGTTTTTGTTGATTTTGACTTTGTAAGGCAAGTTATGTGAGTAGAATGAAGATTATTGAGGCATTGTGGATCAAAGAAGGTAGCAAAAAATGGCCCAAAGACAACCAATACAGAAATACCGCCACCAGTAACACGCTCCAGGAGGCCTCAAGAAGAAGGAGCAAATGAATTAAGCGAGAATGGGCATGCCAGAGGCCACCATGGCCTGTCCATGGTGGGCTCTATCTCTCCGAGTCAGTTTGATTTCTTCACGGCTATTCGACTTCTAGCCTTTTTTGATGTTTACATCCTTCATTTCCGCCATTAAAAGCCAGTTTTGCTGCTTTTATTCACCCTCCATATCAAATCCACCATCCTAGATAGGTCTCAGACTCCATTTTCTTTAGAGTGAGGGAGAGAAAGTAGGAGAACAAGATTAGTAAGGAAGCAGGATCGAGTTTGCAATAGACAGATTCAAGTACGCTTTTAGCTAAGCAAATTCTTCTCTCTTCTCTTCTCTTTTCTCATTACTTTGTCATTTAGCAGTAATTAGATGTTAAATTACATCATGTTATAGTAGATTTTTAGATTTGAGATTTTATGAAGCAATTGATGTATTTGCTTTGAATGTTTGCACTTCAAGCGTTCAATTTATGTTTTTTTTATGTATAATATGATTTTAGAGCTTTGATTAGCAAGTATGTTGATTGACCATCTTTTTGCTTGATTTTGGATGTTGGGTGAAGTACTGAACAGTGAAACTTGGCATTGGAAAACTAAAATTGGACTTCTAGGTATGAATTCTTAAGAAAGATTTGCCATTTGAGAGGGCATGAGTGATAATCATTTTCCTAATGAGTATAGATTGATTGAAAACCACAAAAGTAGGAGATTGTTTGATACTAGGCATTTCACTATAACTTGAAAAAGAGTATTGATGCTTTGATTATCATCGTTTAAACTGAGTTGGATTAGATTAATCAATGTGCAACGTGCTTGAGTGATTTATTGTGTGGTGAAGCATATTTCTGAATGTTTATTCTCATTCAAATTAGATCTAGATGTTTTCTTATCAATTCCTAGATTTGATTTGCTTAGACTATCTAGGGGATAAAGCTAAGTAGATCAACTTAGTCATTCTGGGAGACGAGCTTGATTTTGCTACAATGCCACTATTTGCTTGCGGCTCTATCAATATTCTCAAGGTTTAACTGCAAAGATGCAAGTGTATCAAAGAAAAAGTGGCAAACGATATAGAAAGTAGATTAGTATCCCTAAAATAAATAGACTCTGCCATGATAAGAAACAAAAGGTCTCTTACGAAGGTATAATTAGAAGCGAGTTGGGAATTTGAGAAGAGAGGTATAATTGTCATGAAGAGGAAGATGCTTAACTTACAAACTTGATCCACTTTGCTGTCTGAAATAGAAATATTTTAACCATAATTAGTAAGATATCTTATTAAGATAAAGTATCCAGATTCAATAGAGAGAGATCAAAACTATTTGTAAAGGGTACATAAAATTTAAAAAGTAAGAGAATTATGTAACTAAGGAAATCAAATGTCATTGACATTAGTAAAAGTCGAATTATATCTTCAATTCAAAACAACCTTTTTGAGCACATAACGATAAATAAATGAGGTGAAGCAAGCCTCCACGCACGAGCACACCTTCAAGGAAACAAGGAAGGAGATTATGAAAATCAAGAGTGTAACGGTTTAACAATCAATTGGAGTTCAAGAGGAATGTGTTTAGTTATAAGTACAAAGATTCAAGGAAGATTTAATCATGCTAGAAAGGAGGCATAAGTATTATTACAGATCTATAAGGCTCCTCAAAGCAAATAATGTAGGCAAAGAAGTTAATTTCAAGGATAAAGTTAATACATATCAAATGAAGCGACTCTTATAATTCGTGGAATTGATGAAGTGGAATTGATGAATACAAGATATAGTAAGAGAAAGTGAATTAATCTTAAGGGCGAGCTTTATTTTATAAATTGTAGATTTTAATTGGAACCATTCAAGAAAATGATGTGGATCACAAAATTTTGGAGTTGCAATGAAGTATTCTTGAGAACCAAAATAAAGATGACCAAGAAGAAAATACGTCAATGACTTAAAGTAATGAGAATGTTCTAGAAGCAAGTCATTAATTCAAATAACAGCTAGTAAAATCTTGAACTAACGAGAAGTGAAAATATTACTGTGACATGGTAGAATGAAGAATTCAGAAAAAAGTGGCAACAAGAATCAGATGCTTCTAAACATTAGTTTAGAACATAGATATGGTAGTCAACATTGACTTAAAAGCAATACAGGTGGTAACAATGGATGATTTAAGTGGTTGATCAAAAGGATAATGGGTAAGTCAAGCATTGCTTTTTACAAGCAATATAATGTACAAGTATTGATCCAAAATAAGGTCATAAAATTACCCCTTTTTCACACAAGAGGAGGTTCCCTCCCTCTAAGAACTCCCATCTAAAGATCAAGATGTTCAAACAACTATAGGTTAATATGAATTGAAGTAATTATAAGCAAAAACTTATTTCAACATTGAGGTGAAAATTGAAACAAGAATTAGAGGCAAATCAACAAAACAATGACTTTTGCAAAGGTATCTTTCTCCACTTAGGAAGGGATGTACATGTAGGCATATGTGATTATAACAACATAAATCATGAGAGTTCCTAATCTGCTCACAAGGACCTAAAGTGCATAATAATTAAGGGCCTGTTCGTTTCAGTGGTTACAAGGAGCGGTGAGCGGTTAGGAGCAGTTGTGAGTGGTTGGGAGTAGTTGTGAGCAGTTGTAGTTAGTAGTTAGTAGTTATGGGTATTTGTAAGTAGTTACAAGTAGTTGAGAGCAACTGGGAGGTAGTTGGATTAGTATTTGTAATATAATGTAAGCAATTGGTAGCAGTTGGAAGTGGTTGATAGTAGTTAGAAGCGATCAGAATTAACGATTAGTGATTGGAAGCAGTTGGAAGCGGTTGAGAACAATTAAAACTAGTTGTAGTTGGGAAATACTAAAACTAACAAGCCCTAAGACATCAATGTTATGAAGCTAAAGAGCTTAGAAGAGTACCAATTAAGAAGTCGTAAGTAACACAAACAACAAGGTAGTCTTCTAGTCAAAGCGTTGCCATAGAAATGCAAATGGAACTCACAAGGATCTATAGCTGGTACCGTGGAAAAGGCTGAGATAAAGTGTTTAAAACATGACAAAAGGGGATAGGCTTTACTCGTGAGCCTATTTAATTCCGATTCTTTAATATGAAGATGAGAAATCTTTTGTAGGTATTAAAGCTTCAAGGATTGTGGCAAAAAGGAGTGACAATACTCAAAGTTAGTTACAAGCATAATAGGCCATGTTAATACTGACAAGAGGATAATGAGATGAAAGCTGGGCGAGATAATTAGTCAGGTGGAGAGACATCGTACCCTAGTGGTCATGATTCCAGGAAAAAATAATTAATATTATAAATTGATTTAACAGTGTAGAGGATGCCCAATAGAGTACCACTAAGGTAATTAAATGATATTACAAAAGAATGGGTTAATATGACTTGGGAATTATGGTCTAAGTTTTGTTGTGAGTAGAACATTAGCATGGTTGGCACTAGGTTGCACTTAAGAACACCAAGCATTTCTAGCAAAGGACTACACAATTATGTAATGATATCTAATGAGGAAGGTTTAATGTTAGCCGTCTAAGGGTCCTATAGGCTCTTTTAAATGAATACAAGATCTTGTGTTGCTAAAAATGGCATAGGTTTGATATTTTCAAAAGAAAGTCACTAATTTTTTTAACCCTTATGCAGACACTTACTATTTCCTACTTGCCTCATAGTTAATCCTCTATCACCATATCTAGAGTCGTAGTTTGGTAATACCTTTTTGAATAGGACATCTTAATCTTATGGAATTAGTAGCAATAACCCATAGAGCCCATACGATATATACTCGAGTCACTATCTTGAATTCCTTAGTAGCAAGAGTTACAATGCATTAATATGAAGTGTCATGAGTTCAATCCGTAAAACTATTGCACTTCTATTATGCTTACCATTAAATCATTTATAATCTCAAACTACATACACATATTATCTCCACTCATTGGCTAGAATATAAATTATGACCTTTAGGATTCCTTAGAATATGGTATACAAAAGTAAAGAATATATATACATACATAACACATCTTCAAGCCTGTTTCCATGGTTCCCTTTGTATAACTAGTTGTTTTCCACAAAGTGAGATTGATTGAATTTGTTAACCACTACTCTTGTTTCTTTAGTGATTCCAACACCTAAGTGTCCTTTCATTTCTCAATTTTTCGTTTCATTTATTTTTCCCCAAATTATTTGTTGTGACTCCCATTCTATGTAGCATCATTGTGCTTCTATGACCATAATAATTTAAAGTCTTATGCCTTTGATAGAGTATTGAAAGGAACACATGCTCAATTATTCCTTGCTTCTCTTTTTTTCTTCTTTCTTTTTTTTTCGCGATCGTTATTAGGCCTAAGTAGTTAGCTTATCCCTTCCTCTCATACACTACAAAATAATTTTTTTTTCTCAACGTAATTTACTTTGCATAATCTACTTAGCATGTCTCAGCCCAAAAGAACACAACAGTTAGTCCACCAAAATCCGGCAAGAAATGATTTATGCATTTCCTTATAATTTCTTATGAATATCTTGATACTAAGGTCCACCTTTGGTAATTTTCAAGCGCTTTTAGGGTTTGTTTTAGTTTCGTAGTAAGTCTAGACATTATAGCCACAACCATATCGTACTATTTCGAATGTCAACAGAGTTTCTCCTATCATATTTTCAAAGTTTTCCCAAAATAATCACACTTATCAACACCTTGACCAGGACATGCCTATTTGTACAATTGCCTAGATTTGTAATACCAATTAACAACCCACATCTAAATATCCACCACTTATTCGTTACCTATATACCTGTAAAACGTGATTAAGGTACATTGACTTATATATGTACCTGGCACACGATAGCCTACATAAGTTCACATAATCTTGAAATTGGTTAATGATAGTACTTTTTGTATGGCATCCCTTTTTGTTTCCGCATATGACTCATATAATACCAAGTAGCAAACTATAAGCTATTGCATTGAAGTTACATAATTCATTAGATGGGTAGGCCCTATGCACATATATTATCACTATATCTCTTCATAATGGTTTGACATAAGGATATTCAAATAGAGTTCATATCCTTTGTATAGAAGATCATATGTAATTTGATACCATATGAATCACTTAAGAATTTACAAGTGGCATCCTCAAGGCATGTCTTAAAAATTGTCACCACCAAATGTTAAATATGGCTAAATACAACCTTTATGTTGAATTCATCCCTATAGAGCAGATGGGTCACCCAAACTTTATTGGATTGCCATTATCAACTTGTTAACCTTTGTTTGTATACATATGCTAATAGGAGGTCAACTGAATGCTTCACTGCTATGTTCTGTTAACGATGGAGTCCCAAGGCGTAACTTAATTATCATTGACCTTAATACCAAGGGCTGAGGGCAAGGAAAATATTGTCTAAAGCATCCTCATTATGTAATAATATTCGTAAACTCATCATTGACATCACATTTAATGAATGCAACACAACTCAAAAACATCCTATAACTCATAGTGATCGATAAACCTAGGCTCCAATACCACAACTGTAACAACGTCATTCATAATTACCTAATCAGCCTAATTTATATGAACATTACTAGATAATAGAGTGGAAGCGTCAAGGTTAAGCCGCTATCAGCATTATAAAGAGAACAAGGCTTAGTTAATCCACTCAACATAAACATATATAAGTGACGCGAAGTGTAATTTATCCTTGCTCGAACTCAAATGACAATGTAACAATCCCAAACATATATGCAAATGACCCAAAACTTTATGAAAGGTCACAGTGAACTCTTCTAGTTCCTAATGATTGCCTTGTGGCTTTAGTTGTATGACCAGTACATAGACTTCTTAGATACTCTACGTAAAATAAAAAAGCATAAAAATATTCGAAGCATGAGTAAATCAAATTCTAGAGGATATGTTGAGGGCTTGTGTTTTGGAATTTCAAGAGAAATGGGAGGATGACTTACCATTGGTGGAGTTTTCTTACAATATAGTTACCAATTCACCATTAAAATGGCCCCGTTTGAGGCTCTATATGGAAGAAAATGCAGAACTCCTTTACTCTGGAGTGACCTGATGAGGCGTTGACTCGGGGCACTAAACTAATTCAAGAAACCACTGAAACAATAAGTAATATTTGAGAGCATATTCGGGTTGTCCAGAGTCGATAGAAGATTTAGGCTGATAAAAGAATGTGTAAGCATTTAGTCAGCTCTGTACCTTTGTATATAATGCTATAACCCTTGTGCTTAGTTGGTTTGAATGTTAGTGACCCGGGCGAATGTCCCGTGGCGGTGGATCTAGTCATCAAATGTCTTGTTTTACCTTATTATCAGTTTACAGGCACCCTTAGCTAAGCTAAAACCATAAAATGTTGCAAAAACAGGGGAAACTCTTGTAGTTTTATTCTAGGACGTCTATCTAAATGCTAATGACCTTACTCAACTTCAAAAGCCTTAGGGATTTCCTTTAGGAATCCTGGTGGTGTGACTCCTCCTCGGGTTGGGGGTATTACACTTTGTCACCAAAGCGCAAAGGTAGATGGATAATCCCAATGGGGTTCACCTCCTGTTCCCCAAAGCACAGGATGGGGTGTACGAAAGAGATGATCTCCCTGCCGGGGTAGGTCAACTTCTTCAGGCAGTCACAGGTGATGATATCTACCGAGCTCCCTGTATCAACAAGAATTCTCCGCACAATGGCGCTGGCCACCTTCACTTCTACTACCAGCGGGTCATTGGGCAAAGATGTGAAGCGTAGGCCCTGTTCCCCACCGAACACCAAGGTGGGCACTGTAATTCGACTTCCTTGTTTGGCCATGAGAACTTGTTAGGCTCCTCGAAGCTGAGCCTTACAGGCAGACCGAGTGACGCCCTCAATGTATCCTCCGGCGATAATGGTTACTATCTCGGTGGAGCATTCTTCATGTCGGGGTTCGGGGCCGCGCGGGCTCATGTTCTTTTCGAAGGAACTGCGGACCTCTTTTTAAGAACCGGTTAATCTATCGCTTATCTGCTAATTCGTGAAGGGCCTTCCTTAGTTTCCGACATTCGGTGGTCGTGTGACATTCTGTTCATAAAGTTTACAATATTTTCGTGCGTTATGGGGCTTCGGAGTTGAGGTCATCCAAGGCGGCCTCTTCAGTGTGGGATGATCCCTTACTTCCATAAGGATACTTCTGGTATCTGTGGTGAATCGAGGATCAACAACCTTGAGTCGTGGCCTCCTATCTCCTCCTCCTTCGCTTGTCCTTCAACTAGGGTTTCTATCCCCAGGGACCTTAGCTTTCTTGAAAACGTTCGTGCTTTCAATGCAGATCTCGGTGGCACAGATAAAATCGGCGGCCTTCCTTAGCATTTCCGCCAGGGTAGTCTCCTTCTGCTCAGTCAGAGAAAACTTGAACTGGCCACTTTTCAGGCCATTGAGGAACGAAGTATACGCCACCCCATCCTCTAGGTCAGGAGTCAAGACCGCCTCCTAGTGGAAGCGTTTGACGAAGTCAGCTAAGGACTCATGTCGTCCTTGTTTGATCTTCGAAAGGTGGATGCTCGTTCGCCTTTCTTTGCAGCTGGCGATGAACTGGCTGACGAACCTATCAGCCAAATCCTAGAAACAGAAGATAGTTCCTAGAGGTAGGCCATTAAACCAAGACTGTGCTACCCCCTTAAGGGTAGCGGGGAAGAACCAACAGTATGCAGCATCATCAACATCTTGGACATACATCTGCACCTTGTACACCCCTGAGTGCGCGTCAGTTTCAGTTGTCCCATCATACAAGTCCATGGCGGGCATCTCCACCTTCCCATAGCATGGAGTATTGACGATCTCTGAGCTAAATAGGGTAGAGAAAGGGATGGGCCCTGTTCGGGTGGTCGTACCGGAAACCTTAATCGGGGTGTCAGGACGCCTCTCTATCTCCATCAACGACATGCTCCTTCAGGGAGGACGAACCTTGTGAGATCTAGCCGGAGTTTGGTTGTGACGGTGAGCTTACGGGTTGTTGCCCTCCTGGGGGGAACTTCATGTGCGCTCGTGGTCAAAACGGTGCTCGGGGGCCCGCCGTCTTTCAGAGGCTTCACCTCGAGGCCTTGAGGTGTGCTCCTGCTCCTCGCACCAGGCTATTTACCATGAGTGCATCACATACGGCGTCGAGGCCGTAGTTGACCTCGCCGGCCCTCAATGGCTTTGACGGTGGCTATGCTGGGCGTTGACCCCAATGGAATGGTCTTGGTTTTCCCCCCGTGTCCACCTATCTCCATTAACATGAGGGGGCTCCCTCATCCTCTCACTATGGTGGTAGGACACCATGGGGTCGTGCCTATGGGAGGGCTCACATCTTGTGGTAGGCACGTACTCAAAGCGAGGAAGAGGTCTTACAGGACTCGCGGCTTCCACTGTCTTCTTCACTTGCTCTGAGACCTACTGCATTATGACATCCTTCATAGTGGACATGAAGTTTTTAAGGTCATCCACATTGACGTAGCCCTCTTGCCTGGCCGGATGCTGGTCGACTGGCAAGGGGTCTGCCCGAGAACTTTCTGAGGTGTCCGCGGCCTCTGGAAGGACTAGGGCTTCTATGAAGGGCGCTTTATCTCTCCTAGTCCATGCTCATGTGGCTTCACTGACCACCATTGTTCACCGATCTCTCCCCACAGATGACACCAAATCTGTTTCGGGAAAAACTTTCCATACCTTGTTGAAGATCAGCTAGTGGGCCCTTCTCCTTAATTGAACCTGCAAAAAAGGTACCCCGGAGTTGTGAACCAGGGAATGCCTCTCTAACGATTAAGTCAGAGGAAGGTCTAACGATCAAGTCAGATGAGGGTTCAAGAGAGATAAATGCGGTAAAGAGAGAGAGTGTAGAGTCAAATCTGTCAAAGTGCGAGTCCCTTTCCTAAGGTGGGTAAGTGAGTATTTATAACTCCTATGGCGAGGTGCAGGATGGTAATTTCATGCTAGAACATTCCCCCAAGTGGGTTGCTATCTAATTTGCTCCGTTTGGGCCTCTGATGGGAGCCCCAAGGGTCCCGTTTTGTCACTATGCCTGGTTAGGCCCGCCCTGCGATTGGGGATCCCTGGACCTTTCTAGAGAAAATCATATTTTTTGGATCGGTCATTAAACTCACAATAAGGTCGAGAAGAGAGAGAAAGAGAAAGTGAGACACAAGCGCGGAAAAGACGCATAAAAAATAAGGCATCCCTAATCTCATATGACAATAATACAAACTTCGTCCATCATATCAACATGCACGGTTAGGATGCTCTCTTCCCACACTTCCTATAGCAAAGCTCTTCTCACCATATCCACGCCCATATGTATGTTTTATGTGTGTATGTGTGTGTGTGTGTGTGTGTGTGTGTGTACACAAACATATGCACACATACATACATACATATACATATACATATTCTCTTTCTTATCTACAAAAATACAAACGCCCAAATATGGGCATAATAAGCTAACAGTTGTTAAGACACTTGCTAAAATAAATGAAAGGGTAATCCACATAGGAAATTTAGGAGCAAATACTATGTTGCTATTTATATTTATAAATGTACTCTATGTTGCTTAGACTTAGGTACGAATGTTGAACACGGCTGCGTCAGACTTGCCTGAGAAAAAATATAGAACATTATGAGCTTATTCTAAAATTAGATACGGGTACGGGGACAAAACTATTTTTTAAAATCAAAATTTTTAGACTCGTCCTTGATTTTTTCTAAAAATTTTAAGTTTATCCATAATTATCGCTAATAATTTTTTAAAAAATTTAATGCTTTAAATTTATGACTATTATTTGAGGGGAGGTAATAGATACAAAACTTAAGTGAAATTAGGTCTTGAAGACTTACACTTTGACTTGGGCCCAAAGGTCAAATGTGACATAAGCTTGCACAATTTATTTATTTTTTTAAAGGCCCACACTCTACTTTTAATTAGAGGCATCAAAATGTAAAAGAGAAAAAATCTACTTATTACAACCGCATGACTAATGAGTGAGTGAGAGAGAGGCAACCAAGGATAGATGGGGAGGGAGATCAAAACTATACAAGGACTTGAAGAAGAATAATAGAGAAGATGGTGTCGATCATCGAAACAGTACTCCATGCATGTTTTTTGCTTCTCCTCTTTCACCTTTATTTGCAAAATGAGAGAGAAGCACATGTTCTTCAAACCAGCCATGTCAGATTGCCCCTTGTTGAGTCCGTCCCATATCCGGTGTCGGAATTCATGTCGGGTCGTGGCGCTATGGGTGTGGCAGGCAAAATATGAAGTTTGAGCATCATAGATTTTACCTGTCAACATTGAGTGGAAAAAATAAATAAAGTATTGATAGCTTCTATGGTTACTCAATTTGTTGGATACTGGGGACTTGAGCAGCATGTTTGATGCTTCAATTGGCCAAAATCTTGTGGTCTAGATGGCACACAATCGATTGTCTTTTATTTTTTTGTGGCCATGTAACCTCAAATGGAATACTTAATTTAAGACATGTACCTATCACACTCACTAAGCTAATTTAATGACTACTAAATAATGCTTCTTTGATTGGAAGCTAAGAAACAAGTTGCCAACTTTGGCCTGTATACCTCTCTGTTTCTGTTCATCACTATCAGTGGCAATTGCAAATCTTCTAAAGAAATGTCATATTTTGTGTGTGAGTAAAATGTTGATATCAACACCTGCTTTCATATATGCTTTTGGTGTCTTATTGCAGATATTTTGGAAATCAACGTGCTACCTCATCCTATGCCCCTTTTAGATTTTTTTTGTATTATCTAAATTTTAATAATTGAATATGTTCAATCGGATGTCCATTGGGCCTAAATGCATGAGCCTTAAAAAAGGTACAGAAACCCATTGAATTTCTTAACTGGACCTGACCCTCAATGGGGTTGCCAATTAACTAAACATAGCGAGCCAGGACTAGTTCAGGATGCGGGTCACTCAACGCTATTCGTTAGGGGTAGCTTCTCACTCTAGTGATACACAATCTATCTCTCTAAGCTTCACTCTAAACCCAAATCTATGAACAGGTGATCTCACCTTGTATCTCTCCCTCTTCCCAAGTGTAAAAGAAATAGTTCCCTTGGGAGATCTTCACAATGCTGAAATTCAATTCACTCACTTTGATGCTTTCTTATCTCAAAAGCATTGTTACTTCTGCCTTAATTTTAATTTTAGTTTTTCGGTGAGTTTCCAAATTATACTTCAGCATTTTTAACTGTGCATTTTACTTGATTAATTTGAACTTAGTTGAGACTATGAGTTAATCATTGTATTTTTTTTAAAGTTAGTTTTGGTTTGAGAATCGGTCGATTTGGGTGTCAAAGTGGCAAATTCATCTATCGGGTTTTGGTTTGTGTTATAAGCCCCTTTTCATCTTTCCTTCTTTTCGCTATCTGCATTATTATTTTTCTGGGTTTGGTTTTCATTCAGTGAATAGAGATGAATTAAGAAATAGAGTTTTCATCATTAAATCCGCATGGGTTTTGTTTCTAGCAATATATGAGAAATTTATTTTAGACCAAAAGGGGAAAAAAACAGAGAGAGAGAGAGAGAGTTATGGGGTTTTGTTGAGTTTATGCTACATATCCTCCAAAGTTTGTGACTTTTAGGTGGAGTACTTGGTTAATTATGCTTTTGATGGTTTTGTTTTCTTTTTGAAATTTTCTGTTTCTATTGAGTATAAAATTTTGCTATCTTATGTTGTCTCTACCAATAATGTAATCATCCTTGTCTTCATCTACTTCTGTTTTTCTCTAGCTGACATGATGCTCTTTCAGCTTATGAAAAGCTTCTAATATTTGTGGGGTTAAATAATCATTGCCCTTTTTAGATTATATAAGCTTTCTTTGTTTTGTCATGATGAAGTCCTATATTAAAGAGACACGTCTTTAATTTGATTTCTTATATTAATCTTATTTCTTCTAGAACCGTCTGCGGATTTTCCTGTGATTTCTTTTGTTAATCTATTAAATATGTTGTCAACAAGACTGTTTGCTAGAGTATTTCTCCAGGTCATTGTAGATGCCTAAAAACAGCATCTCGAATTTTATAAAATGCCCAATGATGAAGTTGTGCCCTAACTTGTGTGTTTTAGGGTCCAGTAGAGTAATCCTTAACTTGAGTTTGAAAGAAATGCTAATCGAGCCCAAAAAGCCCAAACATGCCCAAATTGATAGTGTTCAATGTCCACTTTAGTTTTATTCTTTAATTTTGCCCTACTCTAGGGTATATAAAAAATTTTTATGTATCAATATTCTTCATCGAATAAGCTTTCTAATGACATATTATACACCAAAATCAAGCAACAGAAAAGATATAAGTTGAACACTAAGACGTATGTTGAAAAAATGATACGTGTTCACTATTTCACTTATATATTTTTTTCATACTTATCAAAACGTTATTAAATTGGTGTTTCTAAAAACTAGACCTGATAAGCTTTCAATTTAAAAAAGAAGGGAAATTTTGTCTGGTGACCCTGAATTTTTTCCGTTTCCATTATATCTTAATTTTTTAACTTATTGCACTGTATCAACTTATCTTTACTTATATGTGTGTCGCGTGACTTAAATGAAGTTGTTGGCTATTCACTTTATTGCTTTGCCTTTTGAATGATAAAAATTGAATTTGTTGGACATAATTACCCTTGTTCATTCTCTTCTTAACACAATAGAAACCCTAGCAGTGCCCTCTCCTCTCTTTCTAAACCTTCTTCTTCAATCAATCATTATTCTACAATCCATCACTCATTCTTTTGAATTGTAAACCATGGGGAAAGAAAACCCTAACATTTGAGAACCCCTTAACCATGAAATCCTGGGTAACTCTCCCTTTTCCCACCTTCTTAACTAAAGCAATGTTCTTCTCACCCTCAAACCCTAACTATTGCAGATAGGTTCTCATGGCTTGTCATCCAAATCCGGGAGTAGTTTGAAGTAGAAAAATCAATGTTGCAATTGTTGACTGCCAAAGAAAGTAGAGTAATGGTCCTTACTTTCCTTGCCATGAATGTGATTTTTCATGTGGGTGTTAGACGTTCACTAAGTTAATAATAGGCAAGAGGAAGTGAAAGACGAAGAAGTTGGGGAGAATTCACTAGTAGGGCTTATGGATGGGGCAGATGAATTGAAAGAAGATTATTTGAACCAAAGGAATACAGTAGTAGAGCCGATAGACTATGTGCTACTTGTGGAGAAGTTGGATGAGATTTTGTATTAAGTGATGTGTATGTTTGCTACCTTGATAGGGTAGATGGTTTTTCTTTGCAAGCAATAGGGTAGTTGAGGTCTATGATTGCCTTGTTATGGACGTATTCTCACCAATTTATGGATGAAATGCAAGTAGCTCCTAATCATTCCTTTGCAATATGAATTGTTATCCTTGATTTAAGCTTCTGAACACACACACACACACACACACATATATGTGTGTGTGTGTGTGTGTATGTGGGTGTGGGTGTGGCTGTATATATATCTATATATATATACACACACACACATATATATACAAACATACATACATACATACATACATACATACATACATACATACATATATATATGTATTTACGTATGTTTGTATATATATACACCCACCCACCCACACACACACACACACACACACACACACACACACACACACACACATATATATATATATATCTGTGCGTGTGTGTGTGTATATACATATATATATAGATATACAAATATATATACATATATATATCTATGTATACACACACACACACAGATATATATATATATATATATATATATATATATATATATATCTGTGTGTG
>JACYFF010031954.1:27615680-27654642 GCA_017589665.1 Selenicereus undatus | reverse complement strand
CTCTCTCTCTCTCTCTCTCTCTCTCTCTCTCTCTCTCTCTCTCTCTCTCCCTCTATCTCTCCCCCCTCTCAAAGGCATCATCATCATCATCTTCTTCTCTCTTTGCTCGATAAACTTGAACAATATTACATTATTATAATTTAGAAGAAATAGAGTGAAGTCTCATATGAAGTATCATAATCATGATGATAAGATATTAGATGCTAATTATCAACAAAGTTACAAATAATTAAAGTAGGCAAAATAAAATGTGAATTGAATTACAAGTACTTCATGCCACATGCAAAATAAGTACTGTTTGTAAATAAATTCATCCCATTACAATTGTAAAAACTTTGTAACCAAATATTATAATGCAATTATTACCTCATTTCATTACACTAACAATTGCATTACATGGTTGATTCCATTGCATAGTGATTACATTACTTTCAATCAAACGCCACACAAGTGACTCACATCATAGACAGAATGCAACCCATCCCTAGAAAACCTAGAACTTAGGCTATCATCTCTAGCAGTTTCTCACTGCATGGTCTTCTCAGCTAAGTGCTCTAAAAATTCCCAAGCAGCAGTGACGCTCTTAGAAAGAAAGTCACTCTGACACATGGACTCTAACATAGTTCTAGTTTGTTGCTCAAGTCTTTCATAAACAATTTGGCACAATCATGCTTGGTCTAAACCATGATAGAGACATTGGGCCAACAAATTCTTGAACCTATCAAAGTATTTCCAAAACGATTCCCTATTTAGTCGTACAAATTGATTAATTTCATTACTTAGCTTAACAGTCTTGGCATTAGGAAAATATTTTCTTAAGAACAATCTAACAAAATATTTCCAAGAAGTAAACAAAATTAGCAACCAAGCCATATATCCAACATTTAGGAGAATCTTTCAAAGTAAAAGGAATCAATTTAATTCGCACATCAATAAGGATATTAGGAAAATGCATCACAGAACATACTTCTTCGAATTCTCTCATAAACAAATACGCATCCTCTAAACCTATGAATTTAGAGAGTATTTGAGTATAGTGAGGTCTCAACTCAAACGTCACATTAGGTCCTAGGTTAGGCAAGTTAAAACAAGATGGCAAAGAAGTCCTAGGAGGGTAGAAAATGTTGTTCAAAGATCTTTCTTGTGCCATTTCTTGCAATTCTAGCTCAGGCTTAGATTCAAGTTCAGGTTTGAGGTTCATTCCTAACAAGTCTCTTGCTTTTAGGATCTCTAACCCAACCAGTCATGCAAATCCTACACCCTCACTAAAGGATTTCTTTCTGGTCTTTTTCTAATTTTTTTGGATTTTTTATTTTTCTAATTTTTTTTTCCTTTTAACACACAAAACAAAACCAAAAAGTGAATCAAACCTAAAAAAATAAAAATAGAAATTGATCAAATTCTAGAAATAAAATGAAAACAAAAAACACAAATAAACTAAAAGAATATAGAAAATAAACTAAAACCTAAACAAGCCAAATCTAAAAATAAAATTAAAATAGAAAGAAAAACTCCCAAAATTAGAAATATATACATATTAAATTTAACACAATCACAAAGAACATTAATATATTTTTTTTTGAATTTTTTCTGCCTCTAAACTGTGCAGAAAATTCCAAATAGAAAACTATTCCCAAAAATCACAGAAAATTCTAGAATGTCCTAAAAATCATAAACAAATCCATTTAGACTCTAAAACGTCATGGAGAATCCATGAAAAATATCAGCACAGAAAAATCTATACCAAAACTACTCCAAAAAATTCAAACAGAAATCAAAAATCTTAGAAAAACTGCACTGGGATGTTGTTCATATTCTACTTCTTTGTTTTTTGTTCTGTTCCTACATAGCTTCAACAAATCATTTAGTATTGTTTTTTTAGCAATAAAGCAGACACTAAAAATCAGATTAAATTGATCCCAAAATAAAAATAAAGCAAAATCAAAATACTAACTCAAATCGAAAATCAAAAATAATCTAAACTATACTAAACAACTAAAACTAAATAAAACTCAAACAAAATCAAAAATCACAAATATGAAACTAAAACGAAAATGAATTGAACACAACTCAACACTGACTCAATGCAACTAAAAATTCACAAATCCATCCCTAGTAATGACGCCCAAAATTTATTTTGATTTCTATAAGTGCACGGTTTTTTGCCATAACAATTATGGGTGTCATCCTCGGGGATGAGTTATCAAAATAGGTAACCTAATAGACTAAATTTCCTATGCTAAAATCAACAATTGCAAACTAATCAAACTAAGTGTGTGGATTTGTAATAGCAACTAAGGAAAACAAGAGACTTAAGCACCACAAGGACTATGTCAAACTGTAAGCTAATATTGCAACTAGTTGAAATTGGAAAGCCTTAAAACACAAAGGTTGTATCATAAAATTGAGTTAGTAAGGCTGCCAAATTGAGGGAGGGGAGAATCAACCCACAACAAAGACAAGACACAAGCAGTAAAGATCCTGATAGAACATTAAAACCAAGCTCATAACAGCGACCTCGAGCGAATCGAGTATGAATTGAATACTGGACAAATTGTGTGCAATTCTTACTTTAAAACATCTCACAACTCATTCAGATAATCTCAGATTCATGAAACTCAAATTCTGGGAAAATGAAATCAAAGTAAAGCCAGAATATGAAAGCATCACAAAATCTGAAGATCTCTCTCACAAAATTTAGAAAAATCAGGACTAAATCCAACTACTCTTTTTCACTACCCCCCTTTAGGCTTTAACACCATTTGAAGACCCCCAAAGGATGTCGCCTCTTCCCCTTGATTAATGTTATCAAACTTGAGTTAATCTTAACCGCAAACTGATGATTGATGCTTTATAACAGAAGGTGGAGTTAATGTGGCGAATGAAGGAAGAGAGAGACTTGGGTTTATGAAGAAGATGGAGCAGCAACACACAAGGGAGATAAAGCTCGAGTCATTATGTTTCTGGGTAGCACAACAATGGAAGAGGATAAGTAGACAAGCTAGAGATCACGCGAGACAGGCGTGATTCTTTAAGTGAAGGCAGATTGGAGAAGGGGAAGGAGGTACTAGGCTACTGGGTTTCAGCCTATCCCATGGGAAATACAGAAAGAGGAAAAGAGAGGGGGCTGGGAAAAAAGAAGGGAAGTCGGATTGGGTTGCACATTTGGGTTGCTAGAGCTGCTCGGCTTATGGGCCATGCCCACACGATGCAATAACATGGCAAGGCTAAGAGATAAGAAGAGCTGAGAATGGAAGAGGACAGGGGAATTGGGTCGCGGATGTTGGACTAGTTCTTCTTCTTCTTTTTTTTCTCCTTCTCCACTTAACCGGATTATTAATCATTTGAGAATTATTTATTTTTCCTAAGTTTATTTTCCAATCCCTAAAAAATAAATAAAGCAATATTAAAATCTTAATTTAATAATTTATTTGAGAAATTATTAGATAATAAAAGGGCATAAAATGGGATAATTTTAGGTTGAACACTAAGTATGCATTGCACACTCTCCAGAACAACACACGCATTTAAGGCTAGATCTACACCCTATAAATAAAGTCTTTCTTGAAGTTTGCACATAAATGTCTACAACAGTACCTTCTCCTTGCTCTTAGCCAAATTTCATCTAAGGCTAGATCTACACCGTATAAATAAAGTCATAAATGGGTCAGTTTGATCTAGAAATTAAGTACTATTAATAAAAAAACTAGTAAATAATTAGTTATGATACCTTTTGTTTATATGAAATTATGATCCACTGATCATCAAGTGCCTTTGCCAAAGCATGCCTCAAGTGATAGAAGAAGAAAGACCATTTGGCTATTGTTTCTAAGTTAACCACAGCATGAGCAATAGGGAGCAATTTATTGTTCCTATCTAAGGCAACTACAGACAGCAAGACTCCCCCATAGTTCCTCGTCAGATGAGTGTCATCCACCCCATTGAGCCTTCTACAACCTTGAATCAACCCCTTGAATTGTGCAACAAATGGAACAAATATTTCGTTAAACACTAGAGGCTTCTCGATAATGTTGTCCTTCTCCCTCACAATCTCCCTCCAAATAATATGCCCAACACTGTCTCGATTAGTTTGCTTCACAATCTCATAGTAAGTAGACAGTTTACTATAGGACTCATCATGACAACCTTACAATTCCATTAAAACTGCCTTCTTCATGCCATGTAGAGAACTTTTTCTCAATGAAATGTCATACCGTTCCATAAGCAAATGATTGCAAGCATTGGCTGGGATGTTGGGGTTTGCTCTTGTATCTTCCTTCAAAACTTTAGATACCTAATGCACAGTTGCTATGTCCTTCTAACCTTGAACATATGTGCTTAGGGTTCTTTAGGGTTGTAATTGCCCAAGTCATACCATTAGGCAACCTACTTGCATCAATCCTCCACTCACAACCCTTAGAACCACATACAACCATAAATCTCCTAGGGTCTGAACGTAGTACAACATAGGCAACTTCCTCTTAAATGTAATATGTGTTAAGCACAGTTTTAAAGTGTTCCTTGTCCAGAAATATCATCCAAGGCTTTAACTTTATACTACCACATTTCTCATTCTCACTTAACTTTCCATTTTTATCTAGCTTGGAAAAGTAATCATCATCATCAGGAGGTCCCTAAGCATTCTCCTTAATAGGCTCATAGCTATCAGCTACACACTGCATCAACACCTCAGGATCCTCTTCATCTAAATTCTCATCATCTGACACAGGAAGCTCTCCTGACTCAAATTGCTCATAATCATCATCTGCTGAGTCATCATCTTTTGAATTATCATTTTCTAAGTTTTGATCCCCTTCATGGCCATAAATTGAAAGCCTGCTACGCCTAACCTTGGTGTTATACCTACAAGGTAATGAGGTATTGCTAAGAGAAGGGACTGAGGAAGGGGAATTCTTATTTAAAGTAGATCCCATTAACTTAGATAATGTTCTTTTAGCCTTGGAATGTATAGACCCTTCCTAATTGCAATACTCCTAGACATTTTCCTTCCAGGAGGGGGAGGGTAGATGATGATGCATGTCATTGTGACCGTTAAGAGGAAACATTAGCCTTTGACATATACCCATAGGAGTTTTCAGCCATTGGGAGTATTAGAACACCATTTAAGCTGACATCAATGATAATATTATCTTCACTTTTTGAAAACCTTGGGCTTCTTCTAAGAGCAAGAGAAACAGGAGAATGAGAAGTATGAGAAGCATGGGTGAGATAAGTGCCAGCACCATGGGTAAGAGTAAGAGAAGTAATTACAGCAACACTATAAGTAGGACTAGAAAATGTGACAAAAGTAGAAGAGTTACCCTTGGGTTTTGGTGGTGGTTCCTTTTGGAAATCATTACACCTATTTAGCAGTTTTGCCCTAGTTTTTTTCCTACTAGCATAACTTTTCCTTGGTGACACTGAAGGTTGTTGTGTGGTAGGCTAGGACAACACATTCGAAGCGTAACTCATTCCTTTCCTTCTAGTTAGCATTTTTGCCCTTCTAGCATTTCTTTGTAAAGTAAGTAAAATAGGGCTAGAGTTAAAGCCTTCATTTCTTAAAGTGATATGTAGCATAGGTGGGGTAGCAAGTGAATGAACATGGCTCTCAAACCTAATTGGTTTCCTAACTGACCTGACAATGGTAAGAATCTTTCTAGGATATTCACCACCAATCTATATGTCAATAAACCTTTGTTGTATTTTCCCAGAGAATTCAAGCATATTAAGCAAGTTCTTATCACAGTTTAACCAGTAACTCTTCATATTAGAAGCATAACACAGGGTAGAATACTTTGACAATTCAAAACCTATCCTTTCTGCCTTCTTTTCGAGTTCATTAATTACATCTATATGCAGGGTTTTATCAACATCATCAATCAAGATCTTTAGCACTTTAACCCTAGAATTTATTTTCAAAGTGAACTCTACCATTTCTGCAAAATAAACAACCCCAATTTCAACAATTTTGAGTCGATTTACCATGAACAACAATGCAATTACACATTGGTGACTTTAAACATGCAAACACAACAACGTAATCTCAAAATCCCTAATTGTAGAAACCCTAATTTCAAAAACCGTAATTTGAGAAACCCTAATGTGAGGAATAACCCTAATGGCTTGTTTGGTTCTATGTAATCGAAGTGGTAATGCAATCAAAATGGCAATGGTGATTCCATTACCATGTTTGGTTACCATTAAGGAATGTAATCAAGATTGCATTGTAATTACATTGACCTCAATCTATGCAATTACAATTACTTGACTTTTCCTAAACAAGTTTGATTACATACCTTTGAATCAAAATCTATCCAACTATAAGCTATTATATTTGGGAACTTTATCTCTCTTATCTCCATTGTCTCTCCTCTACTTCCCATCTCTTATTACTTTGACACCATTTTTTTAAAGGCTTGAAGCCCTCCTCACCCCTCTCTCTCTCTCCTCTCCATATTAAATAAAATTTAACCTAGACCATGATCGTATTATTGTAACTGTATTTTTGTACGTTCTGGACGTCATGTCTCTCTCTCTCTCTCTTCATTGTCATCTTCTCTCTACTTGGTAAACTTTAACAATGTTACATTATTGTAATCTATAAGAAATAGAATGAAATAAGTCTTATGCGAAACATCGTAATCATGATGCTAACATATTTGATGATATTTATCAACGAAGCTACAAATAATTAAAATAGACAAAAATAAAATGCGAATTGAATTGCAAGTACTTCACGTCACGTGTAAAATTAAGTATTGCTTGTAGATGAATTTATTTCATTACACTTGTAAAAACTTTGTAACCAAACATTGTAATGCAATTATTATCCCATTCCATTACACTAACAATTGCATTACATGGTTGATTCCATTGCATAGTGATTGCATTACTTTCAACCAAACGCTACATAAGGTCAATTACAAACCCTAGTTTCACAAACTTTACTATCCATTACAAACCCAATTTAAGAATTAAACAACACTTGGTCAAAATCCTTAATTTATGAAACCCTAATTTAAGAATTACAATACATAAGTTCATGAATTCAACATCAAGGGCAATGAAATTTGACACATACAAAAAATTAAGCAACAATCAACGACAATAATGTCAAATTCATATCTAATCTTCACGCAATATTGTAATACATTCTTATCCTCTTACTATAAGCCTTCGACTTTCATTATCTTTTCAACCCAGCAACAATACTTACCAAAAATGTCGACGAACTCACTCCATGCCTTCGATTTCCACATTCACAAATAAGATTTCAATGATGATGAAAGGAAAAAAGAAGGAAACGAAGATGAAAGCAAGCTCATCCAATGGAGGGAAGGGAATGAGGAATAGGAGATTGTAATTGCCATAGTAGATGTCGACTAAGGTAGGGAATGAAGAACGGCATACCAGGCAAAGCAGCAAAGTTAACAACGAACAACTTCATTTAAGCCATGCCACACACATATGAGTAAAGATAAATTGTGGAACAAGTTAAATAATACAAGATATGATGGAAACGTAAAAAGTTCAGGGTCACCGGATCAATCAAAACGGAGGTCGGGCGTGAAAGTTATGGCAAAAACAACATTATGTTTTCTACAACCCCCAGAATTTGGCCGATTTACTTAACAGGGAACCCGACTGGGTTTCTTGGTAGTTTCTCCCTCTCCGAGTCCTTTTTTGTCTAAGTGGTGCTTGATTAGTCAGAATCCTAGGGGGATTAGTTCACCATGTCTAGCTAATTAGAATTCTACTTGGATTAATTTACTCATTTAGATTAACCTTGAAGAGGCTGGGATTAGGTCTCTTTTCTCTAACTGATTTAGACTATCCCCACAATTGCTATAAATAGGGGGTGACATTTAGGGTTAGAGGCATGAATTAAACAACAGAATTTGGCATCAAATAACAACAAATTTCCATCCGTGAGAGCATTGAAAAATCATGAGATAAATAGGGGGTGACATTTAGGGTTAGAGGCATGAATTAAACAACAGAATTTGGCATCAAATAACACCAAATTTCCATCCGTGAGAGCATTGAAAAATCATGAGAGATCTTCTAGTAGAGAGATACTAGAAATTAGAGAGGTTGAAGTCAGGCCAAATCCGAAGAGGAATGCTGCATACATTGAGGGCATTAATACGAGCGAGATTGGTTGACTCGAAGAAATACGTCACTTTGCTGGATTTTCAGGTAAATTAGGTAGGTCTTCATGAGGGCATAACCTAGACCTTCCTTCCTTCTTTTTACCTCCTTTCTCTTTATCTTATTTAATTATAAGTTTGGTAAAGAGGTAATCTTTAGGTAGTTCCCTACCCGTTGTAATTAATTTCTTAAATTATTTTGATTTTCGTATGGACTAGTATTGTGCCTTTGATTTGTATTATTTAATATGATTGATGCTAATATTCTACATGGCTATGTGATAATGTAATTGAGATTTAATTCCATATTGAATAGTAGAGGTCGTCAGAGATGACGAGTGATGATTTGATGCACTCCAACATAATATCGTACCATCACTCCCGAATCTAGATCCTCGGTTCAAGTCTATGGAGTCAAGATGATCCCTACATTAGAGATTACTTGGCCTTCTACGAACCTTTCTGAAGCGAGCCAATTGTCGTTTTTAGTGTCCTTCTCGGTTATCCCTATTAGTTTGTAGTTCACTTCGAAGAGTAACTTTGGTTTGTAAGTTTTTTCTAAAACTCACTGGTGACTCTATTAGTTAATTTCATTACTTTTTCATCTTATTTATAGTATTTATTTATTTTTATTTTTAGGCAGAAGGATTTTGGGTCTGAGACAATATTACTGTCTAAACCAGGATCTGGGCCTAACACTTAGATCAGGCAGCTAACACTGTCAGGAACCATATTAGGGAATTGAACCTGATTTTGGCCCAAGAACCTAGTCGGGTTCATGGATTAGAATTCTGGTCCAATATCTTAGTCCAGTCCATTGATATAGTAGAATCTAATTTTGAGAAAAAAGGAATAAATTAAAAAAACCAGTTTTGAATTCAAAAAGAAAAAAATAATAAACACGCAACTAACAAGTCCAACCATTCATGGGGATTTGCAACCCAAGATAGGTGCACTGGTTCGTTAATCCTTACAGTCATCAAGTCTGCATTATGTCCGATAAGAATTCATGATTTTCAAATGAGAATATTTACCCTAATAAAGATGATACGTCTTTGTAACTTTGCCACTAAATGGAACCACTAAGTGGCTGTCTTTGTAGTCTATGATGTATTAACTCTCAAAGTTTGCTATCACTTGTCTGCTAATTAAGCTTCCCTTGTTTTAAGCCTAATATGTTTGTTATTATTTACATTTTAGTATTGGAAACTGAAGCGACAACCTCTTCAGTGCAACTTGAACACAAACTTATAGTTATAGTTTAGACTAACTAGGTGGTTTATTTTGAATTTGGACTTGTAGTCGTATTTTGTATTAGCTTGGTGGTGTATTTTTAATTTGAACTCGTATTTTCTAACGTCCTATTTGATGACTTTGAGTATTATTTACTTGGTGGTTTCTCATCGTTAGATGGTCTCCTCTGCATACTCACCTACTAATAAATTGACCTTTTATTATCAAAATTCATGCAACACTGCCAAGTTTAGCTGTCTAGTTGTAAATGTATGTTCTGGAGTAGTAAATTTAGGCTCTGGGACAACTCATTTTCTTTTGTAAATGGACCATGGGTGGGTAATGTGCGAGTCAGGGTTATTTGCCCCTATGACCCAACCTGTTACCAACTTTACTTAGTCCGGCCCAATCTGACCCTACTTGACCTGTTGTCCACCTCTAATGGGGTCTGAAGGATTCTTATTACTTTTTTCTAGTTTCAAAAACTATGGTTTCAGTAAAACAATATAAGCATTAGCTTGTGCATTTCCTCTCAACTTAATGTGGACACCATAACTCGTAGCTATGTTGCTCGGACTTGGGTATGGGTATCGGAACGGGTACATATTCGGAAGCCAGACACCTATATTTCCTTAATTTTGCATTCGAGGACTCTATGCATAATCTAGATACGGATACAGAGACATGACTTTTCTTTAAAAGAAAGTCTACTTTAACAATTTTTTTATAACTCAGCCATCATTTTATTTTTAAAATTAAATATTATTTAAATCAAGAATTTTATTTAAGTTGCATTGGACCCTTTTTCTGTACAATTGCTTCAAGTAAAACCATTTATATATTTAAATCTTTCAAAATTGAATTTGAGTAGAAGCGCATATTCGCAGCAATGAAAATATATCCCCTTCAAATTAGAATTGCAAACGTGCACGCTAAAGGAGGGAGGGAGAGAGGGGCGGCTTGTGAGGGTTGAGAAAGACCGAGGTTTCTGGGCTTCACCTTGTTCGACAGGTATGCGCACATGTCTGCTTCTCCTTTCGCTGCTTCACCCTCTTCTTCCTCACCATCTTCGTTTTCATCTTCGTCTGTACCCTACCTAGTCGTGTCCGGTTGCAAAAGTGCGATTCAGGCAAGTATTCCGTGTCCGAGTCCGTGTTGGGTCGTGTCGACCTCGATACGGCACCCATTTAGCCAAGTCGGAGCATCATCGTTTCAGCCTTGTAGAATATAAGCTTTAGAACTGTGCGTATTTAGGTTATTGAATGAAATTTGTTGCGTATTGTGTAAGGTTTTCGTTGAGGGATGCTTATATATTCTGTTGGTTGTACCGTTCGCTGAGTGATTGCTTCGTGGTATATTCACTTATTTGTTATAGTCCTTTGCCGACACCCTTGGTTTAATGCTTTACGTAAAGTTTCGAGAATTGTTTCCATTATTCTAATTCTATATTCTTCTTTGTTTTAGTGACAATATTGATCATATCATCCTATATGCGGCCGTGTTCATGTGGGTTTTGCGCTGGAATTGTGCATTGAAGAAGTTGGTTCTAGCAGAAAGAAGCTGAATTTAGTGACGTGGAGCTGGTATTATATTATTAGATGGGCTCCAATATGCCAGCAGGTGGTCTTCTCGATACCATTAGAATGGAGAGCGTCAGGACAATACTTACTCATACTTATCCCTACCCGCACGAGCATTCCCGGCATGCCATTATAGCAGTTCTCCTAGCATGCCTTTTCTTTATATCTTTTGACAATATGTATACTTTCGTACAAGGGCTAGACAGAAACATCAAGTGGTGGTCGATGTACCTCTGTCTGTTTGGATTTTTCTATTTTTTCTCATCACCATTCATGGGGAAGACTATTAAACCAAGTTATTCTAATTTTAGTAAGTGGTGAGTACATCTGGTGCATAGTGCATTCGGCAAAGGTTTTTGTTGTAATATGATTTATTGTGTGCATGACTAACTTTGACCCCAATGGCTGTACGGTACAGGTATATTGCCTGGCTTTTAGTGGCAGCTGTCTATCATCTTCCGAGTTTTCAATCCATGGGAGTTGATTTAAGGATGAACCTTTCTTTGTTTATAACAATATATATATCCTCTATTCTTTTTCTTCTCGTCTTCCATGTGATTTTCTATGGCCTTTGGTACCTCGGTCTTGTTGCCCGTGTAGCAGGAAAGAGACCAGAGTTCTGGACCATCCTTCAAAATTGTGCGGTAAGTTTGGCTGAACCACTAAATACTCTGTATGCCTTTGATGTAGTCTGTGAACTTCTTTCATTCAATTTTTGGTTTTGCAGGTAATTAGTGTCGCTTGTTGTGTATTTTATAGCCATTGTGGAAATCGAGCCATTGTGAGAGAGAAGAAGAACCCTTTCTCGTTTTCATTTTGGAAGAAGGAGGAGAGAAACACATGGCTCGCAAAGTTTTTGCGAATGAATGAGCTGAAAGACCAAGTGTGCTCATCTTGGTTTGCCCCTGTTGGTTCTGCTAGTGATTATCCTTTACTGTCAAAGTGGGTTATTTATGGGGAGGTATAGTCAGAATTTAATTGGTTTATCTAGCTGATTGGTCTTCTACTGTTGTTAACCTATTCTTTTTCCGATGTCAGCTAGCTTGCAGTGGCTCATGTGCAGAATCACCAGACGAAATTTCTCCCATATATTCCTTGTGGGCCACCTTTATAGGCCTATACATTGCTAATTATGTGGTCGAAAGATCAACAGGGTGAGTCATGGCTTCTCGCCTAATGCCATGGATGAAAATTATTTTCAATCAGTCTCTTGCTACAGGAACACATGTTGTCCTATTTCCTTAAAGGGACACGTTCTATTGGAGATATTTCTTGCAATAAGAATGTGATATGCTGTATTCCTCGAGAACAAAACTTGCCCTTTCTTTTTTCAATGTCTTTTTGACATGACCTCCTCGATAATGTTCGCTTATTAAACCTGGTCAGATCTTTTAAAAATTGCCTTGAATAGAAAGCCATTTCTTAAGGAAAGCTAGTAGTGTATGTTTGTCACATTTTGCAAGAATTTTCTTTTTCTCTAAGATGTTCCTGTTAGCTTTTTATATTGAAGAAAACGTCGTCAGTTTGGGAACTGCTTTGATCTAGTTTTTCCAGTATCTTAAAAGAGGATTTTTCATAATGCTCTGTTAAATACATTCAGTTTACTTGATTTCTTATTTTGCACCTGCTGATTATGCTTTGTATTTGATTGATTTCTGACTATCAACAGATGGGCACTTACGCACCCTTTGTCTGTTAAAGAATATGAAAAATTGAAGAAGAAGCAGATGAAGCCTGATTTTCTAGATATGGTTCCTTGGTATTCAGGGTATTAGCCATTACATGGTCTTGCATGTGATGTTTGTGTAATTACTTCTTTTCCATAGGAATGACACATAATGAAGATGCTTGATCGTCTGTTGGCTCTGCTGTTCTAATTTCAGGACATCAGCTGATTTGATTAAGACTGTTTTTGACCTTCTCGTGTCTGTTACGGTATTCCTTGGGCGTTTTGACATGCGTATGATGCAGGTATTGTACCTATGGAATTATACCCTTTCTGTCGTCATGGATAATCGTCTCAATAACCCAATATCTGCTTACTTCGGCTGTTCACTGATCGACCTCCTATGAGCTATAGCAGTATTCATTTGAAGCAGCTGGGCAATATAAATTTACCGTTATAAGAAACTACGGATTTGGTATTTATACAGCAGATTGCCATCTGCAGCAGCAACCCTCCAGTATAATCTCATATACTCATATGGTAATGTTTAGGGGGGTTGTGTCATGCAGAATTTTATATCTGGCCGGTAGGCCCGATTCACAAATTGCCTGAAAAAATTTAGGAAAGGAGAAATAGCTAGCAAAGAAGACTGGAAGAGGGGGAATTGTAGCATGTAGTGGTTATTTGGTTTAAGGACAGAACTGCTCGTTCTGTAATTGAGTGAATGTTCACTTGAGTTTTCTTAATAGTTCTTTCTTCGGAAAGCAATCAAATGACAAAGAGATGCACTTTTCTCTTTGCTTTCTCTGAGTTCTGTAAGTCTAGCCTTGGGTGCAGGTTTCATTATTTTTCTGCCTTGTCATTGGACTGTGATTGCGGATTGAAGAAGAAAACTTCCTTACCATGATTCATATTTTTAACTCTATATTTCTCATGATCAGGCAGCGATGAGCACAGTTCAGGATTCAGAGCAAAGAGATCCTTTATATGATCATTTCAGTGAAAAGGATGATTTTTGGTTTGACTTCATGGCAGATACTGGTGACGGGGGTAACCCATCATATGCTGTTGCACGACTACTTGCTCAGCCTAAGCTTCGCTTGAAAACTAGTGATTCTACGCAAGATCTTCCACGGGGTGATTTGCTTCTCATTGGAGGAGATCTTGCGTGAGTTCTGGTCTTTCATCTGTGCTCCTTTTGTGATATTACATGCATAGCATATGCTACTCTGTAGAAATGATCATATCATGAATTTTGACCCCCAGAAAAATGGATTTCAGATGATGAACCGTTTGGATGATCTCCATTGTTTGCTTCTATTTGTGACTTTGAACTATGTGACAGTTGTTGATCATTATGTCTTTAGATACAGGGGTCCTACATAAATTATGACTGAAATAAAAAACTAGAAAGTGGAGAGTGATGAGGAGGCTGACATGAATCATTGATGCTGAGGAAAGTTGAAGAGGATTGGTTCCTCTCTTTTTGATAGCAACTCTGGCTAAGCTTGACCTTTAGATAGTATAGTTACTTTCTCATGCGTATCTTCTGCTGCTTGCCTCTGCTATATCCATTATTCTAAACTTATTTTGCACCCATGATTTTGGGGTATATTTTTATGCCAAGGTGGGTTGTGGATTTTCATCCCCCCTTTTTTGTTTATGGAAACTTAAAGGCAAACTTTAAACTTTTCCAGCAGTACTTATTATTAGACAATCTTTATTAGCTGTTCTTGCAACCGTCAAGGCTTCTGGTTTCTGTTGTGTTTAATAAACAGAGAAAAGGCTGCTCAGCCCCACCAAAACATTAAACATCTGTGATCTGTCATTGTCTACAAGTGCTGTGTGAGATGGCTGCATCCGGCTCTCCTACATTCTGTGTTTAAAAAAGCGTGGCCAGGGCGCGCCTAGGCTTACAAAAGCCCAAAGCCCACCCTCTTGCGCTTTGGAATGGGTCAAGCTCAGCCCATTCTTAAAGCCCGCGCTTTTTGGGCTTCAAACCGAGGCCCAAAGCCCACGAAGCCCGCACTTTATATATCATAATAGACCATTTGGGAAAAAAAAGAAAAAAACCTTTAAGGGGCCTCGACCACTCTTTTTTGTGAAAGCCTTTCAATCAAGATGCTGATAGAAGTAAACAAAGCATATTGCTACTACTGAACATGAGTTTGGAGCTGGAAACCTTAACCCTGGTGACAACAATCATGTAAATGCTTTGTTCTCCTGTCGTCTTTCAGACTTCCTTCTTTATCCTCCTCTGTTATTGGACAGCTATGAAAGGTTTTTGTTTGTTTCGTTTTTTTTTTTTTTAGGCTTCAAGGAGGTCGAAAATGGTGCCTTCTCCAGTGCTACAATAGTACCGAGCCCATGATTTTTTTTGTGCTTCTTAATCTCTCTCCCTTTCTATCTCTCTCGGACTCTCTCTCTCTATTCCTGGCATGCTGGCAGCATGTGTCATGTTTTTGGGGTTCAATTTATAGTAATCTAATTGAGCAATGTTTAATGCTTTAATTGTATTTTGGCGTATTTAATTAATTCTCTTTTTTTCTGGTGGTTGGTGAAAATTATTTATTTGGTGCCATTATCTAGCTAATTTTAGAACAAATATGGTTTTTGAATAATATTCAAACATTCTTTTAGTAAAAGTGCGCCTCGCGTCTAAAAAGCCCGTGCCTTCGCCTCAAAGCCTGCACCCGGGGCCCTAGGACCCCTTGCGCTTTTTTGCGCCTCGGGCTTTTTTAAACTAAGCCTACATTACTGGGATTTTTTTGATGCAAAAGCAATTGGATTAGTTAGAATTAGAAGTATCCCCAAAATCTTTTGGGAAGAGAGAAATGTGTTTTATGATAGTATGACACCATAGTATGCAATAGTTGGGAAGCAATAGTAGACATTAGAAAACAATGGGCCATTTTAAATGTGCGTTTCCACTTAAAAGTGAGGAAGAAGGGAAAAACAAAAAAAAGTTCTAATTTGCTGAACAAATCTGTTTTTTTGCCAGGAAATTGAGACCCTCTTTGTACCTCTCACGTCTTTGAGCATCCTAATACCTAGCCATTCCCTTGGTCTGCAGTCATCGGCCACCAAAACATTCAATACTCGTTTCATGCAAATGTTTCTGGCTTGATCTGATGTCTCAGGTGGGGGAAGTGGTCAACCAAGCACCAAGTAAAAGGTTGGGGGTGCAAAGAGGGATGGTTTTGTTTCTTCGGATAAAAAAGTATTCCTGTTCCATTATGTTATTTCTAGTCTCGTTTCTTTCAAAATTCTGTATTGATAGTCTTAAGCAGTTATTGATTGCATATTTTAACCAGTAATACCTTACCTTCTGTCTTAAAAGAAAATCTTATTGTCTAATGTGTGAGAGAGAGGACTATTAGATCTTTTTGTTCTCTTTTGCCTGTATTTTTCTGCTTCACTTTGTTTGTCTAAACAAGTGAAGTTATTTCCCAGCAAATAGAAGATATGTACTTTGATAAAATCCTTCCATAAGGCTCCATAATGAAATAAAGTATGTTTCTTGAATCTTATTATTGTCCATTCCCATGTTTCTTTAGTCTTATTATTGTCCATTCCCTTTCCCGCTCTCTGGAACACTGTCATTTCCTGTCATGTCCAATTTATTTTCCCTTTTCTGATACAGAGGCCATGACAAATTTGGTGAGAAAACTTATGCGAGAAATTTGGTAAAGAGTTCTTGGATTGTTTTTCTCATTCCTTCAGGTTGTAGGATTCAGCAAGGTGGGCCCTTTTGTCATCAATGATGTTAGAAGTTCTGAATTCTTGTTCTGAATTCTTGTTCCTTTAGTTAGTAAGAATGATTTTAGTGGTAGGAGACCCAAAGTAACTCTGCCATGAACTTATTTATGAGTACCAGCAGCAGCCTGATTGTTCATTTCACAATAGTTGCTTTTGCAATATCTTCTCTCATTCATTCTACTTTCACCCTGATTAATTTTCTAGTGTTTTCTACTCTGTAGATTTCATTATCGTGGCAATTGGTTGGCTGAGTGTACAAAAGCTGTCTTCAGTACCGAGTCTGGCCCCTCTCCCTTCCCTGGCTATTGTGTTTTGCTGGGGGAAAAGGGGGTAAAGCGTCGAGAGTAAGTATGAGGGTTTAGGGATGGAGTTTAGGCACAAATAAGATGAAAAAGGAGGGAAATAGAAGCTCTATCTTGACTTTCAAAGTAGAAATGGGCTTAGAAAAACTAGCCATTGAAAAACCAGATGTTTGTGAGATTTTTAAGATTTAGAAACTCAGAATTGGGATGGAACCGATCAATCCCCGTCTATTATCTTTGTTGTCTTCCATTTTGTCAGGAAATCTTTCTAGCTGGTTTCAATTGCTAGTTTCTCGTTTGCTATTTCTAATCTGGAAGACGATCAATGGGTGCATTGTCTTGTAAATATTGGGCAGGAACCAATTTATACAATACCAACTGCGTACCTTTGGATTTCTGACTCCTGCTTGTAGTTTTATAATGCAATAGTTTATCTCCTTCTGGCCAATCACCTAAGGATGCTGTGAATAGACTAACTGCTCATTTTTGCAGGTGGAAGTAGTTTTGGGAACCCATTGGAATTGTCATCAAAGTGTTAAAGTGATGAGAGTACATGTCATCTAAGATGCGTCAGCACCTCCATTTGAGTACTGTCTTCCCCAATACCCCACAAAAAAAGAGGGGGGGGGGTGAAAAAGGAGAAAAGCACTCTTTATCCATTCCAACTTATCTCCTTTAAAATTTTCCACCAGGTTGAGTTCAAGATTTAGGGTTGGAGTCACTGGACTCTGGTGTGTGATCTTAGAAGTTCTAGAAGTCTAGAAAGGAAGAAATGATATTTTGTGCTAGGTTCTTGTGCATATTGGTCCGATCTGTTACCTGTATATATCTCGTTTGCATTCAATGCCTAGCATCTTGATAATGGTGGTGGTGATCATTCTTGCATTGGAGGATATATCTTGCTATGGGTGTGACACGGACGACTATTGGCCTATAACTACCAACAATGGGCTTACTTTCAAATAGTTGAAAGCCACATAAACCTTTACGAAGCAAGCTACAGTTCAAGAAACTGGAATTCAATCATCTGGAAGGATTCAAGGTTCTGAATGCTTGAGCTTTGAACCAAACATGATCCTTGGAGAGGTCTTTGCTACTTTGTTTTCTTTAAATTTTCTACGGGATGCTTTGTGAATCTGTTAACTCGGGAATTTAAGAATATTTTCAAAATGATTTTGGAGATCATAGCCACTTAGTTTCCCCTCAATTTGTCTGCAGGATGCTTCCTAAGACTAATATCCCTGATTGATAGTGTTTTTTATGGATTCAAAATGTGGCTGATCCGCGATGAAACGGCCGTGTTGGAAAGGTTTAGGAGTTGGGCGATCCACGTTTTCATCCCGCGATAGCTGCGATATGGAACGTGATTGCTGTATTAGAGCGATTTCGCCGTACCGCATCCGAAACCGAAATCGCATTTTGAATCCTTGTAGTGTTTATAATGTTCACTGTCTCTAATGCTATTTGAAATTAGTTTCTTGTTATCTGCTAGTCTCTACTGTTGAGGATTAAAGCTGTGAATCTTTAATTGCCGTTGCTGCTGATGTTTGTTATAACTTAGCTACCCACAAAAACAGGAAGATGTTGTCGATTGCTAGTTTAGGCAGATTTTTGTCAAGGTCAGGTGTTCAATTAAGCATTAAGTTTCTGTGTCCATTTTTATTCAGGCATAGTCTGTTTTACTTGGACAGCAGTCTTGTGAGTATGAACTTGAAAACTTATCTTTCTAGAATGGATTTCAAGCATTGAATGGCCAATAGCTAGATGAATGTTTGTGACAGTTAATGTAGGGCTCTCATTTTAAATGTAAGACTGTCAACTTCTTCACTTGGCTGTTTTTCGTCCTTTGTTTACACTTCATAAGGATACCTTTTCAAATCTAAAGGGGAGCAGGGTTGAAGAGCTAGATTTATTTTTATGTGGCCAAGCATTGTTCTAGTGCTTAATAAAATGTTAGCTGAAGAGGTGCTTTCTTGAGATATGCATCCTCTGTTTATTTCAATAGTGCCTAAATAACACATGAAATATAAGTTGGTCCCTAGTTCAAATGTTCAATCGAGTAATTGATTTTAGAACATAAATAATTGATAGCATGAGTGAGTAGCTCTAGGCTTGGGGACTGACAAGTTTTGGATGCCATCTTGATTGCTACTGAGCTTGTGCGTTCAAGGATCAAAGAGGGAAGGCCAGGGTTGTTTACTAAACTTGATATAGAGAAGGCATGCGATCATGTCAACTCGGCCATTTCTTATTTACATTTTGAAGAGAATAGGCTTTAGGGACAAGTGGATAGGGTGGGTGAATTGGTGCATCTCCAGTACTTCTTTCGCAGTGCTTGTTAATTGTCCCCCTACGAACTTCTTCCCTTCCTCCAGAGGACTTCATCAAGGCGATCCTATCTCACCGCTCCTTTGAATCCTTGTTGTGGAGGGTTTGAGTACGATGTTGTCTACTACTTCCCAAGCCAATTTGATTTCAGTTTTTTTTGGTGGGACGGTTAGATTTGTCGCGCTTAGAGATTTCCTATCTTCTTTTCGCCGTTAATGTGATAATTTTTTTTGTGACGACAAGTGTGAGTGGTTGATCAATCTTTGTTGCATTCTTGTTTGGTTTGAGGCCGTATCTGGATTGAGGGTCAACATTTCTAAGTCTTCTATTTTACGAGTTAGGGAAGTGGACAATGCTCATGTGTAGGGATTTTGGGCTGTGGTGTAGATTCTATCCTGTCATCGTACCTGGGTCTTCCTCTAGGTGCTAAGTTCAAAGAGAAGTCTATTTGAGGACCAGTTGTTGAGAGATTTGGAAAGAGACTCTCTAGTTGGAAATCTAAGTATGTTGTGAAAGGGGTTAGATTGACCCTTATAAAAAGTGTCCTCTCTAGCATCCCAATCTTCTTTCGTTTGCTTTTCCCTATTCCTTGTTTGGTAGCTAACGAGCTGGAAGCCATTCAGAGGAAGCCATTCAGAGGATGTTCTTGTGGGGTTCTTTTGGTAATGATTTCAAGTATCATTTGTTGAAATTGAACGTTGTTAAGCAACCTTTTCGTAAAGGTGGCTTAGGGATTAGGGACCTAATCATCTTCAATGAGGCTATTCTTGGGAAATGGTTGTGGAGGTTTATCAATGAGAAAAACAAGTTTAGGAGGACTGTTGTTAGGGCTAAATATGGGGCAGAGGGGCTGGACTGGATCCCAAGGAAGCAGAATGACACTTAACACTTACGGAGTAGGTCTTTGGAAGTTTATATTAAAAGGTTGGGTCCGTCTCTTCTCTCATATCATCTTGAGGTGGGTCCGTGGGTGATGGTTCCTCAATCTTTTTTTGGCATAGTAGATGGTGTGATGGCGTTCATTTGAGGGATTGCTTCCCTTCTCTTTTTGCTCTTGCAGCAGAGAAGGATGCACTTGTATATGATTATTTGGAGCGCAACTCTACCTGGGTTGTTTGGTCCCCTATCTTTGTTCGTGAAGCCTTTCCAGATCATGATAATGTGGCCCAATGATGATAATATGGCCCGGCTCCTTAGCATGTTTGATAGGGCTTCTATGAGGGACTCTTCCTGGGACATGGGTAGATGAAATCTTACCACCACCAGAAAATTCATTGTTAAATCCTTTTTTCTTCACCTCTGTTTGTCTCTTGGGAATTCGTCTTCTTCACTCTCAAATGGTGGTTTCCCTTGGAGTATCATATCGAAGTCCCCGGCCCCATTCAAAGTATCCTCCTTTGTGTGAGAAGCTTCTCATGGCAAGATTCTGACGTGTGATAACTTACAAAAGAGGGGTAAAACATTGGTCAACAGGCACTTTATGTGTAAAGACAACTTGGAATTGGTTGACCATTTATTCCTCCATTGTCGGTTAGCTATAGCCTTTGGGAGTTAGCTTTGAGTTGTTTTGGGTCTTCATTGGGTGATTCCTATATCTGGGAGACAACAATTAGTTGCGTGGGAAGGTTTTTTTGGAAGGAGGGTCAAGTTTAAAGCTTTTTGGGCTATTCCTCATGCCATCTTTTGGTTTTTGTGGATGGAGAGAAATAGGAGAGTTTTTGATGGGGTCGAAACCTCAATTGAGCAATTGCAAGACAAGTGGCTTTGAGGCCGCCTTCTTTTGGAAGGAGCAGGTTTTTTGTTCTTCTTGGATTGATGTAATCGATTTTGTGGATAGCCTTTTTTTCGGTCGTAATTAGCTTTTGTGGAATGCCTTTTTAGCATCCTTTCTTCTATATGCTCCTTATCATTATCAATATATTACATTTTCCTTTCTCAAAAAAAAGCTCTAGGCTTCTTGAGCTTGAAGCAGTCAACCCAATTTATTTCTTTATAGAACTGCACACCAAAGCTTCCCCCCCCCCACCTTTGAAAAAGGGAAAACACTTTGCCTTTTGGGTTCTTTTGTTTAGTCGGCACACTATGTACCTGAATGTGTTCATGACTAGGAAATACTGTTCAGGGTAAAATGGTAAATATGGTCTGAACTCTGAATTTCTTAGATGAGTAATATTTGCGATTTTAGATAGCTAATATTTGCAGCTAATATGTGTTTTCTAGTTTCTAAACTTGTTTTTTGCAGGTATCCAAATCCATCTGCATTCACATATGAGAGGCGCTTCTTTCGTCCTTTTGAGTATGCGCTTCAGCCTCCATTCTGGTATAAGGAAGAGCGTATAGCTGTGAAGAAGCCTGAAGTACCTGATGGGGTGTCTGATTTAAGGGATTATGATGGACCTCAATGTTTTATTATCCCTGGAAATCATGGTTTGTTACTGACTTTCCCTGAAACAAAAAGAGCAAGTGGCTTATGAATACTGATCTGATGGGCCATGTGTAAATTTATTCCTGATCTTGTGCTCTAGTAGCAAAACAGTTTCTTCTATTTCATTGCTTGACGTCATTCTTTGCATTGTGATATCTTCTCATTACTGTTATATAGTATTTGAGGAGTTTTTGGGTCAAACCATCCGGTGGTTCGTTTTTTATGGAATAGTTGGAAAGCAATCATTTTGATCTAGGGTCCAATGGAAATGACTTCTCTGAAATTCAGGGGTAAGGCTGTAAGGGGGGGCCCCCCCCCCCCCCCCCCTAACCAAAAAAAAAAGAAGTAAAAAGGACCTTGCTCAGGTAGGAGTCCGATGTATGGATTTAGAGTTGGATACTTGGATTTTGGTTTTGGATTTGTTTGTTGATAACAATTATCGTTCTTCATTTACAGATTGGTTTGATGGACTGCATACTTTTATGAGGTACATATGCCATAAAAGCTGGTTTGGTGGATGGCTTATGCCTCAGAGGAAAAGTTACTTTGCCTTGCAGCTCCCCAAAGGATGGTGGGTTTTTGGTCTTGATCTAGCACTCCATGGTGACATTGACGTTTATCAGTTCAAGTTCTTTTCGGAATTAATAAAGGACAAGGTACTTTACTGTGCTTTTCTTTATTTTGGTTGTGTCATGTGGACTTTGTTCAGTGGGGATCACCATAATTCAGTAATGTGACTAGCTTCTGCATCCCCCCCCCCCCCCAAAAAAAACAAAAAAGTAATGTGATTACCTTGCTATTTGGCAGGTGTATTCCTTGATGGTTCTTTTATTGTGAGCCTTTGGAGTAATTGACCTTGAAAAATCTTTTAGCCTTCATTGCCTTGCTCCTTTTTTTGGGAGGGGGGTGCTGAGGAAGAACTAAGAATTTCACCTTCTGAGGGTTCTTTTTTTGGGTTGGGGGGTGTTGTTGCCAAGTTATTGCTGGACTGGATTATGGGGGGTCAAATTGTGAAATTTCAGGGGTTTCTAATTGGAATTTGAAGGGTTTTTTTTTTTTTTTAAAAAAAGGGAGAATAATGTGTAATTGACTGATTGGGTTTGAAAAGAAAATTAGATTAGGAGAAATATAAAATAACAAGTGACAAGGATAGAAACCTAGGCTGTGTCTTATTCCCCAAGCAAAAATATGGGTGAAAGGCAGCTAAAAGATGCTTCTAAATGTGTCGCACGGAGCTCAAAATACAATAGAAGATGTATTCCCTAGGCTACAACTCTAAAATAACCCTAAAATGACCTAAAAAAGATTATTCATAATCTGAAGTGACAAGTTTTCCAAAACTGATAAATTGCAACAAATAATTTATGCCATAATTTATTATTAATAGCGTTGCAGCTGGGGTTACTTGATTCCTTGTACTGTCTTTGGAGATAGTATCTGTAACACCCCTCCTTCCCTGGAAGGAATATTACGTCGCCAAGATGGAATATTACGTCGCCAAGATTCTATTATGAAATCCTTTAGGCTAAATTGAACCATTAAAACTGAATTTAAAAGACTTATTGAATAGGAAAGTATGAGAAATTTTCTTTTTTTAAACAAAAAGAAAATCGTTAGGTCCCGCTTGAATAATTATGCAACTAAAAATGAGTCAACCAGAAAATGCACAATTAGGAAATAATTATGCGACTTACTTAAATAGGAAAGTATGAGAAATTTTCTTTTTTTAACCAAAAAAAAAATCGTTAGGTCCAACTTGAATAATTATGCAACTAAAAATGAGTCAACCAGAAAATGCACAACTAGGAAATAATTATTTGACTTACTCATGAGCTACCCGCTCGGAGTACACGTCACTTGTACGAAGCAACCACTAAAAGTTCAAAGAAAGGAACAAAGTTTTCACGGGTCACACACTCAGATTTCAAACCAACTTATGTCACACCTTGAATGTGACACCATGTTTGGGGATGGGGTGGGTGGTGTTGATCCTAAGGAGATCAACGGAGCCAAACTAACAATGTATTACAACATTACAAGTCTAAAAGATGGAGCTCCTCACCAATCAAATTACAAGAGGAGCATTTGAACAAAATAAAGCAATGAATCATCATTCCCCCATTTGTGACAACAAAACAATTGCTCTTCCATGAAGATGGAACTTACACAGAACCTAGAAAAAGGTGAAAAAGAGGGGGTGAGCAAAGCACACACTCAGTGAATTACCATCACCCTTATAATCCAAAACATTTGCACACCATTCATTACATAGTAGCACTTAGATACTATTGGCATACTAGTGGTATAGGATAAGAAATCGCTTTTGCAAATTTTCAGCAGAATGAAACTCAAACCTCTGTTCTACTGGGTGCTAAATAAAAACTTCATAAAAGTGACATATCTACACCATTTAAAGCATCTACACTCACCTATAAGTAAGACACATGCAAACAGTGTCAAAACACATTGTTCGATTCAGCTGAATGGAACTAAAATCCCTTTTAGAACACCATTTGGGGTTAAAACCCTCAGAAAATCACCACACTTCACTCATTTGAGTTAAACTCATCCTTAGGGCATTTATTAGGTGCCGGTCATTAGTTCCTTCTCAATACGAGTGAATCACATACCCACTAGGAACTTTGGATCTAGGAACTCACTAAAGTCTATAATGTACCTTACCCTGGTCAAGATAATGAATGTATAAGTTAGTTTTTTTTTGGAAACCCGGAAACACATCAGGAATTCCACGATTTGAAACGCATAGGCCGCACAATTCTTTGGAACTCGACGATAATGCAGAGCCCACAAATCATTCACTACAAGAAGTGTTTTCCCATGAACTATTTTGACAAGAGAAACCCCTTTTGAAATCTTTAACAACTCAATCTACTTTATTTAGAATTCGTAATAATTTCAAAATCTTGATAAAGCATCCCAAGCAATGAAATAGTCATAGCAATATGAACACACCTTTCATAAAGTAACAAACACACATTTTGGTGCAAGACACTTTATAATACAAATTCACACGCATTGAGAGCTTGCCACCATCTTGATCTTGCATCCAACAAACCTTACATGTCATTAGCGATGTGATCATTCATTACTCGATAAAGCATCTTAAATATGATAAAAAACCATAGAAGGTCACATGAGCATCAACAAGCTAGTCATTGCTTAATATATCCACCAGGGCTTCTAAATGCTTTTGAGTATAATTCACTAACTCGATTTTCACTACTTTACCACATGTTTATTAGTCGCTCAACAAAAAGAGCAACTTTTTAATTGAAGATACTTAACCTAGGACGCATGTCTAAGACTTTTTCAATGCCCATTATCATCTTAATATTTTTCATTATCCAACATCTAACCCTAGCTAGTTAAGAGGGTACTTAGTACACAAACTCTTCTTTTTTTGTTTTATTAGTTCTTCCCTATTAAAGTTTCACTCCTCCATGTCCTCTTTTTTTTCTTCTCTAAATTAGTCCCTCTACAATCTCATTCAAATTTCCACATGTTTAAAACCATAAACCACCAAAATTGTTTTGCAACTTTATTCACATAATTCCAGCAATTTGCCATACTAATTCCATTGTTGTTCAAGAAGACTATAAATCCACATACTTAGTCTTAAATTCGCATCCAAACACTATCTCATACATCCGTCAATTTTCATCCAAACCCTAACTATTCATATAATGTCTTCCTTTCACTTAAAAATTGATAATTCAACTAAATAAACCCTAGATAGTACTCATAATTACCAACATTCAACATAAACCCAAAAATCAAATTAATTTCAAATTAATGTAATTTAGGGAGAGATTTACCCACTTGAGGATTTTTGATAAAGAGCAAACTTGCAAGCCAAAGAGTGGGTCCCTGCGTATTATGGCGGAGAACGACACCCCCCACCCCCACTCCCTATTGTTTTTTCCTTCTCTTTTCTTGCTGTTGCGTGGACAGCCCCCATCCACAGGATTTTTTTTTTAATTTCTTTGACTCAATAATTAAGTTGGAAATAAAAAAGAATTGGGGTTTGACCCAATTCAACTGGTATTACTAGAATTTGACCCACATTAAGAAAATCACATAATCTAAATTTCAGAATTAAAATCCTTCTAAATCGCAAATAACTACAAACAATTATTTTTCCTAAAATAAAACGTCACATAATCACGAAATTTAACGAATAAATCGATTGAATTACACTAACCCATGTAATTAACTTAAAACGAAATTTCATGGTCCTGACAGTATCCTTCTTTTCCCCTTGCTTTGTTTGATATTGTCTAAGAACAAATTATTTGACTAATTAATATGTAAGACATCTTGACAGTTACTCCTTTTTAGCAGCTCAATTATCTGGCCAGTTTTGGAGGTGGATTTAGGAATTTCATTGCCTTCCACATTCTATTGGCCCGAAAATCCTATGTGGCTTTCCTAAATGTTCACCCTATCAGCCTATCTTAAATGTCTCATCATACGTGTGAGTCATCTATCTACTCTACACCTTTTTGAATATGAACTGTATGACATGATATAATATCATATGTTACGATTTAAATAAAGATAGGCGAGGGACTTACACAGAGGTGAGACCAACTGGTCGTAGAAAGGTCCACCATCTACTTGCAGGTTGCTCCACTCTTAAATGAGGCTAGGACAACCTTACTGGAGAGAAGGGGAATGATTGTTTAGTGCCTTCCATTCTGGACTGAAGCTCTTACTTCCTATGAAAATTATTTCCTACTTTTAATATTTCATATCCTTTTTGGATGTTGCTGCAGGACCACATGATTCCCTGATTGATGATCTTCTGAGAGTTGTATGAGTGGTCTTCTTGTTCGCAGCTGAATTACATAATCATGATTAATCTAATTTTTCTTGCCACTTTTGTTCATTTATGCATAAATCCTTGAGCAGAATAAATTGCTGGGGAAGTTATTACCATCATTATTGTTTTGCCATAGAAATTTCCCCCATTTTCTGATGTATCCAGCCCCTGCACTGGAGTTTTCTTCGTAGTTGACAACTTGACATTTTTATGTTCTCTTGGCAATTAGTCCAGGTTGGAGAAAGTGACTCTGTAATCATTATCACACATGAACCAAATTGGCTTCTAGATTGGTATTGGAATGAGACTTCTGGAAAGAATGTGGCACACCTGATTCGTGATCATCTAAATGGGAGGTGTAAGCTCCGCATGGCTGGTGATTTGCATCACTATATGCGCCATTCCTATGTTCCGTCGGATAAACCTGTTTATGTGCATCATCTTCTTGTAAACGGATGTGGTGGGGCCTTTTTACATCCCACTCATGTCTTTAGTGGTTTCAGAAAGTTTTATGGAACCCCATATGATATGAAGGCTGCATATCCTTCTTGTGAAGATTCAAGCAATGTAAGACTAAAAAATTTTCTGCTCTCCAGTTGCTTGGCCTTGTTGGCTTTCCTTCCATATTACGATCTGAAATCTTCAATTCCTCTATAGATAGCTCTGGGAAATATATTGAAGTTCAGAAAGAAAAACTGGCAATTTGACTTCATTGGTGGCATTATTTATTTTGTGCTGGCTTTCTCAATGTTTCCGCAGGTAATATTTTCCTTTCTAGCTTTGTTAGATCTCTGATGGACTGAAGTCATCGGTAGCATTATGGTTCTATATTGTCTGGCTGTGGATTTCATGTCATACTTTACTTCCTGGTTTTGCCTTTTCGTTTATTGTGTGGGGTGCACTTTCTGCTGAAATTATGCTTTTCTTGCTTAAAATAGCACATGCTTCCTCTGCTGCCTTCGCTGCAGCAATTATACACTAGTCTTGGGACTTCTACTCCACACCGGGGCCGGGGAAGAGGGGGGGGGGGGGGGGGGGGGGGAAGAAGAAAAAGGTTGAGGGATAGAGCTTTTGTTGGTTGAGTCTACGGTCTCTGGTCTACCTTATAATTTATGGCACTCCCCTGTAGGCCTTTTTTTTAATCTTGTATTTCTGCCCGACTCATCGTCTGCCTTTTCTCATATAGTGTCAGCTTAATCACATCCTGCGAGAAGATTCATTTTCCGGTCATTTGAAAAGCTTCTTTGCTACTGTGTTGGATGCCCTGTTATATGTGCTGGATCACTCCTACATGTCTTTAGCAGGGGCTCTGATCTTGCTAATAGCTGCCATTTGTTTTGTCCCATCAAAAGTTTCACGTAAGAGGCGAGTTATAATTGGGTTTATCCATGCTTTTTCACACGTATCTGCTGCTCTTATCTTAATGTTGCTGCTGGAGCTGGGGGTTGAAATGTGTATTCGGCACGAGCTGCTGGCTACATCAGGTATGCCTTATAGTTTGTGCTTTTTATTTTCTTTTTGTTTTTTTCCCAAAACCCCAAAAAAGCTTATAATGTGGGTGTCACCTGCTATGTACAAGCAAATTGCTAAAGCTAAACCACAGTGACTTATGGATGACTTCACCCACAAAATTAAGTGTCTGTAACCAGTTATACAAAAAACTTGAATAGATAAATTAGAACTCCGGAAGTGAACAAGTTTCCGAACATAGGTTCCTTTCTGCCGGTGTGCAGTACTTGATTTCCTCACATCCCTGGTGTAACCTCTGTTGATTCTCTTACTCCAAGCCCCATATTTCTAAGCTGCTTAGAATCCTATAAGTACCAGCTACCCAAGTAGAATGTCAAGATGAATAACCCAAGTAGTAATATATTGATGTGACAGCTGAGTTTCAATCAAGGATTCAAAATGCGGTTTTGGTTGCATTGCTATAAGGGCCCTGGTATCACGGAATCACTCTAATGCAAAAACTGCATGTCAATCATGGTTGCCATGGAGTGGAAATGCTGTTTGATAATCTTCAAGACCTTTCCTATGCAGCGTCTGATTGCAAAGCGGCCTCATTTTGGGTCCATTCTGTCAAAAATAGTACATGTTGAGGTGATCAGCTGACTGTCAATGAAGGATTCAAAATGTAGTTTTGGTTGCATTTTCTAATTTCTATAATGGCTGTGGTATCACAGAATTAGTCTAATGAGAAAACTGCATGTAATATTGTGGTTCACTGGAGTGAAATGCATTTTGCTAATCTTAAAGACCTTTCCTATGTGGCCTTATCATCAGACAACGGCCTCATTTTGGGTCCATTCTGTCAATCACTGTGACAGACTGTGTAAGAAGCACGGACTTAGATACGTGACACGGATACGACACTACACTGGCATGGTGACACGTGATTTTATATGTATATACATATATATATACACACACACACACACACACACACACACACACACACACACATATATATATATATATATATACATACATATACCTATATATATATATATATATACACACACACACACGTACCAAAAAAAGGGATATGGCACGTAGTCCGACATGTTTATTATTATTATTATTTTTATACAAATTGAAAATTTAGTAACAAGTTTGACACTTAAACAAGCGGAGGAATTTTTTTTGGAAGAAATTAAAAGCTAAGGGAAGTGAACAGTGTTTAAGGGCGTTGAAACTACTTACCCAAGTAAATAAATAAATAAAAATGTAAATTTTAAATGTTCAATATGTGTGGCATAGCAAATAGCCCGCAAAACTACTGATGAGTGAAAACAAAAGATCCAGATTGTGGCCTAGTTTGTGTTAACTGTTAGTTGTTTGTGTTAGTTATTTGAACTAGTATTTATATTAGCTGGTTGAATTAGCCGTTTTTAGAAAAAAGTGTGGTCTAAAAAAGAGCACTTTCTAAAAAATATGTTGGTAAATTTTCATTTATGCCCTTATTTACGAATTAGTTTTGAATGACATGTGGTATAATTTTTCCAAACTTGTGGACAATTATGTTATTTCCACAGAAAATGCTTTTTAAAAGGCTAATGGGAATATTTTTTTCAAAATAAAAGCTTTTTGGAGCGAAATGACTATTACAAATAGTTTTTTACCAAACATCCTTTGGTTGTTTGACTTGGTCAAAATGACTATTTTTGTCCAAACAGCTATTTTTGTCCAAGCGGTTACTGTTACCAAACACCCCTGAGTGATTGTGTAGCTAATAGGTGGCAGCAGTAGATTTTGTCGCACTCATCACTTCATCTTGTCACCCCCCTAAGGGACAGTTAGGCACTCTACTTGGTATTCCCTCTCTGATGCAGTATCACGAAATATAAAAGTTTAGGAATTAGGAACTATCTTTTAATGGTAGAATATCTTTTCATTATATGCACTATCACAGAATATAAAAGTTTAGGAATTTAGTAACTATCTTTTAATAGTAGAATATCTTTTCATTAACTTTTTAGCAAGGAACAATATCTTTTTGATTATGTTATCTTTTAGTTTCCTTAATGTTTAGGTCTTTTTTCTATTTAAACTCCCAGTTAGGCATTAGGGAAGTACACTTGAATGAATTGAAATATTGAGTATTGAAACTTCTGTTTGAATTTTTAGTGTCCTACATCAACTATTCCCTTTGTAGGAATTGCTCTTAGAGCGTCCTACATCACTCTCTCTCTCCAAGTAGATCTACTCTTCCATGAAATTTCACCCCTAAAATGGTGGAATCAAGGCTGCAACACCCCAACCTCCATCTACTGCCCCCTCCGAGTCCACCTCACTGGGTTGTAGCCACGGCGTCAAGTCGTCAAGGTGCCGAACATGGTGAAGGAGCTGTGAAGTGTAGCGGCCTGAACATGTTCGAGTATGACATTCGCGTGTCCCTCCATGAGTCTGATGCGAGTCAAGACTCTCTTTTTAAGCTTTTATTTTTGGACTCACTTTTTACCAGTGTCTTAACACGTGTACAGCGCGTGTTGGGACACATCTGTGTCAGACACGTGTCAAGACACGGGTGCGTGGCCAGCAATTGCGTGTTGGTGCTTCATAAGCTTTGCCACTCTGGAGGTCCTTTTGGGATTTACAATACTACGATTTTTCCCTTCAAGACCTCAGCATCTGCCTGAGTAAAAGAGGCAATCTTAGCATGGGCCTTCAACCTTTCGAATGTCTCTGGCAAAGTTGGTGCTTTGTGCCTCATCAAGCAGGTTGCTGTAACTGACACAGAAACCATCCCTGCCCTCAGCCAGCCGCATCATCATGTCATGACTCCTGGCAATCAGATTCAACATATAGGAGACGCATCAAAACCCTCAAACAGTTGGCCAGTTCCTCATGCTAATCAAAGATATTTTTCTGATGATTTTTTGCTTCTTCCAATTAACCACATCTTACTTGCTAGCATTCTTTCAAAAGAGGGCACTTCAGCCTTGCTTTTTACTCTCAAATCCCCCTAACACAACTAATACTGCTATCCAGTTCAACTAATAATGCTAATGTACTATATCCAATGAAAAGGCTGGAAGTGGCCTGAGCTTCTGAATTGGTATCCAGCCCTTGTATTGATAACTTCTGAATTGCCCATATGGGTCGACATTAGATTTTTTTAAATTTTCTTACTATGATTCAATTATTGAAGTGATTTTCTGTTCAGGTTACCATACTTTATACAAGTGGTACAGACAAATGGAGATGGAGCATTTTCCCGATCCAACTGGCCTTCGAGCTCGAATTGAGCAGTGGACATTTGGCCTTTATCCAGCATGCATTAAATATCTGATGTCTGCCTTTGATGTCCCTGAGGTGAGTTAGCTAAACTTTTTGCAAACAATTCTGGCTATTTTCTTTGTTTTTCTTTTGTGTACAGCTGTGCTTAACGTTTGGAAGCAATAGGTCATGGCCGTCACAAGGAGCACCATATGTGAGAAAGAGATGGAGTCTCTCTCTAGGGGTTATGCTGTGATATACTATGCCTCTGTTTTCCTCTATTTCTGGGTCTTCTCAACCCCCGTTGTTTCCTTGGTTTTTGGAAGTTACTTGTACATCTGCATCAATTGGCTTCACATACACTTTGATGAAGCATTCTCCTCTCTTCGCATTGCTAACTACAAGGCATTTACTCGCTTCCATATCAACCGCGATGGTGACCTCGAAGTCTTTACCCTGGCAGTTGATAAGGTATGTCCTCTGTTCATTCTGAAATTCATTTTCTCAGCATCCACTGTAGTCATTGGCCTTTTTACTTGTTTTATTTTTAATTTCTTTGCATTTTCTTATAATTTTACTAGAAGTGCCTAGTTCTCATGGAGATTCTAAAGCTGCGATCATTGGTGGCAGCCTTAGCTTGAAAACTTATCCCCTCCCAAAGAATTCTAAAATGACTTCAAAACTCAGATCTAATAAACTTCCCCCAAAGTTTGCATTGAAAACATCATATATAATAGATTTGTCTAGAGATATGGTTAAAACAATCTTCTTATCGGCCCTTTTTTGGGGGGGGGGGTGGGCGGGGGGAGGGAAGAGTCTCATTGATAACTTCATATAGGAAGATGAAATAATGGCAGGGTATTATTTCATTTGGTTGATTTTGCCTATAGGAGACTACTAAGAATTTTCTTATGATCATATCATACAGGTTCCCAAGGAATGGAAATTGGACCCTGATTGGGACAGGGAGCTGAAGCAACCACAGCAGTTGAGCCACCATAGGGAGCATCCTAGCAAATGGAGAGCTGCTGCTGCTCATCACGACCCATTGTCCACAGTTAGGATTGTCGACCAATTTGTTGTGAAAAGAATCGACCACGGTGACTTGCACACTAATGGACCGACTTCATAGCTGGCTTCCCTGGGAAATTAGTGACGAGTAGATTTGGAAACAGGTTAGGTTGAAATAGGGTAGAAAAATCATCTTATGCTTGCCTCTGTACATATTTGATTTGTGGGTACATGAACTTCAGTGTCACCTTCAGTTTAGCTGTTGCTCAAAAAAAGAAAAAGAAAAAAAGCTGTTGTATTTCTGACTAATTGTAACATAAATGAATCGATTGATTCAGTTGATCGCTTCTCACTTAACATCAGAGCAGAAACTTAACCTCCATTTAGTTGAAATTCTTGATCAACTTTGGTGATCAGCTTCGCAGAAAAACTTTATGGAAGCGTGTATTTACATTATTGTATGGAACTATAATTAGCTAATTATCTTCAATAATCAGCACGAAGAAATCTCTCGTAGGCTGTGTGGTTGAGTGTCTTTGCAATTTCATCCCAGTTCTCGACTTGCCTTTCCAAGGGCCCGCTGTGTATCTTTACCTGACAGCTAGTCAGGTTTCTGAAAGGCAGGCTCAGAAATTCCTGTACATCGTGCAGTTTCTGCCATGAAAAATAAAATACAAAAGATTTAGATACTTGTTGAAAGTTTTGTTCGAAGATGCTCCATGTTGAAGGAGAAAATTCTTACAGTTGTGTTGGTGATAATGTCTTCATAGAAGAGCACGACATGGCGGGTGCTATTGAAGAACTCCAAAGCCTTTGCGATGGCTGCTTCTTCTTGTTTTAGTTTAGGCTTTAGTTCCATGGCATTGATTCTTGGCTTGTAGCTTGCAAGTATTTGAGCCTGCAAATCCACAAAGGGGCGGGGATACTTTTAATTGGCATTACCAAAATTGGTAATCCTGCAAATTTGCTTCTGCTGAGGCTGGGAAAGCCTCGAGTCAAGTTGATTTCATTTAAGTTAGAATTGGTTGATATATCATTGCTAGTCGGGTCAGGATTTTATCGTACATTGAAGTCTAGATTGTGTACTATTGTATTTTCAGTATGTTCAAGTCTTCGAGATGGTATCCTTGGCAGTGGAAGTACATACATCTCGTATGAAGACTCGTTTGAATTCTCTATTTTCTCTTAACCCTTTAAAAGTGGGTCCAAGGTCCAGAGAGGAGTGTAGGAACCCCTCTCCCCAAAAAAAAACACCTCCAGGGAAAAAAAACGAAAAAAGAATTGAGTTGCCAAATAATTAGCTTGTCAAATCAATTTATGCGGTTGGGACAATGGAATCGTCTAATTTTAGGTTTGATTTTGGGTGGTTAGATCAAATAATTAGGCATTCCTACTCTAGGAGAGTTCCATACGAAATAAATATAGGAAGTACCTCCGAGGTCGAATGCACATGAGATTTATGAGTTCCATTGAGTAGCTTGGCAGCTCTGTCGTAGGAATTTGCCAAAACTGATACCATTCTTCGCAGCAAATTCCTTCTGAACAAGAATATTATGGAAACACCCTTTTGCCTGAAGTACTGTAGTATTTCTTCAGGATGCTCCATTAAACCCTACACCTCCAACAAGCTATTTTCATCAGCCAAAAAAAAAAGCTAAAAAAAATCTATACCTCGATATTCCTATTTAGGTCGAATACACGAAGAGGTATTAGATATAACAGCCCTACCATTGAAGTGCAGAGAGCCTGATTCTATTAATACTCTAGATTAAGAACAATTGATTGGTTACTACGCCAAAGAACAAAAACTAGAGCATGGTTTATCAAGGGCATGACTTAATCCAACATGGCCCTAATCGTTTTTTTTGGGGGGGGGGGGGGGGGGGGAGGGGGGGAGCAGGAGTTGCCCAAAAGTAATTGTTCTCAACTATTAAGCTAGAACTGACCTGATTGAGCATCCACTTAAGGCCAACAGCAGCAGAGCACTCATTTTTGGAGGCACTAGTGAACCAATCCAAGTTATAAACTTGATCCAATGTCGTCAGTATGGCTGATGCATTGCTTCTTCTTTCCCTGACTGAAAATATTTCTCCGTTTGAGCTCACGTTCATGTGGCTATTCAGCATTGTCTCGAACCATCCACTCCCTGACCTCTGCATCGATACAATGGTGAATAGCCTGACTGGATTGCATTCGCATTCTTCCCTGTTTTGTCCCCCCCCCCAATCCCAGTTAGAAATTAAGAGGTGGGAAAGAAGAAATAAACGACATGATTTAAAGGGTTTGTTGTTGTTTGTTAGAAAATCATTTTCTTAACTGAATACCACCACTGTTTTTTTTTTGGTTACTCGGGCTATTGAACTTCCATCTTTTTCATCAAAATGCCATCAATAATTGTTGGCGAATTGCCCAATTGCAAACCAAAAAAAGACGAAGTTTCAGTAGCAAAAGTGGCATTTTGATGAAAGTTGGGTAGCGCAGAAATCATGCAACCCATAAAAGGAGTGGCGGGGTTTAGTGAATACCTGTTGAAGGTTCGGGGTTTGGGGTAGTGCAGAAAGTGGGATTCAGATTGGTTGAGTTGGTGAGAATGAGAGCAATGCTGCTGCGGCTGTTGCTGAGGATGAATTTTTTGGTCAGAAATAAATCTCATTTTAGGCTTATTGATGACCTGAGTGCTAAGTCTGGTGGCACCGCTTGAGCAACAAATGTAAACACCTGAAACCATCACCATGACCACCAACACCGTCCTCATTATTCTTTTTGGTGCTTTTATCACCAATGTACCCTGCATTGCCCAAAAAACGAAAGGCAAAAAGAAATTCAGAAACATTTCAGAACATATTCACATATGCTCATAACCAAATCCAAATGTATACCCTCAGAGTCCCACCTAGAGCAGGATACTGGGATTCAAATATAGCAGCTTTACCTACGAATTACGGAGAGTCTGGTTCTGTTAGACCTCAGATTTTTTTTTTTTAAAAAAGAGAAAGTAAAATACCTTGTCGAAGAAAAAGATCTCTTCCGCCATTGTCATGGATTGGGTGAACTACTAAGAAGATATAATGCAGTTTGGATATACAACAAGAGATAAAGAGAGGGACTGAGGAAAGTGTTAAGTAGTAGTGTGTACGTAGGAGTGTTTTGCTGTCTCACTCTATGTGTCCCGACTTTAGCTGGCTTTTGGGTGAAGCACATATCAATATCACTTCAGCAAGCTGCACGCTCTTATGAGTAATAGTTTTCTGGCTTGTTCATTCAATACAAGCTTTTGATTTAGAGTCTGCTTGGGCCTTTCTTTCTTTTTGCAAAGAAATCATTTCCTTGCATTAAACTTTACGCATCTTTTTTATAACCGTCCGTCCTGTTAACCGCGCCACTTTGCTACTTGGAACTACGAGTTTTCTGTCAGTATTTAAAATTAATTGAGTTTTGACAGAGTCCAAAGGCATTATCAAGGACTTGTTCTTTTTGTTGGTCCTTTTTAATTTATCTACTTCAACTTATTTTAATAAAAAAATATCAATTTTAATTCAATTCAATCTACTTTAACCCACTTCAATCAACTTCAATTTGACTCCTTTAAAATTTTATTCTCACTATTTTAACCAATATAAAAAATATACCAGCTTCAACCTACTTCAACAAAAAATACCAACTTCAATCCATTTCAACAAAAAATATCAACTTCAATCCACTTTAACCTACCTCAACCAATTTAACCCCTTTGTCAACTTTAATTTACCTACGAAAAGAACAGACCATAAGAAAGGAGGACGACTGAAGAGGGAAAGAATTACCATTACTACGCATATAGTCTCGATCTATTTTAATTATTAGGTCTGATTTTATGCGGACATTTTTCAGTATAATTATAATTGCTGATTTTTTTAAATTGAACAATCTCACATCAAAGCATCCCCGGACCCTGCGTGAACGCGGGATGCTTGTGCACCGGGCTGCCCTTTTTTTTTTTTTTTCACATCAAAGCATCCCCGCAGCCCAAACAAATAAATAAATAAAGTTTTGTTATGTGGAGATGTGAAGGGACGTAGAAATGGTCAGTAAACATAGAGATTTGAGTACATTCTCATGTGTCAAATGCCATAAATAAAACCACTGCGTATTTCTCATAGTGCTACACAAGCGCACTCTCGGCCAATCGATGTCCTAAACTTGGCGGTGTAGGGCTTATATAATAAGGACATTTCTTGTCAGAGTTCTAATTTTTGAAACTCCGATCTGCAATGTTAGAAGGAGTTCCACTTGCATTCCCTTCAGTTTTTCAGCCACTGAAACTCATTTTAAACAATTAATTTTCATGGAACCCACAATTTAAACATAATTTATTACTTATTATTTTTTATTTTGTATTTGTGTTTTAACTTTTGTAACATGTGTGAATGTTTTTTATTTTTCGAAAGTAAGGAATGTTTATTTTGTTGACATAAAAATGGATAATTTGATTTTTTATTTTTTCTTATTCTTTTTTTTTTGTGCTTGTTTTTCAATGAGTGAAAAAAGATAAAATTGAAAGTACAATTCAACTAAAAACTAATACAATAAAAAGGATTGCAATTGAAAACAAATAACAATACGAAGATTCGACATGTTCAAAAAAATACCACATGAACATTCAACTATTTAAAAAAAAAAACAATGCAAACGATCGACAAATAACAGAAAACAACTACATTAGCGATCTTCTTCCCATCATGTGTTGACTCTATATTTCTTGGACTAAGTCTGATTGAAGATGTGCATGTAACTTTGGGTTATGAACTTGTACTACTCTACAAAGGTAGACTGTATAACACAGATGATGATTTCGTTGGACATTAATTAGGTTACACGTTGTTGTCTTCCACATCATCATATTCAAAAGTAAGGTCATACGAATCACGCTCGTCCTTAATGATCATGTTATGGAGTATAATGCATGCCTTCATTATCATACCCAATTCAGGCTTGTCCATGTTTCGTATTGACTCAAGACATATTATCTTTGTTCACATGAAACGATGTGTGTTCATATTGACTCGAGATATATTTAAAGGTATCGTTGATTGTATTAGATGTACTGTTATCATCTCATGCCTATATATGATCTCTTATCTCCAAATTCTAACTAACTAAGATAGTTGACATATGACTTATATTGAATTTCTTTTTTGCTTATCAAATTCGAAACATTTTGTGTTGGACAAATATCTTTTACTCCTAGTCTAAGGTAAATTTTCTCATGCATACTTTAATTTTTTTTTTAAAAAATACACATTTTTGTTCCAATATTCTATCTATAAATTAAAAATTTTAAATTACTGATCCCTCAATTAGTCATAATAAATTCAGGAACAGTCAAAAGATCTATAGATATAATACTTGATTGCTTTAGCTGTTACGAATTCAGTCTAGTTGTTGGGGTGCCTTTTCCAAAAGTAAGCATGATGGAGCAAAACCATGAAATGAGTGCATTGCATAGCATTTTCCCGTTGCAAAGGATAAAGTTGCGTACTAATAATTCAAACTTAGCTTTCAAGTATATACATATATCAATGCACAATATTTAAAGATTAGCTTTGGGTCTGTAATTAGCAAAACCTTTTGTAACCTTTTATATTTATTACAATTTTTTTCTTTTTTTTTTTTCATGGAGGGAGTTGCATAGGTTGATGTCTGTTAGATTTAAATTGAATATTGACTTTTATCGGTTCGATCAATCAACTTTTTCTTAGCGCAGAAAGTGAAGGAGAATTCCTGTTAATATTGTAAGTCTAGTTCCATATGATAATGACATTTTGTTGAAAGTTTCTAACCATATGTTTATGTTCCAACCCATTTGTAAAGGAAACAATTTAATGTGTCATATGTAGTTCAACTTGCTGAATTGATTCAATAAGGATAAGACGTGGATTGGAATACATTGTAAATTAATAAATTAAATTACAGTGTTTCATTAAACTCAAGTCATTTAAGAGCATGTTTGGCCTAATTTATGAATAATTGCTTTTATTTTTCAGAAGTAATTTTTTCAAAAACTGTTTTAGGAAGAATATTTAATGCTAAACTCAAACCTTACAATAACAGTTTATGTGCTTACTTTTTTTTAAACATAATAGAAAAAGAGGGAGATTAATCAAAGCTTAAAATTAAAAGTTGAAGTGTACAAATTTTATCACAATCTTGTGTTTACAAATTGAGAATCTTTTTTTTTTTGGTCTTGGATCGTCCATCTCACTGGAGTCGAGTTACTGTTGGCCTAATAAGGGATAGAGCTCTCCTATCACAAATTTTCACCATTCATAAGAGCCGAACGTGAGACCTTGCTTTGGGAAACAAGTGTCAAACCACTTGAACCAACCTGCTTTGATAATTGAGAATCTTTTTTATCGATGAATAAGCCATTTATTTGAACAAAGTAGTAAGCTATCTAATTAGATAGGAGTTGTTGCAGGTCGGCGGTATCAAACAAGGGCCAATACAAGTGCACTAGATTCATAGATAATCAGATCAAGGGAGCTTATTTGCTGCCCGAAAATCGAAGGATACTAATATTGAACTCGTGATTTGTATGGGTTCGGTAAATCTTTATATCTTTACATCTATAGGTTTAATATTGTAATATATTTAGCTCATAATTTTGTATTGAGAAAATATAAATTCAATACCAATCTGACTTGATTAATTTATTCACGAGTAGAAAGAAACAATTGAAAAGAAAATATATAAACTGCAATAGTTTAGATGGGCATCTATAATAAGAACCAAAAGCCAATTGCTAATAAATCCAAACAAATGTAAACGAAAATTGCAAAATCTATAGCTAATGATATAGTATTTGAAAAAATTAAGAAAGTGAAGAGTGGATAGAAACAAAATCAAAGGCTATACGCATATTAAATGCCCATCTAAACTATTGCAGTTTATATATTTTCTTTTCAAT
>JACYFF010031954.1:27583483-27600680 GCA_017589665.1 Selenicereus undatus | reverse complement strand
GGATGTCTTTGTAGTCAAAGACTCTTTCCACCGTTTGCAACCAATCTAGGAAGATGTCCGGGTCAAGTTGGCCTTCAAACTCGGGAAGGTCGACTTTGAAGTCACCAAAGCTCCTTTCCCTTTGTCCTTGAGGTCGTCTAGGCCTCCTTTCAAATTCCTCTTCACTAGAGTTGCTAACCGGATTGCTTCCCTCGGAGTCATCCGAGTGGTGCTGCTTGCTTGAGCTTCTTGAACTCCGTGGATTCCTTCTTTTCTCTTCCATGAGTTGGCCAAGTTGCTTTTGCAAAAACTTGAGTTGTGCCTCAAGTTCGGCCTTCTCTCTAAGGGCTTGTTCAACCACTTCTTCGGCGGTGAGGCTAGAAGACATGTTGATGGTTTTAAGATAAAAAAAAATGTTGGAGTTGATACGGGCAGGATGTGGCACGGTCGTGCGTGGTGGCACGGTATGGTCGTGCTACTCTTCTGATTTGGCACGACTGAAATTTTTGTGAGGCTTTTGTGTTTTTGGTTTTTTTTTGTGAGTTTTGTGTTTGGGATGAGAAGGGAAGCTTGGCTAAGAATGTAGCCTAAGCTCTGATACCAATTTGATGTATAATGAGTAGAAGAGAATCCAACCTCACAAACATGCTAGAGAAAGTGTTTGGTTTTTTTGATAGAAGAAGGAAAAAAAAAAAACAAAAGGTAGAAGAATGCGAACTTGGATAGTCAAGTGACCTTGCAAGGGATAATCCTAGGAGCCACCCTTGGAGAACACTTAGGCAATCCTCTTTAGATCAACTAGTGACTGAATTTAATCACTATCTAGTTGAAATAAAAAGAACCTAGAGACCCACTTGAGTTGCCAAACTCAAGATACAACACTAGGAATTTCAAGGGAGAGAGTTTTCTAACTCACAAAATTTCATATATCTCGAAATTTGATTGAATTAAAATGATTCTAAACTATGGCCTTTATAGTGGAGGCCTTACACAATGAAAAGACATAAAAAACAAATGAAAAGATGTGAATTAAAACAAGTAAACTTTCAGCATACTACATTCGGATGAACAAGCCGAAGATGGGTGTCTTTTGGTGTTGTTGGTGTGAAGTGAGTGTGGCAGCAAAAAGGATTCATGCACCCCATAATTCCACACGTCTAGGCCTTATTAGAAGAGGGAGGACACGCTTTATAAGGAGGCATAAGCAGCAAGAGCCGAAATCACAAGCTTTCACACACCTTCACGCGTTTTGCATTAAATGCATTCACATCAGCAGCAACCCCAACTTCAAACAGGCATAACTCTCTAGTTTTGGATCCAAATTCAATGATTATTGATTCATTGGAAAGCTTAGGATGTCTAGTTTCCAGGGAATGTGGTTTGATTGCATTTGGACCATCCGTTCAAAAGTTATGGGTCAAAGAGTGGAGACTATCCAAAACTAGCCTTCATTTTGATATCCGAATTTGTGGGCTGAACTTGACCAACCAAATGAACTCCAAATTAAGCGTGGTTGGTCTTGTTGGAAATATCTCTTCTTAAGCTTGAAGAATGTAAGGACCATTAGAATTTAGGCCCATTACATTTTGATACAAGAGTGTCACAAATGCCGGATGTGAAGAGGATGAATTAGGTGTGAACTCACAAGGCAAGTTCACGGCTTGTCGGCATAAAAGGGAAAACTCCTTGACTTCTTTGAGCTGAATAGGGACAGTAGAAGAGTAGTCAAGATTATCTCCAATAGATTGCTCTTTTGAAGGATGGTCCCCATCACTGAGTTACGATGTAGTCTAATATCTATAGCGCAATTGATTGAAGACATTTATTGCACTGTGACATTCACTCCTAAATGTTGTGTGATACAGGACCTTACTACGAGGAACCTGATTGGAGTGGCTGAGCTGAAAAAGGGGGTATATTTCTACAAGGGTGAAGTGACAGATGGAGTTCAGGCTAACAAGGTTACAACTTTTGAGCTTTGGCATCATCGTCTCGGTCATCCCTCGCATCAAGTCTTATCTTATTTTACTAGTAATATTCAAGATAGTATTAAGGATGATTTTTGTGATGTGTGTCTTAGGGCAAAACAAACTCGTGTCTCTTTTCCAGTTAGTGAAAATAAAGCTATGAATCGCTTTGATTTAATTCATTGTGATATTTGGGGTGCATATCACACAAAGTGCTTTGTGGAGCACAATATTTTCTTACTATTGTAGATGATGCTACTAGGGGTGTTTGGGTCTATCTATTGAAAGAAAAGAGTGAGGCCTCCCAACTTGTGAAGGACTTTTGTGCCATGGTTATTACCCAATTTGAGACCAAAGTTAAGATAATTAGGAGTGACAATGGAAGTGAATTCATATCGGGTCCTATGAAAAAGTTTTATGCTGAAAAAGGAATTTTGCACCAAACTAGTTGTGTTGACACACCGCAACAGAATGGTAGGGTAGAAAGAAAACATAGACACATCCTGAATGTTGCTAGAGCCCTACGATTTCAAGCTAGCCTACCTATTGAATTTTGGGGAGTTTGTGTGCTTGCAGCTGCCTACTTAATAAATAGGACTCCTTCATCTCTTTTAAAGGGCAAGACTCCATATGAGATTTTATTTAGGACAAAACCATGTTATGAACATATAAAAGTTTTTGGGTGTCTATATTACGCTCACAACTATCAAAGACAGAAGGACAAGTTTGCCCCTCGAGGTAGAAAGTGCATATTCATTGGATATCCTTATGGTAAGAAAGGGTGGACGGTGTACAATGTCGAAACGGGAGATATTTTTGTGAGTCGAGATGTAATATTTCAGGAATCAATATTTCCATTTGCTACACAAAAAGAAGAGGAAAACATGAACTTAGAGGTCTCAAATTTGTTTGGTATGGAAGATGATCTTGAAGAAATCCGAATTGGGTCACAAAGTCATAAGAGGCATGAACCTGAGCCCGCAACTCGAACTGGGCCAGGAGTGGACCCAAGTGCAACGCTCGGTGGGGTGCCTAGTGGGACGCCAATTGGGCCTGCGCAAGCAATTGGAAGCAGCCCAGTAAAAGTACACGCATCTGACAACAGGGCCACGCATGGAAAAGGGCCAGCAAATGGGCTTGGGGGCACCCAAGGTACAGCAGTAAGGGGGAGCTCTCCTACTGCTGTAGACGTAGCACAGGCCTCTGGGCCAGACAATGGGCCTATCTGCAATTCAGTGCCAGACGATAAGGGGAGTAGCTCGGAAACTGGGCCTACTGAAACGAAGAGACCAAAACGAGACAGAAAAGTTCTGGGCCATCTTCAAGACTATGTGTGTTACAATGCTCGTCACAAGAACCCCCCTTCTTCGACACTTCCACAACAACGGGTGTCGTCAGGTAAGCCTTATCCCATAGCTAACTATGTGACGTGTGATAAATTCTCTAAAGCGCATAGATGTTATTTGACTAACATTGCTAAGATTGTGGAACCCAAGTTTTTCCATGAGGTAGTTAAAGATATTAAGTGGCGAGAAGCCATGGCAAAGGAGATTGAAGCCCTAGAACTCAACAACACCTGGAGTATTGAGGATCTTCCACCAGGAAAGAAAGCTATCAACTGCAAGTGGTTCTATAAAGTGAAATATAACTCAGATGGAAGTCTTGAACATTATAAAGCACGACTGGTCATTCGAGGAGATGAACAAGTTGAAGGTTTTGACTACCATGAAACTTTCGCACCAGTGGCAAAAATGACCAGTGCGCGGTGCTTCCTGTCAGTTGCTGTTGCAAAGGGCTTGGAGCTACATCAGATGGATGTCTACAATGCATTTCTACATGGTGATCTGGAAGAGGAAGTTTATATGAATTTGCCCCCTGGGTTTCGCACACATAAGTCTACCAAAGTGTGTCGACTATGAAAATCTCTGTACGGATTGAAGCAAGCACCACGACAATGGTTTGCTAAATTGTCTTCTAAGCTTCTTGATTATGGATTCGTGAGATCTTATGCTGACTACTCGCTTTTTACCTATAACAAGGGAGATAAATATATGGCATTGCTAGTCTATGTGGATGATCTAGTACTTACAGGGAATGATGATGTTACCTGTGCTCAATTCAAGACTTATCTTAACAACTGTTTTCATATCAAGGACTTAGGATCTCTAAAATACTTTCTTGGTATTGAAGTCGCCCGAAACTCTACAGGACTATTTATGAGTCAAAGGAAGTATGCTTTAGAGATCATAGATGAATGTGGTTTGCTTGGCCCGAAGCCAGTTGATTTTCCTCTTGAGACAAATGACAAGCTTGCTTTAGCCACAGGCAAGCCATATCGTGATCCCACCCAATATCGGCGTTTAATAGGATGATTGATCTATCTCACTCTGACTCGTCCTGAACTGTGCTATTCAGTACATATTCTGTCACAGTTTATGCAGGAGCCTAAGGAAGAACATTGGGAAGTAGCAAGACGTGTTGTGAAGTACTTAAAAGGCAATCCAGGACAAGGGATTTTTCTGAAACGCGATTGTGATCTAAAGTTATATGCTTATTGTGATGCAGATTGGGGAGCTTGTCCGCTCACCAGACGTTCTCTCACCGGGTACTTCGTGACTCTTGGAGAGTCCCCTATTTCATAGAAAACAAAGAAACAGGCTACAGTGTCTCAATCATCCGCTGAAGCTGAATATAGAGCCATGGCTATGGTGACTAGTGAGTTGATTTGGTTAAAATCTCTACTTGCATCGTTGGGAGTATTCTTAAAGTCCCCCATTCAACTATTTTGTGATAATGAAGCTGCCTTACATATTGCTAAAAAACCTGTTTTGCATGAGAGAACTAAACATATTGAAATTGATTGTCATTTTGTTCGAGAACGTCTTGTCACCGGTGAGTTATGTATCAGTTACGTTCCTTCGAAGTCTCAATTGGCAGACATCTTCACTAAGGCTCTGGGAAGCAACCAATTTCATCTTCTTTTGGGCAAGTTGGGCATCATTAACCCTCATGCTCCAACTTGAGGGGGAGTATTATGAAATATTTAGCAAATATTGTATATTATTGCTTTCCTAAATATTGTAAAATATTTAGCAAATATTGTATATTATTGCTTTTCTAATTCTTTCCTAACTAATATTTAGGAGACTTGCTTAGCAAGAAGTAGAGCGGCTCGGCTAGGGTTTTGAGGGTAAGGCTTTTGTATATTAATATAATGTAATTGTGCTTGATGAAATACAGAAAACAATTCCTCCTCTTTCTCTGATTTTTTTCACCCTATTTGATGAATCTAATAATTGCTTGGCAATGGTATATATATCATAGTTGGCCAACTGAATTTGATTAAAACATGTGCTAGGTGTTGAATATATGTTTTTGACACTAATACGTTATTCAAGCAAACTCAACATATCAAAAGATTGACAGCTAAAAGTTTAGAATACTAAAAGTTTAAGCACTAATTGGTTAAATTACTCGGTTTTTTTCAAGCGAAGAAAATTTTAATTAACTTAATCATGCTCGAACAAAATTGTAAAAAGTCTAGGTATTAGAGCATGTCCAAAAAAATAATCCACTAGATATTCAATGGTACTAGGGTAAAGAACTTAAACCATTCACATGAAAATTTTAACCCTAATTTTGTTGTTTTACTCGAGTTTTGGATAAGGCCAATATTTGATAGGTTATAGATGTCATATTATATTAGATTTTTACGCATTCAGATAGTTCTCAATATAGATGTTGTGTACTTCAAATAAAATGTATATCATATTAGATTAAATTTAGAATAAATTTATAAAGTTGTATCACTCACAATTTATTTTTTCTTAAATGCACCATGTCCATTAACTTTAAGGAGGACTATTTCAGGTCCAAATGAATTATTCTATAATAAATTTAAATGCACTCTTTTGGCCCTTTGGACTTGCTTTTTTGGCCCTTTAAATTTCATAGAACCTCTTTTTATCCTTGAAATATGTCCCCGTAGCTTTTTGTTTCCCATGAAACTAGTGATTTTCTCATCTTCTTGACAAGAACTTCGAAAAATAAGAAAAATCACTTATAAAGCATAATATGGACCAAAGAAGATAAATATGACCATTTCTCATCAAGATCCAACATAAAACTAGTGGTAAAAGGAATCAAATAGGGACTAAAATGAGTTCAACATAGAGGTTTATCAACTCCTCCATGCCTAGCTTTTGCTCGTCAAAATAAAGAAAAACTAGCCTAAGGACCTAACTCACTTTCGTATAAATCACGGTTACATTTAGCATATGCAACAAGCCCTTAAAACCCTTTGGTTCACCCAAGTGGACGAGTAAGGTCTTGCGAGGGTTACAGAAGATATACCTACAAAATCTTGAAGAAAAAAAGAAAAAGAGAAAGAGAAAGAAAGTAGAAAATCTTTCTGGGTTTACAAACAAAACAAAAATATATATAAGGGAGAAAAACTGTACACATTCTAACCAACCAAATCACGCTTATAAGAAAGATATTAGCTTGCATATAAATAGAATGTACACATAAAGACTTTCAATCCCCATGGATGACATCAAAGCACCAACTTTTTACCCCATAGTCCATCAAGACTTTGAATCCATCCTAGTCCTTGGTGTGTAAGCACATAATCTTCTTAGGAGTTAGGCTTACCAGAATCTAACCCAATCCCACTTGATTGACACAAACTATATTATTGGCTTACCAACTTGAAAAGCAAGCTTTCTGAGTAGCAGTATTGCCTCAATATGTGGCACTCAGTAGTGCATGCCTTAAAAGGATACTTGTCATTTCTAACTCTAATACTTCTTTTTTTAGAATTTTTTTTCATTTTTATTTTTTTGAAAGCGAAAACAAAAGTAATTATGTACATAAACAAGCGGGAGAGGTAATTATGGAAGACTAAGACCCTAAGATTATGATGAAGTGTAAATAACGACTGGATTGCACAACTATAATGAACTATCGGGGTTAGAGTTAGAGCCTAGAATGACACACTTAGGACGAAGATCTATCATGCACATCATACTTACATAAAGCTAATAGCCAAGGTACAAGGGATCAAAGTTAATCATGATAGTACAAAACTCCTTAAAATCACTAAAAAAAATTTTTTTGCAAAAAACAAAAATTCACTTTTTTTTTCCTTTTCCAAAGTTTGAAGTATGGCTTCTCTTCCCCCACACCTAGATCTCACAATGTCCTTATTGGGAGCCAAGGAGTCACCAACTAACAAAACACAGATGTACATAAAACAAACCCACAATAACAAATATACAAAAATAAGAGACAAACGAAAAAAGGGAAAAAGATTTCTACAAAAGAAAGCCAAATAAAGAGAAAAGAGGGAATGAATTTAGCAGGTTAGGTGTTAGGTACACCTAAACTATCACCTGCTCAAGATGGGGCTATGGGAGGTAGGAGCAGCATCAACCACTCCTTCGCGTCACTCAAGATGTAGGTCTTTAGCTCAGATGCCGCCAAAGCTCTCAAGAGCTTATCATGTGCTTGTGCATGCATCTCGTAATAGTGCAAGTAAGAGAACACTAGTAAAAATACAACAAGAATGATTAGTGCCCTCTTAAACTTATCAGATGTCAAGGCAAAATTGAAGGAATGATTAAAGAAAGGGGTCCACTTGATTTTTCTGGGCATGTTCTCTAAGTATGCACAATAAGGGTCAATTGAGGGAACGTGCTCCCTAAAATCACCTAGTGATGCACCTAATATATGCACATGAGAGGGGGTGGTAGGGAGTAACAGAGATGGGACGAGGACAAAGTCAAGGACCTCAACAAGAATGGGATCCTTGGACTTGGGGTTGGGAAAGGCACTAATAACCACATCCTCATCACACGACTCCTCTAACGGGGTCTCCTATAAATATGTCTCAACTAATTTGAGTTCTTATGACTAAGTAAGTGAATCATCCTCATCATAAGGACTAGCATCATCCCTAAAAGGCTCACCCATCTTGAGCCCCATACACTAAGCCAAAGTGAGGGGAAAAACAAATAAGCTTAAGGCACCCTTAGCAGTGTCTCTAGGGGTGCTAAGTGAGGATGGACCAACAAGCAGCAATGGAGTCAAGAGAGTGTTAATCACTTTCTCCAAGTCAGTCACAGCTGTGTCAACAACAAAATTAGACTCTGGGAGAAAGGAAGACTCGTCATCATCACACAAACTAACCTTGGGTCTAGAAGAAGGTAGGCTAAGGTCAGTCTCATGAGATAGGTGATACTCTCACAAATAATTTTCAAACTTAGCATTTTGCTCATTCATTGTCTCTATCATGTTATTTAAGCTAACAAAACCTTCATTAGAAATCACATAATAAGGACAAGAATTCACATCATGATCAGAAGATTGACGATTAGATCATACAACATGAGTATAATGAGGATGATGATGATAATAGTCCCTAAATTGATCAGCACATGGAGATTGAGCGTGCAAATCATAGCGATTGGGAGAAGGGCACACATAAGACTCACTACCATCTTCAGATTGCCATTGATGTCAAGCCAAAGACTCAAAGTAATCCCACATCGCATCAACATTAAGAGCATAAAGACCACTCCACTCATGGACGCCAAGATAGCTTGGGTCTCATGAGTTATACCCTCAAGCACAACTTCACATATTTCCCATTTTTCATACAAGAAAGACACATATTGAGCACAATAGTCATGTAATCTAGACAAGTATTGCCAAAAAGGCTCATGCTCTAATGGAGGAAAATGAAAAATAGGCATTCTTTTTTTTTTCAAATTTTTACTTCGTCAATTTTTTATATTTTTTTCCAAATAAAAAGCTTGCGCTCGAATGCTCAAGTAATCTTCAATATTAAAAACGACAACTCCCCAACAACAGTGTCAAAAACTAATTATGTAAAATTACTGCAAGTGCATGGTGTAATTGTAGCTAGCAACCGGTAAATACGAGTCGTATCCACAAGGAGTTGTGTTTTCAACCGCCAAAGCCAACTAAAGCGTCTCAATCTTGGCAGCTGAAAAAGGTGATAAGAAGAGGAACTAAACTACTAACAAATAAAAAGGACTTTGATTATGATTAAACCTAAATTAGACAAACTAATCAAGGCAAACCATCACTTTCCCAAGTTATGCTAACATTCAAAGATGATTGATTGCACCATCAAGGCTCACCTACCTCTTTCAAGGGTCGAATGCTAGTCAAATTGTTCTACTACCTATTTTCATGGGTTATCCCAACTAAACTAGGTAGAATTTGGACTATTTTCATGTCAAAATACTAGCTCTTCTCTCTACCCACATTAAACAATCGACCTTACCTTTCAGCATAAGTCAATTGGCAAAAAACATAGACGAATACTCTCTCGAGCATTTCATCAACACTTGATAGGCATAAGAGAAAACTCTAAATCTAAGTATAAACAAGGTAGATTAATGCTTAAATAAGATCAATCATCCATCTCAATGGCTAACCATAATGAAGGAACAAAACTTCACTTACAAATAATAGACGTAAAAACACAAGCATAACAATGAACAACTAAAATAGCAAACAAATTAAAAAGCATGAAATCAAATAGAGAAAGAGAAGAGGAACTTAGTCTTGAGTAGCAAAATCAACAATCTTGTACTTGATATACACTAATCTAACTTAAAGCATTCTTCCCCTAATGGGGTTTTGGTGGCTAATAGAAACACTAAAAACGGCTGAAGGAGAATCCCCTGAGATAGTCTAAAAGATGCATCAAATAAAATCCGAAATCTGCTTAAATAACGTGAAAATTGGAAAGACGCGCGATAGTGCATGGGTGTTTGTACACCCCACGCACTAGCAAGTCTCACGGTCATGCACTGCTCGTGTGCATTTCAAGAATCAGGACTGAAATCTGCAGGTTTTCTGCACAGTTGTGCCAGTGGGCACAACCAACTGTTCACTCTGTTTGGACCTTTAGAGTTGACTTTTTAGCCCTTGAAACTTCGTATGACCTTTTTTTCTCACGAAATACGTCCCCATGGCCTTCTTTTCCATCAAAACTAGTGATTTTCTCCTCTTCTTGATAAGAACTCCCAAAAATAAGAAAAACCACTTATAAAGCATAATATGGACCGAAGAAGACAAATTTGACCATTTCTCATCAAAATCAAACATAAAACTAGTGGGAAAAGGAAATCAAATATGGACTAAAATAAGGTCAAAATAGAGGTTTATTGCATACCCAAAAAAAAACCAACTTCTTCCAATTTCAATGAACTTCAACTTCTACCCATCATATCAAAAAAATACAAATTTTAATTAACTTCAGCCAAATTCTAGCAATATGAACCAATTTCACCTATTTACCAACTCTATTTCCTAAGGAAAATAACAAGCTTGTTGTAAATGTTTACAATTTAACAACTTTTAAATTATTTACGACGTTTTGCATTAAAAAAAAATTATTTATGACATTTATTATTGTCTTCATTGAGGCAATTTTTATATGTATAATTTTTACTTAATTAATTCTTACATGATAATTTACAAATTGTGAAAATTTTGAAGATGGGTTGAAGTGCATTAAAGTGGGTTGAAGTTGAAAATTTTTTTTTTGTTAGAGTTGATAGAAGTGAGTTGAAATCGGTTGAAGTGGCTTGAAGTTGCTATATTGAGATTTACCAATGAAAAAAAACAGACCATTACTAAGCACACCAAAGTTAAATAAAGTATCTCATAAAAAGTCAAATAAAGGGTACATTAGCACAGTAGTACACATTCCAGCTATACGATGTGGGAAACACATAGTGCCCGTTGTTAATTGTCCCACTTTATTGCCAAGCTTTGCTATTCGATTCGCTTGTGTCTCTTTGTGGATGTGTTCTCTTTCTCTGTTCTCAGTTGCCTTCCCGTTATGAGGGTAGGAAAATGAATTTGTAAGTATATTTAATAAATAAATATATATTAATTTTAAAGTATATTAACAATTCTATGACAACATAATTACTATTTCCTTTCTTTGTTTTTTTCATGTAAATCTCTTTAAATTACTTTCATTTTTATATCATAATAATTATTTACTATATACTATTTTTTAAAAATTCCTTAACATGTGAGACGTCCAATTTTTTTTTTAATGTGTTTTATTTTGGTAGTTAAATTGACTATATTTTAATTTAACTTAGTTTCATAAAAATTATATTACAGTCTTACAAATTATAAGCTTGTGCATTACACAAATTCTTTCATAAACATAGTTATTAAAACATTTGTAAATTAATTGTATTGTAGTATATTATCCCTTCACAAAAGTCTCTTAGTAATAGTTAGTATTGTACATTCGTATATTTTCATTTGTCCTTTGTAAAGTTCATATTTGTATATCGTAATTAATATAATCTTTTATAAAAAAATATAAAGTTTTAGAAGTTACTTTATTACAATATTCCTTTTAAAGAAAGTTAATCTATTTAAAATTATGCTTAATATTGAGAACTTACTTTCAAAATACAACTGGTTAAAATTATTCAATCTTCATTGGGTTTTTCATTTGAACTTCTATGAGATATTGAACATGAAATAAAAATTACATAGATAATTTAATTAGATAAATATTCATTACAAAAAAACGATCATACTTCCACTCTTACTTAACCACACTTGACTAAGTGTAGCAGAAAAATAAGCGAAAATAAGCATCCAGTGCTATCCCCACATATAATAAGTGAGGAAAAATATAACCACTCTTATAAGTGTGGTAGTAAGTAATTAACGTATATCCACACATATGAAGCGTGGGGACATGCATCTCGTGAATATGGCACACTTGGCACGAATGTTAAGTGTGGTAGTAAATATTTTTATTTTTTAAAATTTATTTTAGCTTTCATCTCACAAAGACCAAAAAAAAAAAGAAAATAGGGTATGTGAGGCTGGAGCGAGCGATGTTTCCCTTGCTTCTCTTATTCTCCTTCTCGTACGAAACTGAAGGAACCCACTGCTGTCTGTCGCACACTTCATTCTCATCACCAGCAGTGGTCGTGCTTGAGCTCGACGGCGAAAATTTCGAGCGTCCACGCAATGTTCGGCCTTCCTGGTGTCCTTATTTCTACTGCCCTCACTTTCGTCGGTTCAGAGTGAGGTTGCGCTTGGCAAGAATTCCAGTCTAGTCGAGGAGTTCCTTCTCATAGTTAGTCGAATTCTGCTCAGCTGTCAGTCTACTATACCAACGGAAATCACCCTCTTTCTAACTTCTCTTTTTCACTCTGCTCAGCAACAAGATTTGTACGTTTTGTTCATGAATTTTGTGTCCCTAATCTCGATCTATTATGAACAAGATTCATGGATTGTCGATTTATTATCTTTTTGTTGTTCAGTTTGTTCTAAACAGCATGTTCAATTCGTGGATTATCAACATTTGTTCAATTTGTTACCCTCTTATTGTTCAATTTGTGGACGGTCAACGTTTGCCCTGCTTGATTCTTGTTTGTTAATGAAATATGAATTGATATGTTCAATTTGTTCTCTTCTTGTTGTTCGATTTGTTTTCATGCTCTCTTGCTAATGAAATATGAATTAGGGTGGATTGTATATTTTCGTTTTTGGGGGTTTCTCTTGTTGAACTGTTATCTTCAATTCGACATTGAAGTTGATTGTTTTATGAACTCAAGATAATCTGCATTTGAAAAATGAATTTGGGTTGTTTAAGGAGAATGAGTTGCCCATGTGAACAATCGATACTCATGAACTATTGATTAAGAAGGAGAATGAGTTGATGACACAGTTGGACTGGAGGGTCCCCTCTCATCTGGTTGAGTTTCACCTTACTTTCAACGATTTATGCACCTCTGGTTGTAGCAATTAATAAATTTAATCAGTATCAAAAATGATGCTTGAAAAAGAGCCTTCTTTTACCTTTTGCAAAAACCTTGATTGCAAAATAGCAATGAAGAATCATTCTCTAGCCACACTTCAAAGGATCTTCTTTCATGTTTTGAATCTTTTGACAATCCTCCTGATTATCCCCCCCATAGTCAAAAAAGCAAGTTCATGGTGAGGCCAAATTGAGTATTTTGCAAAATTTGGGGGATAGCTTGTCATAATAAGTTGGGGCTTCAACAACTTGACACTTAGACATGGGTTTTGAGTACTTGACACTTCATTTGACCACAAATGCGTAGAATTTTTAGAAAATGGCTGAGCATTAAATGACATCATTTGTCATTCAATCAACAAAGAAAGCGAAGAACCAATAGTATTGTCATAAAATCTGATTCACTTACATTGAAGATGATTTTATACAAGATTTCTACTATATTACAATTGGACAATCAATTAGTATACAATTAGTAGTACTACTAGTAGTTAATTAATTAAGACCCCAATAGCTCAAGTTAATGACTGTCCTAAGAGACTCTTTTAATTGCTTCAATTTGTGGCCTCTAATTTTGCTAAAAGTCATAGATCAAGAGGACCCAGAAAGCTTCTTAGCTTGATAATAACATCTAATGTTGTTCAGATGCTAATGAAGGGATCTGAGTGGGTAATTCCACCTTGCAAAACCATCATCCTTCATCCCCTCCACAGCTGCCATCACTATCCATGCTCTAATTTTTACTGAACTCATTTTGATTTGCTAAATCTTTGGGTAGTAAGTGAGCTTGTATTGGATGCAAGTTTCTAATCATCACAGTTACTAGTTGAATTCAAATATAAATACTGATAGGGGAAAGAAATGGAAACAGGTTGCGGTAGCGTATGGGTATAATGCTAGTTGTTTTGGGAATGCTGAAAGAAGAAAGAGGGTGTTGAAAATTTAAATATTGGTTGTTTTCACTTAAATTTCATCTATTAACTATGAGATGATTATACATCTTTAGCATTTTTGAATATTTTTCACATTTTTATGTTCTCCCATCCAGGTTACCGAAGATGAAGAGTAGCCATGTTGCTTAGACTATCATTGTTAGTGTCTTTCGCCTTCTACTACTTGTTGAGAGTTTCAATTTCAATTTTATCTGATCTTTTCATTGACTTGTCTAACTGTTGTTGCCGCGATGATTTGAGCACACCAACTAGGTTGAAAATTCCTTGTTGCATTGAACATGTTAAATTGACCATTATGTTACCAACTTTGTATTTTAATTTTGATTTGACTTGAGCCTTAGATATATTTTTTGGATACTGTAATAGAATAACTAATTTGTTTTCATTATTTAATTATTTAAAAGAAAGAGTATATTGCATCCTGACCCTTACATTGGATTCTTATTTTTGTCGCATAGCAGAAAAACTTCTCTCTTTCCATACCATATCTGTTACCTAACTACTACTCATGTCTTTACTATTCATTTTATAAGGAACAAGAAAATTGTATTCGACCAATGACTATAAGTGATAAAAAAAGGTCATGATTCCACTCTTACTTGTGTTGGACACTGCATGCATGTGGTCTATTGAGTTGATTTGCTCCGGCATATGGCCGTTGAGATTGTTAAGAGTTTCTTTTATTTCTTATTGTATTTATGACAGGTTGTAAAAGGAAAATGACAGGTTGTTTCAGGTTGAAAATAGGGATAGCATGCCACAAAATCGGATACAAAGTTCTGGTTCATGAAATGTTTACTTAGAACTATGGAGTTCTACACCATCTCATTCGTTCTATTTAGCTTCAATCCTATATATGTGTATTGTAAACAAACTTAACTTTTTGGTAGTGGATGCATACTTTATAAGGATGTTCAAATTAATCTAGTAATAGTTATTTTCATAGATCTCTTAATTTTCATTATGTGGTTGAATAATAGTTATTTTTCAACTTAATTGGTGACAACTAGTTCATGGTTATAAAGCTATCATACTTTTTTTTGCATCATTTAAATTTTGGTTAAATATGTTCTCTCTCTCTCTCTCTCTCTCTCTCTCTCTCTCTATATATATATATATATATATATATATATATATATATATATATATATACATACATACATTCATATATATATATATATATATATATATGATTACAATGCATTATTAAATATAAATTATCTACATTTTTTAAAATAGTGATGTGTTATTTCTTTTATATAAAAAATGTTTTTGCCAAAATTAGTTATTTATATAAATCATTTGAAAGTTAGTTATTAAATATATAACGCCACACTTATAAGTGAGGGAGTGCTGAGAATAATTTTTCGATCAAAGGGTAATCTAGCCATGGATACAAGTGGGGGGAATCTATCTTCACCTATAAGCGTGGTAGATAATGTAGCCTTCCATGGATATAAGTGTGGGTACTGTACCATCTGCCACACTTATTAAGCATAACGAATATTTCCCCACTAATACAGTGATACCCTATGCACCCTTACCTTAAGCGTAGCGAATAGACCTTGCCACAAGTATAAGTATGGAAAGGGGCTATTTTAAGCGTTGATAGTTACAACATTTATTGTAGTAATTACAGATATATAACTAATATTTTTTAAAATACAAGGTAGTTAGAATTAATGATGTGATTGTTATTCCTTGCTTCCCGAATCCTAAAGCAAAAGTATAAGGAAAAGATACGAAGAAGCCAAAAGAAGCCCAAAATAATTAACAAAGAGAGGAAACAGAAGTACAAAGACAAATAATCAAGCAATGATAGTTTTGCTTATGATATATACAAACTAACATGCATATTTGAAAGTACAAACATTTTAAATAAAAAAAATTATAGAAGATGAATTTCCAACCTATGAATTACAGTGCATTAGAGCATCTGTTTTTCATTTGGGCCGTATGAGGCACTACTTCCCGTCATCCGAAAAAGTGTTCTTCATTTAGTTCAATCAGTCATATATTTTCTTGTAAGGTAGCATATTTTCTTAGCTGGATAATTAAAATTCTTCCATCAACCGATATATATATAATAATAATAATAATAATAATAATAATAATAATAATAATAATAATACAATTCATTCGTCCATATAATTAAACTCATTAAATTTCTTTTGACAAATTAATAGTGAGGGTATATAAGAAATTGTAACTTAAAGTTTACACTTGTAAATATTTTTTTTTTTCGTAGGAAGTTTACACTTATAACATAAAGTAAATGAGTTAAATTAAATAATAATTCTAAATAGATGATTATGAGGGAATTTCAACAGAGGCAACCATAACTAAAATAACTTTTTAAACTGCTAGACTTAACTAGCTAATATTTTTATTTGTCTTAGATGTTACATATGTCCAAAATTTTATTAGGAGAGAATATTGAGGATTGTGTATGAAACTATACTCTAAAAATAATCAGAACTTTCTTAGCCCAGAAAGGGGGGAAAAGTAGTTAATATTCAAATAACAAAATGAGGACATTTTAGAGTAAAAAGCTAAAATAGATTGTCTTTTAAGAAATATTTAAGATTGTGATAAATTATAATATCATAGACAATGAATTGGGTGATTATTTTAATTTATTTGGATCCTTTAAACCTAACAGTTTCCAAATTCAATAACAAGATGTTTCAACAATTTTTCAAATATAAAGAATAACGGTGTTGTAAGGAAGTAATTTAAATAATTTTTTAATATTAAATAATAAATAGCTCTGCAAAAAAAGTAGCAAAAAATAAATTGATGTACTATATTATTTACTCGCTTAAAAAGTAAAGCGAGACTACTTTAATTTTTTTTTCCTATTCTACTAATATACTTTTTATTCTCAATATTCAATTCACATTTTCTTTTTTGCATTTAAGATCATTTCTTTGTTCAATAGATATTTATTTAAGCTAATTTTATTACTAAATGGTGAAAAGCATGTGAATAGTTGCTTTATTAAATGGATTTGATTTTTTTTCACATTAGTTTTTACATCTATCCTAAATAACCTCTTATCTCAAATGGCATCCCATATTACATTAAAATTATCTTACATATGTGGCTATTATCTTCCATGTAACATTCTATATGGCAAGCTAAACGGTCTAACCGTATTAGTGTTAAAAATAACCTAGATTTGTCTTAAGTTAAAAAATAACATATTTTCATGCTAAACGGTCTAATCGTGTTGACTTTAGGTCAAAATCGGTTCAATTCGGGTCGGATTCGGGTTTCTCTTAGTAACTTCGGGTAAGGTTTATTTCATGTTACCATGTTGGGTCAGACATTCCCAGTTGTACTTACATGTAGCTCATACACGAGTTTTATCCAACTTTAAATATGTATATATATATATATATATATAGATAAAAAAACACAAATAGATATATAAATATATATATAAATAGATAGAG
>JACYFF010031954.1:27497796-27578483 GCA_017589665.1 Selenicereus undatus | reverse complement strand
ATATATATATATATATGATGTGGTGTTGAAGTTCAAAAACGAAAAGTTATTGAAAATCTTTAACTTGCATCTAGACCAAACAAAAAAGCATAACAAATGAATGCTAAATTTTTGTTGCATTGCACACCTTATCAATTAAGGAAACACCTCTTATTTTTCTTTCCTTAGGTAGAGTTAGTTCCTTATTTAACAGAAAGGGAGTAAAATCCTTACGCAATAATTAAAATTAATAAGATATTTGTTACTATGTAAAGTTAAATTCATCTTTCATCGCCTATTGTTCAGCCAGAAAGGAGTTTATAATGTATACATTTTAAAATAGATTGTTGAATTAATCTTTTGGCATGCAATTTAATTTATAACCCATCTAAGGTGGTGAAGGGTTTGACTATCTCCATACACTGGACTCATAATGTATCTTTTTTTTAAAAAAATTTTCTTACAGATTGCATATCTTATCCTAGCTACCTTAATTATTGAAAAAGGAAACTAACTTCGACATTTTGTCAATTTGGAGAGTTTACACTAGTGAGACTTGTCTAAAATTCATTTTCAATTGGACTTAAGTTAAGCACTCATGAATTCATTAAATTCAATATGACGGAAAAATTAATTTTCATTAGTGCTTCTATCCTATATCGTATTAGAGTAGGTGATACTCACAAATAAAAAAGATGGGAAGTGACAACCATGTGCTTTAGCGAGTGGAACTTTATAGTAAGATCTTACGGGGGGAAATGATTACTAACGTCAGGTAATATTTGAGATATGAGAATTCATTTGCGATACTTAAAAGTGGCATGGTGATTTCATTTTTTAGGAATGAGATTTTTTATTTTAATGAATTCTCATTCATTTATTTGTTCGCTGGGAGTTGTAATACGAGATAAAATAGCAAATGTACGACTATATCCTCATATATAAATATATGGATTTATAATTTAATAACAATTCAGTATTTGTCTCTTGGTTCTGATTCCTCCTCCCAATTATCAGGTGAGTTAGATCTTCCCATAGCAATAATTATGTGAAAATAAAGTAACCTATTTCCTCTCCCAATACTTCATTTATTCATACTCTCATATGATCTCACACCGTGTTTTCAATCTTGCATAAGAGGAAAGCTTTTTTTTTTAGGCCATACACCTCCGTTCTCAAACAAGTTGAAAAATTTACACGAAGAACTAGAGTAGATGGTCAAATGTTAAAAGCAAAGAAGAGTCAAGAAAAAGGAGCTGTAAGCAAAGGTCAACTAACAAGTACATTATCACTTTATCATTTTTTGCATCCTTCTTTCCTTTTTCTTTAACTTAGGAAAATATGCATTAAATGAGCAAACATTGCTAAACACATCAAATCAGATTTCATTCCATAAGCAGTTTTCGGTGTGAAGCAAAGTTAGTAGATATAGGGAACAAAATCACTCTTCACCTGCTTTAGCTTTTAACATGAACTTCTTTCACATTTACAACACATGAAGGACAAACAAAGTTAGGTGGGGTGTTATGCGTACTCCTAGCAAAAGTGTCATTAGTGTTGGGTTGGTTAATCTTAGTTAGGTTAGACTTAATTAAGACAAATCGATGAAGTATCTTAAGTTGGTTGAGTTCGTCCTGGACCACATTAGAAATTGTTATTAGTTTATTCCGTGAGCCATTGTTTGCCATATGTTTTGTAAGGACAGTACATGACTATGAATCCAATTTGGATAAAGATTATAGTTGTATGTTGGTAGAGAAATGCATGGTAGAGAGAAGAAAGAAACTCTGTGAAGACTCCCTCAATGTCAGTAGCAATGTTAATGACTATCTTAATTTCATAGCTCAAGGACACTGAGTGTTTTGAGTGAAAGACAAAAGCTTAATTTGAGTACATTGAATTAGACTAACCAATCTTATCTTCGCAGGACTTTGATGTCAAAGTCAGAATCTCTTGCTTTGGTATTAATAGAATTGTTTTCGGCAAAAACAATTTATATGATGTATTGATTTATTCTATGAGATATATTACTATTAATATATTTAGAAATAATCCTTCACTTATGTCTGGATGGATTGTATTTTATAAAGCTAGATATATTTGCTTATTATTTAAAGATCTTGTAAAGATTTTATTTGATTTCGTTTTGAAAAGGTGTAAAAAAATCAATCTTGAGTTCATTTGTAAAGTATTTCTATTGATTACGGCAAGACCTCTGGAGAGCATATCAAGCGCTTCTTCAGCAATCAAGATCCATTAATTATTGATTGGTATATACGATGACTTGTCCAATGAAAAGGCGACATGTGGTGCCGACCGAGTCAACATGGGGTCATAGTTGACCTTATGTTAATAGAAGGAGATTGAAGGGGCATAATGGTAATTTGACCTCCTCAATGGAGAAATTACCCTCCTACCCTTGAGTGATAACCTCAAGGCTATAAATACCCCAACTTTTCCCATTTAGGGGGATTTGGATTCTTTTACTTGGTACTTTTCATTTTAGACAACTTGATGATCCCTTTTCCCACCCAGTGCATACAATTGATTGATACGTTAGCCCCACTTAAGTCTAGGCATCACCGCCATTCAAACAAGTTTCTTCCGAAACATATTGGCGTCGCCTGTGGGGGCACATCGGCAAGATGGCTAACACGCGATTCAAAGCATCGAAGTAGCAAGACAAAGGTAACTATGTGGTAGCAGAGGGCCCCCAAGGGGGAATGGTGCCTCCCCGGCACAAAGCACTGAAGAGAATTCGGTGGATTGCCCTTCTACTTCGTAGTTTGTCACAACTGAACAATTGGGGAGGCATTAAAGCAAGTCCAAGAGGCAGTGATCCATGGGGTGTGTGAGAAGATTAAGGCAATTAAATGTCAGCCTGAGCCTATCTGGGGGTTCAAATGTGAACCAACACCAGGATACACCCCTTCATACCAACAAGCTCGGAGTTGACACCCTCAAACGGATGCAAACGCCTTATAAGGCGGAGATGCCGAGAGAATTATCGATGCGAAGCAGGCCCTACGGAAAGCTCAAAATAGCATCGCTCCCTTCCTTTCCATCATTACTCCATACGCATCCAAGAGCCGGGGGACCCAATGTTCTGAGGAGCAAGAGGAATCATCTCATCCTCGTTACTCAGAAATGGGAGGCTCCGAAAAAAGAATTCCTTTTCTGCTTAAGTCCATGGGAAGGGCCCTAATGGGGACTCGAGTACCTCGGAGCACCCATCCCCCTCCGAACGGTCGGGGCCAAGAGGGGGACAGAAGTATGGAGTATCATCCAAGTACCATGGGTCACCTTCGGTCATTGAGGTAGGCCACATGTGCTTCGAATTGGGCACTCCTTAGAGAAAGGACGATTGCCCTCTTTCTCAACCCCTTTCAGTAGGCCATTTATAGAGGCGTTGCGCCCTAAGAAGGTTAGTATGTTGACAATCAATTCTTTTAACGGAATTATTGACCCTGACGATCATTTGGATGTCTACAAGGCACTGATGTACATCCAGGACATCGATGACGCAACTTACTGTCTTTACTTCCCAGCCACATTAAAAGGGATCGCGCAGAAATGGTTCAAAGGACTTTCCGATGGGATCATTCCCTCATTTCTTTAGTTGGCTGGCTTATTTAGTGCTCTCTTCATAGCGAGAGAAAGAGAGTGGAAGACTAGCATTCATCTTGCCAAGATTCGAAAAGCTAGAGGAAAAGACTTCAAGGAGTACATGATGAGGTTTAACCGTGAAGCCACCTTATATAATCCTGAACTTGCAGGATGGGGTGGCTTACACCGTTTCCCTCAACAGATTGCTCCCAGGAAGGTTCAAGTTTTCCCCTACTGAGAGTAAGGCGACAACATTAGTAGAAGCCCTGAGGAGGGCCCAAGATTTCATACAAGCTACAGAGATATGTGTCAAGGATGACTTTGTCTGGCCAGATAATCGGAAAAGAGAAGGGGAGGATAAGGGTCCCCCTGCAGACAAGCGCCCTGGAAAGGTTGACGAAAGAATCGGGCATTCATACACCGTTTCTCAGAACATTTTCATGGAGATCAAGGGCAACCCTGCTAAGGCGCCCGAAGCCCATTAATACTCCAGTGAAATTGAGAAATAAGAACAAGTACTGTGAGTACCATGAGGAGTATGGGCATACCATCTCCGAGTGTCGCGAACTCAAGAAAGCCCTCAATGAGTTGGCTAATCGAGGACAGCTTAACCGCTTCTTAAAAAGAGGAGGAGGTGGGGATCGCAATCATCGCAACCTGGACGGGAAGAAAAACAATGATGTTGACTGCAACATGGAGATCATAACCACCATCATCGGAGGGATTGATGGTAAAAAGTTCAGTGCAGGATACCAAAAAGTTCATATCCGAAAGCTCTGTCAGGTCATGGCTGCTTGGGAATTGAAACCACTCACGGGACCAACTGTGACTTTTGATCGGAAGGACATGCACTCTTTGCAAACCCCTCACAATGATGCCTTGGTAATACAACTCAAAATAGCGACCGCCATGGTTTGCTAGATACTCATTGATGCAGGGAGTTCGGTTGATATCATTACTCTAGAGTGCCTAAGAAGTTGCAGTATAATGAGAAAGACTTGGAAGCCGCGAGACTCCTGTTGTAGGGTTCAAAGGACAAGCCACGTATCCCTTTAGAACCAAAAGGCTGCCTGTCCAAGTGGGCAATAAGGATCACTCACGAACTGTAGGAACAAACTTTCTAGTGGTGGATGTCCCTATTGCATACAATGCCATCCTGAAGCAACTAAACCTTAATGCCATCAAAGCCGTGGTAGCACCTTACCTTCTGCTCGTACAATTTGAATTAGACGATGGAAATGTGGGGAAATTAAACAGGGACCAAAAGATAGCAAGGGAATGCTACTATATGAGTTTGAAATCTTTAGGAAGGAGGGAATAAGCCCCCATGGATGAGACATCTTGACCATATAAGACCGGAAAAAAATCTGCCATAGAAGCAATGGTAGTACTTTCGGCCTCGGTAGAGGAGCACGGAAGACTTCGCCTGGAACCCACCTCTGAGGTGGTGTCCTTACCCTTAGACCCCACATGCCCAGAGCATACTGTTCAGATTGGCAAAGTGCTCAATCCTACAACAAGGGATAGACTTTTTGAACTCTTGAAGCAATATAAAGATGTGTTTGTATTCGATCCTTTCTAAATGCCAAGCATAGCTCCTGATGTCAAGGAACACAAACTATGTGTGGATCCAAATCATAGGCCAATCATCTAGAAACAGAGGCACTCGGGGGGCAGAAAGGAGCTTTGTTGTGGTAACTGTGGTCCAGACGTTTTTGGAAGTAGGATTTATAAGAAAATGTCAATACCCTAAGTGGGTATCGAACTTTGTATTGGTCAAGAAGCCCAACGGACATGAAGAATGTGCGTCAAGTTCACTGATCTGAACAAAGCATGCCTGACAGCTACCCATTGCCAAAGATACATAAGCTAGTCGATTCTACAGCGAGCCATATACTCCTTAGTTTCATGGATGCTTTCTCTTGCTATCACCAAATCCCTTTGGCTAGGAAAGACCAAAAGAAGACGACTTTCATTGTTGACACTTGTAAATACTATTACAATGTGATGTCATTCAGGTTGAAGAATGTCGTAGCTACCTATCAGCGTCTTGTAAACAAAGTTTTCGCGACACTCATAGGGAAGATAATAGAGGTATACATCAATGATATGATCACTAACAGTGTCAGAGAAATCAATCATGTGATGGATCTTGAGGAGACCTTCAAGATCATAAGGCATTATGAAATGAAGCTCAACCCTAGAAGTACACCTTTGGAGTCAGGTTCGAATAGTTCTTAGGGTACATGATTGATTAAAGAGGCATTGAAGCCACCCTTGACAAAATCAAGGCGATGTTGAACATGAAGTCTCAAACAACCGTGAAAGATGAATAAAAGCTCACCGACTGCATTGTCGCGCTTGAAAGGTTCATGTCGAGATTAGCGGATAAGTGCCTTTCTTTCTTCAAAGTTCTAAAGAAGAAAACATGCTTTGGTTGGGACGACGAGGCCGAACAAGCCTTCCAAAACCTCAAGGAATACTTAGGAAGACTCCCTTGGATGGTAAGCCCTGCCATAGTGGAACCGTTGTTAGCATACCTTGCTGTCTCTGATCATGCAATAAGTTTAGTGTTGCTTATGGAAAGAAACAGACAATAGCTACCGGTCTACTATGTCAATCACGTCGTAGTATGGGTCGAGCAACGCTACCCCCTCATTGAGAAGTTTGCGTATGCTTTGCTAATCACAAGTCGGAAGCTGCATCCATACTTTGAGTCATATTGCATTGTTGTCCTCGCTGATTAGCCGTTGCGAAACACTCTTAATAAGTATGGAAGCTCCGAAAGAAGGTGGGTCGTAGAGTTGGCACTCCATGGCATCAACTACAAACCACAAAGAGCAATCAAAGCCCAAGCTCTTACTGACTTCATTGCATAATGCTCAATCCTAGATGTGCCCCAAGAAACGAGTAGCAAAGCATTGATGTTATATATTGATGGATCGACAATCAATGCAGGGAGTGGACTTGGGCTAATTGTGGTATTATCCGAAGGACATTCGTACTAGCATGCATTAAAATTCACATTCAAAACGTCTAACAGCCAGGTGGAGTATGAGGCCCTACTGACTGGAATGGAACTTTGCAATGCACTAGGAGATGTCTATTAAAGGCTTTCTTCGACTCATAGATGGATGTCCTAAGAGCGTTCGTTGGGAGGTCTTCTCGAAACGGACAATTGACACTAAGGATCTGGTTTGGGTTGATGGATGTGATATATGGATGGAGCCCCTCACAAGCTACTTGCGTGACGGAACTCTACCGCGAGACCCGAAGGAGGCCGATCACATGAAGAAGAGATCTGAATGGTTTGTGCTACATGAAGGGCTTCTTTACAAGAATGCTTCTCACTTCCCCTTCTAATGTGCACCATACCCGAAGATCCTGGCTGACGGAAAGATCGACTAGGGTCGGTCTCATGCAATACGTCATACTCCCTCATCTCACTAACAAAGTGTGAATGTCGCTCATTCATTGCCTCTATTATGGCATTAAGTCTAGCATAGCATTAATTGGAAATATCTTAATAGGGACAATAATTTGCATCATGGTTAAAAGATTGGCAATAAGAGCGCATAACATGAGGGTAAGAAGAATGGTGATGATAAGAATCCCATGGAGATTAAGCGTGAAAATAATAGGAAAGTGGGGAAGGGCACACCAAAGACTCGCTAGCACAGTCATGTTGCCATTGATACCCAACTAAAGACTTAATCAAGTCCCACATATCATCAACATTTAAAGAGCACAAACCACCACAACACATAGACTCGAGGATGGATCGGGTCTCATGTATTATCCCTTCAAGCACAACATTACATATTTTCCATTTGTTGTACATAAAATGCACATATTGAGCACGGTAATAATTCAATCTAGGCAAATATTGCCAAAAAGGTTCATGCTCATATTGAGGTAAATGAAAAATAGCCATCTTGATTGATTTTTTTTTTCAAATTTTTGATTTTTTCAAAGTTTTTTTTGGATTTTCTAAAAGCTTACCCTCGAATGCTCAACTAAACCCCGATATTGAAAGGCACCAACTATCTAGTAATGGCGCTAAAAACTTTATAGGAAGAAATTAAGTTTTAATATTTGTAAACCTTAACTACAAGATCTATCGTCGAGTACTTGGGGTGTCGTCCACTAGCAGTTGGGTTTCAAGTACCGGGATTAGCTCGAGTGTTTCAAGCTAGGCTAAGTGAAAAGGAAAGGAAGACCAACTAAACTTAGCTAATGAACATACGAAAAGAGACTTGGGGTTAGATTTGGCCAATTGACGAGCCAAGTAATCAAGATGAGTCCTAGTCTACCTAACCTATACCGACAACTAGAGATGGTCAGTTGCACCACAAGCCCCCTATCAAGGGTCATGAGCTAGTCTAAAATGTCTAACCACTTATTTTCATGGGATCAGCCTAAATAAACCATGAGATTAGCAACCCTCGGACCTACCTAGGATCGAGACTATTTTCATGTCAAAATTTCGGTTGTCCTCTCTCCCACACCAGCTAATTGACCTCATCTCTCGGCATGAGTTAATCGCCCAAGTATATGGATGAAAGCTCTCTCAAGCATTTCATCGAACACTAGGCAGACATGAAAGAAAACTTTAAGTTCAAGGCATAAATTTGGTGTGGTTAGGCATAATCCAAGAATAATTAGCTATGAAGAGACTAATCTCAGTCCAAGCCAGCAAAATCTAACTACTAATCATCACATAATCACAATTAAACCCAAAATAAACAAAGTTAATACTAAACTAATCAAGCATAAAATAGAGGAATAAACCTAGTCTAACTTAGATTAAAACAACTACTAAACACAAAATCACAATAAAAACTAACATTTTAAACTAAACATAATCTAAACTAACATGCTCAAATGAAAGAAGAAATAACAAAATATGAAATAGATAGGGAGAGAGGCAGAGAAAAGAGAAACTTAGGCTTGATTGAATGAAGATCAAATCCACAAGCTTGAATCCAAAATTCACCCAAACAAAACCCAATCTCCCCAGTTTATTACCCCCTAATTGGGTTTTTAGTGGCTAAACACAGCCTAAAAACTCTCTAAAAGTCTTCCAAAAGAACCCCCCAAAAGTCCCCAATAAGGGCCTTAAAATAGAAATCGAGTCGGAGGAAAAATAGGCAAGAAGAGTAGCAGGTGGCAACTACTGTCGCCATGGTGGCCATCACCACTAAGACAACCCATTGCCTAGGTGACCGGTGGCCGTCACCACCCCCTGCCCAGCCACCTGCAGGGTGGTGACGGTTGGAGTTGGTGGCCACAACTGCCTGTCATCTCTTACTTTGCAATCTTTGGGCTTTTCTCATTCCTTCTTTGCTCCTTTTCGCGGCATTCGCTCGATTGATCTTATTACCTACAAAGACATACAAAACAAGTAAAAGTCCTATAGATTACGCTAGTATACGAGCTAAAATTATGTGAAAGCATATAAAATGTGATAATTTAGCACCAACAGCAAATAGGCCAGATATTGTGTTAAGTGTAATGCCTTTGTGCTAGGTTCCAAAGTGCTCCAAAGAGTAACATCTAATTGCTATCAAAAGGATTTTTAAATATCTTGGAGGACTTAAAGACAATGGTTTATGGTACCCTAAAGACGGAGATTTCAATATCATTGGATATTCAGATGCAAATTGTGCAGGCTATAAGGTCAATTGAAAAGCACCTCTAGATACTGTTAATTCATTGGACATTCCTTGGTCTCATGGCACTCAAAGAAACAAAGCTCAGTAGCTTTACGAACTGCTAAGCTGAATATATAGTACCAGGGGCATGTTGTACTCAAATACTCTGGATCACATAAAAACTACACGACATTGGTTTTGATTTTCAAAAGGTTCCTATTCAATCTGACAACATGAGTGGAATAAACAACCCAAAAAATTAAATTTAGCACTTAAGAACCAACCACATTGAAGTCAGGCATCACTTCATACGAAATTATGTTTGAGAAAGGTAATATCATTCTTGAATTTGTTCATTCATATTTGCAATTAGCTGATATTTTCACCAAACCACTTGGTGAAGATCAATTCCAGTTTATTCGAAGTGAACTTGGCATGTTGAAAATGAATACATGAATTGAGGGGGAGGATCCCTCAAAGTCCAATGTAACAAAGTGCTGCAAATAAAATTTTTCAAAAAAAAGTAATGACATTAGGCCAGACATTGTGACAAAATTTCAGAGTTCAGATCGAATACGTGTTCTTGGACTTTGGATTTATGTCACACATCAATTTTTCTAGGTAGTTGATGGCTAGGGATTTAAATCAATTAAATGTCTCAACAGCTACCATATTTTGAAAACTGTCGTTTTTCAAAATCATTTGAAAATCAAAATTTTGGTATCTTCTCAACCTCTCGTAGGCGGCTTCTCTCTCTTATTTATGGAAGACAATGATACCTTTTCTCAAAAACCGCCCTTAGTCATATCCCTTGATATCCTAAATCTGTCAAAAACTAACACTTCTTAATCCCTTTCTCTCTCTCCTCAACCCCATACAAATGGCGTGCCTTGGTAGTAACTGGTCATCACTCAACCTCCCTTCTCTCTTACTCCCTCTCTATCCTTCAAACTCCCAAATCGTTATCTCTCTTACCTAAAACCTTAATACCCCCTTAATCATGTCTTCCAAATGCAAAGGAGGCACCCACTTTGAAGCATTTGCCACCCCCACTAAGCGAACCCGGGGTGCCACCAAATGCAGACTACCAAAGTTTGAGGATATCATTGTCTCGGACTCTAGGGCAGAATTGTCTAAAAACTCTGGTAACTCCTACTCCAAATTGGAATCTCTAGAAAATCTGGGCTCTTTGACCTTCCCCTTGAATGGTTCACTAGCATAGGGGTAAAACGATTCAACCATATGGTAAAAAGGGAATTTGTGTTTTTTGCATTCATTGATTTCAAATTCTTAAGGGATGCAAAATTCGCCTTTGCTGGAAAATTGAAGAAATTTGGTTGTATGGATCTTTCTGAAGTGAGTGATGAAGTTTACCATCAGTTGGTTAGATTGTTTTGTGCCAACTTCGAGAAGGTGGAAGCCAAGGGTAGGGGTAAAACCTACTATACCACCAAAGTGAAAGACACTCTCATCACACTCACTACTGCCTCTGTTGAGAGGATTTTCAATTTGAACTCTTGATCATTCAAAATTGCCTCCCTTAATGTCATCGTCCAAAGTCCGAAAACTCTCCTTGACAAGCATGCTCATCCCTCTAAGATCACATGATCAAACCAATCCTACACAGCCTTGTACTTCGACCCAAGGATCCTCTACTATATTCTGGTTAGAACCATATACCCCCGAGGATCCTTAAAAGAGGAAACCAATGACACCCTCCTCGAAACCTTTACTACATTATGGATGGTATCCTGTGGATTTTGTTGAGCTCATCCTTGAATACATGACTAAGGTCTGAACCTATCAAGGAATTATCCCTTGCCTAACTCAAATCTCCTCACGCACATATTCAAGGCCTTTCAAATTTCCCTTGAAGGTAAAGAATGCCTTGACTCTCAGATCCCAACTATTAATGAAGCCACACTCAAAAGCTTAAAGTTCAAACCTCTCCCCTCTGGACACTGGAAACATGAGGAGGAGATTTTCGCCAATGACATTGAGAAAACCTCACCTTCACCCTACCTTGAGGTGATCTCTCTTCCCTGAACAGAATGGTTTAAAGAAGATCTTAAAGAGATAATAGGGGAGATCACCAGTCCGGAGGCTGGTTAGGGTATGATCAAGCAGATATTAACAGATCTCAAAGGGGTATGTGAGAGTATGAAAGGGTGTGCTACCAAGCCTAAAAGTATTATCTCGAACATAACAGTAGAGGAAGGGACCTTAAAAGTGATAAATGACGAGTTTGGGGCAAATAAAGCGAGGTTGGAGATGACATTGAAGACCGCCTAGGCTGAGATGAGTTAGGAGGAGGACATTGGGGAAAAGACTGGTGTGCTCGAGGCCATAGAAAAACCTAAGTCAACTGCTCCAGCCCCCCAAATAGATGGCCAAGCTTGATATTCTCTCTATTCTTCTCTCAAAAATAATCTTGTCTTTCTTTATTTGTTGAACAATTTGGATATTTTCGAACAATGTTTTGCCAACATTTTGTGTGAGTCTGCCCCTTTTGATGAAAGTAAAAAACGGGGAGAAAAAGTTTGGACTCAAGGACATTAACTATGAAATGATTGAAGCCTGGCTGAAAGGTTTTGAAAAGCTTCTAGTATTCATAGTTAGGTAAATATAGGAGCCCTTTTGTCTTTGCTATGATTGACTATGCTATATCTTGCTATATTGTGTTGTGATTACTTGATGTGCTCACATGCATATATGATCCTCAAATTGAAGCTTTGTCTTCCATCAAAAAGGGGGAGATTGAAGACTCCCTCAATGTCAGTAGCAATGTCATTGTCTATCTCAATGTTATAGCTCAAGGACACTGAGCGTTTTGAGTGAAAAACAAAAGCTTAATTTGAATATACTGAATTAAACTAACTAATCTTATCTTTGCAGGAGTTTAGTGTCAAAATTAGAATCTCTGGCTTTGGTTAAACAAAATCGTTTTTGGCAAAAATGACTTATATGATATATTGGTTTATCCTCTGAGATATATTGCTATTAATGTAGTTGGAAATAGTTCTTTACTTATGCCTGGATAGATTATATTTTATGATGCTATATATTTGCTTATTATCCAAAGATCTTTTAAAGATTTATTTGATTCGGTTTTGAAAAGTTGTAATAACTCAATCTTGAGTTCATTTGTGAAGTATTTTGATTGATTATGACAAGCCCTATGGAGATTAAATCAGGCTCTTCTGTCAGGAATTAAGATCCATTAATTACGATAATCAAGTGTCAAATTTGGAAACACCAAGGTTCGAATAAGCGACATTAGATTCTGGACAGAATACATTAACGAATTGGCAAGAATAGCTCCAACGAACAAGAAGGTTTCAAATATATAAAAGAAAGAGTTGAAACATATTGCAAGATACAAGAAAGAATTACAACGCGAAAAGAGTTCAAGTGCAAATCAGTCTTGTGAAATTGATCTTTATTTGAATATTTAAAAAGGGAATTATAACAAGTAAGTTGGTGAACTTACTTTGGCAGCTAGGTTTTGAGAGGTCAACACTTAGTGAGTGTGCTAGCTGAGGTTTCTAAGTCGAGTGAGATTGAAATGTTAGACATATTATAAATTTTAGGTCATTGGTGTGTACTTCTTAAGTGTACAAGAAGTGAAGCTGTTAGATCCTAACGGAAGAAGTGTCTTAGGCGATAACTAGTCCTATTTGGAAGGGTGAACATAATAAAAATATGTTGTATTTTACACCATTTTATTTCTTCACTTTAATTCTGTTTATCACTGACATTGATGACTAACCCTCAAGGTTGCCATTTCTGACATTAGCTGTACAAATTCAAATTTACATTGAGGTTTTTATAAAGTCTTAATTTTTAAGATATCACCCTATTCACCCCATTTAGGATGATCTAATATTGACTTTTGGGACATTCACTCTGCATAACTCTAGTGGGATTTAAATTATATCCAATTTTATTCATAATTTAAAATCTAAAATTAAAACATTAGTCTACCCGCTTGGCCACCTATGTAACCCCACCTTTGGCACAATAATCCCAAATATGCCATGAATCAAACAACCAAACTCAGACACTAGCATGGATGACAAGATTTGTCCTAAGAAGAGCCATAGTTAGTTGCTGTTTCTCTATTTGGTTATTTTTTGTTCGCTGTTCTGGCAAGACCCAACTAGAACAAATAATGTTGCCAAATCCTCCACAAAATACTATTCACTTGAAACATGACTCAACTCAAATTAAATACAACTTATATACAGACCGAATAGTCATATTTGAGTAGGGGTGTTCATCAATCCAAACCTGGATTGGACTGGGTTGGGCAGAGGATCAAATAAGAGAGAAGTTATGGACCGTGGATCGGACCGAATAAGTCAAGGACCGGATCGGGATCAGACCGAAAAAAATGGACCGAACCGGACTGGGTCGAATTGTCACGCTCGCAAATTTTACGATATGAACATCTTATATTTATTTCAATATGAACCATTTCAACATATTTTCACCATGAAAAATAAATTAATATTCTTAAATATTTGAGAAATTATAAGTTGCAAAAGAAAATTAAAATTGAATAAGTAAAAAATCGGTTTTCAATTTTTTTTGATTCGGTCATCGGTTCGGACCATTAGATTGGTGGACCGGACCGAATAAAAAAACTTATGGACCGTGGACCGGACTAAATTCATCCAGTTCGATCCAGTTTGATCTAGGCCGGTCTTCAGTCCGATCTGAATTTGGATCGAATAATGAACAACCCTATTTGTAAGGTTTACTAAACATTAGCTGCGTCTTGGGGTCAAAGATCGGGCTGGGCCTGAACGCTCCTGGAGGGTTTTGGCAGTAGGAGGCGGAGCCCATTTCAACAACCAAACTCAGATGCTAAGATCAGGTGGCCACCACCGCGACTGAAGCGAGTGTGTCGTTCAACTTTCCAGAGAGGGAGAGAGAGAAAGAGAGAAGAAGAAGAAGAAGAGAGAGATGTCGCTGCTGAGATCCCTTTACCGTTCCGCTTCAATCAGGTCATCCCTTTACTCAGCTGTTGTGTGCAATCGGATTCTCAACGACCCTCTTCGATCGCAAACCTTCTCCACCCTCTCACGATGCTTTACAGCACCTCTATCCAAACCTACCTTCTCCGGTATTTTCTCTCCCCATTTCTTATCCTTTCAATCTTCTTTAACGTTCTTGTTTGCTCTTCTATTTACATTGCATTTTGTCTGTTATCATGATCGGTAACATCTTAGGATTTGATAAACACCGGGAAATGGGATTTTGATTGCATGTTTTGTGGAATAATTTTGGGAATCATGGAGGAGCGATTCTGAATGATGAAAATTTGTGTTTCTTCCCCCCCCCTCAAATCCCCCCAACCGCGCCCCCAAATAGTTGGTTTTAAGGGATTTGGAATTTGAATGGACTGGAGCTCAGCAGTCTTATGACTCTAAACCTATTAATTACATATTGCGATTAGATGAATCTTGCCTTGCGGTCTTCCTGCTTAATTTGAGGTACATTGCCATAAAGTTTACGTGGCAAACTGGGAAAATCATTCTGGATTAGTTGTTCTTTTTCTATGACCTCTCAATGCTGTGCATAGGGCTGACAAAAATCTGTCCGACCTGATTACTCGAATTTGTCCGATCTGGAAAAAATCGGGTACAATCACAAAATTTATGTCCGCATTTAAAATTTGGACAACCGGTTATGCCCAAATTTAAATCCGGGTCGGGTTTGGACATTTGGGTTCGGGGTGTTCGCCTGTCCGGATTTTTGATCCATTTCGGGTTCAGACAAATTCGGACAATCGGACAGTCGGGTTCATATATCAGACAACTGCTTTTATCTGTAATTTTGGTCCAAAATCTCTAGAAAGTTTTGTAAAAACAACTTTAGACAATCGGGTTGGACTTTGAAAAATTGGGTACAGGTTTCGTCAGACAAAATTTCAGTCAGAATGGGAAAAATCATATCCCAAATTTGGACAACCGGATCCATGTCTGGGTTTGGCCAGAGTATCTAATTTATAATCCGAACATGGTTTGGGTATAAAGTTTTCGTCCCAATGTCCGATTTGTCCAGACCCAAATCGACCCAAACCTGATTTTTTGCCGGCCCTAGCCGCACACTCATGTATAAAAGGTTATGGGCATAGGGGATATCAGCATGCATATTTAAGGGTAGCAAAATTCCTTAATAAACCATTGGGTACTTCTATAGCTATGGAGTAGGGCAATGCATGGTTCTAATTTACCTTCCAATGGAAACAAACTCTTCGCAATTTAGAGGCAAGATTGCATGAATTTTCCTCCCGCCACAGTGGGATACTATGGCATTTTGGGTATAAGCCCGTTTCGGTGGTATACAACCTATGGCATGAACTAAATTGGAATTTTTTTTTCTAAGTGAACTTTCTTAAGTGCTACCAAGCATTTCTCGAAGTTCTAGATATGTGATTAGAAGCGCCTTCGTCCATCGTTTTGGCCTATCTTGGTAGACCCTAGTGAGGAGAGAATTTATGGGAATATGGATGAATAGATGATTCCACTGTCAAATGAAATTGGCTTGTGTTTAATTAGTTGAAATGTATCAAAGGGCCAGTAGATAAACTTTTGGGGATGATTTTTTTTCCCAAAAAAAAGAAATCCAATTGTTTTCCCAAATCTTTTGCGGATCTATTAGAGTCAGCCTTTTTGTAGGTAATGATACCTGCAAAAGTAAGACTGCTTACATTTGGATCTCCGTAAATCCTGTCTAAACGGGACCTGTACTGGGAGTTGTTATTGGTGGTGCTGGTGTTACATGAGCACGCCTTTGCTTAAGGCTACTAGGTCAGCGCCTTGGAAGGGATGAGGTGCGCATCAAGGATGCAGAGCTATATCTTCCTCCCTTTTCTTCTTTTTTTTTGGCCTTGTCTTTATCTTTTTTTTTTTCTTTTCCTTTCTTGGGACCTAAAAGTGAGCTATGATTGTACGGTAAGTTTGTGCTTTGGGGAACTGTGATAATAACATATCTTAAGGTTATTTGCATCGTTAGTTATTACATTGATGTCTTATCACTTTTTTAATGAATTTATCCAACTTGTTTCTCTGCAAAATATGCTTTGTGAAATGTCAAAGACTTTTAAAATTTTTTGCATAGAAGTGCGCCTTGCATCCATGATGCATGCACCTTCGCCTTGCGCCTCTGCGGGCCTCATGCTTTCTAAAAATAAGCTTAAAGCCATTAAATGCGATTTTCTTTGTTTCGGCAGGCATGTGAAGAACACTTTGTTGGCCTGTAACCGTTGAAAGAGGCTAATTGTGCTTTTTGGAAAATTTTTACATCGGGGAAGGCTTTTCTGTGCATTTTTTCGTAGAGAGGTTAATGGATTTAGATTTATGGGACATTAGTGATGTCTATAGTTTGAGAAGACTGATTAATGGAAATACGGATGAATAGATGATTCCACCATCATATGAAATTGTGCATTTGTTGTTTGAGAAGACTGGCCTGGCTAAGTGGTCATATAGCCTATAGTTTAATTCTTCTTGGTCCACACAGGATAGTTCTGATATCTGTAGACAGATTCCTGCAAGGCTCGGGAAGGGCTTTGGAGAAGACCTGTTTCAGTTGACGAGTTGTTGTGAGCATTATCCATTGATATGCGGCCCTTAATTGATGTTTATGGAAGCATGTATATTTTGAGAGAATCAGAATTTTTGTATGTGCTGTTAGTCATTTCATTTTTGGAGATTGGTAAAATGGACTTGTGTAGCCTTTAGTTCAATTCTTCATGATTCGCAGAGGATGGTTGTTGTATCTGTGACAGCTTCCTGCAAGGTCAGGGGATAGATTTCGAAGGAATCTGGTTAAAGTGACTTCTTCTTGTTATTATTACTACATTGAAATGTGGCGATAAGTTGATAGTTGAGGAAAGATATATATGGAGAGAATAACACTTTGTCCCTTTACCCCCTGATGTCAATCATTACACTTGATTCATCTTTCAGTTTATATGCCTATTTCATCATTTAGCATCATGAGATCTTTAGCGTTGGAATTCACCATCTGTATATTGCTGCAACTTTGTAGCTTATTCTTTAGCTTGACCATGCCTTCAAATTTTTTCATCCTATGCACATGACAGGTTGCAGGTCCTCCTTTGGTATGGCCATTGGAAGCATCTGTACTTTTAGTGTAGATGTCTCTCATTATCCTGGCATAAAAGACCCTGAAATCGAAAGAGTTTTTAAAGACTTCATGGCTGCAGACTGGGGGGAAGTCCCTGATGGTCTCATCAGTGAAGCATTAGAGGTGCTGTCTAAACCTACTGATGACAGCAGCGGCAAAGAGGTGTTGAAAAATGTTTTCCGTGCAGCTGAGGCAGTTGAAGAGTTCACCGGAACTCTTGAGACCTTAAAAATGGCACTTGATGACTGTGTTGGATTGAGTGGAGAGGTATCTTGATCTGCATGAAATTTTATGGGATATTTTTTATAACTTACTAATTTCCTAATGCCCGGCATTGTTTTGTGTAGAATGTGAAGCCCTTACCAGCAGATCTTGCTAGTGCATTGGTTGCAGCCTATGATCGCTATGTGAAGTACCTGGATTCATTTGGACCTGATGAAGTGTATCTGAAAAAGAAGGTAGAGACACAGCTGGGTACAAGGATGATACATTTAAAAATGAGGTGCAGCGGCCTTGGTTCTGAGTGGGGAAAGGTACAAAGTTCTATGCTTTTTTTCCCTAGATTTCTTAGTATTATGTAGGGTAGTTTTGTAGGGGACATATTTCTGCTGTCTGTGTTGATTTATTAGAGGTAATATGTAAACATAAGTATTGCTCATGAAAAATATTACTTGGTTAAATAAACTGGGCCTTCGGAAGAAACTTTTGACCTAAAACTGAAGTCAATTTGACCTGAATGACCTGGCAATGTTATGTCAAACCCAACATATTCTAAGTCGGCCTATTGGGGCAAAATACTCAAAATGTTAATTATGGAATGAAAAAGACATCGACTAAGAAAGAGGATTTGTTCTAGCTAAAATTTTATGTAGGTAAAAGAAAACCACCTTAATTTTTTTATTGCAATGTGACACCTAAACATTTATCATAATTACCAAAGTTGCAGCTTATTGTCCAATACTATTGATTTTTCCAATATGAGTCCTAAAATCATCCCTGTTTAGCATCACACCAATGAATTCTTCTTAATTCAAGTTTTAAATCACTTAAGAAATTACAGGAAATAAAATTAAATGTTTGTTTGTTCTTAAAAGCCATGGGTAAAGTCTCTATCTGTTTCCATATTTTTTTAAATAAGGGAAGAAACCTACTCCCTCGCCCCAAATTAGTTTTTGACAATTTTAATGGATTGAGTTAGGAGACTTGAAGTTGGGAGTTGATATCTAATTTATAGGAAAGGCAAATTATTCAGGCCACTGAATTTTTGAGCTGAACTCTTGTAATTTTGCAAACTATTGTTTTTGAATCTTATACTGATATTTGGAAAAGCTTATTGAAACTTTTTGTATGCAAAAACTAATTGTTAGTTCCCTTTGATATTTAATTTTTCTCTTGGCTTCTGACTTATTTTACACATTTAATTACTAGTTTATCATTCTTCTATAGGATTATCGTATTGTAAGATATTGAATGAGAGATATCTGCAGCCTGTAGGCAAGTAAGTTTGGCTTCGGATGCTATGAGGTGTTGGTTAATGAAATGGCTTATTGAAAGACACAAGAAAAAAATTTAGGATAAGTAGCACTTAATTGATGACATTGGCCAAATCAAAAAATTAAAAATAATGAGCTAAGAAATGACTGGTATGATGTTGCAGAAAGTGTTGAAATTATATTGGGAAAAAAAATACCAGTATTACCTGATAAGGTGTGATATTGAGAATTATGGTGAATGTTTAGGTGTGATATTGGAAAAATAAAAAGACTAAGGTAGTTTTCCATAACCCAATTAAAATTTTAGGTGGTTTACTTGAACCCCCCCCCCCCCCCCCGCCCAAAGCTTTTCCTATTCTTTGAGTTCTGTTTTATTTATGATGTCTGTCCCCTCACTCCCCCCATTAAAGGACAGTAGTATCATTCTCCTTTCTGTTGTGTCAATTTGGTACACAATATTCTGAGCAAATTTCCCCTCCCCTGGTTCGAAATGACCAATAGTTTCGGTTTTAATGCTCATACTGTTATTGCTCACCAGGAACAAACACATGCTTGTTAGGAAGTTTCCAATATCTATATTGTACATAATAGCTTGTTTTGTATCTATCCTCATTGAACTGCCATACGTATTTTAAATATTCTTTGTCATAGGTTATTAGGGGGTTCTTTGCATTTTGACACAGTGAGGTTTATGTTATTAATTTTCAAAGTCTATTTTTTGAAATAATTGTTTAGGAACCTTGCGTTAACATTTGTTCATCATTTAGTCCTTAAATGACCATTATGCCTTCCTATGTTATTTTCCACTTTCTTGAAAAGAAAAATAATCCATTCCTATCCTCCCGTACTCTACCACCTACCCATGCCAACCACCATCCTTCGTAGCACCTGTGGACTGCCCGGTGGCCGAAACGCCACCACAGGGTTGCTGGTCATGACCGCATCCATTGGTGGTGTTGGCATGCGGACCCTGACTTCACTCCACAACCCTCCATTGTTTTTCCTCCCTCCGCCATTCTTCTTCTTCCTCCTCCTCCTCCTCTTTACTCCCTCGCTTTTCTCTCTACTCTCTTAGCCGCGCAAATCATCGCTTTGTCATATCTAGGGGTACTTTCGTTGCTGCTATTTTATTTCTTTATATATGGTTGTAATTAAATATCCTCAAATTTCTGTGATGCCTTGTCAAGTTTTGGAGATGAATTAAGCATATGTTCAGTTAGGATGAAAAGCAAAGAGGTTCTCGGGTTTGTGTAATTTATTTGTTAAGTAGGTGGTTGTCTAATTATTTGGTGAATTTGGTGAGGATGAGTTTCAGCTTGGATGATCCAGCTGTACATTTGTGTTTTCAACGAAAATGCCCTCTCTTTAGCCCCAAAGCCCCTGCTTTAGCTTCTTATTCTCTCTCCACGTCACCACTTTGTACAGATCCAACCAGGTGCAACTTTCCTTCCTGAGTTCCCTCCCTTCATGTATTTCTGACTTCTCCCTTCCTTCTTGTCCTTGGAATACATGATTGAAGTTTGCTTTGTGGTGAATATTCATGATTTTGGTGTTTTCTATGTAAGTTTGAGAGAATTTTGAGGTGTAGAAGGCTCCTTGGAGGGAATGATACACAACATAGTTCTTAATTGTTTTCTCAAGAACAACCCTTTTGTTTGGTGCCGTGCTCTTCTTTTGCGATCTCTGTCTGTTGATTTCGTGGGATTGGTTTTTCAGATTTGGTTACAGATAGACTTGTCCCTTGGAATCTTTTGTTGTCTTTGTCTTCATAATGATGTTGATGGGTTGAAGTAGAATTAAAGGAGCAGCTTCCATGGTTGGGAGAGGGCAGGGAGAGAGAAAGGTGAGAGAGAAAAGAGGAGGAGGAGGAAGAGGAAGGAAGAAGGGCGAGGAAGGAGAGAGAATGGAGGGAGTGTGAAGGGAGAGGGGGTGTTTTCCCGCATTCCAACACCACTATTGGACTTGCCAGTGGCTGGTGACCACATGGCGGGGTTTTCAGCCGCCCATAGTTTGCCGGTGGTGCGAAGGGTGGCAGCTGGGTTCGGTGTGAGGTGGTGAAAAGGCTGGGGGAGAGGGGATGGGTTGATTATGGTTCTTTTTTCTTTTTAAATGAAAAAATAACATAAGAAAGACATAATGGTCATTGTAGGACTAAATGATGAAATACATGTCAAGATGAGAAAGTAATGAGGGTTTGAAAATTATTGACGTAAAACTCAGAATATCAAAATGTAAAGAACCCGTTACAAGGGGTAAATGATGATCTCTGCAACAATGTGGACCTATAAATTTAATAATAAGAAGAAAAGGATAAATATCAAAGAGGGCCCTGGATGGATTTAGTAATTCAAGCAACAGAACCTGTGAACAATCTTTCAATTTTCAACGTATGAATGATGAAAAGGCATTTAAAAAAAATCCCTGCTAGTCTATTCTAATTTTGTTTTGTTGCGAACTCATCTTCTGATATTCCTTCTCTCTTCTTAGCAAAGACCTCTATATCTTGGGTATTTTTGTTTTTGCAATGCATTTTTTATATTTTGTTAGAGACGATTGACAGATATCATGCACTGTTAAAATTGAAGAAAGATACTAAAAGAAAATAATATTGATTATCCTAGTTAACCAATTTGGTGAACCCGCAACTCAAAAATTTTGATATACTATGGGGAAATCTGACTGTAGGAGCTTATACTTTACTCTTGCCTTTGGATCTCATCACAACCCATGGGCATTGAAACAACAAGCCTTCTTAAGCCCTGTTGGTTACAGGGGAAGAAAAAGAGGTGGCAATGTGAATCCCTGCCGGCCATGCCTGTGATTTGTTAAAATGGGTGGTTTTTGATATGTAAAGACAAAGATTTCATGAAGGGGGAAATGGAGAGACTGATGTGGTGACTGGAGGGAGGGAGCAGAGGGATGGGGCGTGTGATGGGAAGACTTGAGATCTACTTGGCTTTGAAGGAAACTAAATTGTGACGGTTATGCAAAACAAAGGAATTCGAGCCCCCAATTGTGCTACAAGTGAGATAACATGGTGCTACATATATATAAAGGTCACTGTACCCAATTACTTTATTTGCATTGGCTTCTATGGTACATGAGACCTTGATACATATGTGCAACTATATTCCACATGTAATAACTTTTTTTTTTTTCCGTCTATTGGGTAATACAAGAGATTTGAGTGCTATATATAATGAATGTTAGTTTGTTTAGCTAATTGCAGAGTCTTGGATGTGTTCTTGCCTTACCTGCCTAAAGATACAATATGTAAAGTGTTGTTTAAAGGAAGTACAATGTTCTATTATCGAAGTAACTTCTATTGGCTTGCCAGCTCCTTTGTTAGGTAGTGCGATTATCTTTGAGTTGTGCATCCAAATTTCAATTGTGGTCTATGTGTATTAATAAGCCAGCTCTAGTGCCTTCTCTATTCCGATGGCTGCTGCAATTGTTCTCGATCTGGATTTGGTTTGCTCCTGATACATTATTAGATTCGATTGTCCATTTCGCGCTTGGATGGCAATACCTGTCCAAAGCTCTTTTTGATCATGTGCTTGCTGTGTGAATGATTATGATTATGGGTCCCAGTTGATCATGCCCCCATGCCATAATGAACTCTTTGTGTGGACTGTGTGGGGGTTGATGTTGTCTGTCGGTCTTGTAAGTCATGCTCTCTGAGACTCATTAGTGTGCGTAGGTTGTGTTGTAATATGTCTACTAGTTTGGATAGATTCCTTGTATAATACTTTATTTTGGAAGCACCAGTTACTCCATACGATCACCATATGACCGCCGCAAATATATTTTTTCCTATATCATCTAAGGTGCGGTGCAGGTGAAGTAGTAATGTCCAATCACTAATCCATTGAGTTCATGGCACATTAGGATTTGAGTCTACCCTAAGTGATTGTGGTGAAGCCCACCAAATTAACTTAGCGAAATAGCATTCTCTAAAAAGATGTACCGTCTTTTCAGCGTTTTCGCAAAGTGGGCAGTCATGCGTTTCTTATGTTACGAATACATCTATTTCGTCCAGTGGTGCATCATAATACATATTCCATAGAAGGATTTTCCAGCGGGTCGGGATCCGAGCAGTCCATAAGATCTGCCATACGTTGGGTGTTTTAGGGTCAGACTCTAGCATGTTTCTATTCTTGAGCCATTTATATCCGGACTTGGCATTGTACTCTCCATTGCACCTTAGGGACCAATATAGTTCATCTTGTTTGTGTGTTGGTCTAATTTGATGTGAAAGTATATTCCAAACTACTTTGCAGGGGAACAAATGTGTTAGGGTTTTCAGGTCCCATCCTGTGTGTGATGTATTGAACAATTCAGCTACAGGTCGATCTATCCAGGATTGTACCTAGGGTCTTAATCATATTACATGTTCATGACACCACCTGTCTTCAAGCACTCGAGCTGTGCGCCAATTTCGAATTTGCCATCTCAGGGCTTCTTTGAATTTGGAAGCTGCTGTGACTAATCCTTTGCGTCCCCACGAGGCATTATTCTCTTTGCAATCATAGTATGCAGTATTAACCGGAGAGTGAGTTCTATATTTGTCGCGATATAGTTGTGCAAGTAATAGTTGAGGTTTTCAGTGGATTTGCCACGCTTGTCGCATTAGTAATGCCTGATTCCATTTCGTCAGCTCCCATATTCCTAGGCCTCCTTGTTCGTGCGTTTGTTGGCATTGTTCTTTTTTAAGCCAGTGGACCGGGGGGGGGGAGGTTTTCTTTGGAGTTTGACCAAAAGAAGGCCATGACCAAAGCTGTGATTTTTTTGAAAGTGCTTGCCGGGGCTTGATATATCGAGAGTATATGGTTGGCATAGTGCCCCAATTACATTATTGATGCGCAGTAAGCGATTGGTCGGGGAGAGGAACTTGGTCTTCCCTCCTTGGAGTTTTCTCTGGACTTTTTCAATTAGGAAATTGAATTCACTTACTTCAGAGTTGTCGAGTACCACTGACACTCCAAGATATTTCCTAAATGCAGAGGTAGTGTTCATGCTGAAGATATCTCGTAGCTGAGTCTTGTGCGCCTCCCTTGCATTGGGGGAGATAAACATAAATGATTTAGCCGTATTGATAGTCCCGCCTGATACTTGACAGAACTCCTCGATGATTTGTTGCATGTTTTGGCATTGCTGTTGGTGTATGGTTGTGAAGAAGATTGCATCGTCGGCGAACAGGAGGGGATTGATAGGTGGGCTGACTCTTGAAACTTTAACGGCTGGACATTCCTGTTGTTCTTGGACCAGTAAATTTGAGAGGACTTCTATGTACGGTATGAAAATATAGGGCGATAGAGGGTCACGTTGTTGTGTACTTGCTGCTGGCTTAAAAACGGATGACGGCTTTCCGTTGATTAAAATAGAATATGAAACAGTGGTGATGCATTCTATAATTAGAGAGGTCCAAACTTCAGGGAATCCTGCCATAATACTACTTCAATGAAATCGCATTTCAAGCGGTCATAGGCTTTGTTGAGGTATAGCTGCAACTGGGGTTTCCTCGTCGTTTATGTTTAATAAAGTGAAGAAGTTCATGGACAAGTAGGCAGCTGTCTCCTATTAGTCGTCCTGGGACAAATGCATTTTGGAATGGCCCAATTAAGGAGGGCATTTTCTTCTTTAGGTGATTGGTGATGCATTTTGATATCCCTTTGTAGACAACGTTACTCATCGGGCGGTATTGGCTGAAGGAGTCTGGGTTAGTAATTTTAGGAATTAGGTATATGAAGCTATGGTTGATTGGCTAGAGTAGCCTGCCTGAGTGAAGTGTTTTGAGGATTGTTTTGGTCACATTGTTGCCAATGATATCCCATAATTTGTGATGGAAGATTGCAAGAATGCTGTCCGGTTCCGGAGATTTCCATCCATTCATATCAAAGATAGTTGATCTTACCCCCTCTTCCGTTAAAGGTTGTGATAGCCACTCTATATCCTCCTGTGTGAGCTGTTTTCTGAATCGTGATACCACATGTAACAGTTTTGTTTGGTGTCGCTACCATTGTTGATTTTGGAGGGGCAATATAATTGTTGAAACTACTTCACAGTATGAGAAGTTAACTCCTGCTGATCATCAATCCATTGGCCATCTTCCGCTTTACAGCCCCGAATACGGTTCCGAGATGCCCTCTCTGTTGCATAATTGAAGAAAAACTTGGTCATGTTGTCTCCTAGTACATCCTACTTTAGTTTGCTCTGTTGTTTCCAGTAGGTATTTAAATCCTGGATATTAAGATGAAGGCGTTCCATAGATCTACAGTACTGTGATATAGAGGCAGGGTTGAGATTCTACAGTACTGTGATATAGAGGCAGGGTTCAGATTTTCTTGGACTAGTTCTTGGAGAGTGCTTTCACTCTTACTCCATAGTTTCTCCCATATCTCAAGTTTTTCTTGTCTTCTTTGTAAGCAACATTCCATTTCTTGCTACTTTTGAGTTTTTGAACGTGTTGATACATAAAGGAGCCTTGGTATGTTGTTTGCCATGTTAGGTGGATGCCTTAATCTTGCTTTGGAAAAGGGCCCATGCTTCCATTCGATAAGGTTTGCCTTTTATTATTTTACGAGCCTGAATTTGAAGTAAAATGGGTCCATGGTTCGAATAAAGGGTTGGGAAATTGATGAGATTTGAGTTTTTGTATGGTTGTTTCCACTCTATTGTGCAATAAGCTCTGTTTAATCTTTCAAAGATGAGATTTCCATCGAATTGTTTGTTACTCCAAGTAAATTGCGGTCCTGTGAAATGGTATATCGATTAAGCCCATATTCATCTTCCAGTATGTAAATTCCTCTCATCCTCGAATTTTTTTGCTACCTCCCAACTTGTCAATATGGAATTCAACTTGATTAAAGTCTCCCATTAAGAGTGTTGGTAGGCTTAATTCATACATATATGATTGGATTGCCTCCCAAACAGTAGGTTGATTGCGGAGATTGTGTGCACCATACACAAAACATATAGCCCATACTTTATCATACATAGCTTTACTACGACACCATACATAATTTTTACAACTATTTAACACATCCAAAATGATATAAGATTTCCATCCAAGCCATATTCCTCCTGCTTGCCTGTAAGGCTCCATCCCTATTGTATTAGGGTAACCCAAAACTTGGAGTTTTGTACGAGCCTTTCGTACATCATATTTAGTTTCAAACAGACATGGTATATCAGGTTGATATAGGCGGACAAACAAAAAACGTAAACTGTAGGGTCGTCTGCGTCGCTTCCTAAACCTCTACAGTTCCATGTATAGATCTTCATGGCTCCCGCGGAGGCTGAGTCGGGGCAGCCTCCGACACTCCCCTTTTTGACTCAACCTGAAACGTTAAGTCAGCAAAAGGCATACTAGGTGGGGTAGAGTGGGGGGTTTGTATGTGATGATCATGAGTAACTTTACGTTTTTTCTTCATATGGTTAACTGTTAGTTCCTGATCAATTGTATGATTATGATAGTAACATGATGTGATTATATGGAGGGGAGTATGTGATGGTATCTCACCTGAGTCCTGCATTGCTCATGTCCTTTTTGCTTCGCCTTGGTGGTGTGATGGGTTCTGGCTGTGGATGGCTGTCGAGAGGTCGGCTGGGCTGGCAGGCCCAATACCACCGTTCTGTAATTCTTTTCCAAGCTGCCCAGTTCAGTTTCATACCTCGTTTGTTCTATCACTATGGGCCAGCGCATGATGGGCATTTCCAGTTGGTGTATGTAGTGTAGAGAGCATGCTTCAAAGTCATGGGTGCCTGTTGTTGGCATATGCTCAATTTTGATCCTTTTGGGCTTCATTTCAGGGTAGGAGGGGTTGTGGATGTCATCAATAATCCCTTTAGTCGAGTGTTGTTCCTGTGGTAAGAAAGAGGTTGGAAGTACTGTGTGCTCGCCCAAATTTCGTGAGTATGTAGTAGCGAATTTGAGGACCTCTGTTTGGATAGACGCGTGTCCTTGGGGGCCATGTTTGGTCAGTGTTCATGCAAGGATTTACTCTTATATCCTTGCCTCGATGTAGCCGAATGACTAGAATTAGAGCATGCCCGAGGAGCACCCGTTGGGTAGCTTGGGCGAGGGGCCCCTTGTGAGAGTGCCAGCTGACCACTAAAGGGGCCAGTACCACCATTGCTTGAATTGCTAGAAGTATCACCATCTGTGGGACCCTTGCCATATCCATAGACAAGAGCCGGACCATGATCACGTGAGCCCGGTTCTAGTAAACCCACACGGGAAGTTAGGAAATGTGGGGTATTTGGAAAGGCTCGGATTTGATTTGAAAAGTAGCTTCGTCTAAAGCTTCGTACTAAAGGGACACGGGAGCTATGACTGTTAGAACCCCATTTCAACCTCTTATTTCTTAGAGCATAGTAACGGTGAGCATAATGAGGGAATATTACAAAGCATGCTTCCCTATAATAGTTTCATAACATGGTCAAACCCTCACAGTTTGAAATTGTATTTGAGTGCTCTCTGCTTCTGTCCTTTGGACAAGTAAGTAGACAGCGGTTTTTAATCTAGGGTCCAATTGAAAGATTCTCTATGCAATTTGGGGGTTAGGTTATTACATCTTCTTCCCTTGCCAAACCCCCCCCCCCCCCCCCAAAAAAAAAATCCTGCCTAAAGGGAATGCTCAGGGCTTGGCTTTGGGTTTGGATTTGAATATGCCGGCTGTAATCCTTGAAATAACATCTGCAAGATGCAGATGTCAAGATTCTGCAGCTGTGCTACTTTTTTGTTTTATGCACTCTGTAGCTCACTTCTTTTATGTCATCTTCCTCTTGCATGCATACGATGGCACAAGTGTTGATTAGGCCTCCCTTAGCTCATGAGACTACTAAAGCCTAGACCTCAAAATTTGGTTCGAGAACCCAAAAAAACCTTAGCTTCTTTTAGATGGGAATTTTTATGAAAAGCTGTCAAGATTCAAGTTCAGAATCCCAAGTTGCTTACCATATGTTCAAGAAAGGAACATTGCTCTAAACACAAGCTTACTGGGTTGGGTTGATGTTCTCTATTTGGGGACTTTTCCTTGAATAATTATTGCAAACCCTAATTTCATATTACGATACAGATTTCTTTGTTCTTATGATCTTACCCTTTTTAATCTCACTTACAGGTCACAGTCCTTGGAACCTCTGGAATCTCTGGTTCATATGTTGAGCAAAGAGCACCATAAATGCGAAGTTCTTGGATTAGCTTCTACTCGGATTTTGAAGGCTTGGAAAATGGATTATGTTCATCCTGGATAAATAGAATGTATAGTTTGCTGTTGCATAGCACTTGGAATAAAGAGCTGAAATGTTGGTTGCAGGGAAAGAGGAGGCCTATTGTCAATGCATTTTCTTGTCCCATTTCCTGAGAACAATGTTACAGGTGGAAAAATGTGCAATGCTGATGGGATCTATCCTGTGAACAGATTTGTGGTGTTTAATGAATGAAGTTCTGTTGTGGCCGTCCTCTTTTTATTCTGCCTGTTTAGTTTGGTTTGCTGCTTTATAAATTTTATTGCTCGTAGCTGAGTTGATATTTCCATTTATTTGTTACTGCGTAACTTTCACCCACATGCACTCTAAGTCTCTTTGTATTGCATTGTACCTTCATTCTATGTGGAGGCTTGGCGTTCGGCAAGTTCTTGTATAATAGACTGGTTTTATTGTAGCACCGTAGGACAAATACCATTTTTTTTGTTGTTGTTGTCCTTTTCTTGAAAGGGAAAGACATACTATAATGGGTCACTTGTATGATTTAACATCTAACTGTCGATTATGTTGGAGAAGACAATTCGTCAAAGATAATAAATTTAACCGAGCAAATGGCATGCATGTAGTAAAATTCTTCACGACTTTCAGTTAGCTAGCAAATGGTGGGTATATCTATTGAGTTCATCACATTAATTTTCTTAACTGAAAGCCACCTTGTCCTTGTTCATCGATATGAAAGGGGCATGATTGCTTGGAACAAGAAATTTAGGGATGTGCCAATCGCAATGCACCACCTATGCATGTAGGTCCATTATTTTGACGACATGTCCAACCTAACAAAGTGGAGTACTTACGCATATTTTAAGCCAATGTGGCATATGTTGTTCAATATTTACATGAACCAATACGTGCCACGTTTTTCTTTATGAGGCTAGCTAATATGCGAAACATTAAGGTACCTCAAAATGCATATAAAAGTTGTGGTACTTTCAAAAAGACTATCAAAAGCTAAAGTATCTTATTTTGAATGCTGACTCAAACTCCTAAAAAGAAAAAGAAAAACAGTTTAGTTTGATTGTATACAATGCTCTTTGTTGTGAATACCTCTTCTACTGGATGGGTTTTGAAACATTGGAGCAGTCTAACTTGGAATTTTGTTGGTAACCTTTCATGCAATTCGGACACTTGTATCTACATGGTACATATCAACAAGGAAAATAAGGAGTTTTCACAACTGACACTTGAATTTCATCTATATTGCCCTTTTGTCTTTCTTTACAAAAATGAAAAAAAGGACCATATTCCAGCATAATAGATATTGGGAGGGTATGGATAAAGTATACCTATTCTCACATTTTACCTAGGAAAATTTTAACCCAACCATTACCCAACCCATGTCGTTTAATATTCATATGAATACTACCCATATGGGTATCATTGATGGGCATCTATGAGTTTATATATTTACTACCAAATATTCATGACTACGAGTAAGACACGACGTAGGTCTCCGAAATTTAGGAGGAAAATTCAATGTCAATGGTTTGGATGGATGCTTAACTATCCAAAGGGAAAGATCTAAAGAAACTCAGACACAAATTTTGAGTTCCAAATTTTTTCATCATGTTAATGTTTATCTTTGCTACAATAATTTAATTAAATTTTTTGCTACTAAAACAATTCAATTGACTTTTTAAGCAGTTAAAACAATTTTAATAGTTTGGATAGGAACTTGATCATCTGACAGGAAAGGTTTTCAAGTATGAATTTTGAGCTACAAGTTCTTGCATTTGGTTAATATTTCTATCCGCTATGACATTTGTCATAAATGTCAACTAAAAAGCTGTTGTGGAAAAAAATATCGACCAAATAAATGCATATTAAGCTCAAAGTATAAATTTGAACTTATTTTAATATTTTTGATCTGATAACTAAGTTTACAACCAAATCATTGAAATTGTTTTATTGGTAGAAATGTAAGTTGAATTGTTTAAGTGACGAAAATATCGACTGTCGTGGCTGAGATAAATATTAACCATATGAAAGAATGTTGAGTTCAAAATTTAGATTTAAACTTCTTTTAATCTTTCCCATAGGATAATCAGGTTTCGATTCGAACGGTTGAAATTCGATTTTGCTCCTAAATCCTAATCAATCTTATCATCAAGTGAGAGATTGAAAGAGTGGCTCATTGTTGTTTTAATTATTACACAATGGTATTATTGTCTTTTCAGTCTTCATTATTTTGTATATGGACACTCTCCTATATGTCGAATACCCACCTTAGCCATCGGTAATTACATATCCTGTATCCATTATCCATTCTTAATGCGTATTAGGTGGGTAAGGTTGGGTACACATTTAATTGGTACAAATTCGCACCCCTATATTCCAGTTACCAAAAATACTTGGCTGTGCTGGTGGGTAATCTAAACAGGTGATGTTGTTCTTGGTAAAGTAAAATCCGGAATGTCTGAATGACAAATTCTGGATAACTTCTATCAGTATATTTTGAACTTAGTAACCCCGCTCAATTGGATCAACGACTAGCCCTGTTTAGAAGTAAGACAATTGTGTGGTATTAAGCTCAGACAACTGCTGCTTGTCCTGCAGCTACCACAAAAAATAGGTACAGTACAATCCAAATGCAAGATTTGAAGGAATGAGTTCTACAGGCTTTACGCCACTTATTTCGGAGGTAGGCTCAACCAAGACTGAGGGAAATTCCTATGAACACCGTAGCACTTGGGAACTCGACTAATAGTACATGTTACATTGGTTTTCTTTCAGTCAGATTTCAATCAATACCGCCTTAAAATGATTACTACTGTCTTGTATCAACTTGCACTGCCATGCATTCACTAAAGAAACTTAATCCTTGGAGCATTAATATTTTATGTTTTTTATTTCTAAACGTAAAACAGTACACATTGTGGTGCACCAGTACAGAAACCAATTAGTCCCATTCCAATAAAAAAACCAGTACAGTATTAAGACCTCCAAATGTGATCTCAGTGCATTCTGACAACTTTAGCTGTGCCTTTACACCACGTCCAAGATTCGGAAGGCGATTTAGGCAGGGGCGGAAGCAGCAACACCTTCCGGCAAAGCCCAAATGGCCAGCCCTCACAATAGCAGAATTCCTGGATGATTGCACGCCTCCGAATCTCAGAACTGTCCAAGAAGCCCTCCCATGCCCACCACTTGCTTTCATGAAAATCCATGTCTTTCACACTTGAGCAGTGTGAGAAATTGGTCTTCACTGAGAAAAAAGCCTCGCTATCAGCAGCAGCACAGCTTGAGCAGAGGGAAAAGTGGCTCTGAACTGACATAAAATCCTCTGGCTCTTCATCTTCGTGCTTGCTTGTGGTGCTTTTTCTTCGTAGTCTTGCTTCCATTGCTCCTGCCTGGATCATTGACATAACCTCCTGCAATGCATAGTATCCAAACAAAATGAGTAACTAAACACAACCAGCAAAGCTTGACACGACATTGCCCATAACATGAATTCAATCTGAAATTACTTTGGGAAACATGAATTAACACCGACCATTACTACAACCTCTCATGCAGGGTACCCAACAAAATGAGTAACTAACCAAATGCTGAGACTAGACCTGAAGTCAACACGCTTTGGCTGTTTTCTATAAATATCTGCCATTTAAGTGTTTTATGTAGCTACGATTATTAATGGGGCGACCCAACTTGACCTGAAATTGGGGGAGGGGGTCTAAAGAATGGGAAGGAAATGAAACATATAAAAGCTAGCTGTTTCATTACTTCCTCTACATCATCAAAGTCACTGGTGGGAGTCTCGTCTTCTGCGCTTGAGGAAGATAGACTCCTCTGCTTGCAAGGATGGCAGTGGGAGAATGCATCCTTCACAGCTGTACAGAAGAATCTGCATTTTTTTGAGGGATTTGGTGAGTTTTCTGGGCACAAAATTGCCATCTCCACTATTCTCTCCTTCTCTGATGAAGTGGTGGAGCTACATACTCAGATGTGTATATACAAATAATAAGGCAGTGCTACATACACAGCCTTTCAGATGTTGAAATGAAACTGCAAACTAAATTCTAAGTTTGCTATCCTTTAGGGTAAAGACAGGTATTTAATGAAAAGGATTTGATAATGAAAAATACCATTTTCAAGACCATTTAATGTGAAACGTAACATTCTAAAGTTCCAGAAGGCATTTTTAACAGGTTTCCTGGCACTGTTACTTTAGAGGTGGGTTGAAGATGTGCAGTTTTCACCTCTGACTTCAACTTAAAGTTAATGATGTATTAAGACATGGTACCTAACAACTAATTTATATTTGAAAAGGTTTCTTTGAATGCTAATGAATTTATGTAGAGCTATTATAAGTTCAACTGTTCAAGGAATCTTTTACGTTCCTTTTTCTAAGCTCACTTTTTCTGTTTCAGTTTTTAAGGATAAATAAAATCAAAATAAGTTAATTCGTCCAATTTTCTACTAGATAAGGTCAGAATGTCTGTGACAAGTTTAAACACTAATTCTAGTTGGATCGGTCTGGTTCCTTGAATCCAAGGACGCCAAAATATAGAACCAAGAACTAAGAAAATGAAAGGGAAGGCATCAGAGAAATGAATATTGACTAGCATCCTTGTCTAACCTGGGAGCGGTCAGCCAGACATCTAATGAATTCCACTTATTGTGTTGAACAGTGTTCTATAATCGGCCCATGATCCCTGGGTGCCCAACATCTCCTTGGGCTGATCTCGTACATGTTAAGCAATAAAAGTAAAAATGACGAACAAATTCAAAAACTAATTGGTTTTAATCATATCAGTAGTCCGTCATCGGAAAATCTAGTTTCCCATAAATAGAGAAAACTATGTTGAAACAGAAGATGTCATGAATATTACTTCAGAAGGCAGTGGGAGCAACAGCTATAAATATTGTTTGGTGAAAATGAGTCGCCACCATCAAAATTGCCAAGTTGACCAAGTGTTAAATCAGAGTGACTGGAGCTTTTCAGGAGCACTAAGATCAACATGCTTTTTCAGAAGATCATCAACAGAAATTGAAAACATTGTTTTGCTTAATATGTAAGTATAAACCCTCACTTTACTTCGTTTTCCCCCTATTTGAGTCCGGGGAATGGTTGAAATGAGGGTTTAAATACAAATGTCCATTTTTTCTTTTTTTTCCCTTCGCTAATTATGTCTGATAACCCAGATGTAGTTCACCCCATGCAAATTAAGTTATACCAGAGGTTGAATGAACCATGTAATAGTTTTTAATAGATTTTGACTAGTTTACCCCTGGCTATTGAAATGGGAATATAATAAGTAGCTAAGTAGAATATAAGATTCGAAATTTACGAAAGTAAAAAATTTACAGTAGAATTCTCCCAGCACAAGAAATCAGTCAAAATCGTTTAATTGTTCCAAAGATCATCTTATCAAAAGGCAATACTACTACAAGATTCTCAAAGCTAGGTATATTTTTTAATCACGGATGTCCTTGCACCCCCTGCCTTCACAATAGTTATGTACAAATAAGAATACGACCAACTCAACCGATGAAGATTATACAGAACCACAGGAGACCATCTCAGGACAATCAACCTTTAAGGTCAAATGGATCGGACCAAGGATCTTGAACCAGAGGACCAAGAAATACATTCAAGCAAGAAAACCCCATTTTTGACAGCTTCATTTCTTGGATTCGGCCAGAAGTATCCAACATTGGCGTTTATCCACCTGTGTAACTCCATATTTTCTGAAAGGCTTGGGGTTTGCGGACTCAGATGAAGTGTTTGAGAATTTATACCAAGTTAAAGTGTAAAAATCTGTGACAATGGTACAAGTACTGTAGTTACAAAAAAAAATGGTACAAGTACTGTAGTCCCCACAGTTGCACCTTCAAATTCACACCAGCAATTTGCCAACAAATAGTTCAGGGGAGAAAATTCACCCGCATAAACAGCAACATTTATTCAGATATGCAGACATAAAAGAAGTAAGCCACATGATGCATATTACATACAGGAAGCATCAATCATTATACGAGCATCATGAGACTCATATATATGCGAAGCAGAAAACATAGTTTCCAACATATACAGGTTCAATGTCCACCTCCTTAATTATATACAAGAAGATTCTAAAGATCCTTACTTGCTCTAGGAATCCTTAATGCTCAATATATATTAAATATCCTCAAATGTAGACGGCTAATAATCAGATGCAGAATTCCGAACTGGAACTCAAGCTCAGGAACCAAGTACAAGTAACAGACTTAATCCATAAGGTACTGAAATTTTGGTAAAGAAAACAATGAGTTATCGCTTATGATCACAGGTATATGACAAGCAGGAAGCAGTTGAGAAATGTTGAACACTCCGCTGATTACCAGAAGTTTTCATACTTCATCCTTGTCGTTTCTTCTGAGGCAAGATGAGCAAGAGCTGTTTCGGCAGCTGATGTTAATCCAAGTATGAAAGAAACCATTTAAAAGGGCAAATGTACAACTAAGCTTTACAGATTGGGATGGCAAAGGAAAATCAGCTCAAAGCCATGTACAAATCATGGTCCAGACATAATGTTCTCCTGAAATGATCATCAAAACTATCCAAAAGCACATTAAGACTGGGCTTAGCACCAATGAGCATAACCCATAATATCAGTTTTTTAGTTGCTGTCCCAATAGAGACATCAGGGCCTGAATTTTGGCAACAGCATCAGGTTGATCAGGCGGGCATTTAGAAAGAGAGATGCTCAATGATTGCAGGCCTTCGTCGAATTTGCCCTCAGACAACGCTTCACATCCCAGCTTGTAAGCTTCCTCCGCTATCTGAGCATCATAAAAAGAACCTCCAGTTTGATCCGAGCTCTTATCCCTTGATGGGGATGGAGGTGGTGGGTTAAGGAGGGCACAAGCTCGGGCATATTCTAAAGCAGCTATTGCTGCATTTATCTCAGCCATTAGAGCATCAGGTGATGCCGGCAGGAATTTCAAGCTATCAAACACACTCCAATGGGCACTTCGATCTTTAGAACCCATGTCAAGTGCAAATTCCAGTATCCAAAGTTACAATTTGCATGAAACCCTTTTGATCACACTTCAATTAGTGACCTTGTAATAATAGAATATCAGATCCACAGATGCAATCAACTTCCTAAACGTTCAATTTTCCCCCAAAAGGTTAATAATTCTTGCTCCTTCGATATTCTGCCTGCTATAAACACGAACAAGTACACATCAGTATGAAAACTGAAACAACCAAGTGCACATACATCAACAATTAGCCAGGAAGATCATAGTGAAGCAGGTATATTCCACTTGATTAGGAATATCAGAAGCAATCCTTTTATGGTTTATAGATAGACGAAAAGGTTAATCTAAACAATCCAGAATCCTAGAACCCAACCAACCACATAAACCAATTTGCAAGAAATGCTGAACTCCCCAATTTGGCACTCGATAAGAACATACGCTTTACTCCAATTCTATGAAAACTATACACACAAACCCAATGAATTCTTTGTCTAGCGGTTAATACTAAGCCCTCAATACATTAGGTCTTACGTCAACTGTACCGACTGGAATTGAAAACAAATGGCAATATACCAAGAACCCTGGCAACTTCAGAACCCAAAATCCCCAAGGCCGTTATTCACTTCTAATAAGACACAGATTTAGGGCACACCCAGTTAAGAAAAACCCTTTTTTTTGGGGGGGGGGGGGGGAGAAATCAATTATCAGATCAGATGTCAAAGACTTTTTTTTTTTTGTGGTGGGAGAGGGGACTGTTCTTGAATGGAAAGAGAGAGAGAGAGAGAGAGAGAGAGAGAGAGAGAGGCAGAGGCATACCATCAGAGCTAGAAAGCTGAGATGAACTGAGTAGGCAGCGTGTGTGGCTTAGAGAAAGATAGAGAGAGGTGGCGTTAAATTGAGTTCTTGACTGGAAAAAATGGGTAGTTTCAGGAGTAGGACGTGCGCCCACTGGGAGTCCAAATGAAGATTGAAGCATCACCACCGAATTTACAAATTTGGGAAAATTACAGGGGGCGCATTCATTAATTTGGCTTCACTCAGTTCATTTCTTTTTCAACAAAATGGTGTTACGTTTGGAGGGAAATGCAAATTGGTGAAAAAACAAAGAGAAGTTTAATTATCAAAATATCCTTAATGAAAATATACTCCATCTCTCTATCTGATGGGGTTACTTTATCTCTCTATCAAAATTTGGAACCAACATAAGCTTGCATTATACGCTCAATGCTCAAAATCGAGGGTTTGAGCGTAGTGCATTGATGCTCTCTCTTTCTCTCTCTCTCTCAATCTCTCTCTATAGTTGAATGTACTCCTAAATTGTGTGCTTGTGAGCAATTGTGCTTCAAAATTGAGGGAAATCTAGGCCTAATTTGTTGAAGGAAGCTCAGTTGTGGGAGCAGAATTGATGTGTAGGGTGATTGGGAAGCTAGTGGATGGATAAAGTGATACGGTAGTCGGTGTTGTGACGTCTAGTACAAATGGATGGAGACGGTGCTGTTATGGGAGGCAGTGGTGGCGGGAGAGAGGTAGTTGTTTATGTGTTATGGGGGATGAGTTGGAAGATGGTGGAGATGGAGGAGTAACATATGAGTTGGTGCACCCGATTGAGACACACGACATGAGAACAGTTAATGCTAAGGCAGCAAGTGGTTGATGGGGATGACCTTGATGACGAATATGACCGACGCATATTACCCCCCACTAATGGGAGACAACCGGGTAGGCTAGCGTCGAAGCGCAGGGAGTCAAAAATGCAGGGGATAAAGTCTCGGAGGTGCTCTAAATGCGGCGAAATTGGACACACGAGGCGCACCTGTCGCAATTCCCATTCCGACTTTGATGCCAACTACGAAGGTGATGTTGTGGAGGTTGAAGATTTGTTGGTTGGTTCGTACGTTCCAGGTCGTTGAAGCACATGAGGTTGCAATCCACAGTTCTTCGCAATTCACAGACAAGTACGTCCTCGCAACATGGTAATGGTTCAGACATCGTTTGAAACTGTGGTGTACGCTTTGTGTTGTGCTCATACTGGTTTGTCAGCTGTGACCCCACCCCCACCCCTGTTTGTGGGTTAATGATGAGGTACAATTTTGTATGTTCCGTGCTGTCAAGTAACCTAGCATGTTTACCCGGCAGGAGGCAAATGTCCACCATAGTAAACCATGGTCTGCAATCGATAAGCCCATGGGGAACTGACATACTGCAGCCTTGGCACTTTGGCATTCTGCTTATACTGGCTTCTGAGTTGTCACCACATCCTCACCCCTATTTGTATTTTAATGTGCAAGTACATTGGTGCATGTGCATGGAGGCTGGCATGTTTGCCCCTGTTTGTGTGTTAATGATGAAGTTTTGCATGTTCCGTGCTATCAGGTAGCCTGGCATGTTTACCTGCCAGAAGACAGATGTTCACCGTGGTAAACCATGGTCTGCAACCGGTAAACCCATGGGGAACTAACAGACTGCAGACGTAGAACTTTGGCATTATGCTCATACTGGCTTCTGGATTGTCACCACACCCCCACCCCTATTTGTATTTTAATGCGCAAGTACATTGATGCATGTGCATTGGGGGCTGGTAATCTGACATGTTTACCCGACAGGAGGCAGATGGTCACCGTCGTAAACCATGGTCTGCAACCGGTAAACCCATGTAGAACTAACAGACATGCGCATATGTGAGTAATACGTGTCACCTAAACACATCGGTAGGACATGTTTGGGAGGCAGATAAGTATGCGAGCAGCCGAGGTAATCTTACTCTGACAGCGATAGTGATGCGGTGCACGTGGAACCAATGAAAGTCTAAATAGAATTAAATCTCAATTTTTTTGTTCGTCGAATCTCATCTAATATGTAAATGAATAAGTTTTTATTGTAATATGGAATATGCAATGAAAAGAACAATATAAAAGATGGGTGGAAGGAGTTCTAATACTTGACTTGATATTAATAGTATGGCCTGAACTTATATGATATATACGAATATACCAATTCTACCAATCCTAGGTTGTGCAGTCGTTGCTGGGAACCAGGAGCGAAGTGCGTCCCATAACGTATCGGGGAGTCGATAAAGGACTTCAACGTTATGTTCTCGATGCGAATGAACTGCGTTGCTTCCCCCCACCCAACTGTTGGCACACAGGTCGCTACAATCCTATCGATGGGCATACCTCAATGTAAAAGGATGGGTGGGGTGTGTAGGGGGAGAAAATGGTGAGGGTTCACAGCTTTGACGGTCACCTGTACCCCAATTGCATACTTATGGCGTTCATATCAGGAACAAATTGTGTGGTCCTTATGTCATTGTGACGGGGTCCATTAATTGAAATGAACAACTAACCCTGGTTGTGGTGGCCAATGCGGAACTAGTTCGCGGAGTTAACGTCACTTCGGGGCAAGGAACCCCAACCAAATTGTTCACCTCCACAACCCTCAGTGTGTATCGTGGTACACAGTGAGATGATGTTGGTAAACCGACAGAAATTGTTCACCTTCGCAACCCCAATAAAATCGTTCATCATACCAGTGTTCAAATGTTACCTACCTTTTCAGACCTACTCCCTTACGACCCTCTTGGACCATATCATCCCTATCCCTGTCCCTTTTCCCACAAATGACGGCATGATCACAGCTCCGCGTTGCCTTTTGTGTGCGCCTCTTCGGCCCATCACTGTCGCCCACATATAAATACCCGCGCTCATCATTCCCCTTCAAAAACGTCCTCACATCACCATCCCCCTCCAACTCCATTACCATCCCCTGATCGTACTTTAAACTGTACCACAATTTCCGCATAATGAAATCATTGTCAGTAATCTCACTTACCTTTCTTCGCACCTCCTCCAACCCTATACCCTCTTTCAGCACAATACACTTCGTCTAACCCCCCACATGCGTTACTTTTCCAGCTCCACCATCGTCCAACTGGCCCATCCATAACACATACATAACTACCTCTCTCCCGCCACCATTGCCTCCCACAGCAACACTGTCTCCATCCATTTGTACCAGACGTCGCAACACCAACTACCGTACCACTGTATGGGTTCACTACCTTCCCAATTATCCTGCACATCAAACAATAACAGTTTCTGGTTAGCGTAACAAATAATGCATCATCCACTACACACACGTACATACTAGGAGTCTCCAACACCACTGCTGTTTGTCTACCTATTCATTACACTACATTTACCATGGTTAACACCACATTTCCCCAGATTCTACAATTCCCCATTCTCATTCAATGTTATCGTCAACTACATCATCTTCCCTTCATGACAAGAACACCCTATCCCGCCCTCCAACATGTCCACCCATGCAATTGGGTTTTCACACAATAACATTAATGACTTCCTGGTAAACGGTGACTGGCAACATGACACGCATGTTAACCCAGATATTTACCCTTCCTACACCCTAAATCATTCATCAAAATGTCATTCCACACACCAAAATCATAAAATTCAAATAATATTTACTAAACATTATGTTTACCACTCCACTTCAAGGCTTCTAACAACGTCAGACACCCAAACCCCACAATAACATTAATGAGTCTTTGGTAAACGGTGACTGACAACATGACGCACATGTTAACCCAGACATTTACTCTTCCTACACCCTAAATCATTCACCAAAATGTCATTCCACACACTAAAATCGTAAAATTCAAACAATATTTAATATACCTTATGTTTACCACTCCGCTTCAAGGCTTCTACCAACATCAGGCACCTAAACCCTTGTACCTCAGACTTCACAGCTGACCTCCAATGTCAGGTTTCCACCATCACCAAACACTGCAAGCTCACTTCCATCCTCCCTCTACACTTTCTCTCACCTACAGGTACGCACGTTGTCTCACCCCCTTTTTTCTCCCACAACCAAGCTACCTTCAACAAGTTTGGGCTAGATTTCTCTCAAGTTTGATGCACAGTTGCTCACTACTACAGAATTCAGGAGTACATTCAACTTTGGAGAGAGATTGAGAGAGAGAGAGAGCTCATGTTTGAACTCCATACAAACCCTCATTTTTGGGCCTTGCGTTTGCTGCCCTCTATTGCTTACATGTTTTGGAAGAAAGAGAAAGTGAGTACATCAGGTATAAGGAGGAAGGTGGGATATTTTCATTAAGGGTATTGTGGTCATTTTGCTTCACATTGCCTTTTCCCCATTTGCTTTTGCCTCCAAAAGCAACACCCATTTGTAGAAAAACAAATGGGCTAGTTACATGCCTGTTGAAGTATGACCCTTTTGTAAATTTTTCTAAAAATTTCAATTACTCGACCTCAAATTCGGTTTATGAATTATAGGTTGTGTCCTTTCTTTTTGTTTGCTTGTGTGTTTGGTATCATAATTTTCATTTCTTTTTCCCCCAAAAGGACCCAACAGAGGGCAAACCTGATACAACTCAATGAAACATCTCTGTGCCGTCAAGAAGTGTATGACTGAAGAATTGAAGATAGTGTACTATTCTGTACATCTTTTTTTTTTTTTTTCTACTATGGTCTATGCAAAAGTAGAAATAAAATATAGGATTGTTTTCATCTATAGTGGTTTGCGGTGTGCATCATAGAAAGGGCGTGACTAGCTTTGAATGGTTAGTTGTTCAGGGTCCACTCATTTCGGCGTTTAGAATTAGGTCCTGTTTGGTAAAATTAGTTGTGTAGGTAGTGGATATCGGTTCAGGTAGTAGATAACTGTTTAGATAGAGGACAGATAGCTATTTAGATTAGTGGTTGAAACTAATGTGTTAGGAAAATTTAGTTATTATGCAAGCTGGTTAATGTAAATTGACATAAAATAATATAGATAATTTTCAAAGATAAAATTTTTAAAGGATATTTTTTAGCTAAAAAATACGAAACTCTACTTTTAAATGTCAAACGTTAATACTGTTAGCTTTTCAAAAACGTTGCTTAAAATGCTAAACGCTACTTGAAATACTAATCAAAACACTAGTTTGCCGAACACTAAAAATTAACTAATTAGTGTATTGACCTGGTCAAAACACTAAACACTACCAAAAATGCTGTTGCCAAACACAGCCTTGGTAGTTTGTAATAATTTACTAGTGGTTATCAACAATAAGGAATAATAATTAACGATTAATAACAGTTGTGAATAGTATTTAGAGATAGTAGATAATCATAGACCAGCGTTTAGAAGTGATTAGGATTAGCGATCAGAGTTAGCATTGTTTGGGAGCGGTTACCAAACACTTTCTAAACGTTAAAATGAACATGCTCTAACTAATTGTCTTAATTGTTATTTACTCGACTATTTACAGTAGTTGTTTACATTAACTGTATTCACTATAATTTCTTTTTTTTTTTGTAAAAAAAGTTTGTAAATTAATTATCTTTGAAAAAGATATTTTACATAAAACTAATATCAACAAAATTTGACATCAGTCCACTATGATACCATAGTTGACTATTCTTAGTCAAAATGTATTCTATTTAACACTTAAACAATATGTGATTATTTCAGTAATACTATTTTTATTAATCTTGTGATAGTTATTGTTATTATTGGGGTTATTAGTTTTCGTAGTTTTCTTTCTAATTCCTAGTTTAGATTAGTGGCAAGGAATGTTATAACCCAAACCTATCCTCCAGCAAGGAATGGAGGTAAGAGGTGAGTAGGGATAAGAAAGTTGCATTTTGCATCATGAAATATTGGGTCAGTTATAGCCAGCAAAATTAGCTAAAGTGTTACATAGACATAAGATTGATATAGCATTCGAGCGGGAGACTAAGTGGGTGGGGGCGAAAGTTAGGGAGAAATTGATGGATATAAGCTTTGGCTCTTGGGGCTTAGTAGAGCGAGGAATAGAGTTGATATTTTGGTAGAAAAGGAGTTAGTAGATCAAGTGGAGGAGGTGCATTGTAAGAGCGACCACATCATGTCCATTAAGCTAGTGGTGGGGGCAGAAATCCTCAATGTGGTTAGTGTTTGTGCTTCTCATATAGGGTTGACAGAGGATATCAAGAAGCAATTTTGAAAGGAGTTGGATATGGTTATTCAGAGTGTTCCTAGGAGAGAGAAACTTTTCGTGGGAGGCGGTCTTAATGGGCATACGGGTATGAGAGCATATGGGTATAATGCGACCCACAGAGGTTTTGGTTACGTGGAAAGATGCAATGGAAGGGTTTCTATCCTTAACTTTGCGGTAGCATATGAGTTGGTGATTGTGAACTTGTTATTTAAGAAAAAGGTTGTGTAAAGATTGTAAAGAGATATCAAGTGAATATCTGAGGACACATCATAGGTTATTGGTGATGGATGTTGAGATCAATAACTCAACGGGGAAGAAGATAAGTGTGGGGGAGCCTACAATTAAATGGTATAATCTTACTAGAGAGAACACAATAGAATCTACGGAGAGGGTTAAAGCAGTAGGGCATTGGATTTGTGCTGAGGAGTCAGATCAAATGTGGGAAGAAATGGCAGAATGCATTAAAAAGTCAGCTAAGGATATGCTAGGTACTTCTAGAAGAGGTAGAGTAAGGATAAAAGAAGCTTGGTGGTGGAATGATAAAGTAAAGAAAATCTTTCGCAGTTGTAACCAATAGTTTATCTGAGGAAGAGTGAGTAGTTAAATTAAGTAGGTATCAGGCTATGAAGAAGGCCGCTAAGAAAGCCGTCGCGGTGGCAAAGAACAATGCCTATGAAGGTTATACTAGAGACATGAGACCAAGTAAGCAGAGAAGAAGGTCTTTAAGCTGGCCAGGCCTAGGGAGACAAGAACAAGGACTTGGGTGATGTAAGGTGCATCAAGAATGAAGAAGGTAAGGTCCTAGTACAGGAGGAAGGAATACAGAGTAGATAGCAGAGCTACTTTTTAAAGCTCTTTAATGGTGTATTGGTAAAGAAACGAGTTTTGGAAGGTAGCCATATTATCACAGTTATCCGTCTCTACAAGAACAAAGGTGATGTTCAAAATTGCAACAATTATAGGGGTATCAAGCTGCTCAATCATACTAAGAAATTATGTAAAAGGGTGATTGAGCATAGGTTAAGGCAGGTTATTTCAATCTCAGAGAGAACCCGTTTGATTTTGTGTCTGGTAGATTGACTACATAGGTAATTCACCTCCTTTGGAGGCTCTTGGAATTGTATAGGGATATGAAAAAGGGTCTACACATGGTGTTCATAGACTTCGAGAAAGCCTACGATGGGGTGCCGCACGAAGTCTTATGGAGGTGCTTATAGAAGAAAAAAGTGTCGGTTGCATATATCCAAATCATTAAGGATATGTATCAGGGGGCTAAGACGAGCCTTAGGACTTTCGGGGGAGGGACACAAAGGAATTTCCAGGGAATATAGGACTACATTAGGGATAAGCTCTTAGCCCTTTTCTGTTCGCTTGCGTTATGGATGAACTCATGAAAGAGATCCAAGAGGAGGTACCTTGGTGTGTATTATTTGCAGATGATATTGTAATTTGTTGATGAGGCTAGGGTTGGAGTTAATATTAGGTTAGAGCAATGGAGACATTCCCTAGAGTCTAGCGATTTTAGAATTAGTAGATTGAAGATTGAACACTTATGGTGTTGTTTCAGGGAAGGAGCAAAGGATAATGGAAAAGTGACCATTAATGGGATGATAGTACCAAGGGTGGAGAAGTTTAGATATTTGGGCTCGAATATTGATGAGAAAGGGAATGTGGAGAAGGACATTAACCACCGGATGAGAGTGGAATAACAAAAATGGAAGAATACCTCTGGAGTGTTGTGTGACAAAAGGATACCAGTAGGGTTAAAAGGCAAGATATGTCGTATGGTTGTTAGACTAGCTTTTTTGTATGGCTATGGGTGTTAGGCGACCAAAAGGAATCAAGTCCAGCAATTTTTGGTAGCAAAGATGCGGATGATTTGGTGGATAAGTGGCCACATGAGATTAGATAGGATTAAGAATGAGTAGATTAGAGACAAAGTTAAAGTGGCATCTATAGACGATAAGATGAAAGAGAATAGACTAAGATCGTTTAGTCGTGTTAAGAGAAGAAGAATGGATGCACCTGTGAGAAGATGTGAGAGGATTAACCTCCATGAGTATAGAAGAGGAAGAGAGTAACCTATGAAGAGCTAAAATGAGATATACTGAGGATTTGAAATCTTTGTGGGTATCGCAGGACATGGTTCAGAATGGAAGTCTGTAGAGGTCGAGGATTAACGTTGAGAATCTTAGGTACCTAGCTTCTAAGCATGCCTGTGGCTACTGTATGGTAGGAGTGTTTTTTCTAACTTACGATCACATTTTCTTGTGTATGTTAGTATTACCATCTACTGACCAAAGTTATTAGTGTCCCAACGTCAATTGTTTACGGTATGGTACCTTTATCTCATAATATGTTGTTACTACAGGTGTGTGTTTTATTACCTTGTCACCCCCTTTTTTAAAGTCATATTATTGTCCTAATGGCAAGTTATAGATAGCTTATATCTTTGAACGAAGGACCTAGAGATTTAGTTTGGTATAAATTCACCTGTTGTTAGCTATTTCAAAGCCAACAATTGTGAAATCCAATCACAAGACAAATGAATCAACATACTTGTGCTATAATCAACAAAAGAAAATTTTTAGCCAAACCTTATTCAATTGATATCAAGCATTCATCACGAGAATGATAAGTATGTAACAAATCCATCTTAAAAAGAGGAAGCTAGCTATGGATTCCACTAGAAGTTCTTCAAATCTTCAAAAGACTCCTTTATGTAGGCTTTAGTCTTTTCTAAACTGGCTTTTGTGGTTGCATCCATCACTGCGCTTGCATTAGTTATGTCATCCTGATCGGTGCAAATAAATAACTTCCTCTTCAATGTCTTGAAGCAAATGCTCGATAGTAGCTACCTGAGAACTAAGACCTCCCTTTTGATATTCCAAAAGTTAAAGCTCTTTTAAATAGCTCCTCATGCCTCGATTCCACTTGCTTTAGTTCAATTGTTATTGCTTCATAATGAGCACCTTTTGTGTTTTTCCATTAGGATGCCTCATCAAGTTTACCTTGTACCTCTGTACGACAGTTATCTTGCTCTTCAGCAGTCATTCGGTCAAAGAGTAGCACTCCTGTGGGTCCTTTAGGTCAGATGCCTGCTTGATCAATTCTTCAACCTTATTCTCTAAAGGAGTGATATCAACACCTCTTTGAAGGATGATGGAATAAAGGCTGTCGAGATCACCTTGAAGAGAAGGAAGTCTATCAAAGAAGGTGCAAGACACATCTCATCAAGTATAACTTGACCAAACACCTGCGCAACATTCTTATCTAACTTTTTTTATAACAGCGACAGCATTGAAGATAAAAAAATCTTCGTGTGGAGATCTCAAAGGATGCTGTGGACAAGGCACCAGTGAAGAAACATTAGCTCTAGGAGCGAACTTAACCTTATTATTATTTGGGGAACAAATACCTTTTGAACCATCGAGTCTCTATTGATTGTCAAATAAATCTTTTTCAAAGGATGGCATTCATTCAATTGATTGGAAACACTAACTTCCTAATGGCAGAGGGGCGCGCGCAAATTCCTCCTTGAAGTTCACATCGTTGCTTTTTCCCTGTTAACAAAAAGGGCAAGAGGATGGAAGTGAGAAACACATTTGAAAAAAAAAAGTGTGTCTGAAAAAAGGAGTTACCATGCACTTAGTAGGGTTAGAGTCAGAATCTAAGATATCTGCGGTATTCTTAGCCCCTTCTAAAGGCGGCTCGAATACCTTTTTTATATTTGGCTCACAAACTTCAATACTAGTTTGTGCCATTTATCAATACAAAAGACTAAAGCTTTTGTCTATGTATCTCAGCAAGTGAAGATTTAAAATGTTCTTTAACCTCGTGTATTACCCTTGTTCATGGAGCAATGCTTTGAGTAGGGATTGCAGGGATAAGTGTTGCTGGAATGGTGGTGTTTAAGGTCTTCATCCTTTGCAATGTTCGTGCTAGATAAGTCACTTCATTTCCTTTTGGAATCACTGGTATATAGACTGCAGGTTGACGAAATAAACATCTTAGACCACCACTCATGAAATGTCGAGTTTCGAGTGAAGGACATCGGGAAGTAATTCTTGAGACCTTGTTCCCTAATGTATGAGCACGTGGTGACATCGAAGCATTGTTTTTGCATTAGGAAGTTTATTGAAGTCGAGGTCAACTAGAACATCCTAATGGAAACCAAATTATCTACTTGATCAATTTGGTTAGTATTGCTCCATGATAGTGTTGTCTTTATAGCAGTAAGAGATAAAGCTCAAATAGATGGTCACAAAACAAGAAAAGTTTATTATTGACAACTTGTTATCATTCGTAAGAGCCTCCTTAAGCCGGTTGATGATGGATAAATGCCAGTACGTTGAAGCTCCTCCCAAAGTCGATGAGTTCTCGGGCCTTTCGAGATGAAATAACTTGGCTTGACCAAGGCTACTCAACTTCACCATACCCGAACTGGAGGAAACGTCACATTCGAGCTTGTATCTATCAAATGTTTTTGCTAATGCATAGAGTAAGTAGGTAGGAAAATAGCCCACACTCCAACCATGATGTGAGGAATAAGAGATCTCATTGAGTCCTTTGTAGCACTCACAAGGATGGTCATAAGGAGGCAGTACCCTGTACCTGACGCCGTGAATGATGGAATGTTGAAGGTATCAGGACGAATGCAGCCAGCACATCTAACTAGCAAGATGAATGTTCACAACCAATATAAGAGACATGCAGCTGAAAAGGTCTCATTATGTTGGCCTTTTGCCATTCACAACTCATCAAAAACAACCTGACAATCTCTGCATCTACGAGCTTCCCCATTGATGATAGAGGGCAATATTCTTGAGCGAGGGGTTTGGTTTCTATCAAACTTCTTGGAAACATAGTAGTCGTTGGGACCCCAAAACTAGAAAGCAATCCATTACTCTATGATTGGCTTTCCCTTACGACCTTGCATAGGTTTGTGGGAAGTAGCAAATGAATATGTGCAGCTTAGGGGAAGCTCATTTTTGAGTTCCTATTATGTAGGAATGACTTCATCATAAAGATGCCCTGACAGTGGTAGCCGGAGGAAATGTTTGACATTAAAGATAGATATGGATTAGAAGTATGCAAAGTGTTTGTTTCTGGACACCAATATTCACATACGACTCGAATGAGGTCTTAGCACTGATCAAAAAGGAATAGTGAAGCACATAAGATATCGAATAGATGAAACGTTGTGAGTTTATCTTTGTAATGAACAAGAATGTCTTGTAATTGCTCCTAATAAAGTAGCTCGTAAATAAACTCCCCATGCAATGGTAACCTAGACCACGACTTATGCCCAGACTCAATGTCATTGGTAAGAGGGGAGATTCTTGTCCGCCTTAGAATGATTGGACAACAAGAATGTCTCCCCTATCTTTAAATTCTTCTTGGATTACATAGAAGCCTTGGAAAACCTCCAATGGAGTCCAACTTGCATACGTATGTTATGAAAATGCAAATTGAAAGCTTCATCTCTTCTCTATCTGTCATTCATACTTGGTTATGTATAGATAATGCTAACCACCAGTAGCTTTGTCCATGAAAGTAACCATGTAAAAATATACCTTATGATTAATAGCAACAAAGAAAGAAGATTGAGTTGTATGACTTATTCCTTAGGTAATAATTACAATTCGATAGTCAAACAAAGTCTAAAAAAATATTGGATACAGGAGCACTAGAGAATGAAAAAAAGAAGACATGAGCAACTGGTAGTAAGGTTTCTGTAGCAAACATGTTAACCCATTGATGTACCTAGAAGGGTGAGACATAGAATCTTGACCTTCGGAGAAGTTCACCTTAAAGGAATTCAAGGTTAACCCATTGATTTACCAAGAAGGATAGACATTTAAAGGTTAACCAATGTCAAGTCCAAGTTTACCTTTTGGAGAATTTTAATCATTGGGGAAGTTTGTTTTAGGGGAATTCAAGGTTAACTCGTTGATATACCCAGAATAGGTAGATAATCAAAGAATAATCAATATTAAGTCAAATTTTACCTTTTGGAGAGTTTTGCCTTTGTGGAAGTTTGCCTTAAGAGAGTTCAAGGTTAACCAGTTGATATACTCAGAAGCGTTAGACATTCAAAGGTTAACTGATACTAAGTTAAAGTTCATCTTTTAGAGAATTTTCACATTTGAGGAAGTTAACCTTAAAAAAAAATCAAGGTTAACCTGTTGATGTACCCAAAAAGGTTATACATTCAAAGGTTAAATGATATTAGGTCAAAATTTATCTTTTGGAGAATTTTCACCTTTCGGAAAGTTCACCTTAAGAAAATTCAAGGGTAACTTGTTGATGTACCCAAAAAGTCTAGACATTCAAAGGTTAACATATATTAAGTCAAAGTTCACCTTTTGGAGAATTTTCTTCTTCAAGGAAGTTTGACTTAATACGAAATGATGAGACATTCCAAGGTTAATAGATATCAAGTCAAGGTTTCACCTTTTGAAGAATTTATGCATTCGAAAATGTTTGTCATTAGATAATTTAAGGCTGATTCGTGGATGTACTCACGTTGATATGACATTTAAAGATTGTTCATAATGAATTATTGCATGCTTCACCATGAAATAAAGAGCTACTAATGTTGCATAAATTTGCAACATAGTCTTCATACAAAAAACGGGGGTTCAAAGAGCAATCATGCGTGAAAAAAATTTAAATTTTGTCTCAAGTTTATATTATATAAAATAAAAATAGAATAATCAAGTTGCTAATATTAAAACTTAGATGATTAAGATCAAGTTGCATCAAGGGCATTCATAAAGGATACAACATCATTATGGGGGGTTTTCATGGAAACAAAAGTAGCAAAATCAAAAAAAGGTAAAGGAAAATGTAAACTACAAAAAGCGAAACAATTGAGTCATGAAAATCACCTTCAAGTGTTAGTTGGAGATACTACTTTCAATGAATTCCTTTGGTTACACCGAAGCATTAAAGAATAAATAACTATTACCACAAACAAAGAAAAAGGTATGGAGTGATGCCCATGTAAAGACAAAAGAACCAAAATACAACAAAAAAAAGGGAAATAAAAGGGGGAAGGAAATGGCACACAACTAGACAAAGGAATTCCGGAATTACCTTGAGGTGTTGCTTGGGTCAATTGTTTGCAATGAGTTGGCCCTTGAGCTTGCAGCAAAACGATAAGACAAAACCCATTGTTACTGCAAAATTCCTTGCCATGTAATTCAATATTAAAAGAATTTCCTAAAAATCATCTCCTTATATCAAGGCCATGACGTACCTCTCAATTGAGAAAGGAATTATCGTCGATCATGTGCCATAATAGTGTGATGATGACAGGACTTAGTCTCATAAAGCAAAAAAAGAAAAAAAGGGACAGGTATAGGTATTGCCTAGAGATTCAATCAATGCTTGAAGATGTTGGCAATGATGTGAAAGGTGTATAAATGTATTTAATGTCATCGATTTGTACGGACAAGGCAAGGCACAATTAGAAAGGTGAAGGTATCTCCTAGGTTTTTCTCAATCCCCAAGCTACAGAATCAACCAAATTTAGAAAATTTTGAAGATACCGTATTAAGATCATCCAAAGCAAAAAGGAAATAAGGGCATTACTAAAGATGTTTATGCAATCGTTGTGACAAAGTCAATTTCTCAATTAGTCGGGCCTAAGAAAAAAAGAGAGAAAAATCAAATTGATTAGAAATCCTTATTGAAGATCCTATGAAGTCAAAGACGATTGATCTGGGTGGTATAATAGCACAAGCTGCATAAGTGTCCCTGTTAATATTCAAGTTTTGAGACTTGATCGCACGAAGTACTCCAAAGTCATAGGTGTGGCCAACTCACTGGGGCATTTGTAGAATGCAAAATTTTCTAACCAACTAAGACATACTACGTGGAAAATCAAATACTTTTATTTTTTACAAATAATAGCCTACCACATGTTAAATTAATCATGGTAGTTCATTAAATTAAAATTTTAATACAAACATATTTTGGCTAATTAAAAGGCACCACATACCACATATCATGCAGAAATTTATTTATTATTCATTTCCTTTAAAAGGAGATAAGTAGTCATAAATAAGGCTAACTCTAGTCTACCCTTCTCTATAAATATGGAGCTACCCCTTCATTCAAGGACTCAACATTCTAAAGAAGTCACAAGAGCTCAAGAATTCTTTCTAAAAGGAGACAACAAGCACTCTAAGTAAGTATTGTCTATTATCAGAGATCAACCTCTTATCTTGATATTAAGCCTTTTGGGCCCTATCTTAAGATCAAATCATTCAAGACCATTCAAAGAGATCGAATCAAAAGATTTTAAACTTGTTCTTATAATAGTTATATAGAAATTGTACCCACTATTTGATATAAATACAAAATCGAATTTGTTTCTCAATTTCTTATCTAATTTATTTTAGGCTCGAAATTTGTGCATGCAAATCCATTATTATAAAAGTGCTACTAATTGAGGATGAGATAGAGAAAGTATGGTGTCGATATTGAGTTGGGTGGAAGAAAAACGCTAAAAACTTCATTATCTCAATAATGATGTGTCTTGATAATGGTTACCAGATAAGAAGCAAATAAGTCTATCATTTACTAAGATAGCTATAAAATTCAGACATTATCAAGTCAAGTAAGAACATCCCATAATGAAGCATATGAGAAATACTTTAGAAAAATAAAGATATAAAACTAGTAGATAAACTTTAAGAAATTGAAGATGAACAAAAATCCGCAAGAAGACCCAAGGGAAAGCCCACAAGAGTAACTACTAGACAACTAAGAACATGCAAACTAAATGGCAACTTGAACAAATCAAACCATCAATAAGCCATTTGAAGCCTAAGTGCCAAGGATTGAAATAAAAAGATATTCATCTCTCTCCAAGAGAGATAAAAAAAAATGAGCTTTGCAGAGAGAAGATAGACAACAACCTTATTCCATTCAAAATTCCCAATCTAAAAATTCTACAAGAGTTCAAGCAAATCTATAGTTGGGTTTCGTCCTGTCAAAGCATAGAAAGATCCAATAGAATTACAAGGAATACATCCAACTAGTTGTATAACCAAAACAAAGAAAGGCTGACTACTAGCTAAATTACAAAAGCTGAAATTTTCCTGTGCATGTCCTTACTAGGTGACATCCTTAACCAACTTGAATGGAGGAAATTGGTGGTTATCTTCAAGGGAGAATTAGTTGGGGATGTACATTAATTAAGCATTGAAAATCACCTACTATTATACCCATTTCATTATGCAAAGAAGCTTATGATAAAAAAAGTGCAAAACCAGACCTGTATTGACCTTAGCTTGATTTTTGCTTCATAACTTGATCGTTACTCAAAATATGAAGGCATTATATATCTTGTTGGAAAAAGACATCTAGCTATATCTATCAATGTAAAGTTTGCATTTAAATGTAAGCTAGAATTTAGGGAAAATTTTGCATTCAAATGTGAGCTAGAATTTAGAGAAAATTTCTACCACAAACTAGAAAAGTAAATATGAAGTAGCATCAGAGAAAATAGCTAAGCTCCTTATTTATAACTACTGATTGTCTTATAAACCAAGAAACTATGCTTAGACTCCCTTAAAGACCTTAAGTTAATAAGGACCTGAGAAGATTAACTCTATGAGTCGCATCTTCTTCAATCATCAGCAACCACTTATACTAAGGTCTTGACATACTGGAGTCAGTTAAAGTTGATAGCTTGCTTTGATCAATCTCCCTTTTTTAGGGAGAATTTGCCCTCAAGTCTTCATTATACATGATCTCATGTTCAATGTAAGGAGTAAAATTGCTAACACTAAAGGTAACGAATATATTCATGTCTTTTGAAAGCTTTATCTTGGTGCATTCTCTCTTTCCATTTGCACAACTTTGTAAGGAGCATCTCCCTTAGACATCAGTTTCTTCTTTTACCTTGAAGGGAATCTTCCCTCCCTCAATTAATAATCATACAATATCTATTGGTTTGAACTCAGGATGAGTGCGGTTCTTGTTGGCCTTAAACTTGTAGTGCTTATTCACTTGCTCAATTTTGTGCCTTCTTCATTCGTTGGCTCTTGTTTTAGCCTCAAAGCCCACCTTGGATTCTTAAGAAATGGGAATAAGATTAATGGGAGTGAGAGGAGTTTAGTCTCCAAAAGTGTTGAATATTGTATCTCTATTCTCCTGTATTTTAGTCATTTTCGAGCTTATTTTATGCTTTAATAGGGTTTTGTATAGTTTTGTAGGTAATAAGTGAATGAGGAAAAGGCTTAAAAATTGCAGTTTGAATATATGGTTTTTATTGATTAGTATGACAACCCAACTTTTGTACTAGACTAGCCTAGCCTAGGCCAATGCCTCCCTTAGACCTAGCGAGCTCAATGTGTGTCTTGATCTGGCAAGTAGAAGAAGAAAAAAAATAAATAAATAAGAAAGGAAAGAGGAGCTCGACCCAATTACAACAATAACCCATAATAAAGACCACATGCCCTGCAAATTTTGTCTTATTCCGCACCAGCTACAACATCAAAATAAGGAAAAAAAAGGGGAAGAAGCAGCTTCAATCCAATGCTAGCAATCACATGATTTGGCCTACTCAATCTTTCCTGTGTCTCAATTGGATAAGACTAGCATGCCCATCTCAACAAACCGCAACATTATTTTCAAACAACCCACCCCATTCAAAAGATGCACAACTTGTGATCATAACTATTAAGCAGAAGTTTCAACCGACCGTTTCTGCTTAATGGAATGTTGTCATTGTAGTTTTACTTTAATTAGGAAGCTAAATCAACTAAAGCGGTGGGTTTTTGTTTGGCGGTGACTAAATTTTTGATTTGGGTTGCAATTTAGAAAGCGGATTATGTTTGGACCAAAATTATGATATTTTTGCAATATCCTTACTCCTAATTTAGCTCCTAATGATTTTTATATTTTTATTTGACTTTTATTGTTTTGTAGGTTTTATAAAAAAAGGAAAATTGAAGAAATTGTAGGAAATTGCAGAAAGTGGGTCAAGAACCCAAACCCAACCCTTAGCCTACATTTTTCATGGGCTAGCGTAAAAGAAAAGAACTTAGAATAAAAAAAAAGGAAATGGATAATAAAACCGAGCCCCCTAGTCTCACGTGCCAAGCACATGCCCCATCCTTGTTTTCTTCTCTTTCTCCTCATGTTGCCTAAAACCGGCACCACCCTCTTTCTTGTCTTCTTTTTCAACACTCATCATCAATCCAGACCACACAGTAGCACTATCATAATCATCATCATCAAACAACACCATCATCTCTGAACTTCCCACCATTGAATCCCCTTCACTTTGATGCCAGCACAACACCATTCGAGTTCATCTTTACCATCCACAACACCTCTCAAATCGACGACGAAGAGAAGAGGAAGAAACTGACTTTGGGCGAGTATAAAATAAGGGCAGCGGTGATTTGAAGGTCCAACTAGATTTTTTCTAGGGTTTTAATTTCAGTTTAATCTAACATCCTTTAGGGCAGAGTTTAGGTTTTAATTAATTTTATTCTCAAATTTCTTCTTCCAAATTCATTGTTTCGGCTTTCAATGTCATGTGATACAACTTGATTTTGTTAAGTTTGTGTAGATAATAACGACCTTCATCCTGTGATTGCAATATTTTTGGTTTTGATTTTCATGAATCGTAATTTCCCCCCTTCCTCATTCTTCGAATCTGGCTATTCTCCTGTTTTTCTGGGGTGTTGGCTTTTGATTTACACCTTTATTGTTCTGATTTACACATTCGATTTTTCTGGGTTGTAATTTCAATCATCATCATTCTGACCTCTTCCACACGTTTGGCCACCACCTGAGCCCAGCGGGGGCCAGTGCTGTGAGTTGTATCATCCTCCCCTTCTTTTCTCTTCATAGCATCTTACATTTGGGGGGAGGACATTGCATGTGAATACTTGATGGAGATATTTCATTTAAGATAGGTGGTAACATTTGTGCATCTTATTTTCCCCCTACCCCTTATTCTCTACTGTTTGTGATATTGCATTATGTGAAGGTCATTTAAGGTGAAATGTGGTTGTGATTGACGACGATTTTGAGGATTATGTGTGGATTGGTTATGATGTTGAATTTCATAAATGGTTGATTTGAGTGCATTATCAATGGGCTCCTAGGAGTATAGACAATGTATATAGTTACATTTAGGGTAGTTCTTGCATTTGCATTGTACATATGTATACATGCACGGTGATTTTGTTTCCAACTTCTACAAAGTATTTCCCAATTATCCTTTGTACATACTTCCTCCCTTTCCTTTTCCTTTTCCTTTTATTTTTTTAGAACTCCTATTCCCATGATGAAGACATTGTGCATTTCAAGCGTGGGGTAGGAGGACTTTCCTCCAAATTTTTTGAAAAGAAAGGAAAAAGGAGGAAAAAAAAAATTAAAATCTTAAAAAGATTTTTCATTTTTCTTATGAGCAGTGAGTTTTTGGGGGAAATTGTGCAACTTTGGTTGGTAATGAATCCTTTTTGCCTTAGATTCAAATGGCATACAATTAGGATACACATGATAGATATTAGGTCCAAATTCTTGGTGTTTCATGCTTAGTTTTGACCTAACATATGAGAGTAAGCATGGTGTGTGAACTCGTGAGATTTTGAGCCTAATTGGACCACTTCATCACTTGTCATCATTTGAATTCTTTCATGAGAAGCTCATTCAAAGTTGTTAGTCTTTAAAATTTGTCCTAACTCTATTTGAAACCAAATATTGCATTTGCATGATTGATTGAAGGAAGGAGGCATTCTTTGTATAAGTATGAAGTCACATTAGCAAAGAAGCTTCTCCATGTGCATAATTGTACCCCTTGCTAACCCTTTGAGCCTCGATTATAGTCTTATTGTAAGCAACTCTTTTATCCCTTAGCCTTGAACAATACTCTTATCTAAGCCAAGACTAAGGAATATCACTAGGATGAGGGAGTTAGTAAATGCTGTGAAGGAGAACATATTTGGTGTGTGATATGATAAGGGAGAATAAAGTATTGTGATTGAGTTGAGTCCGTGCAAAATTAAGGAGGAGTTCATTGAATGCAAACCTTCATACGAAGGTTTCTTGCACCAAAAAAATAAAAAATCTTGGCATGGAAGGTTTAACTTGTGTTTAGTTCACTCGAATCATCATTTCATTTTGTTGGGTAGGTCATGTGTTTTGTGAAGGATGGTCATTGATGGTAGCGGATGTGGTAGCTCTTGAGTTTTAGCTAATTAACTCCTTATTTTCAAAGTGTTAATCCCTTCCTCAACCCTTAACGTGAACCCCATTATAACCCATGAAAAGTCATCTTGATCATCAAATTCCATATGCATTTTAGTGGTGGAGAATGAGAACTAGGCCCAAGCTTATAGAAGAGTGCATCTTTGGAGTTGAGCATGAGCGGAAACATATCATCATTTCAAACACTTGAGAGGAGAGCTCCACATAACCTAAAGTGAACTAACCATTGCTTGCTCCTCTTTGAAAAAGGTTATAATGAATGCAGGATTGTCATGTAGGAGGGCCAAAGATCTCGATTGTGTACCTTATACTTGTGCCGTGTGTTTCTTTGTCATTAGTGTGAGTTGTCGATTTAAGGAGTGCATAATTACCTCAAGGATGTTGCTTTGTGAAAGTTTGTAAAAAAAAACTAAAAGATTTCTCTTCTTTTTTTCTCTTTCTTTTTCTTCTTCTTAAATGACTTTGTGGGTTTGTCTTCCTTAAAATCGCATGAGAACGTACTCATCCACTTGGAAGACCAAGGGGTTTAAAGGGCTTGTTGTATATACTAAGTGCAACTGTTGCCTATAAAAAGGTGTTTTCCTCATGTTTTACTTGAGGATGGGTGAAATCTAAGTGTAAGGGTATTTATTTGGTGCATAACTAACACAGTTTTGGCCTTCCTCATGCTTGATTTTAACTTGTCAATAACCATTAATGTACTTATTAGTGTTTTGTGCTTTGTAAGAGTTAAGTGAAGAAAGTTGCATATATAAGCAAACATTAACTCGCTTTGAGGCATAGCAGATTGGGAGTACCAAGAAGAATCTTCCGGCTGTGCCAAAGCTACTAAGGGCATGCCAGAGCTAGAGAAGAGAAGAAAAGTAGCAAATAGAGATTTACCAGGGGCAGCCCTTGCCACGTGGCATCCCACGCCACCCCTATTTTTAGCATGGTATAGTTTAGGACACAGAAAGTTAGCACGGGCTACGTGTGCCAACTTGTAGTGTCGATTGTATAAAAATTGGGATTAGGCTTATAAAAAGGGGGTTGGATGTTTTGTAGGTTTATCTAAGACTTATGAGTATTTTTCTCTCTATACTTAGCTATTGTAGACTCTCTATTCTCTATTAATGAAATTTGATATTTGATTGATTTCATATAATTTCTTGGTGCGCTTCTTTCATTAGTACCCAATCTTACTTTCTCTCTCCTAAATCCTTATAAATCCTCTATTTTTAGGCAATCAAAAATCATCCCTAAATATAGGTTGATGTATTAGGGGTCATGTGGAGATTATGGGATTAATCCCAACGGATTTTAATGTAAAGCTCAAGGGAAAAACACTACCTAAGCTAGCTTACATCAAAGGGAAGCCAAAACTTGAAGTTTGGTCTCGGCCAAAGGTGACACGGTCGTGCCTTTGTGCACGGCCACACCGTGCCAAAGTGGTGTCCACAAAAGCTAGAAAAAAGCAAGTTGGGCACGGTTTGAATGCTCTTGTTGTTTGCTTTGATTCTAACTTCCTTGGTGATGTGTAGGCCGTGGAGAAGAATGGAAATGGATGAATTTGGAGTGGAATAATGAGGGGATATGTGGGTTGTACTAAGTGAAAGTAATTAGCTTAAAAATTCAAGCTAATAATCTCACTTAGAATCTGTATGAATCAAACTAGGATTGGTAGAACTAAACCCTTGGATTGGATACAGAATCACCACCAATCTTGAGTTTAGGGCCCTTAATCTTGATTAAGATACAGGTTAAACTACTTAATCAAGGTTAAGACTCACTTAAACACCACTTGTTTTGGCCTAAACTAAGATAAGCAAGCAAGAGTTTGAGAGGAAAGCTTTAAATGCTCTCACGGTTTTTTCTTTTGAATGAAAACTCAAGTGTCCCCTTTCCATGGCCGAAAATGGCCTTACATACTCAGCAAAATACTCTAGCAAGTAAGCAAGCTCCTAACTTTTCCTTCCTAGGGAGGAAAAGTATTAGATTAGTGCTAATGCACTTGGTTTGGCCTAACCGGTTACTAACTTGCTTAAACTAGCTAAACTACAACCATTACATCAAGGAAAGCAAGACGAATGATTATTACACTTTAATTAACTTGTACTTAAGCTAAATTACACTAGAAATCAGCTTGAATTGCATGTGCATAGCCGCAAAGTGTAGCTCCCTTTTCGGCTGTCCAATGAGCAACAAGAGACATCCCATTTCGGCTAGCCAATAGAAAATGAGAGACATCCTTACTTGCAGCCCTTCTCCCATTGGTTACACTTCTCTAGAGAGTCTTGGGGTGTGTGCCAACCTTGATTTGCGTGCCTCTGCAGCTGATGGAGTGAGTAAACCCACGGTTGAAGGCAAAATGGTCGGCTGCTCCTAAACTGGGTTCACGACCAGATTGTGACCGGTTTTCAGTCTTGATTTTCCCTTAGAAAAAGTGGTCATGATTTGGATTTTAAGCTATGGAGGGAAACCTTAGGGTGTTTATTAACCCTTCCACAATAAAAACCAAGGTTATGACTTGTGTAAATATGGTAATTAAGCAAAAACTTCTAACCGTGCAGAATTGGACCCATTCTGATCGGTTTAAAAAAATGCCATGATCCTCCATCCTCTTGTCGGCATGATTTGAAATCAATGCTTGAACTTGAAAGCTAACATCATGAGGAACCCAAAAATGCAAAAATATGGGACTTAAGCCACAATGTAGCTTAAGTAATCAAATGCACAAAAATGGGCATTTTGTAGCCGATTAGCCCGTTTGTACTAGCTTGCTTTCTTTGAATAATGTGAGCATTCTCTTCACTTGGGACCTTGTTCTTGGACGTGTGGGACTTGTATATTCATGGACAAGGTCTTCACTAGCTAGGAGTCCATCATCCTCCCCTTGTTGAAAAGATTTGATCCTCAAATCTTGTGGGGAAACATCCGGACAGAATGACTCAAATCAGCCACATTAAAAGTGGCAGAAACTTCATAATCACCTGGTAGATCAACCTTATAAGCATTGTCATTAACTCTTTCCAAGACTTCAAATGGACCTTCAGCTCGTGGCATGAGTTTGTTCTTCCTCTTAGAAGGAAATCTTTCCTTCCTTAAGTGGATCCATACTAAGTCTCCAGGTTGAAATACAATCTTTCTCCTATGCTTGTTGGCGTGTGCTTCATAAATTGCATTTGTCTTTTCAATTCGTGCTTTCACCAACTCATGGAGCTTTTGAATCTCTTTTACTCTTGTTGTTGCATCAACATGGGGCTTTTGGTCTTGAGTTCGTGGAGTAAAATCATTGGGACTCAAAGGATCAATCCCATACACCACCTTGAATGGTGAAAGACCAGTAGCTTTTCTAGGAGCCTTGTTGTATGCAAACTCAGCATGTGGTAAGAGTAAATCCCAAGCCTTGACATGAGGTTTAATCAAAGCCCTTAGAAGAGTGCCTAGGGTTCAATTAGTTACCTCAGTTTGGCTAATCAGTTTGGGGGTGACAAGTGGTACTGAATAACAACTTAGTACCACGTTTCTTCCAAAGAGTAATCCAAAAATGACTTAGAAACTTTGTATCCCTATCTGAAACAATGGAGTTAGGAATACCATGCAATCTTGTCACTTCCTTGAAATAGAGCTCGGCAATGTGTGTAGCATCATTGGTTTTGTTACATGGAATGAAGTGTGCCATCTTTGAAAATCTATCTACCACCACAAATATTGAATCCTTACCCCTTTGAGTCTTTGGTAGTCCCAAAATGAAGTCCATACTCACATCCACCCATGGTAGAGTTGGTTCGGGCAGTGGGGTGTACAAGCCATGAGGTAGGGTGTGGCTTTTGGCAATTTGACACGTTCCACATCTTCTAAGGATGTCTTGAACATCCTTCTCCATTCCTGGCCAATAATAGTGTTCCCTTAATATGGTAAGAGTCTTGGACTCTCCAAAATGACCTGCCATAGAACCTCCATGAACCTCCCTGATTAGGAGCTCACGTATGCTACACTTAGGAATACACAATCGCACTCCCTTGAATAGATGACCATCTTGGACTAGAAAATCTCCCTTGGGGTGGTTTGAACATGCAGCATATAAACTCCCAAGGTCTTCATCTTCAGCATATAAACTCTTAAAATGCTCAAAGCCAAGAATAAGAGCATCTAATTGAAATAATAGGAGATGTCTCCTTGATAATGCATCCGCACCTTGATTCATCTTTCCTGATTTGTGCTTGATGGTGAAGTGGAATGACTGAAGGAACTCAACGCATTTGGCATGGCATGAGTTAAGCTTGTGTTGGCCTTGAATGTACTTTAAGGCTTCATGATCAGAATGAAGTATAAATTCACTAGCCACCAAATAATGACTCCAATGCTCTAGACACCGAATGATAGCATAGAATTCCTTGTCATATGTGGAGTATTTTCTTCTTGAGTCACATAGTTTTTCACTAAAGAAGGCCAATAGTTTACCTTCTTGAGTTAAAACTCCTCCAATTCCCAAGCCTGATACATCACATTCAACTTCGAACGCTTTCTCAAAGCATGGCAATGCAAGTACCGGTGCTTGAGTACGTTTCTTGTTTACTTCCTCAAAGGCAGATTGTGTCTTAGGATTCCATTGGAATGAGGAACCCTTAAGCACTTCAGTCATAGGGGACATGATGGTGCTGAAACTTCTAATAAATCTTTTGTAAAAGGAAGCCAAGCCATGGAAGCTTCGAACATCATGTATGCTTTGTGGTTGAGGCCAAGTTCGAATAGCCTCTATCTTCCCTTCATCCACCTTGACACCTTCTCTTGAAACAATGTAACCTAAGAAGGTGACTTCATGAGTGAAGAAGGTACACTTCTTAAGATTACCATATAATTGCTCACGTTCAAGGACATGCATAATCTGAGTGAGATGATCTTGATGTGCTTGCTCTTCCTTGGAATAGATTAGAATATCATCAAAGTAGACCACTACGAACTTGCCAATATAGGGCTTGAATACTTGATTCATTAGCCTCATGAATGTGTTAAGAGCATTTGAAAGACCAAATGGCATAACAAGCCACTCATATAAACCTCCCTTGGTCTTGAATGCAGTCTTCCACTCATCTCCTTCTCTTATTCGAATCTGGTAGTAGCCACTTCACAAGTCAATCTTTGAAAATACCTTAGAGCCATGTAGTTCATCCAGTATATCCTTAAGTCTAGGTATAGGGTACCTATACTGGATTGTAATCTTGTTAATGGCTCTACTATCCACACACATTCGTTGACTACCATCCTTCTTGGGAACCAATAAGGCAGGTACGGCACAAGGGCTTAGAGACTCACGTACAAGCCCCTTAGACATCAATTCCTCCACTTGCCTTTGAATCTCCATGGTTTCCTTTGGGTTCATTTTGTAAGCTGGTTTATTTGGGAGAATGGAACCTGGGATGAGATCAATGTGGTGTTGGATATCCCTTTTAGGGGGTAAACCCGAGGGTATCTTTTATGGGAATAAATGATAGAATGTTTGGATGAGTGTTTTGGCGAAAGGGTGAGTTGACATGGGGGATTCCGGTTCATCTTGTAGGGTTAAGATCCACTCTTTAGAAGCCTTAAATTCATGATTAGAAGCCTTTAAGAGAGTTTCACTAAAGGTGAGTAGGCAACCAGAATGGTCTTGGCCTTTTGTGGGTTTGTTTTTGTGGAGTTCGGATGGGGACAATGGTTTCAAGGTAATCTTCTTACCTTCCTTGGACAAGGAGTAGGTATATAGGAATCCATCATGCATCACCTTCCTGTCATATAACCATGGCATGCCTAGCAAAATGTGACAAGCATCCATGGGTATAACATCACATCAAAGCTGATCTTGGTAGCTCTTGCCAATAGATAGGGAAATAAGACACCGTGAGTTGACTTGGAGCCCCTTGCTTTGATTCAACCATTGTATGTTGTATGGATGAGGATGAGCCGAAGCTTGCAAACCTAGCTTCTCAATCATAGTAAGAGAAACCACATTAGCACAACTACCTCCATCAATAATCAATGAACAAACCTTGCCTTGGACCGTACACCTAGTGTGGAAGATGTTATCTCTTTGTTCATCCTTGGTGCTCTTTTGGCCATTCAGAACTCTTCTCAATACCAACATCTCGCCTTCATCAACTTCTTCCTTAACTTCTTCTTGAGTCTCTTCAGTTTCTAGCTCAGCTTCACTTTCATTCTTTTCCTCTTCAAAGACTTCCTTCACTGTCGTCCATTCAGCGAGGGTGATAACCTTTCTGTTTGGACATTCAGAAGCAATATGACCAAGCCCTTGACATTTAAAACACCTTCTGTTGCTCATTGGGTTAGGGTTGGGACGGAATGGGGTGACTCAAGCTTTTTGCAGTGCTATGGTTCTTTGTGGATTAGGAGGAAAGGGAATTTGTGGTTTAGGGGTTGGATTGGAACTCCCCTTGTTAAAGGGTTGATTCCTTGTAAAGGGCTGTGGAGTTGAGGGTTTGAAAGTGGGTCTAGCCTTCTTCTGTTGTTCAACCTTGTGAGCTAGCACACAAACCTCATCAAAAGTAGTATAAGCTTGTAATTCAACAACATTAGAATATCTAGGTTCAAGTCCACCTAAGTACCTAACAATTGTTTGCTCTTCTGGTTCTTGAAGATCACATTTAATAACAAGCTTTTCAAACTCTCTAGGATACTCCTCAGCACTTAGATTACCTTGAGTCAAATTATGAAGTTGTGAATAGCAATCTTGCACATATGTGGGTGGAAGGAATCTAGCTTTCAACTTGGCTTTCATCTTTTCCCAAGTAGAATCTTAGATTTTCTTTCTCTAACACGTTTAGCACATAGATTAGTCCACCACAAGGAAGCATACTTACGTCGTCTTAGTGCCACTAGCTTGACTTTCTTGTCATCTGGAACATCCTTGTACTCGAACACTCTTTCCACTGTATGAAGCCAATCTAAAAACTCCTCTGGGTCTAGCTTGCCTTCGTACTTAGGAATCTCCACTTTGAAATCATTGGCATGTACTTGATTTTGTGGTTCTCCTCTAGCTCTCCTTGGTACTTCTTCTTCACTAGATGATTCAACATCATGGCTAAGGACTTGTTCACGAGCCCTTGGTTCTGATTGAAGGGTCTCTTCATTCATTTTCTGCTTTTGCTTCATGAAAGAACCTAACTGCTTTCGAAGATACTCATTCTGTGCTCTAGTCTCTTGGTCTCTTTGTGAATCCTCACGAACTTTGCTAACCAGAAACTCGTTTTGCTTCATCAATGCTTCAAACCTTTCTTCCAATGACATACTAGTTGAAGTCATGTTTGAATAGGTTTGCTTGCACAATAAGGATAACCGGTTTGTAGAGAAAGAGGGCATTTGAATGGTGTGGGGAAGTGGATGGGTATGCAAGGCTAAGGGAAAACCGTAGCTCTAATACCAAATATGATGTAAAGCTCAAGGGAAAAACACTACCTAAGCTAGCTTACATCAAAGGGAAGCCAAAACTTGAAGTTTGGTCTCGGCCAAAGGTGACACGGTCGTGCCTTTGTGCACGGCCACACCATGCCAAAGTGCTATCCACAAAAGCTAGAAAAAAGCAAGTTGGGCACGGTTTGAATGCTCTTGTTGTTTGCTTTGATTCTAACTTCCTTGGTGGTGTGTAGGCCGTGGAGAAGAATGGAAATGGATGAATTTGGAGTGGAAGAATGAGGGGATATGTGGGTTGTACTAAGTGAAAGTAATTAGCTTAAAAATTCAAGCTAATAATCTCACTTAGAATCTGTATGAATCAAACTAGGATTGGTAGAACTAAACCCTTGGATTGGATACAGAATCACCACCAATCTTGAGTTTAGGGCCCTTAATCTTGATTAAGATACAGGTGAAACTACTTAATCAAGGTTAAGACTCACTTAAACACCACTTGTTTTGGCCTAAACTAAGATAAGCAAGCAAGAGTTTGAGAGGAAAGCTTTAAATGCTCTCACGGTTTTTTCTTTTGAATGAAAACTCAAGTGTCCCCTTTCCATGGCCGAAAATGGCCTTACATACTCAGCAAAATACTCTAGCAAGTAAGCAAGCTCCTAACTTTTCCTTCCTAGGGAGGAAAAGTATTAGATTAGTGCTAATGCACTTGGTTTGGCCTAACCGGTTACTAACTTGCTTAAACTAGCTAAACTACAACCATTACATCAAGGAAAGCAAGACAAATGATTATTACACTTTAATTAACTTGTACTTAAGCTAAATTACACTAGAAATCAGCTTGAATTGCATGTGCACAGCCGCAAAGTGCAGCTCCCTTTTCGGTTGTCCAATGAGCAACAAGAGACATCCTATTTCAGCTAGCCAATAGAAAATGAGAGACATCCTTACTTGCAGCCCTTCTCCCACTGGTTACACTTCTCTAGAGATTCTTGGGGTGTGTGCCAACCTTGATTTGCGTGCCTCTGTAGCTGATGGAGTGAGTAAACCCACGGTTGAAGGCAAAATGGCCGGCTGCTCCTAAACCGGGTTCACGGCCAGATTGTGACCGGTTTTCAGCCTTGATTTTCCCTTAGCAAAAGTGGTCATGATATGGATTTTAAGCTATGGAGGGAAACCTTAGGGTGTTTATTAACCCTTCCATAAGAAAAACCAAGGTTATGACTTGTGTAAATATGGTAATTAAGCAAAAACTTCTAACCGTGTAGAATTGGACCCATTCTGACCGGTTTAGAAAAATGCCATGATCCTCCATCCTCTTGTCGGCATGATTTGAAATCAATGCTTGAACTTGAAAGCTAACATCATGAGGATCCCAAAAATGCAAAAATATGGGACTTAAGCCACAATGTAGCTTAAGTAATCAAATGCACAAAACCGGGCATTTTGTGGCCAATTAGCCCGTTTGCACTAGCTTGCTCTCTTTGCATAATGTGAGCCATTCTCTTCACTTGGGACCTTGTTCTTGGACGTGTGGGACTTGTATATTCATGGACAAGGTCTTCACTAGCTAGGATTCCATCAGATTTGAACCCTTAATCTACTCCTCAAAACTTAATCATCTTTTTTTTACATTCCCCCTTCTTCAATCATCATCTTCAACATTTCAACTTTGGGTTGGACTACCAATTAAGAAGCAACACTAGAAGTTAAAATTAGGCATTGATTATTGTTTTATGGTGATTACATGTTGATAAGAAGCACATTGATTATGAAAAATACATCATCAAGGAAGTTTGATCTGTATGTAACTTTCCCGTTCTTTACTTTTATTGCTTATTATTAGGATTAGTAGTTGATCAAGAATAGATTTTCCTTTTTATGGGTGATCTATTGAGGAATGTTGGGATTTGTTGGTGGCCATGTCATGTGATGGGCCACACTGGGCCCCAATCACCCTTTTTATGCGCTAAATGCTTATTGATTGTGCTTTGTTTGATGATAACTATGTTAGTTTAATTTCTATTGTTTGTATTATAGCTTGAACCCTCATTTGTAGTAGAGTTAGTTTGAATTTGCATTTTAGGGTCCCTTAGATTAGTTAATCAAATCCAACATCACTTACAATTGAGACAAACTTAAGCAAATCTTCCACCAACCCAGAGGACGACGACACCGCAAAAACCACCGATAGAATAATAGCTTGGGAAATAAGAAATTTATGTAATTAGGAAAGTATGTGGACCTAATAATAGTATAATAGGAGTCTTGGGTCTTCATTCTAAGTCATGAATTCCTCTCCCTCTTAATTCTAGTACTAATTTCTAGTAATCTTAGAGGTTATTGTAATTATAAGAATTCTTTCGAGTTGAATTTAATAAAAATTTTCTAGTGTTAGGTTTATTTCAATTTTCTACATTAGTTTTCTTTAGCGACAATGGTTTAGAATTTGCTCTATTAATTTTAAGCAATTAAGGTAATCTCTTTCTTCCCTCTTGAATTGTGATAATTGTTACTTTGATTTCAAGCTATATTTTAGATTAGATTTTTGTGGGATTTTTTGGTAGTATTTGATATTAGTTTACTTTGGCTGTTTGACTTAGTTTATTATTTAACTACTAGTAATCTAAATTCAATCCACATCATTGGGCAAATCCATATAGTGCTACAACTACAATTGTACACTTGCAACTTAATTTTACACTCCCTAGGATACAATAAGAAGATTAAGGTCATAGCATATCTCAAAGGGAGAACGATAGATAGCATAGGAAGAGGCCTAATTGTAGGCAAACTCAGCATTATAGAGTTTGACATCCCAATCCTTTATGCTTGCTCACCACACCCCTTAGTAAGCTAGTAAGGGTTTGGCTTGTAACCACCATTTGACCATCAGTTTGAAGGTGGCAAGTGATGCTACAAAGTAACTTAGATCCCACCAATCTCCATAGGCATCTCTAAAAGTGAGATAGAATCTTGGCACCCCTATTTGAAACAATGGTCCTTGGAATAAGCCTTATAATCTTTTAGAAGAAGAAATCTACAATGTAGGTAGCAGCATCAGTCTTGTGACAAGCAATGAAGTGAGCCATCTTAGAGAGTCTATAAAAAAATATATATAATAGCATCATTCACTCAAGGAGTCCTTAGAAGGGTTGCAATGAACTTCATGATAATATCATCTAAATGCATTTTAGGAACTAATATAGGAGTGTAGAGGCCTTAATGGACATAACTCGTGGCTATATGACAAGTTGCATGCCTTGTGATCACCTTGTGGACATCTCCACGCTTCTCAGGCTAATACAAGTGCTCTTTGAGTATCTCAAGGGTCTTGTTGATACTAAAATAGTCGACTCCTCCACAAGACTCTTCGTCGTCAAGTCCCTTAAAGGGCTTTTGGGGATGAAAAACTTGTTGTCTTTGAAGAGAAACCCATCTTACAATATGAAAGGGCCAAAAGTAATGGGGTTCTTTACTGACCTCCTGGAAGTCCTCATGCTCCATGTATAAAGCATTGATGGATTGGAAATAAAGGACCTTAACTTTAAGAACCAATAGTAAAGCATATCCCTTTAACAAAGCATTGACTACAACATTTTGTTTTCCACTCTTATATTTGCAAGATAAGGTGAAATATTGAAGGAACTCCATCATCTTGGCATGTCTTGTGTTTGATTTGTGTGTGGCCATTGATGTAGGACAATTCCTTGTGATCCGAATAAAGAACAAAGGGGCTAGGCTTGAGATGATAATTCCAATGCTCCAAGACCCTTACAATAGCATATCACTCCTTGTCGTAACTGGGGGAGTTAAGTCTTGAGCCCTTCAACTTCTCACTAAAATAGACTGGAGGGCGCTTAGCCTGAGGGAGAACTGCATTAAAACTAAGCCCACTAGTATCACATTTAACTTCAAACATGATTTCAAAGTTGGGAAGTGCCAATATGAGGGCCAAGTAGAGCTTGTTCTTGATCAGCCCAAAGGCCTTTAGAGCTGCCTTTGTGCACATAAAATCCCTCTTCTTCATGTATTTGGTTAAAGGATCCATTTTGGTGCTAAAATCTTTAATGAATCAGCGACAAAATGAAGCAAAGTCGTTGAAGCTTCTGACATCCATGATAGAGGCTAGCACCAACTATTGATAGCCTCAACTTTGGATTCATTAACTAAAATGTCCTCTACATAAACAACATAGAGAAGAAAAACAACTTGGAGTGAGAATAGTTCACATCTCTAATACTTAGCATCTACTATTTGTTGCCTTAAGACATAAAACAACTGAGAAAGATGTTTAACATGAGATGCTTCATCACGACTATATACCAAGATATCATCAAAATACATCATAATTAATTTCCAATGAAAGGCCTTAGAACCTCATTTATAAGACTCATGGAAGTGTTAAGTGTATTATGTAATACCCCAACTCATAATTACTTAACTGAGCTTTAAATATTTGAGGATTAGCATCTAATCCTGCAATACAATTAAGGTTGGGACATTACTGCCATCCTCTAGAGGACAAGGCTTAATTGATAATGCTCAAATATTTAAAGCGAAATTAAATAATTATGAGTTCAAACATTCATACAATTCACACTTGGTGTTAAAGGTGATCTTCCACTTATCCTTTTTTTCATCTTAATTTGATTGTGCTAAGGTCAATCTTAGAAAAGATCTATGAATCATGAAACTAATCAAGCATATCATCCAAAAGGGGCATAGGAAATTAGTGCTTGATAGTAATGTTGTTTGTAGTGGCCAACACACATATGCCAACTCCCATCCTTCTTGGGTACCAAAAGGGCGGGAACTGAACAAAGAGTTAACCTCCCTCTAATGTACCCATGATAAATTAATTCTTGAACTTGCATTTGTAGTTCTTTGGACTCATTAGGATTGCACCTATGGGTCGACTTGTTAGGCAATAGAGTGCCTAGTAGGAGATCAATTTGGTGTTCAATTTTTCTCAAATGGGAAACTATGTGGTAAATCACTAGGTAATATAGCCTAAGACTCTTTCAAGAGTATTTAAGCCACAGGATGCATAGGTTTCACTTCCTTATGTTTGATTCAAACACTAGCTAGAAAAATAAAGGCTTGCTCTCACTAAGGCTTTCTCTACCCGTGTTTCACTCATGTAGAGGCTATTCACTCATCCCTTCCCCAGCTTAATGTGGTAAGGTTTGGGTGGAAATAATAGGGCTAATGTGGGACTACATCCTTTATGCTGAGTGCGTATGTGAGGGATGCCCATTAAGAATCACATAATTACCATATAACCAAGGTCTACCGAGTGATAAAGGAGATCAATCCATACGAAGGATATCATATAAAATATCACACAATATGGACCAACCGAAAAGGAAATAAAAGCTTATTTGGAGACACTAATCTCATTTCCTTACTTGAGCCATTATAGAGTATAAGGAGTTAGATGCACATTAGCAGGCAGTTTGAGGTTGTTAATAAGTGTCATTGAGGCACCTTGGTACAACTTCCTTCATCTATGATTGATTTGCACCCTTTCCCCTAATTATACACCTTGAGTGGAAGATTTGCTCACATTGGCTTAGAATAAGAGTAACCTTTTTAACATGGAGTGTGCTCATAATCACAATAGCTCACCCATACATGGAGTGATCAAGTTAGTCTCATCAATCTCTCCCTCTTCTCACTAGTCTCCTCATTCTGCCTCTCTAATGGTGACAGTTCTTTGATTAGGATAATATGTTTGGAAGTGTATGCATCCATAATGTATGAATCACTTCTTCCCTTTCAATCTCTTGGGTGGTTCACTAATAATCCCTTTATCATTGTCAAGGGTCTTAGTAGGTGTAGGGTATGTGGGTGTAAGGATCCACCTCCCTGAGGGTGCAATCCCCAACAAATAGTCGGACTCGTGCGCTAGGTACTTTATATTTTTCCAGAAAATAGATTTATTTCTTTTGTATTTTATTTTTATTTTTATTTTGTTATTACAAGTCGGGCAGAAGGGGGCTACAGAATGACAAGCGAATTGACCTTGGGCACCAGAAAACCTGGCCGGGTTCCCTAGGTAAGACCAGGTCCAATCCCTTGTGATTGGGCCCTAGCAATTTCTTTAGCCTGACCTAGATTCTGGATGCAGGTCTGATCTAGTAACCCGGACGGGTTCTTGGGTTAGACCAAACCCCCTGATTCTGGTCCAGGTAGATTCCACGGTCGTAGTCTGAATTTGTTTTACAAAATATAGCAATATAGCAACAAATACCAAGTGAAATAGTAAAAAAAGGCTAACCTTAACTAAACAAAGTTGCCAATAAATTTTAAGAAAACTTACTAACCATGACGCCTTTCAAAGCACATCATATTGATAGGGACACAGAAGGGATACTGAAAGGACAAACTATTTCAAAAGGGGTTTGGAAAGGCCCATGAGAAATCCCTAATATGGAGACCATCCTGACTCATTGGCTGTAAAATAATAAAGAGAAAAGGTGAGAAGATTATAAAATGCGCTCTCGGGATAACCCCACCTTAATCCTTTAGGAACTCAGCAGAAGACAGTTTATAAAACTAATGTGATTTCCTTCTCCCAATACCATCTCTCTCTTTTAGAAATGGGATTGTAGCTCTTCCTTTTTTCTTAGCTCTGTGCCGCTCTTAGTGGTTTTTCATGTACCTCAATTGAGGGGGTTAGCCCCCTTTTTATAGCTATTAAAGAGGCTTTGTGAATTGAACTAGGAGAAGGAGACCTATTCCTATTCTGGTTAAGCTTCAGACTAACTTTAATTAATTAGTAGAAACTAATTTAATTAGGCCCGACGTTGTAATTGGCATTAAATTTTGTCTGACTTACCTTGGTAGGAATAGGTTTTGGCCAAAAGGAGGGAACCTGGGTGGGCTCATGCTCTTGAGAACCCTATCGGGTTCACATGAAAACTGGCCCATTGGACCAGTTTTTTTCATGCCATTAGCTCGTTTCTATTCCCTCTCTATCTGTTTATGGACTTCAATCAACTGGGTCATTAAACATTCAAACTGGATTATTGATTTTGTCATCGAGCTTATTAAAATTGAGTGTCATTTTCAGGCATCTACTGTTATCCCCCACTTTGGTCGAGCCAACGTAAAGAGAATGTCAAAGTAAGTAGTTGCTTCCTGTAATTGCCAATCTGGCTATAATGATATAGAATTTGCGTTTGACTGTCGAGTTTTCTGATGCATTTTATCCTTGACTTGGTGGATCAGTGGACTTACTTGTCACCGGAGTAGTGGACCTCCTTGCTAGCAGTGCAGACTTGTGAATTCTTCGTTTCGATCGAGTAGATTTTCATATCGCTGGAATAGCAAACCTTCTTGCTAGTCAAGCAAACTCATGAGTTCCTGGTTTCACTGGAGTAGTGAATCTTATTGTCGGTTGAGCAGATTTCCATGTCTCTGCAGTAGCAGACCTCTTTATCGGTTGAACAAATTTGTGAACACCCCATTTCGTGGAGTAGCGGACCTTCTTGCCAGTCGAGCAAATTTGTGAATTTCCCATTTCGCTAAGGTAGCTAACCTTCTTGTAAGTCGAGTAGATTCCCATGTCGCTAGAGTAACAGACCTTCTTGTTAATCGAACAAATTTATGAAATCCCCATTTTGCTTGAGTAGCTGACCTCTTTGTCGGTCGAGCAAATTTGTGAATTCTTCCTTTCGCTGGAGTTACAAACCTCTTTACTATCGAGCAAATGTATGAATTCCCCATTTTCCTAAAGTACCAAACCTCCTTATCGAATTGAGCAGATTTCTATGTCATTGAAATAGCGAACCTCCCTACCAGTTGAGCAAATTTGTGAATTTCCCGTTTCGCTGGGGCAGCTGACCTCTTTGATGGTCAAGCAGATTTCATTAACGAAGTGTTAGAACTGTCAGTTCTAGCTTTTGACTTGTTCATTTCTACATGCATACTTCAGATGCTCATCGATGTAAATTGTTTGTTGGGTTCTTTTTTGAATACCTTCATAAAATTTTCATTCTTTTCTTCTAAAATTTTCCTGCCTTGCGTGGATACTCATGTAGAGCACCCCTTGAATATGCTTGGCTTTGGCTTTGGCTTCTTTTTATTCTTTTGTAATTTTCAAGAGAAACACAACCATGTGATAGTGGGGAACCCTATTGGGTTTTTTTTACCACTTTCTTTGCTTTTGCTTTTCTTCCCTTGTTTGCATGATTGTGTTCTTTGATGCTTGTGAGTTCCCATACATAGAGAGATCCCAATTAGGTCTCTTTAGCTTGTCTTTGCTTTCTTTCTTCGTTTTGTTTGAGGCTTGGCTCTTTATAGAGGGAATATGCTCATCTGAGGTGTGGGAAACTCGACCAGATCCTCATGCTCGGCATCCCTTTCTTTCTACGTTTCTTGTTTACTTACATTTTAGTTAATTGTGAAGGAAAATGCCTATGTGAAATGCAGTAAACCCTATCAGGTCCACCTTTGGCTTTTTCCTCCTTATTTTGTCTATAAATAGCTTGGCTTATAGAGTTGCTCAATTCACTCCTAAATCATATTCCTCCTTCTTCTCTTTTTTTTCTTTCCTTTCTCTTGTTTTCACTACTTGTAAGTGAGTTTGAGAAGGGGATATCCCCTTCGTCAATCCCGTTAAGAAAGACTTACACAAGATTTCTTTATTGAAAGGGAATGGAGGCCCGTTGAAGCTTGGGATGGCATTAATCTTCTTGTTGAGACAAAAAGGATGGAGTATTCTCTGTGGTAGATCCTCTTGGACTTTGTTACTTGATAAACTGAAGTTGGGTTGATGTCCATTTTATAAGGATGCTTGTGTAAGATGTTCTTTGAGGTAAAGCCCCCACTTTGACTGAGCCTTATTGAGGTGAGGTTAAAATATAGATGTCTTCTATGATAGCTATCGACACTATCTTGAGAACTTTTGATGTTGATTCATGGCTAACCAAGGTGTGCCCTTCCTATAGGGTCACTATGAAGGCTAATTGCACTCTTCTTTGATTTAGGGTTCCCAACTGATCAAGGCAGAGGTCAGTCTAATAAATAGGCTAAAGACATATGCATTGATGTAGGTGCACTTGCTAGCCCAAGTGAGACTATGCTGATATGACGACTACACAGACTCAATTCAGCTAACTATGCAGACATGATTGTGCTGAATATGCAGATATGATTATGCTAACTATGCAGACATGATTATGCTGACTATTCAGACAAAAGATGACCTGACATCATTTGCATGCAAGTCTCATACTAGGTTTGGGGTCCATTGGATAAGGCCTAATCAAGGTATAGATGATGACATGTTAGGCATGGTGATGTTCAATCATTTAGGATAAGGGGTAAAAAATTAGGTGACTGCTAGGTTAGGACAGGTCATGGGTCTTAAGCTCCCAAGGGTAGAAAATCTTTCTTTTTAAGAAAAGAGTATCCGTTAATCTTGCATCAAAGTGCTCATGTTCTAACAAAGCCCTCCCAATCTTTGTTCGCTATAACAGAAGCCTTAAATGTGTGAGAATAATGATAGCCAAAGTTACTTTTGCTAGTTTTAGTTGGAGTAGCCCCCAGTCCAGAAGAATAAATATGATCCTTCCCGTGTTGGAATGATGCTTTTGCTAGTGCTGCCTAGGGTAGTTACTAGCTTAGTGTGAAAATTGTGGTTATCTTATTGTCGAGAAATGTTCACCATGAGGGGAGCCCTAACCACCTAGGAAAATATAGGAAACACCACCCCCCCTTTGCACAATGGGTGAGTGCCCAATTAGGGAAGTTGAGAATACGAAGTGAGTGTCCACTCTCGAATTTGTAGTCATGGTTGAGACCAAAAGTCTTGAATTTTGGAATAGAGGTAAAACTAGAGGCTAGGATGATTTAAGGGACGTGGAAAAGTTGGTGAATGGTTTGTCCAATTTTGATCCGATGACTACATGTAATGAAATGCTTCTTCGTTCTCCAACAACCAAGGTTTTATTTTTACTCTCCTTTTGTTTGGTCCTCCTTTTCAAGTTTTCGAGCTAGCCGCACTTTATTCTCTCTCTTTTTTTTAGAGACTAAAGGGCTTAATTAAAATGTTTTCTTATAGAAAAGAATCTTCATGGCGGGGCCTCAAAAGGGTTATCTACATATCCAATATGGAATCAAGTAAGTAGTAGTTCAAGAGTGAGAACATGCAACGTAAACAATGGATGCCAACAGGAAGAGTTTTTGAGGCATACTTCAAGATTAAGGTGCTTAAAAAGGGGATCGGTGTGAAGGCTCAAACAATCCTTACGTAATCCCCAAGTATGCATGGGTGATGAACTTAACGTAAATCAACAATTTCTTTCTTTTCTTATCCTTCTTGTCTTCCAAATTTTTTTCCTCTTTTTTCTCTCTCTTTTTCCTTCTTCGTTTTTCTTTTTAGGTAAGACCATTTGGTTTGAAATTTTCTCTCTTTTTTTTTATTGTTGATTTGATATTGATGACACCCATGACACACTCCCCCTCACTAGTTAGGTCAGATGTCGGTATGAAAGAAACAAGCTTATTTGAAAGCTCAAAGGTTTTAATGTGGGTTGCCAAAGAAGGCCTCCTAGGCATATCTTTAAAGGTGCATGATTTATTGGAAAGAAATTTCTAATGTTTTTCTTTTTCAAATAATGGACTGAAATCCTTAGTCCCTTTTTATTTTGCCTACCTCACCCTGCCAGGTTTTGAAGCTAGCCCCTCTTTATTATTTGTTTCTTCTTCTTTTCTTTTCTTTTTTTGCAAACCTGGATTTGTCATAAGGCAGAAGCATTCTAGAAAAGACAGATAGGAGAATTTGCAAAAGAACTAATGGGGGAGATGAATTCATTAATAAATAAAGGTTACATCAGAATTGGATTCGTGATGGGAAAGAAAACAAATAACTCTAAGACTCAGCACATAACTATAAGCTAGGCATGACACATGGCATTACATCATATCTTCTAAATTCAACAGAATTCAAGGCATGTTGTGTAGAGGCATTTTGGGCTTGGATTCAACTATACTCATTATGTGAGTAGAAGGGCCCCACTTTTCGCTTTGGTGGTCTAAAATGGTTAGAACGTCATGATGCAAGCCAAACGGGTTGTTGCCCTTCATGAGTGGTTCTAATAAGGATGCATTCAATGTAGCAATCTAGAGCATGCACCTTCTCACTTATGGGGTATGTGTCTTTCTTATTCAAGTATCTGCATTAGAAAATGCAAATTATAATAACAACACGTGTGTGCTTCTAGGCGTGGGCTAGGCCTGCCACAATTTTTGGTGGTGTTTTTTTACGATTTTTGGCCTTTTTGTGAAATACGGCTATATTCTAGAGTTTTTGGGTTGTGTTTGAGGAAAAAGTGCGTTTAGGACTCTTTTTAGGTTTTCAGGTGGACTAACAAAAAAAACCGTTTAGAGGAAGAAATTCAAGGGAAAAAATATGGCAAAATAGAAAGAACTAAAGCAACGAACCAAACATACAAAGCTTTAGGTTTAAATACTTACCTAAGTGAAGGATTTTTGTGCTCTAATACCACTTCTACCATATGAGAAATCATTTAGCTAAATAAAGGCATAAAACTTATAGATGAACCAGAAGAGGTTGAAAATGCACAAACTCTCACAAGAAGAACAAAGGGAAAACCCACAAGAGTAGTCGTTGATAATGAAAAACTTCCAATATAAATAGTAACTTGAAGAAATAAACCCTTCAAAACCTAAGCACCATAGATGGAAACAAAGAAAGAAAGAAAGACTCACATTCACCATTCTCAGACAGAGATCAAGAAATATGAGGCTTGTACAGACAATAAGCAACAAGCTTATTTCATTCAAAATTTCCAATATGAAAATTCTATCACGGTTTAAGCCTATCCATATTTGGGCTCCCTTTTCTCCGACCATACAACAACTAATAGAATTACGGGGAAAAACAACTAATAAAGTTCTAACTATTTGTACAACCAAAACAACATAGGGGAACCACTAGCCAATGTACAAGTTGGAATTTTTCTACAAATGTCCTTGCTTGGTGGCATCCTTAACCAACCCAAACAGAGTAAACTAGTGGCTATCCTCTAAGCAAAACTAATTAGGGTTGTCCATTAATCACCCACAAAAGATTGGCTCTAATTTACCATTTGATTTCCAAAGAAGCCCATGATTTTAAAAAAACCATGCAAACCAAACCTACTTTGACCCTTGCTGGGTTTTTGATTTATAACTTGCTCAATACCTGAAATCTAAATACGTGCTATAGCTTGTTGAAAAATGAGCATCTACCCATAAGTATAAAGTTTACAAAATCTACAACTCTTTCCCCATTTACATATCAACTAGAAGTTGGAGAAAAATGTTACTCAAAAACTAGAAAAGTAAATACGAAGTGGCTTTAGAGGAAATTAGCTATGCTCCTTATTCACGGCTACTATTTGCCTCATCAGCCACTAAGCATGCTTATACTCCCTCAATGACCCTAATTCAATGAGGACCTTAGAAGATCACTTCCATGAGCCCCATATCCTTGAGTTATTATAGCACCCACTTGTATTAGGGCCTTGACATGGTGGAGTATGTTGAACTTGGTGCACTGCTTTGTATCACAAGAAAATCTATAATTGAGCGACCTATGAGTTTTTTACTATTTCATGTACTTAGCTTAATATGTTGGATATCTTAATTACAACTTTATACAACCAGGACAAAGATTAACTCAATTTCTTCACTCGTAATTACTCCATGTCTTCTAGTAAAGTTTCCCCATTTCTCAAAACTACTTCATCTCTTCTCTTAAACATATTTAAAAGGCTAAGTTGTAGGATAATTGGGATAAGCACTAGGTTGAGCCAAGGTGTTCAGTTGAGGTTCTCAACCAAGCAAAGTTTTGATCTATATCACACTTGATTGTAGCTCACAAATAACACTTAATGTAGCTAATTATTAGTGTATTGCATTTTGTAGGACAGATGAGAAAAAGTCCAAATTGGAGCAATGACCAACCCATTTTGAAGCTCAGCAATTAGTCGTGATGAAGGAGCAGACTAGGGAGTGTAAAACTATACAGAGCATGGTATGAAGCAGAAAACTGTAAAATGTGAAGATAGTGATTTGGCACAGGGATCGTGTGCCACATGGCATGACCATGCCCCCACTATTCTCTCGTTTTTTAAAAAATAAAATAGTGATATAAGGGCTATAAAAGTTAGTTTTTTGATATTTTAGGTTCATCAAGGTTTCTCTCTCTAGCTTAGCCTTTGTAAACACTCTACTCCTCATTAGTGAAAACCTAGAAATTTTAATCCTTTGATTGAGTTCTTGCAATTCTTGTTGCTCTTCTTCATTAGTGCGTAATCTAACTTTTTCTCTCCTAAATCTCTCCAAATACTCTATTTTTAAGCAACCAAAAAAATCATCCCCAAATATGGGTTTTGATGACTTAGGGGTTGTGGGGAGAATTCGGTATCAATCCTGAAGGATTTGAGCCTTTAATCTACCTATCAAAACTCAATCATCCTTACTCTTCATTCCCATTCTTCCATCATTGTTATCAATATCACAATATTGGGTTGGTTACTTTCAAGTTTGGAGAATCAATATTAGCGGATCAAATTGGGACTCGATTATGGTATTTGGTGTTCGAATGTGGATAAGAAGTTCTTTTGGCCATAGAAATCTTATCATCCATGAAGTTTGAATATTGGATAATTTTGTCTCTCTTCATTTTTATTGTTTTTACTTTGGATTAGTGGTAATTTAGGCTAGATTGTCTTTTTAGGGGTGATCTCTTGAGGATTGTTGGTATTGTGTTGGTGGCCATGTTGAGCCTCGATCACCCCCTTTCTTATGTGTTATGTGCTATTTAATTGTATTTAGTTAGTTGTTAGCTAGGCTAGTTTAGTTTCCTTTGCTACTACTTTGCCTTGAACCCTTATTGTGGAGAGAGAATATTAAATTTGCATTTTAGCGTAGCTTAGTGTAATTAACCAAATTGAAACCCTATTCTCAATCAAGACCATCTTAGGCAAAATGACACATCCTCCCTGAGGACGAGTTTTCACCCTTCCTCACCCCTAAAAATCACTCCAACAAATTGGTGTCGTTGCTGGGGATTATGGTGTTAGATTCACATTTAATTTATTCTTGATTGTTGTACATATCTTGGTTTAGGTCTTATTGAAAATTAAAAAAAATGATAATGAATGAGTGCTTGGACAAGGTCTCCTAGTTGTGGGAGACTCATCTGTGCTGAAGTTACACCACCCCGCATCCTGGTAACCCAACCCATAGCACTCAACCTGGAAGAAATGGCAGAGGAACAATCCCAGGGACCTCCCCCTCTAGTCCAAAGGAGCTTAAGCCAAATCTTTATTTCCTGAGGCCCACTACTCCATCTTGTTTTCAAGTACTGCCCTTGGTGAAGATTTTCAATTTGCTTTTATCATTCAATGCACGACCATGCTTCCCAAATTCATAGGAGATAGTGAAGCTTACCTATTTCTAAGTGAATTTGAGGAAGTATGCTCGATGGTGCAATTCCCCAATGTGCCTCAAGACATAGTTAGGTTGTATTTTATTCTTTTTTCATGAAGGATTCGGCGGAAAAGTGGATGCATAGCCTCCCGCCAAACTCTATCTCCACTAGGGATGGGTTCATGAGAGTTCTCTTGAGAAAATATTTTCCGAATGGTAAAACCGTGAAACTAAGGAATGAAATCAATCACTTTGTCCAACTTAGGAAAGAGTCCTTTTATAAGTACTTTGAAAGATTTAAAATCTTATTTGCTCAATGTCCTCACCGTGGTCTAGAACATTGGCAACTGTGCCAAATAATTTATGAGGGTCTTGACGAAGCCACAAAGACCATGGTAAAGTCTATGTGACAAGGGGACTTTAAAAAAAAAAGTGAGACCGAGGTATGAGATTTCCCAAAAGAATCAGCAAAAAGGACCTTGCAATGGGAAACTACAAGGGGATGAGACTTTAGGTGCTAGAATCAATAGCTAAAAGGGAGGAATCCATGCGGTGGCGGATACGACATATATTGACACTAGATTTGCCGCCCTAAAAAACATGTTGAAGGGCATTGTGTTATCCTAAATATCGACTAACTTTCCCCCTTCCCAAATGGTTTCATGTTCTCAATGTCAATCCACTGATAATTCCCTAACTGCATGCCCCCTATTTGCTAAACAATAACCAACAAGCCAAGAGCAAGGTTAAGTGAATGTGGCCTTCCAAAGGCCAAAATTTGATCCCTAATCTCCTAGTTGCAATTCGAGGTGGGCTAAGCACCCTAATTTCTCATGGAGCGAGCCTAATGCTTTGATGCCAAACACCCAAGGTGAGGGTTTCAAATGGAATTCCTAATCTTATTCATATCTAAGGCCACCTTTTCAAGGAGCATAGAATGCTCTGAGGGGGTCCTCCCCCTCAACCAAATATGGCTCAATAATTTCCCCTTCCTGATTATAATGATTTGGATAAAGTGAACAAGAAAGTAAATTATATGGAGACAATGATTAGAGAACTTAAGTAATCGAATGAGAGAATGATAAAGACAATGAGTGCAAAAATTGCACAATTAGCCATGTCTAACACGGAAAATGGGGTTTTTCCTAGTCAACCGGAGATGCACCAAAGAGGGGGATCTTCCTCTTCCTTTTACCTTAATGATGTTCAAGAAGTGAATGTTACAATTTCTCTACGGTTGGGTAAAAAGGTTGACACCCACATGGGTGAGCAAAATGTGAATGAGCCTCCTCCCTTATCTTCTCCTTCCCCCTCTACTCAAAGTTATGATGTGCTCAATTCCTTAGTTGATTCCAGTCCTTCTACGTTGGTGAATGACCCTAAGGAGAGTGAGTCAATCAATGATTTCACCCCTCCCAGGGATGCCCTTCTCCTCATGCTTTTAAGCCCCCTCCTCCATTCCCTAACCGATTGTAAGACCCGCGTTTTTGTTTTCCATTAAGCTAGCTGTATTACCTTTTTACGTTATAAAATTCGTATTTTTATACACCATACGAGTTAAATTATTATCGATGTGCTTATGTGAATGATAATCTTATTAAAAAGAATTACTATTGTTATTATTGACTTTATTAACGTTACTTATTTATAAAATTATTGAATCGATGCTAACTCGAGTTTTTAAAATCGTTTTTCGATTTATTTAGTTGATTTCCGAAGTTTGATTAAAGATGTTAATTGTAGGACGTTTCAACTCGAGTTTAGCCTAACTGTTAACGAGTATGGGATCAGAACTTAGCTGAATCGTGTTAATTGAGTCAAAAAAAGGGGGGAAAAAGCAAAATTAGAAAAGGGGGGTCGAAGTCGGGGGCTTGAAGCCCGACCCCCCGATGCCTCTCTTTCTCTCACTAACACGCTGCTCTCTCTCTCTCTCTCTCTGGGGCCACCGGTCGGCGTCTAGTGTCACCGCCGACCACCACCTGTCGCCGGCGAGAGAAAGGGACCACCGGTCCCCCCAGCACGCGTCCACCACCGCCGAAACCACCACAAATCGTCATCCACATCTCCCAGCCCAAAAACTACGCGTCTAGCCGCCCGTAAACCACCACCCACACGCCGGAATCCGACCAAACACCCAGAATAAACCTCCCCCATAAGTCAAGTGGCCGAATTCAACCCAAATCAGCCACAAACATCACCAAATTTGGGAGCTAGGGTTCGGTTCGAACAAGGCATCAGACTAGGGTTTCGGGTTCATCAATTGGGCGTGTGTTTGGGGCTAATTGGGTCGAGGATTGAGGCTTCCCAACATCCAAATCGAGCTCAAAAGCGCTTAGAATGAGTCCTTTAGCTTGGATGGAGGTGGGTGTCTCTCTCCTCCTAAGTTATTAATAATTTTGAAAACGTTTTCAGCAGTTTAATGATGCATGTTAGCCTAGGCTTGCTTCAATCCATGTATTATGTGTGTTGAATGACCTAAATTAGCTATTACATGTAAGTTAGTTTAACGTGTTTAGCTTCGATTCAAGTTAATGAGTTAATACGTAAAAAAAGAATTAAAATCGAAGTTATATTAACGTGCTTAGCTTCGATTCAAGTTAATTAGCTAATATATGAAAAAGAACTAAAATCAAAGCTCTTTTAACATGTTTAGCTTCCATTCGAGTTAATTAACCAATGCATGTAAATGAACTAATTTTGAAGTCAATGAAATGTGTTTAGCATCGAATCGAGTACATTAGCTAATGCATGTTAAAAGAATTAATTTCGAAGTTATATAAACGTGGATAGCCTCGATTCGAGTTAAACTAGCTAATGCATGTAAACGAATTAAATTCGAAGCTATAGAAATATGTTAGCTTTCATTCGAACCCTTTTTAGTACATTCAGTTAACACGTGCCTAAAAGTTTGGTTCGAAGTAAGCTATTCATGTTTAGAATCAAGTGTAGTATATTTAGTTAACGCATGTTTGAAAGGTCGACTCGAATAGTAACATCGACATGGTAAACCAATGCCTAAAAGTGTATTATGTCCAAATGACCTAAATGAGTTTGAATAGTAACATTGGTAGGATAAACGAAAGCTTAGAATTGTATTAAGTCTAAGTGGCCTATTTAGATTCGAATAATGACTTCGATGAAATAAATGAACGTCTAGATTCGTATTATGCTTGTATGGCTTAACTAGGCTTGAAATGTAACTTCAAATCAATGAATGAGCACCTCGAATCGATGTTTATCCATTTAGTTGAATTATGCTTGTGAAATGAGCTTGAAAACTACATTTGAATGACGAAATGAGCATGCTTACCCCTTAACTGCAATACGTGAATGTAATCGTGTTTCATGTTAGTTAGTTCGACTCAGCTTACTAAATGTTTGTTTTCAGTTAAGGTTGCGTGAATGCCTATATATATATATATATATATACATATATATATATATATATATATATATATATATATATATATATATATA
>JACYFF010031954.1:27482076-27497786 GCA_017589665.1 Selenicereus undatus | reverse complement strand
TATATATATATATATATATATATATATATATATATATATATATATATGCACATATGTATGTATGGTTATAACCGTTGGTTACAGTGCATTGCTATTTGTTATTTGTTGGTTCGGCAAGTTAAGCATTGGCAAGTTACGCAAATTTACATATCGCTCTTTAGTATATCATGATGATTAGAATACTAAATTGTGAAATTGAAACCGAGATGGCAGTTGGATGGTTTGAGGAAGAACTATGAGTGGTTCGAGGTTCTTGTGGTACGGTGCTTGTGAGGAGGGAGTTCGGGTTTTGAATTGACCGCAATCGTGTGGATTGCGAGGCCATGTGTGGCTCATTGTGTTGAATTGATTATGAAGTGCTTAAATGTAATATATGTGGACCCCCTTCCCTTCGATGTCTTCAAATTGCATTATGTGCATAAGGGTGAGTTTTTCAAAGAAAGATTTCATGTTTTGAAATGATAGTAGCCATAACTATTATTGCATGATGGCCTATTTTAACTAAATGAATACAGTTTTGGGAGTGAACTCACTTGAACGAGGGAATCCCTAAAGAGTTTTACAAAAGTGTGAGTTACATGATAAAGGATTTCGCTGCGAGAGGCAGCAAACTTATTAGTCGTTATGACCAGTTTAAATGATTAAGATAAGTGTTTAGGGACAATAGATGGGAGTGAACCTGCTTGAACGGGGGAATCCCTAACCTAAGGAGTAGTCCCTAGAGACCCTGACGAGGGTTAAGGTCCAAAAGTTAGTTGCCATCCCAGGAGTAAGAGCTTAGCGTGAGTTAATCTCACTAGGATTGAGTGTAGATCTCTCCCAACCAGCACTTTATGATGATCTTATGCCCAGAAGTAGTTTCTTATTAAATGAGAAAAGCAGTTGGCGTTTCACCTTTGTAAGTATTTCAGAAAGAAAGTTTTTAAGGGCATTATGAGACCAAGATGAAAGAGATTCTTTCAAAGAATATGAGCCTCAAGAGGCTAAGAGAAAAGTTTTTATGAGCCTCAAGAGGCTAAATGAAGTGTTTTCAAAGAAAAGAAAGGAAGTTTACTATGCATGACTTGTGCATATCATATGAATGAGATGCTAAGTAAGATACGTTTACGAAAAAGAAAGTCTTATGGCCATATTTCATGCATACTCTATGAATGAGATTTGATTGAGACTTGAAATGTGTTTGTCTTATGCGCCTCATATGAATGAAATGCCAAGAAAGGTATGATTATAAAAAGAGATAGCCGTATGTGCACATCATGTGAATAAGGTTTCATGCATAGTTTGAATAGAATGCTAAGAAGTTATGTTTGCGAACTAGAATGCTAAGAAGTTATGATTATGAAAAAGAAAGATTCCTATGCTTAGCCCTCGATGCTTGTTTATGTGCTTAACTGCTTGTTAGTAAAGGAATTTAGTCATATGGGGACCTAGAAATATGTTTGAGTGGTTAAAATGAAGTTTATGGTTAGTAATCCTTCCATAAAGACTTTATGAATGCCTAATACGATAGTAAAGTACGAATATGCGATATGTGATTAATATGAATATTATTGCCTGAAACGGTTTTGGTTTTAAGGGGTCGGGGGACACTCACTGAGCGTGTGGTTGCTCATCCCACTACTCTTTCCCTTTTTCCCCAGGTTTTCTTTATAACAGGAAGAAGTTGAATAAGCTATGTGAAGATGGAACCTGTTCTTGCTTGCAAGGTGTCGTTTGTGCCCATTTGAAGGGATCTTATGTGTTTAATGAAGTCATGTTATGTGTTCTTAGTTTGAAACGTTTGTAAACAAGTATTCTAAGTTCATGTAATCCATATTGTTTATGAGTCGCTCTGTATGGCCATATGAGCCAATCATCCAGTTAGTTAGATGTCTTTTTGGTCAAAGTTAGTTATGTTTTGGGATGTAAGCCCCATATTCCGGTTGTGTGAACCGTTGAGTTGTATCCTTCTTTTCTTCTTTATTGATAAACTATTCTGTTTGGTGTACTCCGAGCGAGTAGCTCGTCGAGTTATGAACTCCGGCGTGTAGCCGTTGAGCTTCTTTTCAATGTTTTACGCTTTTGTTGATTTGCAGGGCTTTATTGTAAGGCTTTTAGCCTGGAAACGGTCAGTTTTTAGGAAAAATTATGTCCGTTTCATCCCAGACTTTAAGTAAAAAGTTAAGAAAACGTAACGTTTTTGGCCCTAGGGGCTGGGGGTGTTACACCGATTGAAGACGAAGAAAATGCAATCTCGTGTTGATAAAATTAGGAAGACCTTCTCCCAAGTCAAAATCAACGTCCCTTTACCTGTTGTAATACAACAAATGCTACCTTATGCCTATTTTCTTAAAGACGTGTACACCACTAAGAGAGCAACCAATGTTCCTAAAATGGCTTTTTTTGCCTTTAATGTGAGCTCAATTATTTCAAACCAAACCAAGTACCTCTTAAGTTTAAAGACCCGGGGTGCCTCGCAATCTCAATTACGATTGGCAATCTCAACATTCACTAGACCCTTTTTAACTTAGGTGCTAGTATTAACCTTCTACCCTTTATGGTGTATGAAAGTTTAGGTTTAGGGGAGTTCAAACCTACAAAGATGGTCCTTTAATTGGCTAACTGTTTCTAAGATTCCTAGAGGGATGGTTGAGGATATGCTTATCAAAGTAGGCGAATTCATATTCCCAGTTGAATTTGTTGTGTTAGAGACTGAGGTTGTGGTGAGCCCAGAAAATGAAATATCGATCATCCTTGGTCGACCATTCCTTACTACTTCTAATGCCATCATTATTTGTTGGTATGGAAAATTAAGATGACATTTGAAAATATGACAATGGAATTGAATGTCTTTAACCTCCAAAGGTAACTTATGGGGTTTGATGATGTTGAACACACTACCCTTAATTGGGTGGGTGAATTTTCTTTACGAAAGTGGAATTTGACCATGATGAGGAGTTAATGTCAAGTGTGTATGAGTTTTTTTGTATGGAGTATGAACCCTAATTTGATACATTTGTATTTGAGGAACAATGTCATGACTTATAACATGCATCAATGCTTGCATCCATCTCATACCTTCCCTCTCTATGTCATCAAGAACCTCCTAGTGTGCTCTCATCCTCATCTCTTAAATTGAATCCCCGTCCCTATACACACAAATATGCATTCTTAGGCCCGGATGAAACCTTCCTCGTGATAATTACTAATGATTTGAATCAGAACCAAGAGACTCAAGCCCTAGACTTGCTAAGGGAAAACCAATAGGCTTTAGTGTGGACCTTAGGAGACATTGGAGATATTACTCTTACCATAGTGCAGCATAGAATCCACATTGAGAACAATGCCAACCCTTACCGAGATAGACAAAGAAAGTTGAACCCTACCTTTCAAGAGGTGGTAAAGAAAGAAACTCCAAAGTGATTGGATCACGATATTATCTACGTACCCCATCTCGGATAGTGAGTGTGTGTCCTATCCAAGTTGTTCCTAAAAAGACCGGCGTCACCTTGATTAAGAATGATAAGGATGAGCTCATTCACATAAGAATCTAATCCAAGTGGAGGTATGCATTGATTATAGAAAATTGAACTCTATCATTAGAATTGATCACTTTCCTGTACCCTTTTCGGACTAAATGTTGGAGAGGTTAGCTGGGTAGGCCTTCTATTGCTTTCCTGATGGGTACTCCAGCTATACCCAAATTCCCATTGCCCCCGAAGACCAAGAGAAGACTACATTCTCGTGCGCGTTTGGCACTTATGCCTTTAGGAAAATGCCCTTTGGTCTTTGCAATGCTCTGCCCACCTTTCAAAGGTGTATGATCTCGATATTATTCGATCTAGTCAAGTAATGCCTTGAGAGTTTTATGGATGATATCTCCATATATGGAGACTCATTTGAGGATTGCTTGACTAACTTGGAAAAAATTCTAAGAAGGTGTCAGGATAAGCATTTGACCCTTAATTGGGAAAAATGTCATTTTATGGTCAAGAGAAGGATAGTCTTCAGATATATTATCTCAAGTGAGGAGATAGAAGTAGATAAGGCTAAAGTGGATTTGATTGCAAACCTCCCCCTCCCCACTTGTGTGAAAGACATACAATCTTTTCTTGGACATGCCAGTTTCTATCCAAGATTTATCAAGGACTTTAGCAAGGTTCTTAAGCCCTTGTCTTCACTCCTAGCCAAGGATGTGCCATTCCACTTCTCCAAGAAGTGTGAATTGGCATTTATGAAGCTTAAGGAGGCATTGACCATGGCTCCTATCTTGCAATCCTTCCGTTTGGAGTGAATCATTTGAACTTATGTGTAATGCATCGGACTATGCAGTTGGGTTAGTTTTACGATAAAAGATTGATAACAAAACCCCATATAATTTACTATGCGAGTCATACCATGAATGAGGCGCAAGTGAGTTACACCATAACTAAAAAGGAGTTCTAGCTGCAATTTTTGGATTCGAAAAGTTTAGGGCCCATTCATAGGGTCTCATGTCGTTGCCTTCACCGACCATGCCACCCTAAAACACCAAGTTGACAAGAAAGACGATATTGGGTTAGTTATTTTCAAGTTTAGAGAATTAATGCTAGAGGATCAAATTGGGACTTGATTATGGTATTTGGTGATCGAATGTGGATAAGAAGTTCGTTTGGCCATAGAAATTTCATCATCATTTAAGGTTGAATATTAGGTAATTTTCTCTCTCTTCATTTTTATTGTTTTTACCTAGGATTAGTGGTAATTTAGGCTAGATTGTCTTTTTAGGGGTGATTTCTTGAGGATTGTTGGTATTGTGTTGGTGGTCACGTCGAGCCACGGGTCACATCAAGCCACGGGCCATGTCGGGTCCCATCACCCCCTTTCTTATGTGGTATGTGTTATTTGATTGTGTTTAGTTAGTTATTAGCTAGGTTAGTTTAGTTTTCTTTATTATTACTTTGCCTTGAACTCTTATTTCTAGAGCAAGTAGATTAAATTTTCATTTGAGAGTAGCTTAGTGTAGTTAACCAAATCAAAACCTTATTCTCAATCAAGAACATCTTAGGAAAATGACACATCATCCCTGAGAATGACTTTTCACCCTTCGTCACTCCTAAAAATCACCCGAGGGCATCCAAATGTACATTGATGCATTCATAAGATACCTTCTTCTACACTTATCTATCTTGTAATTGAGATCTTGGCATTGACGTGCATAATTTAACTTTGCATTAGCTACAAGAAACCCTAAGCTTTATGTTTAATGAACATAACATGAGTTTTTTGCAACATAACCCTAAGTTGATTATCCTAAATCTCTTTCTCGCCCTACACATGTCCAAAGATAGAAAGAAAGATGAAAAGGCTTAAAGGCTAACATTGAAAGTATTGTGAAGCCTCGAGGATCTTAAGAAATTATTAGTCTATTGTGTTAAGTCATGAGCTCAATTATGCCCATTAAAAAAGAAAGAAAGAAAGAAAGAAACTTGTTATGTTTTTTGAGTGATTATGGATAATAGTATTGGTTTGGCTTCAAAATAAGTTACAAGCCATGGATTTGAGAGAAGTAAGATATCATTCATTTTATTTGATTGAGTGAGTTGGACAAATTTAGTTTCTATTGTATTCAAATTTTGCTCTAAATAAGTAGTCATATTTGCTTATATATAATTGTTTGAATGTTAACCTTGCTTAAGTATCTATATTTGTAGATAAGTTATGAGCAGTGAATCTAAGATAAGTAAGATATTATATGTCTTATTCGATTTTGTAAGTTGGACGAATTTAGCTTTCGCAAGTGGTCAAACTTTGCTCTAAGTATTTGTAGTTGCTAATGCATGATTTTTTTTTTTTAATTTCGACTTAAGTAGTTGAACTTAACCCTGCACGAATATGGGTGACTTGTCTACATATGAGTGACTTTGTTGGGTTATATACTTACATTATAAACTTTTCTTTAGGCTTGGGTGAGGACAAAGAGTTCATAGATATAACTAGTGGTGGCTATGGCTGATTTAATAACAAATAACCTTGAAACTAAGTTGAGGACTTACCCAATGAGCATATTCAATACGGAACATGTATGGTAAACAAAGAGATGTCACATGTATAGTATGAGTTATTTTCAACATTGCGTAAAAATATGCTTAAGATTATTTGAAATTTATGCAATTTATTCTATATGACTATCTGTTGTTGTTTTTGAATTGTTTATGTGTTAAGCTACTAATGTTCAAAGTAAAAGATGAATGAGGTAGATGTAAGATTTATTGACTGGACTCACGGCGCTCATAACCTTACAATTTATTAGGTTGTAAGAGTTAGCTTGAAAAGCAACCCAAATTGCTAGAGAACAAAGACTTTTTAGGACTCAAGCTTGTATAGAAAACTTTATTTTTCTTTGCTTTTTGTGATTTCGATGCACGTTTTGTAAGAACAGAAATGATTGTATACTGACTTTCATTACCAAATGCACTCATTCCACTACCTAGTTGAATCTAGTATAAATTGTTAAGCCACCATTCTACAATCCATCAATGTGTCAATTAAAGAAAAATTAGTCACAACGCTCTAATTCCATCTCTCTATTAACTAGTTATTCTAATGTTTGGACTAAAATAAATAGATGTAAATGTTGTAATGTTGGACCAATGTTTCTAAGTCAGATTATTGGCATCCAAACTCCGACCCAAAGTTTATATTATTAAAATCTAGTAACCTTTTTTTTAATGAATGATTGGTACACTAGTAGAGCACCATATTATAGACAGCTCTCAAATGAAGTCAAATATATCAATAATCCATGCTCTCCGAATCTCTTCCTTCATTTGGTATTGCCAATTGTTCTAGAATAATGTCTTACTTGCGGAAAAAAAATTTCGGTTGTAATAATTGTATTAGTGTTGCATTACAAAATATATATGAAAAAGCTTTTTTCAAACAGAACTACCAAATTAGGGTCTTGAAATTGGCTAGGTATAGATACGAGAAGACATATGTGATGGATGTGTGTTGATATAAAAAGTAACCGCAAGCGCACGGTATCTAACTTGTAGTATAGTCCAGCGAATACGGGTCGTTCCCACGAAGATGATAGAATCAAATTTGCCACTTAATGAGCTAAACTACAAATGTCACTGGTAGGCAAAATAATAGTATTAATAATAATAATAATAATAATAATAATAATAATAATAATAATAATAGTAATAATAATAGTAATAATAGTAGTAGTAATAATTGATGCCTAACTTATAAATTGTATCAAGAAAATTAGACACTAAGTAAATGAACTAAATAAAAGAACAATAACAACACTACTAGGATAAAACAAAGTTGATATTCCTTTAGCCACTAAGCAACAAAATCCAGGCAACTTTGCTTAGATTTGTTCCTGTAGGCCTCACAAACAAATAAATATTAATGGAAGAAAGAAAGAAAAAAAAAGAAAAGAAAAGCTAGGAATCCATATAATAGAATTCTAATGGCAATTAATATAAGGTTTCTGGCAAAAGACAAAAGCCAAAAAGATGTCAGCCAAAAGCAGTGTCAATTGAAGAAAAGCAAATAGAGGGGCAGTCGTTCTCTGAAGAACAGAGCACCAGAAGAAAATACATGTAAAATAAACAACACCAAAAAGAAAATAAATGTAAAAAAGATGCACTTAGATGAAATTAGACAAACCTCAAAGCAGAACGAGTGAGCAACGAAAGGAACGAAAAACAGAGCAATGAAAAACTAATAAAAAACAAGAAGGGATTCAACCAACTGAGAATTAGACCAAGGTTTGTAAATTAATTCGACCCAACAACTATAACAACTCAGAAAAATCACAAAATAGGCGAAATTGTATTCGACTGTTTGAATATGTAAAAAATGGCTTCCAAGCCCTTGAACCAACAATGGGAAGGACTCAGAAATTGCTAAAAATCTTAAACAGACGATGAAGATAACCGGAGAGTTAGATACAAAATGCTATTGATGCTTCACTCCATTCCCTTCAGATCCATTTATACTACATTTTCAACAGTTTTGCTGTGTTAAGAGGTGGAGACTGATTGGCGGCCAAAAAAATGGGAGGTCTTCTGGTTGTTTTGTGGCCAAGAGAGAAAAGGGTGAATGAGGAGAGATTCATAGAAGAGATCGTAGATGGACGAAGAAGCACGAGAAAATGGGGGGATTTTTGGGTTTATGGATTTTAAGAGGAGAGAGAGGGAATTGAGAAGAGAGAGAAAATAAGAGGGGGGAAATCACGTGGGGGTCAGGCGGAGATTTTAGGTTTTAAAAAAAAGATTCTTTAGTCTTCTGATGGAAAGGAAATGAAAATACTTGAAATGGATTGGGCTATGTTTGTAGTGGGCTTTTCTTTTCAGCTCAGTTTTCATCTTTCATCACTTTCTTCAATATTTTGATTTTTCTGCAAAAATAAACAAAACCGAAATAAAAATTCAAAAATAATAATTATTTTGAGCCAAAATCATAGGTTTAGAAGTACAAAATTGCATGATCTTTTGATCAACAAATACCCCTATACTTAGATTTTGCTTGTCCCTAAGTAAAACAACTAAACTATCTAGAAAGAAATAGAAAATAAGAAAAAGAAAATCCTAACTCACTTTCTTAGAAATTACGGTTGCATTTAGCATATGCAACAAGCCCTTTAAACTCCTAGGTTCCTCCTAGTGGACGAGTAAAGTCTCGTGAGAATTTGTGGACGATGTACCCACAAAATTTTTAAAATGAAAAAAGAAAAGAAGAGAAAGAAAAAAAAAGACAGAGCAAATAATAATAAAATCTTTTTGGATTTTTTTTTAAAACTTCATATACATGTACAAGGGGAAACAATGGACACATTCCGACCAGATATATCACCCTTAAAAGCAAGGTATTAGTCTGTATATGAATAAGGTGTACAGTTCAAAGCTTTAGGTCCTCATGAATAGCATCTGCACTCCAATTTTTTCATCCTACAAACCAACATAACAATTTATCCACCCTAGTGCATGGTGTGTGAGTGTACCATCACCTTGAGAGTTAGGTTAACCACAGTTTGACTCAATCCCACTTAACTAAATTATTGACTCACTGATATGGGAAAGAAGTTTACCCAGTAGCAATATTGCCTCAAAGGGTAGCACCCAGTAGCGCATGCCTCAAAGGGTACTTCTCATCCTCAACTTTATGACTCTCTTCTTTTTTTTCTTGATTTTTTCATTTTTGAATGCAAATTCAGAACAAAAACAGAAACAACTATACAAAGACAAGTCGGAGAGTCAATTATGGAAGCCTAATATCCTACGATAATGATGATTTTAAAAAATAAGGATTGGACTCATATTTATAATAGAATAATGAGGTTAGAAGTGGGTTATAGAATGTCACCCTTCGGATTACGTTTTTACAATGTACATCTTACCTATATACAACATAATACCAAGTCATAAAGGTCAAGCTCGTCAAAATAGTGTACACTCCCCAAAACAAAACAAAAGAAATGAAAGAAAAAGGAAAGGAAAGAATTTTCTTTTTCATTTTTTTCATTTTTTTTTTGTTTAGATGCAAACCCGCACCCCCACACTTAAACAATGCAATGTCTTGATTGCATGCCAAAGTATTAGAATGAATGACATAAATAAATAAAATAAATCAAAGAAAAGGAATTAAGAGGAAAATATATACAAAATGAGATGTATACAAAGGAACAATAGTACCAGGTTGAATGCTGAATGCATCCAAGCTAATCTCCATATCGTCAGTCTCTGTACTCAGGTTCGTAGAGCATCAGACACTCTACTTCTCTCTCCTCTACAAGTAGCTCCAAAAGTGGTTTCAACCTTTGTCCATTCACTTTAAAGTGCGTGCCTCTTAGGGGATCATGTATCTCTATAGCACCATGTGGAAAACATGAGAAACAATGAAAGGACCTGTCCAACGGGACCTCAACTTACCTGAAAAAAGGTGAAATCTGGAGTTATAAAGTAACACCTTATAACATGGAAAAAAGTCTTCCTATGAATGTGGCTGTCATGGAACGATATCGCTCTCTCCTCATGCATCCTAGAGGTTTCATAAGCCTTAGCTCTTATTTCTTCCAACTCACTCAACTGTAGCTTCCTTTCTACCCCAGCTATCTCTAAGTCGAGGTTCATAGTTTTTATAGCCCACATAGCCTGAAGCTCAAGTTCAACTAGAATATGACAAGGCTTACCAAAGACAACCCTAGAAGGAGACATGCCTAAAGGGGTCTTAAAAGCCGTCGTATAGGCTCAAAGAGCATCAATGAACTTATCCGCCCAGTCCTTACGGTTTCTACTCACAGTCTTTTCTAAAATCTGCTTAATTTGCCTATTAGAAACCTCTACTTGGCCCTAGTCTAGAGATGATAGGCGGTGGTTAAACGATGAATGATTGAGTACTTTTTCAATAATGCATCAAAAGAACGATTATTGAAATGCATACCCCGGTCACTAATAATAGCCCTTGGCATGCCATACCTAGAGAAAATATTTTCCATAAGGAACTTGACAACGACTCTAGCCTCCACCCACTTAGACACGTAATCTACAGCAAGAAAAATATATTCATTCCCAAAAGAAGATGAAAATGGTCCCATAAAATCAATCCCCTAAACATCAAAAATTTGAACAATAACTATAGGGTTAAGGGGCATCATTTCTCTTCTACTGATTTTTCCAAATTGTTGACACTTAAGGTAGCTTTTACAGTACAAGTGGGCATCTTTGAACAAGGTAGGCCAATACAAACCATAATGAAGGACTTTGGCAGCTGTTTTCTTCCCACTAAAATGCCCCCCACATGCTTGATCGTGACAAAAAGAAAGGACACTTCTAATCTCATTATCAGGGATACACCTCTTAAAAATCTGGTCAGAGCAATAGTTAAACAAGTAGGGGTCATCCCAATAGAAAAATTTCACCAGAGAAAAAAATTTGTCCTTATCATGCTTATTCCAACCTAAGGGTATCTTACCAGGCACTAAGTAATTGACAATGTCAGCATACCATGGTTCAGACTGAATCATGAGTAGCTGCTCGTCAAGGAAACACTCAGATATGATAGACTCGCTATCTTTTTGCAAAATGATCTGAGACAAATGGCCAGCAACTAGGTTCTCAGAACCTTTTCTATCTGAAATCTCACAATCGAATTCCTGTAAGAGTAAAATCCACCTAAACAATCTAGGTTTCGTATCCTTCTTGGAGAATAGATGCTTTAGAGTAGCATGATCAGTATGTATAATCACATGAGAGCCAATCAAGTAGGGTCGAAATTTTTCAAAACCGAACACAATTGCCAAAAACTCTTTTTCAGTTACAGTGTAGTTCAACTGTGCCTCATTCAGGGTATGGCTAGCATAATATATGACATGAGGTTTCCTATCTACAAGTTTTCCTAAGACAACTCCTACAGCATAGTCAGAAGCATCACACATTAGTTCAAAGGATTCTCCCCAGATAGGAGGGTGTAGGATGGGGGCAGAAGTCAGGGCTTCCTTTAGCCTATTAAATACCTTTAAACACTCCTCAGAGAAGTGAAAAGGTAAATCTTTGGCTAAAAGGTTGGTCAAGGGCTTAGCAATTTTACTGAAATCCTAGATAAATCGTCTATAAAATCCTGCATGCCCTAAAAATGACCTAATATCCTTCACACAAGTAGGAGGGTAGTAATCAAATCAATTTTTACTTATCAACCTCAATCCCATCATGTGAAATGACATGCCCTAAAATAATTCCCTTCTTTGCCATAAAATAGCATTTTTCCTAGTTTAGAGTTAAATTCTTTTCCCTACATCTTTGCAAAACTCTTGTCAAATTGGTCAAACAGTCATCAAATGAAGAGCCAAACACAGAAAAATCATCCATAAATACCTCAATGCACTACTAAATCATATCAAAAAATATAGAAATCATGCAACGCTGGAAAGTGGTAGGAGCATTACAAAGACCAAATGGCATTCTCCTAAAGGCAAAAGTACCAAAGGGGCATGTAAAGGTGGTCTTGTCTTAGTCCTCAGGTGCTATGGAGATTTGGATGTAGCTAGAGTATCCATCCAAAAAGCAATAGTAACTATGTCCGACTAACCTCTAGAGCATTTGGTCCATAAAAGGCAAACGGAAGTAGTCTTTCCCAGTGGCTGCATTCAGTTTCCTACAGTCAATACATACACGCCTCCCAGACTGGACTCTAGTGGGGACTAGCTCGTTCTTGTCATTCCTAATCACGGTAACACCGGTTTTCTTATGAACGACTTGAACTGGGCTGACCCATTCATTATCAGAAATTGGGTAGATTATCCCATAATCTAACCACTTAATGACCTCTTTTTTGATGACTTCTTGCAGGGTAGGGTTCAAACGTCTTTGGTGGTCTCTATAAGGTTTAGCATTCTCCTCAAGATGAATTCTATGTTGTACAATGGAGGGACTAATACCTTTAATGTCACCTAGGGTCCATCCTATGGCCACTTTGCTTTCCCTAAGTACTTTCAGTAATTTACATTGTTGGACCTCATTTAGATCAGATGCAATAATCACAGGTAAAGTCTCATTAGGACCCAAAAAGACATACTTAATGGAATCAGGCAAGGGTTTAAACTCTAATACGGGATTAGGAGTATGTGCCAAAGAAGGGGAATCAAAAGAATCAAGGGAGAGGGGGTCAATCTCATCACATATATCATTATCAATCAAACCATCAACATATGAGTCATCACAAGCATACACATCAAGCGAATTAGCAGTAGCAAACTCATCAAAAATAGCAGGTTGTCTTTGTAGATTAAAAATATTCAACTCAACAGTCATGTTTCCAAAAGACAACTTCAACATACCATTCCTGCAATTGATCAAAGCATTAGAAGTAGCTAGGAAAGGTCGACCAAGAATGACAGGTATTTGCGTTTCAGAGTTAGCAACAAACTCAGTTTCCAGAACAACAAAATCCACAGGATATATGAACTCACCCACTTTAATCAGAACATCCTCGACTATTCCCCTAGGGGCTTTAGTAGAGTGATCAGCTAACTAAAGGATAGTGGGTTTTAACTCTCTCAATCCCAGCCTCTTGTACACCGAGTATGAAAGCAAATTAACACTGGCCCCTAAATCCAATAATGCTCTATGGATAGTCTGGTCCCCTATGACTATAGAAATGGTAGGGCAACTGGGTTCTTTGTATTTGGCTGGGATTTGGCATGAAATAATTGAGCTCACATTTGAAGCTAAGAAAGCCTTCTTGGGAACATTGGTCGTTCTTTTAGTAGTGCATAACTCTTTCAAGAACTTGGCATAAGGAGGCATTTACTAGATAACATCTAGAAGGGGAATGTTGATTTTGACTTGAGAGAAGGTCTCTCTAATCATATCAACATGGGTCTGGTCCTTCTTGTTCCTTAGCCTATTAGGAAAGGGTGCAGTGGGTTTATAAACTCTCTCAATAGTCGAAGGTTGAGATATATCATCTTCCTTCTTAGACTCATCTTTCTTAGTCTCTTCAGAGTCAACTGGGTCAATAGGTCGGGATAGGGAAGGGTCGATTGGGGTGCCATCAGTAGCATCCCTGGAAGCAGAATCATTCTCAAGAGGAGATGGTGGAAACGGAGATGGAGAGAACTAAACAGAGACATCCACAAGGTCTTCTAACTTATGATCAATTAAACGTCTTGACCTAAGTAAAGTTATTGCATTAACCCTTTTCACATTATCCTGGAGTGATCGGCGCATCGAAGATGTACCCATATTCGGGTTAGGCTCTGTTTGATTAGGAAATGTTCCTTTTTCCCTATTGGCTCAGACCAGTTGAGACAACTGTTCTGCCATGGTCCTCATTACCTTCTCTAGACAATTTTGTGATCTCTCTAGATTATTAAATCTTTTATCAATCTCATTATAATTAGGAGGTGATTGGGCGTGGGCAACAGGGGGAGGAGGTAGCCTAGGTGCTTGATATGGCTGGATAAAAGTGTTTCCATGGAATATTCCGGTACGTATGCTAGGACCTCCTAAGTTCTGTCCTTGCCTCCAGGAAAAATTCGGGTGATTTCGCCACCCTGGATTATAGGTTGGTACAAAAGGGTCATTTCTTGGCCTTTGGTAGGCCATGTTCACTTGCTCAGTTCCAGTTGATAACTGGTGAGCATAGTAGGGACAAGCACTCAAGGTATGGTCTGGGGATTAACAGTGAGCACATGTAATGGTAACACTTTGAAATACCTGAGGTTGCTGAATAGTCAACCCCTTTAACTAGTTCTCTAAAGCTGTAAATCTAGACTATATATGGCTCAAGTCCGATACTGCGTGCAAACCCCCCTTAGCACTAGCAATTCTAGAACTGAGGCTATCATCTTTAGTGGTCTCCCACTGCATTGTCTTTTCAGCTAAGTTCTCTAAGAATTCCCAAGCTGCAGTAGGACTCTTGGATAGGAATCCACCTTGACACATAGGTTCTAGTATGGTCCTAGTTTGTTGGTCCAGACCCTCCTACACAATTTGATGTAAACGCCACTGTTCAAGACCATGTTGGGGACAATATTGGGCTAACAAGTTCTTAAATCTTTCGATGTACCTCCAAAAAGGTTCCTTATCAAACTGAATAAACTGATTTATTTCATTCCTTAGTTTAATGGTTCTGCCATTAGGAAAATATTTTCGCAAGAAAACTTTAACAAAATCATTCCGATTCGAAATAGAGTTAGCAGGCAAACTATACATCCATCTCTTAGCATTATCTTTTAAAGCGAAAGGAACAAATTTAAGTTTAACCATATCAGTATTCACATTATGAAAATATATCATATTGCATACTTCTTCAAATTCACTTAAAAATAAATAAGCATCTTCAAGTCCAGTGAATTTAGGAAGCATCTGAATATAATGTGGTGCCAGCTTTAGGTTCACATTAGTACCTAAGGCAGGTAGATTAAAGCATGACGGTAAGGTTGAACGCTGAGGGTAAAAGATATCATTCAAAGCCTTTTTAGTTCTTTCTTGTCCCGCCATTTTTTCAAGTTCAGGTTCGATCCTAATCAGTCTTCTTCTTTTAGGCTCCCTAACCCAAACAATCATGCAAATTCCACACCCACTATTGTATTTTTGGTGTCTTTTTTTTTTTACACAAGAAAATAAATAAAAGTGATCTAAATAAAAACTACTCAAATAAAGAGAGTAAATAATAAATAAAAACTAATAACAAATAAAGCACATAAACTAATAAAAGAAACAGATGTCGACAAAAATAGCAAAGTAGTAAAGAGTGGTTGATTGAATACGTCCCATCCCCGGCAACGGCACCAAAAACTTGTTGATATAAAAAGTAACTGCAAGCGCACGGTATCTAACTTGTAGTATAGTCCAGCAAATACGGGTCGTTCCCATGAAGATGATAAAATCAAATTTACCACTTAATGAACTAAACTACAAATGTCACTGGTTCCATAAAAAGGTTTTCACAAAATGTTTTCTATAAAATGTTTTCACAAAATCTTTCTTCTATAAAATATTTTCACAAAATCTGATTTTTAAAGGTCTCTTGGAATCAGCCTCTCTATGAGTAGGATTGTCGGTAGAGGTAAGGTTGTCTGCATCTAGATCTCCCCAGACCCCGCGAAACCAGGACCCACACTGGGAGTTGTTGTTGTTGTTGTTGTACAAATATCACTGGTAAGCAAAATAATAGTAGTATTAATAATAATAATAATAATAATAATAATAATAATAATAATAATAATAATA
>JACYFF010031954.1:27470930-27482066 GCA_017589665.1 Selenicereus undatus | reverse complement strand
TAATAATAATAATAATAATAATAATAATAATAATAATAATAATAATAGTAATAGTAATAATTAATGCCTAACTTATAAATTGTATCAAGAAAATTTGACACTAAGTAAATGAACTAAATAAAAGAACAATAACAACACTACTAGGATAAAACAAAATTGATATTCCTTTAGCCACTAAGCAACAAAATCCAGGCAACTTTGCTTAGACTTACTCCTGTAGGCCTCACAAACAAATAAATATTAATGGAAGAAAGAAAGAAAAAAAGAAAAGAAAAAGAAAAGCTAGGAATCCATATAATAGAATTCTAGTGGCAATTAATATAAGGTTTCTGGAAAAAGACAAAAGCCAAAAAGATGTCAGCCAAAAGCAGTGTCAATTGAAGAAAAGCAAATGGAGGGGCGGCTGTTCTCTGAAGGACAAAGCACCAAAAGAAAATAAATGTAAAAGAAACAACACCAAAAAGAAAATAAATGTAAAAAAGAGGAACTTAGATGAAATTTGCCAAACCTCAAAGCAGAAAGAGTGAACAACGAAAGGAATAAAAAACAGAGCAATGGAAAACTAACAAAAAACAACAGGAGATTCAACCGACTGAGAATTAGACCAAGGTTTGTAAATTAATTCGACCCAATAGCTATAACAACTTAGAAAAATCACAAAATAGACGAAATTGTATTTGACTATTCGAATATGTCAAAAATTGCTTCCAAGCCCTTGAACCAACAATGGGAAGGACTCAGAAATTGCTAAAATCTTAACCAGACGATGAAGATAATTGGAGAGCTAGATACAAAATGCTATTGATGCTTCACTCCATTCTCTTCATATCCATTTATACTACACCATTTTCAACGGTTTTGCTGCGTCGAGAAGTGGAGACGGATTGGCAGCCGAAAAAATTAGAGGTCCTCTGGTTGTTTTGTGTCCAAGAGAGAAAAGGGTGAGTGAGGAGAGATTCATGGAGGAGATGGTGGATGGCCAAAGAAGCAAGGGAAAATGGGGGGGAATTTTCGAGTTTCTGGATTTTAAGAGGAGAAAGTGGGCACTGAGAAGAGAGAGAAAATAAGAGGGGGGAAATCACGTGGGGGTCGGGTGGAGATTTTGGGTTTAAAAAAAAATTCTTTAGTTTTTTAATGGATAGGAAAGGAAAATACTTGAAATGGATTGGGCTATGTTTGTAGTGGGCTTCTCCTTTCAGCTCAATTTTCATCTTTCACCACTTTTTTTAATATTTTGATTTTTTCAGCAAAAATAGACAAAACCCAAATAAAAATTCTAAAATAATAATTATTTTGAGCCAAAATCATAGGTTTAGAAGTATAAAATTGCATGATCTTTTGATCGATACTGTGTTGTTAATTAATTAGACAATGAGATAGAGAAAGTATAGGAGTAACATTGAGTTGTGTGAAAAACAAAAAACATCCTTACTCAAGAATGATGTGTCTTGATAATGGCTATTAGATAACAAGAAAATAAGGATATCATTTATTGAGATAACTACATAATGTGAATATTACCAAGTCAAGCAAGAACACCTCAAAAAAATACATTTAACACAACTTTAATTTTTTAATACATGTACTTAATATGTTAATTCTCTTCCTTTAGAGCTTTAGATGGACTAGACATAGATTAAGTCCATTTCTTCTCCCATAATTACACCATTTCTTCTCTTGAAGTTGCTCCAAGTATCAAGACTACCATCTTCTTTTCCAGACATACTTGAAAGGCAAAATTGTAGGTGAATGAGGATATACACTAGGTCAAACCAAGGACATCCAATTGTAGGTTGAGGCATTCATAAAATACCTTCTTCTACTCTTATCTCTCTTATAAGTGAGGTCGATCTTGCTATTCATATGCATAATTTCACCTCCTATTAGCTACAAGCTATCTTGTGTTTTACCTATAAGTGAGGCCGATCTTGCTATTCATATGCATAATTTCACCTCATATTAGCTACAAGATATCCTGTGTTTTACCTAAATGAACATAACATGATTTTTGTGTAATAAGTTGATTAAATCTACTAACCCAACCAGAGGAAGAAAGAAAGAAGGTTAAAAGCTAAAATTAAAGGTATGGTGGAGTCTTGCACATTTTGAGAGATTAACTGTATATTCTATTAAGTCATAAATTCAATACTATTTTCAAAAAAAAAAGAGAAAGAAAAAAAATTTGTTGTGTTTTTTTAGTGACTATGGATGAGAATAATGATTTGGTCTACAAATAAGCTATGAACTATAACTTTGAGACAAGATATCATTCATTTTATTTGATCAAGCATATTGGATTATTAGTTTATTTAAATTTTGCTCTAAATAAGTATTCAAATTTGCTTATATACAATTGTTAGAATTTTACTTAGGTATTTGTATTTGAAAATAAGTTATGACATGTGAATTCAATATAAGTCATGCATTGTATGCTTTATTTGATTTAGTAAATTAGACGAATTCAGCTTTCACATGAGGTCAAATTTTGCTTTAATAAGTATTCATGTTTGCTTATATATGACTGTTTGAATTTTGACTTTGTTTAAGTAATTGAACTTAGCCCTGCATCGGTAAGTGGCACTTGTCTACATGTGGGTGATTTGTTAATTTAGATAGTGTACTTTTTTAAAAAATCTGAATAAGGACAAAGAGCCAACTGGATATAACTGGTGAATGACTATGGTTGATTTAATAATAACTAACTAGAAGACGAGGTTGAGGACTTAGCTAGGGGTCGTGTAATAGCTCAACCTTAAATCATGTTTATTTATTTAATTACCTCATGTTAATGATTTTCTCATATTTATTTATCGCATTTAATCATCTTGGTGGACAAAAAAATTTGTTCAGGCCATCACTTTGCAATTCGGGTTTTTGTTATCGTAAACTTTCAAGGAAATCGATAGTAGGCCTCGATAATTATGATTTAAGAAATTATTACTATTATTATTATTTTTTATATAACCTCGCAAAGATTTAAATTTCAACCTATGAAAATTCAATCGCATACGGTTCACTTTTCTTCCCAAACCCAAACTGTATAAGCCCAATTATAGCCCAACAAGCTTATGCCTTTGATTTAGCAAATTCTCTCTTATTTTTACCTAATTATAATTAGCTAAAAGCTACTTTGGGAGGATGATTATAAGCCAAGTAAACTAGATGAGTCACAAGAAAAACTTCAAGCAAACTAAAACCACATCTTCTCTCCTCTTTCTCTCTCCATTCAGCCACCCCCTCCCCCTCCCCCTCCCCCTCCCCCTCCCAGCCATTGCTATTTTCTAGTGGTTTCCGGCCAGCCTAGTACCACTAGCCACTAACGTCAATCCTCAACACCACCAAACATCACCTGCTTCCCTCTCTTTTTCAAGCTCCAAGTGAGTAATCTTAACTTTGTCTCATTTGATCTTTTTCATGTTGATTTTTGTTTATGTGATTTGAGTTTTGCCCATGTTCTTTGGATGGCAACAAAAGTTATTTTGATGGTTTTAATTATTGATTAAGTTTGGAGCATGCAAGGTTTAGGGTGTTCATGATCATGCAAGCTTAAGTTAGGAAGCATGTTTTTCTTGGATTGTTTTGTATTTGATTTAGTGGTCTTAACATTAAATAATGTTATGAGGGTGTTTTTGATGATTTTGGGTGACATGTAGAGGAAGTGAGTTGGTTACAAGCTAGGGTTTTGGCAATTAATGCATTGTTTGAATTATTTTGGCATCAAGCATGTTGTATGATTACATTTTGAAGCAAAATGAATCTTGGATGTGTTCTTTGACTTGAAAAAAATGATTGGTGTAATTCTTGAAAATGGGCGGATTATGGAAATTTTTCAAATTGATTGTAAAGGATCATTTTGGTCACTTATGCAAATAAATAACATTATGGATGTATTTTGAGTGGGTTTGAGAAAGAGAAGACTTGAAAATTTGATGTATATGATTATGAAGTGAAATTGAGTATTATGGCTTTGTATGGTGATGGGAAGAACCAAAGCTTTCTTACATGATTTTTGAGGAGTGATTTTAGATGAGGATTTATGTGAAAAGAAAGGAAAAATCAATGACATTGTGGCTGTGAACTCATAGAAAATAGGGGACCATTTGCCAATAAACGGCTAATGATCCGCCCAGCTAAAAATTATGATTTTTGGTGGGTAGATAGATCAGCGAGTTAGCTTTCAAATGTCTTTTGAATCACCATAATTCGAGTTCTGTGGACAATGTTATGGCCATTTTCCTGGAACTGCATAGATTCAACCAAAATTGGCACCATTTTGAAAACCCTATTGTGGGAATCATGTTTTGTGTAGCAAATGAAAGTCTTTCGGTACTTCTCAAGCTTTCTATATTGGAGAATTTAGTCTCAAACGGAGGTTGGAAGATTAAGTTACGAGTCATTCATGCTAGCCCATGTTACGCCCTCAATTTTTCTTTTAGTAAAATATTAACTATGAAAATAAAAATATTTGCTAACTATGTGTTCCTATAATGATATTTTGAACAGAATCATAGCCTAATCTATCATTTTCTTGCCTTTTGTATATAATCCTACTTAGTTAATTCATTAAAAGTACCAGGTATGTTCATTGCCTGTATCTTTAGAAATCAGCACGTATTTATCAAAACTATATTGTTTTGGTAGGTACATTAATGAATCAATTTATTCAATAATTTATCACATAATTAGTGAACATATCAGTTATCAATTACAGGGCATCACCCTTCAGTTATCCTCGAGGCTTCAGGCCAGGTCCCCCGATCGACTTGGTAGGTGTACACATATCCTTATATGGTAACAGTTACCAGGGGTTCACTATCCGATAATAATTAGCAATGCAGTTTTATATTCATCTCATTCCCTATTTTAAATTAAAATGAATTGCAATGCGGGCTCAGCCAGTTTTTCCATGAACATTTAACAATAAGAAATGCATATACTGAGCTTCGCTCACAGTTCGAAATGTTTTCATGTTTTGTTTTAGGCAAATACGCAGTGAATCACCCTTAGGCTGGCAGGCCGACTGGAGAAGATAAGTGAGCGAGAAAGTTTGAAAGGAATAATGTTGTTTTAGTGCTGAAATGTTTTGAGTACTGTATTGTGAAATATTTTGATGTTAGAACTATATACTCTACTAAGAGTTAATATATTTTGGTGTAAACTTTGAGATCGTTAGATACTGTTTATGTTTGGTTGATGATTTGTTATTATGAATGCCTTGTGGTGGTAAACAATGTTCATCTTAGTTATGTTTATTGCTTATAAGCAAAGCCTTGTCCTTTTTGAACTGCGGTAATGCCTTGATCATTAGGTTATCACTTCTAATTGGTGAAATTAATTGAGAGAATGCGAACCATGGATTTTGTGCATTTGGGGTGTTATAGATTTGGTATCAGAGCCAGGTTTTGATTTTCCTAATGGGATACGAGTACGGAATTTAGATATAGGAGGGTGAGAATGTTTATTAGTAAGGTATATCGTACACTATTAGAGGCTCACGATATTAGAAATGTATATTGCGTATCTCTATATGCCCCTCATTTGTATTTTTCTTTCTAGATGGATCCTTACGCAGTTAATATAATGCCCGGTACGTCTATGGTGGCCCACATTTCACTGTTGCATGCCAGCATGATAGGGCATGCTCAGGACCCTTTCTCCGAGTTCCACAACATCACGGTCCGTACACGTAGATTGTTATGGTCCTTACCCACGGTTGACCCGTGGGACGAGTTTAGACTTTGTTATCATCATTTCATGATGACGGGGAACCCAGGATGGGACAAACCTAGGTTTCAGGTCCAAGGGGTCTGGGCTACTATCACTTCAGAGTTGATGCTATGGGAGGAGTTTGAGCAGAGGGGGATTACCATGGAGACCCTTCAGCACGTTTTCCCTTTACACCAGGTACATCCTCCACCTGCATCACCCGCACCAGCACATGGACCACCATTGTCGCTCATACCGGGTACCCCTCTGATGCCCGAAAGTCTTAGGGAGGTTCATGTAGTGGTAGATATCCCTGATACATCGGAGATCATGGTACTTAGTCCTGATGATGAGCCCAAGGAGGGTCTTGAGGACCATCTAGAGGATGAGGACGATCCAAAGGAGGATCAGGAGATTGATGAGATAGGGGAGGAGCAGCAGATTGATCACGAGATTGATAAGGCAGTGGGAGAGCAGCAAGAGGATTAGAAGATCGTCGAGGTAGAGTCAGGATCATTGGACAACAGTTTCGACTCAGCCGAGGAGTCAGAGTATGAGTCCGACCCAGATTATGATCCGTGGAGGGATCGTTAGGTTGTTTCAGGTGTTGGCCTGAGTAGGTTACATTTTGAGCCCCACATGTATATAGTATAGTCGGATTGGATAGTTGCATTTTGTGTAGCATATAACATTGTATATAGTTAGTCAAATCCTTCTGACTATGATGACATGATCCATTTCTCTTTTTGGTCATGTGACGGATCTAGTGTCTGGGGGGCTAGTTAGTGTTTGGGGTTGGGGTATGAGTCAGAGCTTATTTTGCTTAGTCAGTTAGATATGATATGTTTTTATTGATCACGTATATAAACAAGCAACTATATATGTAAACAAGTAGTTATGGAATGATATAATGAAGCTTTGGGTTTCATTTTTAATGATATTTGATCCATATTAAAAATCTTTATTGGGCATGCTTATCTTATATGTTGAGATATTTCAGTGATTAAATTTTTACGTTTAATGTATACTCAGAATGTCTGAATCGTTGCAAAACAATGCGGAGACTCATATAGGAGATAACTCGGACCATGGCCAAGGATTGGGTGAACAAGCCTCATGCAATGTGCCATCAAATTTTGGTGAAATGCCACCAATCCCCCTGAGTTAACTAACAATATTGGGAACCCGAACTACTAGCCAACCTTAGTAGCTAAATTGATGAAGTGGATTCCCCAAGTACCTGTCGAAACCCCTCCTAAAGATGACAAATTAGCAAATAGGGTAGCACGGCACAACCCTAAAGTGTACGACGAAAATTATGATCCAGTAGTATTGGAAGAATGGGTAAGGGGAATGGTGAAAATTTTTACAGTGGTAGAGGTTCCAAAAGAAAAGAAAGTAAACATTGGGACATATTATTTGTCTAGTGAAGCTAATATTTGATGAAACACAATTAAGGGTAGGGTTGTAAAGTCTGAATTCACTTGGAGTAAATTTCTGAAGGAGTTTAAGGCAAAATTTTACCCAGTTGTTGTCCAAACGCAAAAGGAGAAAGATTTTATGGAGCTGAAAATGAGTGGTAACATGACTATGATGCAGTATGCTAATAATTTTATAGAATTATCCAGGTTTGTCCCTATATTTGTGTCATCTGAAAGATTAAAGATGAGGAATCTTGAAGAGGATTTGGCCTTCTATATTCGAAATCAGTTAGCTAGGCAACCAATCTTGACTTACGAAGAGCTATATGAGCAAACCACTGAAGTGGAGCGCGTGAAGTTAGAGTTAGGGCCTTGAACCCGATCAACCAAAAGAGAAAAGGGATTGAACGAGGAACTCCGAGTGAGAGTGTGAACCAGAAGAAACATTTTCCCACTCCTCCCAAAAGTCGTCCCGCAGGCTTAGTGGAGCCTTTTGGGAAATGCGGAAGAACAAACCACACCACCTCTGAATGCCAAGTAGGAACCAACAAACGCATGTGGTGTGGAAGCCCAGAACACCTCATTGCTGCCTACCCACGAAGACTAAAGGTTGTGGATACGGGTGCAACAAAACCCTTGGCCCCACCTCACCAAGGGCCCCCACCTCCAAGGCCTACAGCAGTAGGATGAGCATATGTGATGAGTAAGAAGGAAGTTGCCACCTCCAGTACGGTAGTCACTGGAACTCTATTTTAAATTCAAAGCCATTTTGTGTATTATTTGATTTGGGTGCTACTCATTTGTTTATATCCACTCGATCTACTATGCAATTGAATCTTGAGGGTAGGAGGACAGAAACCAATTACAAGATCAAGTTACCCAATGATTCTGTAGTTGTGTGCCCCATCTCCTATAAACTTTTTCCCATCACCATTTATGGAACCACCTTCCCTGGGGATTTGATTCAATTTTCTCTGTCTGATTTTGACATCATTTTGGGAATGAATTGGTTGCACACCTACGAGACCAAGATTGATTGTGAAGATATTAAAGTTATTTTGAAGGATGAAAAAGGGAGAGAGGTATGTTTCTATGGGCAGAGAGAGGAAAAATCCCTTGATTTTTGTTATGAAAGCAAGTAAGCTGTTATATCAGAGGTGTATTGGAGATTGGTGTTATGCTATTAACACTTAAATGAAAGAAGAGAAAGTAGAAAATATTTCAATAGTTTGTGAATTTGAAGATGTATTTCCTGAGGAGTTACTAGGATTACCCCCCAGAGAGGGAAATTGATTTCAGAATTGAATTAGTACCAGGGATACAACCTATCTCTTAAACCCCATATCGTATCGCCCCAACTGAGCTTAAGGAGCTTAAGATTTAGTTAGATGAGCTATTACAGAAGAGATTTATCAGACCAAGTGTGTCACCATGGGGTGCTCCAGTGTTGTTCGTAAAGAAGAAGGATGGAACCTTAAGGCTATGCATTGACTATAGGGAGCTGAATAAGATCACCATAAAAAATAAATAAAAAAACCCCTTTGCCGCGAATAGATGAGTTATTTGATCAACTGCAAGGAGCAAGAGTTTTCTCTAAGACTGACTTGAGGTCAGGGTACCATCAACATAAAATTAAACCTGAAGACACCCCAAGACTGTGTTTAGGACCAGGTATGGTCACCATGAATTTACAGTGATGCCATTTGGCCTCACCAATGCTCTTGCAGCCTTCATAGATCTTATAAACAGAGTCTTCAAACCTTGGGGGAGCATCAGCTTTACGAAAAATTAAAGAAGTGTGAATTTTGGCTAGAAGAAGTGGTATTTCTGGGACATGTGGTTATAAAAGAAGAAATTAAAGTTGACCCCCGAAGGTGAAGCCAATCATGGAATGGTGAAGGCCTTTTAATGTCACTAAGATTAGAAGATTTCTGGGTTTAGCGAGCTATTATCGAAGGTTCGTTAAGGACTTTTCGAAAATAGCTTCACCCCTGACCGTTTTGTTGAAGAAAGCGAATAAATTTGAGTGAACAGAGAAATGTGAGAGAGCTTTCCAAGAGCTAAACCAGTGATTAACTACCGCCTCAATCCTAACACTACTAGTAGAAGGTAAGGAGTATACCATTTATAGTAATGCTTCGAAGAATGGATTAGGGTGTGTTCTGATGCAGGAAGACAAAGTAGTAGCTTATGCCTCTAGATAGCTCAAGCATTATGAGAAAAAACTACCTTACACATGACCCGGAGTTAGCAGCCATGGTCTTTGCACTGAAAATTTGAAGATATACTTATATGGAGTACCATTTAAGATCTATACTGATCATCAAAGTCTGAAGTATATCTTCACCCAGAAAGAGATCAATTTGAGACAACGACGTTGGCTTGAGTTGCTTAAAGTATATGATTTGCATATTCAATATCACTTAAGAAAAGAAAATGTTGTAGCGGATGCCCTGAGTAGGAAAGCGCAACATAACTCAAACAATGTGGTGATTACTCAGTTGAGTCTCTTGAGAGAGCTTGAGGACTTGGGAATTTAACTAGTGTCCCATGGGCAGGCAAATGTTTAATTATTAGCACTTACCTTATAGCCTTCTCTAATGGAGGAAATTTGGATGAACTAGGAAAGTGATCCTGAACTCCAAAGAATAAAGCAAAATTTAGAGAAAAGGACGTCTCTTGGGTTTGCAGTACATGAGGATGGGACCCTGCGATTCTAGAATCACCTATGTGTACCCAAAAATGAGGAATTGAGGAAACAGATCCTAGAGGAGGCTCACAATACTCATTACTCGGTGCATCCAGGAGGCACCAAGATGTACAGAGACCTGAGATAATACTTCTAGTAGAAGGAGATTACAAAACATATAGACAAGTGTCTAACCTACCAGAAGGTTAAAGCAGAGTATCAGCATCCCATGGGTGAACTGCGACCTCTAGAAATTCCCACTTGGAAGTGGGATTCGATCTTCATGGACTTCATTATAGGTTTATCCCTTTCTACCTCGAAGAAGAATGTTATCTGGGTTATAGTCAATCGACTTACCAAGTCGGCCCATTTTCTGCCAATTAGAGATACTTAGGGAGTTGAAAAACTAGCCTAGTTGTATGTTAAGGAGATAGTCCGACTATACGGAATCCCCTTAGACATATTATCAGATAGGGATCAAAGATTCCAAGCCCCGTTTTAGGCAAGCACTTCAAAAAGCCTTTGGGACCAAATTGAACTTTAGTAGATCTTATCACCCTAAGACAGATGGGCAAACTGAAAGAGTGAATCAAATTCTGGAGGATATGTTATGTAATAGCCCGACCCTAAATCATTTTTATTTATTTAATTAAGCCATGTTATTCATTTTTCTCATTTATTTATTTCATTTAATTATCCCGGTTGGGAGAATTCATTTTGGGTCCTATTTTGCAATTCGAGTTTCATTTACCGAAAATAATTTTTCAGAGAAATTGATATTAGGCCTCAATGATTATAATTTAAAAGATTAAATTATTTTTCATGATATCACATTTAATTTTGAGCTTCGAGAAAACAAATTTAATTAATCGCACCCGGTTTGGCATTTTTTTCCCAACCCGAGTTCTTTTAATGCCAATTTTGGCCCAACAAGCATCAACTTCATTTTGCTTGGCTAAGTAATCTTGTGTGTTGAATTTCCATTGGCTTAAGCTCATTTTGCTAGGGATAATCTCAGCCAAGTAAAGTAATTAAGGCAAAATAAATATCAACCAAGTGTTTTTTTTACTCCATCAAGCAAACATACAAGTCACTTTCTCTCTCTTCTTCTCTCCTCCTTCTCTCTATCCATGGGCAGCAGGCCCCCCAGCCCCTAAAGTGGTGTTTTCCGGCCACTCTCCGGCAAGGATTTCACTCCCCAAACAACCTCCCTCCATTGGCTACCATTTTCCATCCTCAAAATCACCCAATATCATCCTCACTTATTTCAAGCTCAAAGTGAGTGACTTCAATCTTGTTCTTTGAATTTTTGGTTTTTGC
>JACYFF010031954.1:27434189-27470920 GCA_017589665.1 Selenicereus undatus | reverse complement strand
TTGAATCACCTTAATCCGAGTTGTGTGGAAAAAGTTATGATCGTTTTGCTACGACTGCGTAGATTGATCAGAAATTGTGCACGTCTGTGTTCTATCCTACTTTTAGGGACCTTATTATGTGAATCATGCTTTGTTTCCCAAATAATAGTTTTAGAGGACATTGTGAAATTTTCATATTGGGGTTTTATATCTCATTTGGAGGTTGGGAGTGAAAGATATGGATTTTCTAATGCAGACCATCAAACAATAATATGAGTGAATACAGAAACCGTGACATTTGGAATTATTTTTTTTTTGTAAGTTTCTATATAATTATGGGTATTGAAAGGAAATTACAAAGTGTAGTGAGTTCATTTTGATTATGTATATAAGCTTACTTGGGTTGAAAACTGAGTTACATGAGTATGAAAATGAAATTTGGGAAGTGAGCAGATTAATAACTCAAAATCAGTGTCCTTTGAACCAAGTTAGGGTGTTATATGAGCTTTTATGAACCTCGCAGCACCCCTTATGGCATAAACCATTTGTCACCCATTTTAGAAGTATTAAACCTTCTACTATCCATTTCAGAGGCATTAACCATTCTATTATCCTTTTTAGAAGCTTCACACTTTCCTTTATCCATTTCGGAAATATCAGCAAACCATGTGTCATTTATATCAATTAAAATCTTTTCATTATTACTCAATCATTTTCATTTGGTCTATTTTACTTCAATTTGTTGTATTTCAAGTTCAATAACTTTAACTGATTTAATTTATTATTTGAAATGCACAAGTTATGTATCCCATTTTATTGCTCAATTTCTCTTACACATATTTTTATTTACTCAATTAGGCGAGTAAGGATCATTCACTGATTACACATACTTACAATGACATTTATGAAACAGAGTTGAGGCCTAGTTATCGTTTCCATTGTGCATAAGTATTATCAAGTGAAATATCATTTTAAAGACTTCAGGTATGTCCATTGCATGTATCTTCAGAAATCAGAGTGTATTTATCAACGTTATCATGTTTTGGTAAGTACATCAATGAATCAGTTTACACAGTGATTTATCAGTTAATTAGTGACCCCGTCAGTTATCACCTACAGGGCATTCGCCCTTCAGTTACCCGCGCGACTTCAGGCCAAGTCCCCGATCGGCTTGGCAGGTGTACACCTATTCATAGATCGTAACAGTATCAAGGGGTTCACTATCAGATAATAACTAGCAATACAGTTTTACATTTATTTCATTAACTGTTTTAACTTAAAATGAATTGCAAAGCGGTCCCAATCAGTGTTCAATGATCATTTAATAATTCAGGAACGCATGTACTTAGCTTCGGCTCACAGTTCGAAATGTTTTTCATATTTTGTTTTAGGAAAATGCTCAGAGTATTGCCCTCATGCCAGCAAATCAGCTGAAGAGAATAAGTGAAACAGGAAAATCCAGATGGATCAGAAGTAATGCCGTATATGCATACTTTAACGTTGTATTTTGAATTCTTCTGTGGATGAAGATGTAGATTACATGGTGAATTATCTTACTATGGTTTATAAACCTTACATTGGTTAACACTTGATTGTGAATGGATGATCATGTGTGAATGTGTATGGTTGAGATTATGCTTAACTATGTTATATATAGCACTCATGTTTCAAGCCTTGTCCTTTTGGAGAGCAGTAATGCCCTATCATTGGATTCATCATATAGCAATTGAGTGATTTATTAAGGAGAATATGATAAGTGAAACATGTTTAATTTAGGGGCATTACATGTTAAGAGCTTGTGTCTTGGAGTTCCAAGGAAAGTGGGAAGACGATTTACCACTGGTGGAGTTTTCGTATAACAATAGCTACCAGACCACCATCAAAATGGCCCTTTTGAGGGTTTATACGGGAGAAAGTATAGAACCTCACTTTGCTGGAGTGACTTGGATGAGGCATTGATTATAGGCCCTGAAATGATCCGGTAAACCGTTGAAACAATAAATAGAATTCGAGAGCATATTAAGGCTACCCAGAGTCGGTAAAAGAGTTATGCGGACAAAAGAAGAAGGCCTTTGGACTTTCAAGTAGGCGATAAAGTTTTTCTGAAAGTTTCGCCAACTAAGGGCATCAAGAGGTTCGGAATGCGAGGCAAATTGAGTCCAAGATATATTGAACCTAATGAAATCATTGAAAAGTTGAATCTCGTAGCTTATCGTCTGGATTTGCCAGTAGTACTTGAACACGTACATAACGTGTTTCGCATCTCTCAGCTTAGGAAGTATATTCCAGATCCGGACCACACCATTGTATCTGAACCTATTCAAATCACTAGGGTTTTAGTATATGAAGAGCGACCAATCCAAATACTAGATCGTAGGATTAAACAGCTGCGTAACAAGCAGATACCTTTAGTTAAGGTACTTTGGACAAACCATACCTCCTAAGAAGCCACTTGGGAGACCGAAGGGGAAATGAAGGCCAAGTACCCACATTTATTTGAGGTAATCTTACATGAAATGGTAAAGTTCATAAGTTTCGAGAACGAAACTCGTTAAGGGGGGAAGGCTATAATAGGTCAACCGTAAATCATGTTTATTTAATCGCTTTACAATTCGGGTTATTGTTATCATAAAATTTCAGAGAAATTGATAGTAAGCCTGGATAATTATGGTTTAAGAAATTATTACTGTTATTATTATTTTTTATATAACCTTGCAAAGATTTCAATTTTGACCTACGAAAATTCAATCGCATACAGTTCATTTTTGCCCAAACCGTATAAGCCCAATTGTGGCCCAACAAATTTATGCCTATGATTTAGCTAATTCTCTTTGATTTTTACCTAATTATAATTAGCTAAAAGCTACTTTGGGGAGGATGATTATAAGCCAAGTAAACTAGATGAGTCATAAGAAAAACTTCAAGCAAACTTAAACTACATCTTCTTTCCTCTTTCTCTCTCTATTCGGCCACCCCATCCCCCTCCCAGCTACTACTGTTTTCTGGTGGTTTCTGACCAGCCTGCCATCACCCTTTGGCTGCCTCCGACCATCCTGACACCCTATTACCACTAGCCACTATCCTCAATCCTCAAAACCACCAAACATCACCTGTTTCCCTCTTTTTTTCAAGCTCCAACTTAGTAATCTTAATTTTGTCTCTTTGGATCTTTTTCATGTTGATTTTTGTTTATGTGATTTGAGTTTTGATCATGTTCTTTGGATGGAGACAAGAGTTATTTTGATGTTTTTAATTGTTGATTAGGTCTAGAGCATGCAAGGGTTCAGGGTATTCATGATGATGCAAGCTTAAGATTGGAAGCACGTTTTTCTTAGATTGTTTTGGATTTGATTTAGTGGTCGTAACCTCTAATAATGTTATCAAGGTGTTTTTGGTGATTTTGGGTGAGATGTAGAGGAAGTGAGTTGGTTACAAGCTAGGGTTTTGGCAATTAGTGCATGGTTTGAATTATTTTGGAATCAAGCATGTTGTTTGATTGTATTTTGGTGCAAAATGAATCTTGGATGTGTTCTTTGACTTGAAACAAATGATTGGTGTAATTCTTGAAAGGGGGTGGATTATGGAAATTTCACCAATTGATTATAAAGGATCATTTTGCTTACTTATGCAAATAAATAAAATTATAGATGTATTTTGAGTGGGTTTGAGAAAGAGAAGAATTGAAAATTTGATGTATATGATTATGGAGTGAAATGGAGTATTATGGATTTGTTTGGTGATGGGAAGGACCAAAGCTTTGTTACATGATTTTAAGAAGTGATTTTAGATGAGGATTTATGTGAAAAGAAAGGAGAAAACAATGACAATGCGGCTGTGAACTAACAGAAAACAGGAGACATTTTGCTAATAAAATGATAATGATCCACCAGGCTAAAAATTATTACTTTATTGGGTAGATAGATTAGTGAGTTAGATTTCAAATGCCTTTTGAATCACCATCATCTGAGTTCTGTGGAAATCGTTATGGTCATTTTGCTAGAACTGCGCAGGTTCAACCAAAATTGGCACACTTGTATTCTATCCCCATTTTTGAGAACCCTATTGTGGGAGGAATCATGTTTTGTGTTATGAATGAAAGTTTTTTGGGACTTCTTAAGCTTTCTATATTGGGGAATTAGGTCTCAAACGGAGGTTGAAAGATTAAGTTACGAGTCATTCATGCTAGAACCTGTTATGTCGTTACTTTTTCTTGTACGAAAATATTAACTGTGAAAATAAAAATATTTGCTAACTATGTGTTCCTATAATGATATTTTGAACAGAATCAGGGCCTAATCTATCGTTTCCTTCTCTTTTGTGCATAATCCTACACAGTGAATTTCATTAAAAGTACCAGGTACATTCATTACTTGTATCTTTAGAAATCAACACGTATTTATCAAAATTATAATGTTTTGGCAAGTACATCAATAAATCAGTTTAATCAATGATTTATCACATAATTAGTGACGCCATCAATTATCAATTATAGGGCATTGCCCTTCAGTCACCCGCTTGGTTTCAGGCCAGGTCCCCCAATCGACTTGGCAGGTGTACACCTATCCCTATATCGTAACAGTTACGATGGGTTCTCTATCAGATAATAATTAGTAATGCAGTTTTATATTTATCACATTCCCTGTTTTAAGTTAAAATGAATTGCATTGCGAGCCCAAAAAGTTTTTCCATGAACATTTAACAATACATAAATGCATGTACTGAGTTTCGGCTCACAGTTCGAAATGTTTTTATGTTTTGTTTTAGGCAAATGCACAGTGAATCACCCTCAGGCTGGCAGGCCCACTGGAGGAGATAAGTGAGCGAGAAAGTCTGAAATGAATAGTGGTGTTTTGGTGCTGAAATGCTTTGAGCACTGTATTGTGAAATATTTTGATGTTAGAGCTATATGCTCTGCTAAGAGTTACTATATTTTGGTGCAAGCTTTGAGATCATTTGATATTGTTTATGTTTGGTTGATGGTTTGTTATTAGAAATGTTGTGTGGTGGTAAACGATGCTCAGCTTAGCTATGTTTATTGCTTATAAGCAAGGTCTTGTCCTTTTTGGATGGCAATAATGCCCCGATCATTGGGTTATCACTTCTAATTGGTAAAATTAATGGAGAGAATGCGAACCATGGATTATGTGCTTTTACGGTGTTACAGGTTGTATCCAAGATGTAACATGTATCGCAAGCAAAGAAGAAGTCACATGTAATTTGCATTATTTACTATGAGTTATCTCTTGTGGTTAGTGAAAATGTGCTCTAGTAAGATTATCTCAAATTTATGCAATTTATTCAACATAATTATTAGTTGTTGTTTATGAATAGATTTTCTACTAAACTACTGATTTTCAAAGTGAAAGATGAATAAGGTAGATGTAAGGTTTATTTATTGGGCTTGGAGAGTTTGTAACATTGAAATTTGCCATGTTCTAAGGGCTTACTTATAAAGCAACTTAGAATCCTAGGCATCAAAGACTTTAGGCAGGTTAAACTTTTGAAAAGAAAACTTTATTTTTCTTAGATTTCTATTATTTGATGCATGTTTTTGTAAGAACATAAATGATTATGCGTATATTAAATTTTACTATAATAAATAAAAGGCAAGTCTAGAATTACCTTGTTGAATCTAGTTTAAATTGTTAAGCCACCATTGCAAAATCCACAGTGGTTACACTGTACAACCTTGCATACAATAGCATTGCAAACACTATGGCCCAACATCCCAAACAGACCTAAAAATGTGGCCAACATCGCAGGCACACCAAATAAACGGACGGCCTAAGGTTGGTCAATAGGAATGCCCAATCAAGTATCAACTAGTAAAAGATTTTCTTTTTTTTGTGCAAGTTATTGTAGCAAGGGGTAATGTACAACAATGGTTAAGAATTGAATATTGGTTCTTAAGGTCCCAAGTTTAAAGCTTGTCAATTATAAATTATTGAGGGTTTTTTTTTATAAAAAAACTACCTTTTCTATCTATTTTCTTTTAAATTTTTTTGCAACAATTGCTTAGCATTTTGTTTGCAATTTTTTTTGTTGTTATTTTAATCAAAGTTTGATTTTCAATCAAATTTTGTCTATAAAATATTGTTTACTGAAACAATAACTTGTTGCTCATAAAAAACTAAAATATTATTCACTAAAGAGTATTAAAATTCACTAAAAAGTGTTCTAACAATGAATAAAAATAACTAAGTTTAGGATGTGGTTGATGATTCTTGTTATTCTGTTGTCAACTAAAAATTTTCAAAACTTGCTCTAAATAATATTCTAATATACACCAAAAGTCAAAACCTTAGTTCAGTAAATAGTGTTATACTGATACCAAAAATTGTTCCATCACACACTAGACATTGTTCTGTTATTCATCAAACCCTATTATATTCTATATTATTATACATCTGCCATTACCAAGCCAATTCATCAAGACATAACACGTAAATCCAACAATTTTATTTTGGGATTGTTTAGTTGTCATTTTAGTAAAAGAAAACAAAATAGGTTTTAGTGCTAATATACTCAAGTTTGAAACTACAAGTATTTTAGTATTAACTAGTTCATATTTTGGTGCTGTTTAGTTCTCACTTTAGTGAACATTAGATAAGTACATCATACAAATATAAAAAAAGGAAGATTGAAAAATCTCCACCACTTCATGATTTAATCACTAGTCAAGTGAAACAATTTGATCAAAGAACAATAGATGAATTTGATTTTCTTATCTATGAAATTCATCATAAAATCCACTAAATCAAACTGAGTAATTTTATTTTAATATTTATTAAATCAAATTAAGCAATTCTTACTAAAAAAAAACAATAGAAAGGTAAAGAATAAAAATTATGCTAGTGTTCATTAAATAAAAAATGGGTAAATGTTGTCAAAAAAAGAAAAGGTAAATAATCAAAGTTAAAAAAGAAAAAAGAAAAAGAGGTTGCTATCTCAAACGAATTAAATCCAGCACCACCTAATCCCAAATAAATGCCTCTACCAATGTACTAGCAGCCGCTTCTTGCTATTCTATGTATTAAAAAATCAAAAATTCTATGGTACATATCCATATATCTAGTTATATACACACTTATATAAGAGAGTGTGTACCATGCTAGAATACATACGTTTGTATATAATAATTTTTGGAACACAGTACACACCCTCTTATATAAGTGTGTACATAGCTAGGTACATAGGTATGTACTATAGAATTACTGTTATAAAAAATTCTATAAAATACTCTCAGCAGAATTGAAATACTAAGATATGCATATTTCCGCATGCTTATGTCAGGGGTGTGTAGCTTACTCCTTTTACCTCAAAGTGCATAACATAATTTGTGCACAGTCCATTAATAGGTTACTTAAGGTAATAAAAAGGTGAGCCATGGGGACATTCTCATGGATGTCCTAGTACCACGTCCAGAAGTCAAGAATGAGACGCACTTGCCTCCTTAAGGTAGGGCTATGTATACTATAACAAAATATTTTTTATTACTAATCATCTAAAAATGCAATGTATTGTTATTCTCTCAAAATGGAGGGGTTACTATTGGTGATTGTATTATACTTCTTAATACGGGTGTAACTGAGCCAAGGTTGAGTTCGAGTCTAGCTTGGTCAAATTAGATGTGAGTCGAGTTTTGACAAAGTTGAATTTTCACCTAACTGAGTGTAAACTTCACAATGAACTTTTTCAATTTATAATTCAAATATTTATGCACCTTGGCTTGAAAATTATTAAATAATTCTGTACTTTAAAATACAACAACCCTGTTCAGACAACAAGTATCAAGCAAATGCTTTAGTATTGAACTGTAGGCATCTAAGCTAATAAAAAAGTGTATGTGTACCAAAGGAACATATGTTATTTCCCATCCGAAATACTTAAACGGGCTCAATTGGACCGAGCCGAGCCAAGTCAAACCTAGCTAGGCTCGAGTACGGCCCGATAGGTATCCGAGCCAACCTAAATTTTAGTCAAACTGAGTTTGAGCTTAGCTTTCATCGAGGCATGCCCTCACTCGGTTCTCTTACAACCCTACCCTAAGTGTATGTATTTTATCTACATATTTATTTTGTTTATCATAACATAATTGGTCATGCATTTTATCTCATGCATATAAGTCTAGCCCTATTACATAATTACAAGGTTGCCACAATGACTATGACACTTGATTCACTGGACCATAAACTAAAAAGATTCGAGCGAAATCTATCTTGCTCATCCCATGTGTCTTTGAATAATATATGTCAATGGAGATTATGAAATAATATGCTACAAGTGAATTTTAACTTTTTAATTATTAAAAACGTTTAGAAGTGAATTTACTATAAACTTGCAAATTAATGTGAATTTAGTTGCCGTGGGTTAGAAATTGAGATTTGTCTTGCTAATTTAGGGAATGAATTTGATTTAAATATGTGTTCAAATTGAAATTAAACTTAGTTTGGATCAATAATGACTTGTACTTGAACCATTGCAATCAAATTAAACAAACTTTATGTTGATCTACACTGATAGCGGCTATTCAATTAGAGGTTAACGAGCCAACTTAATATTGGTTCAACATGATTTAAAATGTTGTACAAATAAATATTGCTTAAGCTCAAAATAGATTGGGCTAAACTAACTAATATGATTCAAAGCATATCAATATCTTGAAATCCGACTAACTTTAGGTATACGGTACGTGTTTGAGCATATGTGGGCAATTTTACTGACTATTTTTAATTAGACCATCTTTCTATTTTTAACTACGAAGATTGTCCAATTCTTTCTTTGGCAAGATTCATCTAACTTGAACAAGCCGTACCCAAATTGAAATCCACATCACTTGAACCGGATCCGGATGACACAAATTACTGTTTTAGGTGGGTGGATTGGGAAGAGGAAAGCAGAACGGTGTCTTGCCAAAATAAGATTCATGACCCACCTAATTTAATTCTAAAAAGATCGCTAATTTAGAAATCAAAGCAAACAAGCTCTGAAATCCCGGATTGACAAGCACAGGCAGTGTTCCAAGTCCACAACAAGAAGCCACCCAACGTCACTTTACTGCTGCTTCAGTGTTAATATTTGTGCAGATTGTCCCAAGTTTGAGCTAAATCCCCTCCAACCCCAACCCAATTTGAGCTATTCATCCGTCGATCTGGGTTCCCAGAAGTCGATTCTCTTTAATTTTGCTAGAGACTTGGTTTTTATCATCTGGGCAGCTAAGAAAATAAGAGAAATAGAGAGAATATGGTGGGATGGAGAGTGTGTTGACAAAGGAGCTGAAATTGGGAAATGGCGAGGCTAGAGTGCGGAGCTCAAGCAAGAGGGAAATGGGGGTGTTCTTACAAGAGAACCACACTTGTTATCTGTTCATTGAACATTGTCATTGCTGTATATGTTCTTCGATGCCTCTATAGCTCTATGTATCTTTACTCTAGCAATAACAGCTCTTCTCAATACAGTTAAGTGCCCATGTTTCCTTTGATGTTTTGTGTTTGCGGGGTTTGCGCCTTTTCCGTGTATCGTTTGTGCTTCCATACCGATTCTATCTTTTTCCTTGTTTTCTGTCATTTTTTTTTCTGAAAATTGTTTCTGATTCTAATGGCGGATTGCTCCTAGGATCAATTTTGTCGCTTGTTTTAGTGATTTATTTGGTTCAATTGGTCTGATTCAAGGGTTTTTGCTGCCAGATGTTAAGTATACCCCGGATCAGACACAGAAAATGGAGGAATCAATGCGAATTAGAAAAGCATCAGAGCCTTTAGAACTCGTTGAATTGGTGAGACCAATTTCTATCTTTGGACTTGATTGGTCCAATTTCTGCTTATTAAAGCGTGGTTTCTGCTGTTGAGGTAGCTGTTGCTGTTAGATTGCCATGGATAGAATTTGATGTAATGTGTAATGTCATAACCCATAAGTTGTACCCATTTTCAGTTTTGGTATTTGAACGCTTAACAATATTAGCTCGAGAATGTTTTGCTCATGGTTTCTTTGAACTTGACGTAATGTATGAGTATGATGTTTCTGAGTAGCATTATTTGTTCTTTTCGGATTGATGAAGGTTAAGAATATCACAAAGAGTTTAGCTGAGCAGAAAAGGAGGGTTAATTTACCATTACACTTGAAGCATATGGTCAGAGATGAAATCTTACAACTGCTGAAAAGCTTGCCTGAAAATGCAAATGTCACTGAGCAAAGAGGTGAGAAGTGAACTCCTGATGTTACTTGTTGTGTATGACTATTGCCATTGGACATTGCACTATTTACTCCTTCACGTAATTTATTGGGCAAGCTGATGTTAGATGAGGAAGAATCACGAATTTGGTGGAGTTTTTTTTATCATTCTATGAGCACGTAAGATTTTTAAGTGTGTCTTTTCTTTTTACAAATACATTTAGCAGTGGCTCACTGGTAGTCATGAATTTATTTTCAAGGGGAGCTGCTGGCTTGCGCTTGTTAGCTGTATATCACTTTTACATCGTGCATTCATTTCTTCAGCTGATGATCCTTTTTACAACTACTGAAAATCCCCCCCCCCCTCCTCGAAGGAGAACTCATCAGATAATTAGATAGTGACATTTTCAAATTAAAAAGGACATGGGCCTCGATAGTAGTGTGCAGCTGTCCACGATTAGGATTGCAGATCTTACATGAGGACCTTTTGACGCTTGTCATTACTTAGGTAGTTGTATTTTTTGTGTCCTCAGGACTTATTGCTCTTAGCATGGTTTGGATGTGTGCTTTCTGTACGGCATTTCTATATTATTTGTTGTTGTCATATTGATATCTGTGCATTCCGTATTTGCCCTTTTTTGTACGTTTGTTTCAATGACTATTAACATTTTAGTTTGTATATTATTGACTTACTTCTAGTCCTACTTTGTGACCTTCAATTATCTTCACATTACTGGTTATCATATCTATCACTTTTTATTTATTTTTTTCCTTCCTGTCCTCACTTCTGCAATGTCTTTCTGAACTCTTTCAAACCTACTTCAAAAGTGTTTCATGGGTCCCTTGGAAACAACCTGCATCTATAATTCTCTAGATCTTGCATTTGGTGGGATGCATTCTGGGGGCCATTGTCCATTGTCGCTTAAATCCACTCATGGATCCATGTGTAAACGTGCCTGGCTAGGATAGATCTACCCATGTGATTCAATATGGTAGTAAAGTGCAGTCTGTTCTGACAACCCTGTCGAACTAGGAAGAGCCTAGATTGCCAAAATAAGAACTACTCAAATTGCACTGACTTGCCAAGCAGGATTGGATCACTGTTGATGTTGTTGATGTTGCAAAATGCGTATATGATTTTGTTCCTTTAATCTTTCTTGAACATGTCAGACCAGAAAATGTCTCAGTAGAGTAAAATCTCCAAGCCATTTAGTCTATCATTCTTTTCATATCCTCAATTTGCTCTAGACATTATCATCAACTTCAAAACTTTGTGGCAACCAACTCAGTCCAATCTTACTGCTCCAGTTGGTTGGCAATTAACTTGTTGGTTGTCTCATCAACTTAATTCTGATTGCCTTGATTTCAGTTAATCCTCATAACATGATCCTGATCTGGGTCCTAAATCAACCTAGGTGTAACTAAGTAGGACCGTAGTGGTTTTCTAGGTAATGGCTGTTTACTGGATAATGGTTTGGTTTGGTGAACTCCTTGCCTGAACATACTGTATAGCCAATTGAATCTAAATCAAACATACTCTAGGTGGTTTTCTAGATTGTTGTTTGGTTTGGTAAACTGATTGCCGAAATATATTGCATAGTCTTTTCTTTGTGCCCCTGGCACTGGCGGTTCCTACTGAAACCTCCTTATGTTCCTCTCCTGTGAATCATAGTACACAGCAGCAAAAAAGATCCTTTGAGTTGGGGATATTGGCGTTTCAAACCGTACGTGACAAGTTCAATATTTTCATCATGCTGTGCATAAAACTATAAAAGTACCAACGAAACGCAGGCGTTACAAGATCTCCCATGAAAACCCGTTCAATACAGTCATAACTCATAAGCATGGATTCAAAATGTGGTCGAACCGCGACGAAACGGCCGTGTTGGAAAGGTTTTGGAGTTGAGCGAACCGCGTTTTCGTGCCGTGATAGCCACGATATGGAACACGACTGCCATATTAGAGCGATTTTGCCATGCCGTAAACCGCAATCGCGACCGAAATCGCATTTTGAATCCTTGCTCATAAGCATTCACACCATCCATTTTTTAAATTCCGGACATGTTTCTGTCTATACCATTTGGATACCTGATGACTGAGGAACAAATATCCATTTCAAATCCTGAACTTGTATCACAACAGTGCTCCCTTCCTAGGGTGGTTGTCGTGTTTTTATTTGGGGTAGGGGGTGAATATATCAGCTTAAACCTGAATTACATAGAGGCTGGTTACGTTGGAATCTAGACTGAAAACACATTGTCCATTTGATGTCTGCCATTCTGACAAGGTATACAGCCTGTCAGCCACCACTCTATGTCTAGGACTTAAGACCTCGGCCATAATTTCAGATGAAATCATGTACCAAGCAATGAATCTAAAGTCACTTACATATTTGGGAAGAGCACTTAAGGAGCAGGTATGATTGTTATACATTTGTTGACATAAGCACTGACTGCAGAAAAATAAATCATTTAGTGCAGCAATTATGTCAACTCTGATTAGGTGCCAAGCGTTCTTGTGAACAACAGATTCATTGACTCCAGGTGCCTTTCCAATTGGCAAATAAAATAGTACATTAATTTCATCACTGAAGGTGTGGTCACACAGTTCCATGCTGCTGTAGGGACACCCTTTCCCCACTATGCAATGCATTAGTCATACTTAGTCAATTTTGAAGCAGCAGATCATGTCTGAAACATCCTGGAATTCTGCCATATCTCTCTAGGATGAATTAGTTCTCTCCCTTTATCATATAAATGCAAGAATTGTAACCAGAGCTTCTCCCGGCAATCATTTCAGCATGCAAAAACTGGTGTTACAAACACCCGAGCTTAATTTGGATGGCTCTTGATTTCTGTCTAGCAATATTCACTTCAATTCAACAATCTCTGTTAAAATCTGTTTTCCCTCTTGGAGCAGCCAGGTGGATAATATCCAATTGCTAGCGGGTGTGTTAGGATGCACCGTAGATTCTTTTCCTACCTAGTATCTTGGTCTCCCTCTTGGAGTAAAATTTGAAGATAAATCCCTCTAGGAGCTAGTTGTGGAAAGATTTGAGAAAAAACTTGCTGGATGGAGAGCTAATTACCTTTATAAGGGGGGCAGACTCACTCTCATCCGAAGCGTTCTTTCTAGCATTTCCACTTACTTCCTATCTCTTTTTCCGATACAAGTGTTAGTGGCTGCCAAGTTGGAAGCCATTTAAAGGAAATTCCTTTGGGGCTCTTTCGTTGGTGATTTCAAGTATTATTAGTATATTGTTAAGCTTTCCATGTTAGAAGGAAGGTTGGGGGTTAGAGACCTGAAGATCTTTAATGAGGCTTTGCTTGGGAAGTGGCTATGGGGATTCTTGAATGAGAAGACCAACCTTTGGAGAAGGGTGATATGCACTAAGTATGGTGAGGAGGGGCTTGGTAGTTTCCTTCTAGGCCTAATGGTCCTTATGGAGTAAGCCTTTGGAGGTTCATTTGTAAAGGATGGGATAGAGTTTTTCCTCATCTTTCTTTTGAGGTGGGTGCTGGATCTACCTTTTTTTTTTTTTTTATGGGATGACCGTTGGTGTGAAGGGTGCTCTTTTGCGGGACCTTTTTCCTTCTCTTTATGCTCTTGCGGAGAATAAAGAAGCTATTGTGGCTGCATATTGTGACCATGTATCTGGGTCGTGCATTTGGTCACCTATTTTTAGTCGTGACGTCTTAGTGGATGATGCCTCCCTTGTAAGCTTAATTATTAAGTTAAATGGGATTCCTATCGGATAATCCTATCTTGATTCAGTCAGGTGGGATCTGAATCTTAAAGGGAGCTTCATTGTGAAGTCTTATTATATGAAGCTTGCCTCTGTGCCTTCTTCACCTTTGCATCTGAGATTGGGAATGTGTTTTCCATAGAAGATTATTTGAAAATCGCTGGCTCCATTTAGCGTGTCTTTTTTTTGGTTGGGAGGCTGCCCATGATAGTATTTTGACTTACGATAATTTGCGAAAGAGGGGTAAGATCTTGGTGAATTGGTGCTTGTTATGCAAAATTGCAGCAGAATCGGTGAACCACTTATTGCTTCATTGCCTTTTTGCTAGAGCTCTTTGGGATCTAGCCTTTAGTTGCTTGGGAGTTTCTTGGGTTATGTCCAATTCTATTTCGGATCACCTCTCTGCTTCGGAGGGCTTTTTTGGTAGGAAAGTTAAAAAGAAGAATGCCAAATTATTTCCTCATACAATTTTTTGGAGCATTTGGCGTGAAAGAAATAGGAGAGTCTTTGAGAGTGTGGAGATGCCGCTTCAATGCTTTAAAGATTATTTCATCAAGTCTCTCTATTTTTGTGACGAAGGGATCTTTTGTTACTCTTCTCTTAATTTTTTAGATTTTGTGGACAGTGTGCATATGGGATGTGTATAGCCTTTTGTAGGATGCTAGCTTTGCATCCACCCTTTTGTTAATGAAATATATTTATTCTTTTCCTGATCACAAAAAAAAAATAAAAAAAATAAAAAAATCAGTTTTCCCCTAATAATTAGGTCTTCATCTAAGACATCACCCCTCAAACCACATTTTACTGTTTGGAGCATAGCTTGCGGAATTATACTCTGGAATGTAAACCAGAATAATCGTCCCTGTGGTGTTGCTGAAAGGGCTTCCTAATCTGCTGTAGCCTGTGATCCACCCTCACTGCGGACTGACCTTTATCATGCGCATTTGGATCTCCAACAAGAGTATTGAACTATTCTGAGTATTACATGAAATTAAGCAAAACGCCTTTTAAGCAGGAATGTGTGTAGTACAGCTAGAGGAAAGAAAGGGGAATAAGGGATAGGAAGATCAAGATAATTGGCATCTAAATATCCACATTTAATTATCTGAACATCATCTCGCAAAGCCCAATCCACCCTTTAAAGGGGCCAAAAAGATTTAAACTTTGTTAATTGAACTAGGTGATTTTTTTAATTTTTTTTTTGGTTTTTAACTGAGTGATAGTGCACAACCACGAGAAAACATTGGCGTTCAAATTCCCCCTTTTTCTTTGTGTAGTTGGCTTCATAGATAAAACATGCATACTGAACTCAATGGAAGACCCCTAATTGATGTTAGATTTTTCTTTCAATATAAAAAAACTTTTTCAACCAACTAAAGGGTACTGACATGAACATTTTATGTTTTCTTTGGGGGGAAATCTCAATTAAAAAGCTGCCTTTTTTTGACCTTTAGTGGAACTTGTACGGGAAATCTCAATTTGCTCACCAAGTTATGCCTTTTGATTATTCTTCTTTAAAGCCAAGTTCAGTCTTAATGCTAACTGAAGAAGTATCACTGGTTGCTGCAAATGCCTAAGCAAAAAAATGCTGAATGCCACAATATAGGTCATTAGGATGGCAGTATATGAACATTAGTGGAGCTTGCTCGCTAGATAACACATGCATTATCTATTCGGTGATGTTTTGTGTACTGTAGCTATGTGAAGTTGATAAATACAATAGCAAAATTAAGAGTCCATGATCTGTCTAAGCTGATTACGCATATATCATGAGCTGATTACACATATATCATTAGCAAAAGGAGAGCTAAAAATGAGGAAGAGACAAATTGTTCACTATGTTCATGGCACCCATTGAAGCCTCAGCTGTGTCCTAACTAGCACAAAGAGTTGAATTCCCTGATCAAAAGACGTTACTTTATTGGATGAAGTTCTTAAAGAGGTTTTATACAGTTTATGCTTTAGTAGATGCAATTGAACTATGACGTATTAACCATGATAGCAAAGTTAAATTTAGCCTTGATGTGCCACATAGTTGCAATGACGGATCTGGACTGGCATGGGCTGATTTAGCACTTGTTGAGCTGCCTTTTCAATAGGAGAAAGTAGAAATATTGACAGAATTGCTGATACATTGTCGTTTACCAATATGGGTAAATTGTATGAGTTGTGCTTTGGATATCCTTTAATCTCGCTTTATCATCTTTTGTATGGGTGGCTCCTGGATTTAATTGTGGCCCCAGTAAGAAATGTTCTCAATAAGCCAAGCCCAGGTGCAATGCTGCGGCAATTAATTGCGTGTTTTGCCTAGTAGATTGATTAAAGGAACGAAGTAAATTCCGGGTTCAGAATCAAGAGCATTGTGTTCATTTATGAAGCTGATAACATTTGATCTGACAAAGGGGAGGAACTTTTGACCTTTTGGGGGGGGGGGGGGGAATGAGAAGAAGGAAAAAAATCGGATATGGTTGACTCAACAGGCCCAGACAGGCAGACCTTCTTTTGCAAATTATTTTTCCTGGATAGACTTCATTGAATTTGGGTAAACACGTTAATGTCTTCAGATGCTGTGAACTAACAGTTGATATTAAGTTGATGAAAAAAATTATCCTTGATTGTTATTATTATGCTGATATTTCCTCTAATATACGTGGTTTCTCTGTACTCTCTGAGAACAGAAGCGGTGGAAAATTGGCGGATTGCAAAACTACATGAAGCAAATCAAATGATTCTTGGGCAAGAAAATGTGACTTTAGCCATTTCATCTGACGAAGCTGGTGTGCTCAATCGCACTTCTCATTCACATGCCTTTTAGTTTGACGCTCTATTATGTATCTGGATGTTTGGATCTGCAACAGTCAAATGTTAATTTGTCTTTCCACTTGATCATCTAGCAATCCTTGTGGATGCCATGCAATCAAAATGGTCTTTGCTTATGGAGCAAATTGGGTTGTGGATACCACCTATAATCATCAACGAGGTGCATGACGACAAACCTCCAGGCACTGATGAATTTGGTAAATGATCAATCTTGACTTCTACCCAAAATAACCTTGACTTGTATTCGCTATATCAACTTTACAGCTGAGATCTACTGTCTCTTGCCCCCAGAAGAAGAGCCTTTAGCTGGAAGACCGGTTCCTCCTGAGTGTCATGCTGAGCTTCATACAGATTATGATGGGTCTGCTGTTAGATGGGGTCTAACCCACCACAAAGAAAGTGCAGCCGACTGTTGCCAGGCTTGCTTGGATCAGGCCAAACGTGCCAAGCCTGGCGAAATGAAATGCAATATATGGGTATATTGCCCATCAGAGGCAGGATGCTATTCTCCAGACATATATGAACATAAGCATCAGGAGTGCTGGCTGAAATACGTAAGTCTCAACTCCTAACAGTCTGCTAATAGTTTAGCTGAACCAAGATCTTACTATAATTTTTGGCCAGCAATTTGATTTAGTCCGAGAGGGTTTCTGGTGCTTTGTAAATTGTAACCTGGAACAAATTGTTTGACCAATATTGATTTGTTCTCTTGACAAACTTATCTAACCAACGGAGAACATAGCTCGCATGATCCAATTTGAAACTAACCTGACTTTTAAATTACTTGTTTAATATGCTTTTTCATGAGATCCTCACCCCTTTTTCGGGGGGGGGGGGGCTCTATTCTAATCCATGTGACGTGGTTCTGTACTTGGAACAATTTTTGAAGTAGCTTGTTCTCAAAAGTAAATTTCGGACAGATTAAGGAGCTTATTCTTAAAGTTGCACTCTGGTTTTGTGCACTTTATGAACTGATTTACAATTTACGAAATGTCCTGATGAACGTGCAGGCTGAAAAACCAAAATTGAATTTCAAGGAGAAATATTCGGAATCTTATAGAAGTGCGCACCCAACAGCACCTCTGGTTGTTCCATGGGTGTCTGGTGTTGTGAGTGCATGAATGAATCAATTTTGCAGATGAAGCAGCTCATTTGAAGCAGGCATGACCGCTTGAAAACTTTTGTGGGATTTTGAGAACCGCCGCTCTGAAGCTGGCCAACCGAAAATCTTTATTTTTGACATTGCTGATTTCTATGAGGAACTTGAGTATTATTGACGGTTCCAACGATAATTCCAACTTATTCACCACTTTTCTTTGAGTCTATTTTTGTATCAATTGGAATGCTTAGTTTACTGGTTCTGGCTTGGTTCCCTAAACTGGGAAGCACTGCATTTGTTTTTTTTTGGGGGCCCCCCCCCCCCGGGCGGGTGTCTGCTAGTTCTAGGTGACAATGTGCCCTGTGAATTCATTTTAAAGAAATATGTCCACGATCTGATGCCAAATTTGTACCACATGCTTCCTGTGAATTGTGATTCTTTGTTAGGGCCTCTTCTTTTGAACTGAAAATATGGTCCTCATTCAGGAATAGTAATGAATGGCCAGTTGGTGTCCTAAGAAGGTTAAGGGTACTGAGAGATAATAAATATTGATGAAAGATCCTCAAGAGAACCAATTAGTACTGAACGGAACTAAATAAGCAAGTATTCTTAATAATGAAGTACAACCAGATATTAAAGGTTACTGACTAGGAATTAAGAGGAATTGTACTGAATGTAACTAAAGGTTGCTAACAATACTAAATTGTGTTGGATTAAACTAAAAAATGCTCATGAAGTTGGATATAGTGTTTAGTGTTGAAAATAAAATTTTAAAATAATTGGATAACAAGGCTATATCCATTTCATTGTAGCGTCGAAATCTAGCAAACTTTAGTCGTCAATACCAAGTCCATTTCTTGTAATCATACCAAACTTTAGTGGCAAAAGTCTTCTAAACTTTGAACTCAAACTTTGCACAAAAATATTAGTGCACTAAGTATTATTCATGAGATGTTCTTAGGTGAAATTTAGGTACGTTAAGCTATATGAAAGTCTTGAAGGCATATAACATAATAGAATTCCGAAATAATTACTAACCTTTGTCATTGGTGTCGTCAAACGAATCAAACATAGGACTTATAATTCATACAACGTAGTCTATACTATTAAGAATATATACTCATTGAATCTAGATTAGTGCTCCACTAACTTTCCATATTTACAACCTTAATTTGTTTAGGGAAATATAAAAGAGATTATATATCCACAACTAAAAGATTGTTCATTCACATTTGAAAGATTGTTCTTCCTTATCCCAAACTTGGTCATGCAACCCCTACAGACTATTCATGTACAACCCCAAAAGATTGTGTATTTTAAAGTTTTCTCATGCACGCTTTAATGATTTATGTGATATTTGAATATTGAATATTGTTCATGCACACGTCAAAGATCATTCATTCATACGTTAAAATTATGATGCCTAATCCAGAAACAACTATGAATGATCTTCTCATTTCTAATGAATAATCTTAATACTATTGATGAACAAAACAAAACAGAGACCCGATTTGTCCAAAGAGAAAAAAAAAAATTCCTCCATTGAATCTCATCTTAGGAACCTTGGTACACCCTGCATAAAACTTCAGTTGATTTTTTTAGGGGGTGGTGAGGTTAAAAGGCCTTACACATAGTTAAGGAAGAAGGGTCTAGAAATCATGCCATGGTCCACACTCCACGACAAGATGGTTAGGCTCCGTTTGGACCTTGGAAAATTTGGTGGAAAGAAAAAATTTGGGAAAATAATTTTTTTTCTTGTGTTTGGTTTAGAGAAAATCACAAAGAAAAAATATGAAGGAAAATTTGGTGGAAAATTTATTAGAAACAAGTAATAACATTTTCCTCATAAAATTGTGAGGAAAGTTTGGAAAAAGTTCCCAAAATAATTCATAGCCTTCTCCAACCTTGTACAACTTAGATTATATCAACATGATCCAAGTAATTCATCAACATTCAAATTTCTCATCCAAATTCTTGTATTTTTTCCTCAATCCAAACAAGAGAAAAAAAACTCACTTTCTCTCTACTTTTTTTTCCTTCACATGTTTTTTTCTTCTTCTATCCAATTTTCTAAAGACTAAATAGAACCTTAGTGTTAGGCTAAGTCCCAAGTATATGGACCTGACACCAACAGAAAGGGAAAAAAAGCAAGTGATAGTGGAAGGTTTGTTGACAAGTTAATGTGAGTGGGTGGAAATTTCTTAAATATATTTGGTGTAGTTTTCCAAAAAGAGGCGTATCAGGAAAACTATCAAATAATGTGCTAAGGAAGTCATAGGAGTTTGAAGAGCAAGCCTCTTCTCTTATAAATGAAAAGAAGGTAGGCACATGCTAATGTATATATGGTTGACCTCAAGCATCAGATTCGAGGGTAAGTTTTGAACAATAAATTAAAGGTGCATCCAATGCACTTTATGATGGGGACCATCCAAGCCATAGCACTTTCCAATGGTCCTCGCACTGTTTTGGAGCCCAAGAAGGTCAAGGAGGTTCATGCCATGGTCCAAGAAATCACCAAACATACATTGCACATGCAACCCGGTGTGGACAGAAATTGGCCCGGTTTTGCAAGCTTAATTACCCAAGCTTAAGGGTGATTTAAAGGGCTGAAAAATTACTTTTTGGAACCCTTAATATGTCATCTTCAAGGGCATATAAAGAGTTCTAGGTTAAGTATTTAGCAAATAAGTCAATGGGAGACTTTTTCTAGAAGCAGCAGAATCTGTTCCAGTCTGTATATACCTGCACATTTTTCCTGATATCTCTCAAACGGCTAATCCAATTCACCTGCACGAGGAGGCTCCTGAACGCTGACTTCAAGAGCTTTCTAGCAAGTCCTTTTGCAGCGCATTTGGACAACTATGCTAGGAGATATAGCTGTTTAAAGTTGAAGCTAGAATTCTGAAAAGTTGCTGACATAAAGCAAAACCACTTTTCAGCTTTTGTACTTCTTCTTTTTGGTCCCCCATGCCTATGCACGTCCATGCACTTGTGTCCCCTCTTATTTTCAGCTTGTTAAAGGTCTTCCCACTATATAAGGAAGCCTTGGGCTGCATTAGAAAGTTAGTTGAAGTTGAATTAAGTTTTGAGTTGTGAAAACTCTCTCAAACTCTCTCTAAAATTCCTAGTGTTATATCTTGGGTGTTGGCAACTCCAAGTGAGTCTCTAGGTCTTCTTAATTCAACTAAAAAGGTGATTTTAGGTGAAGGAAGAAGATTGCCCAAGTGTGCAAACCAAGGTGGGTTTTACATCACCCTTGCTAGTCCACTTGTTCTATCCTTGTTCTTGTGTTCTTTTTTCAAGTTTTCTACCCAAATGCATTCTTGATTCACTTTTGCAAATCTTTGCCTTAGTGAAGCTTGAATACATCAAGTGGTAAGATTGTCCAAGTGTGCAAACCAAGGTGGGTTTACATCACCCTTGCTAGTGGACTTGATTTATCTTGGTTCTTGATTGCATTTTCACCTTTCTTCCCATTGTATATGTTTTTGTGAGTTTTGACTCCCAAAAAATATACATCACATGCGGTGCATCCCCAACAAGGTTTGTTAGGAGGGGATCCTCTTGATCGATAAGGGATCTAGAGAGAGCATGTGGTACCCTAATTAGAGGGATAGAAATTCCCTAATTAGGATGATGTGAGGCGGCAAACTGCAGGCACCCTAAGAACGCCATTGAGGAGGGACGTTAATGTGGAGATGCCGTCTGAGGAGAATGATTCCATTGAACGACAACGACAATGAACATCACTGAAGACCCGTTTGTCGAAGACAGTTCCAATTTGGTTGTAGGGAGGTTGTATATGAGTTATAGGTGTGAGAGTTTGCACTTTGAATTATTCAAAGGTTGTTCAGAGGAAGGTAGACTTGTGAAAGAGGTACAGAGATTCAAACACTAGTTAGAGGAGAGCGAAATGTTTTGTGTTTTGATTGTACAAATTATCTATCTTTTCTCAATATAGTGATTTGTCGGTCCTTATTAGGTCATGATTTTCCTCTTAATTGAGAAGGGGTTTTTAATGTATATTGTTTTGCTCCTTTTTTCTTATTATTTGCGTTGGTTTGTGTGAGGCCAAGGCCCATTAGCTACTGTTAAGCGCCCAACATTTAGAGATTATAGTTTGCAACAGGCATGGAGGGATAGGAATAAGTAGGGATGGCAATAAAATCCATACTCATTTAAAATCCGTAAAATTCGTCCCATTTAAAACCCAAATGAGTGATGAAAAAAGGTTTTAAATGGGTATGAGGTGGGTATTGGAAAACAGATATAGGTATGGGTACAGGTATGGATATAGCCCTCAGCCGCCCCATACCTGTACCCGTCTTTATAATAAGGAAAAAAATTATTTTCGATTAATATTTTTCCAATTAAAGTCTAATCCAAACCGTTCTAGCAAAAAAATTAGTCAATAATGTATTTGAATTCACATTTCTAAACAATATATTCTCAAAATATCACAGTTTTTCAATTTTATAATGACGAAAACATATATCGTACTTGGATATGGGTTTCATATGGGTATTAGTTTTCATTTTCTATGTGAACCCGAACAAAACCCGCAAACCCGATGGGTATGGGTATGGGTTTTATTTTTTAATACCCGATGGGTACGGATATGGATACGATTTTCGAAAACGGGTATGGGTAAGGGTACGGCTCAACCCGCCGCGTACCCGCCCCATTGTCATCCCTAGGAATAAGGGTGTTAAAGTGGAATTGGTGGAAGGCAACACGATTCCATGAGGTCATGATTGAAGTTGCAAGGAAGTTAAGGATTGATATTAACCTTTAAGGTACAAAATCATAACATATCCTATATTGGCTATTATAAAGGGTAGCGAATGGAGATTAGTGGATGGGGTTGGAAGGGAAGGGAAATAAGGTGGCTGAAGATGGTGAAGGGAAGTGATATGATTAACGTTCATCTTGCTTCAATTTATCAAGAAGGATAAAGAAAAGGATTCAGGGTGATTTATTAAAAGCTCTTGTCTCGCCCTTGATTCAATCTCAATCCAAAGTTTATAGCATATCCTTGAGAGCACATTTTTCTAAGAGGTATGTTAGTAGAATGTAAATTTAAAAAAGCTCGTACGACAAATACACGGAGGAACAAAATATATATTTATGGTAACTAGTCTGGATCCGTGCTTTGCACGGAGTATGTTCAAATAAACATTTTCTAGATATGTTATCGAAATAATAAACGAATAGTTATGGTAGACATGATTAATATTATAATTTAGATAAGATAATGGAAAAACTCAATGAAAAAGTTAAGTATACAAACACTTCATGCATAATTAATGAGATTAATATTTGAAAACCATATAATTGTGAAAAAAGTCTATATAAGTATGATGGAGACAATAGATAGTAAATTTGTTACAAAGCATGCTAAATAGAGTGATGATAAGTCAATTTATGACGTTAACGACAAAAAGTCCACATCCTCTTCTTGTTGGCGAGTAAAAATTTATGAAGTCGTTAATTCTCTAGTGAAGTTACGTAGAAACTATTTTAAAGTCGATTTAGTTTTAGTTTCGCATATAACACAAATAAAATTTGTCTTTCAACAAAAATAATTTGAACATTATATTCATGCTATTATATAACTTTTTTGGCTATTTAAAGTGGTTCATCAGGGGGTGCTAATATAATTATGTATTCATAGTTTGTACATTTGGTTTTTAGGTCAACGTAATAGTTTCATGGGTTTTGATATAAACTTCCAATGTCCTTATATTGTCTTGCTAGAGAAGGGTTGAGTTCCGATTTGTGAGTTAAGATATTTCTTAGTTTGAAGTATTATGATGATTTGGGGCATTTTATTTTAAACGGTAAAAGATTAATTATAATTTTAGGTGTTTTATGAAGAGAATTTGATTATTAGATTTGTATGGTTTAAAAGAAAAAAAAAATATTTTATTTTTTCTTATGTGTTAAATAGATTAGATTTTGGTCAATTTGTTTGAAACGTTAAAACATTAATTATACTTTTAAGATTTATATGAATTAAATATAATTATAAGATATGTATGCTTTAAAAGAAAAAGAAAAATATTTCGTTTATTTTCTTATGTTAAATAGATTATATTAAATTTGAAAGAAATTCAGCTTCACGGGCCTAATATGATGATCGTGTTTTATTTTTAATTTTTTTATATTTCACGTTCAACCCTTGCAGTATGCCTTATTATGCTTACAATATGTAATTTTTTAGCACAATCCTTACATATATATGATCATAATTAATATTGACTATGTTATCAAATTTAAAGAGAAAGATAACAACGACGATAATGACACTGACAACAACAACAACAATAGTGATATTGAATATAATTATGGAAATCATATTTATATTTCTATTATCTCTAGTAATACATGCTCTATGTATATTTGTATCAAAAAAAAGACAAAATAATAATAATAATCATGGAAATCAAAAATATTTATTATTTCTACATAAATGTGTATATTATATTATGTGTTAATAATAAGGTGTCACATAAGGTTTACGCCTTGTTCAGTAATTATAATTTAGTTTCCTTAAGTTAAAACTCCTAAAATATGAACTTATTCTATAATAATGAAATAATAAAAAAATTTATATCCATTATAATATCCTAATCTCTCTTTGATAATTAGATGATCATAATTAATATTGACTATATTATTAAATTCAAAGAGGAAGATAACATTGTCGATATCGACAATGACGACAACAACAACAATAATAATAATGAAAATAATCATGAAAATTGTATTTATTATTCTATTATCTCTAATAATACATGCTTAAATTTATATTTGTATTGAAAAATACAAAATATTAATAACAATGATGAAAATAAAAAACGTTTTGATCCGTATGAGCCACAAAGGGCAATATAATATAATGAGGGAGGGGCGAATAGAATTTGAGACCTAATATGTCCAGTAAAGAGTACAATACAATGAGGGAGGGGGGAATCGAACCTGAGACCTAATGTACCCAGTGCTCAGTAAAGAGTACAATAAAATGAGGGAGGGGAGAATCGAACCTGAGACCTAATGTACCCAGTAAAAAGGGAGAGATTGGCAGCTATCAAGATAAATCAAGGGGCTGAGATTGCCTAAGATTTTGATCAACAGTTGTAAAGCTTGGATTAATGAGAAGCTTGGATTGAGGGAGAGAAACATTTTTAGGCATCCACCCATTCTAGCATTTGTAAGATAAAGATTAGAGTACATTTTGCAGATGTATATAATAGTTTACCCCCAAGTTTAGAGACGAGCAAAAATTGAAGAAATGTGGTAAAAAGTAGTGAAGTCGATCCTCTGCTCTGAATTTTGGGGGCATGTGTTATTCATTAACCTTCCATTTCACATTCTTTCTTAAATTTGTTTGGTCAGCTCATTTTCTTCATTAATGTTTTTTTATTGGATGAAATTACTTATGAGTTCTTTCTTTCTTTTTTTTTAAGAAAAAAGGGAATACAACAACAACAACAACAAACTCCCAAAGTGGGTCCCGCTTTCGCAGGGTTTGGGGAGATCCAGCTGTAGGCAACCTTACCTCTACCGATATTCCTACCCATAGAGAGGTTGATTCCATAAGACCCACAAAAAAGTTTTGAGAAAAAGGTTTGGAGAGAAAACGATTGCAAAACCATTTACCGAAATAAGAGAAAGGGGAGGAGAAAAGGTTCCGGATAAGCGAATAAAGAGGGGGCGGAGACATATCTCAACACATCGGGGGCGCTTGGTGCCGTGACAATCCGGAAAAGCATGACCTGCAAACAAGCAAACCAAAACCCACCCCACCCCACACAACCTAGGCTACTGCCTCCTACGGAGCCGGTCCCCTACAATCAGGGACCTTAATCTTGTCCCGCCACAACTTCCTATCCTGAGCCATGTCCTCCGTGAGACCGACAACTCTCAGGTCCTCTCTAACCACCTCTTCTAGGCTCTTCTTCGGCCTACCTCTCCCTCTCTTACCACCGGGTGGGTTGATACTCTCGCATCTTCGCACCGGGGCGGCCACACTTCTCCTCTTCACGTGGCCGAACCATCTGAGCCTCGATTCCCTCATCTTCTCCTCTATGGGGGCCACTCCAGTTAGGCCCCTAATAACCCCATTCGTAATCCTGTCCAATCTCGTAAAACCACACATCCACCTGACCATCCTCATCTCAGCTACCATCAACCTCTGGACCTGCGCCTTTTTTAGAGGCCAACACTCCGATCCATAGAGAATCGCCGGTCTAACTACCATCCGATAGACTTTGCCTTTCAAATCCATGGGCATTCTCTTGTCACACAGCACCCCTAACACTGACTTCCACTTTTGTCAGCCCACTCTAATCCGCTGGCTAATATCCTCGTCAATGTCCCCATCTGCTGGATGATCGAGCCCAGATACTTGAATTTGGCGACCTTCGGTATTGCCCTCCCATCCAGTACGATTTCTCCCCCCTCTTCTATCCTTCCGCTGAAACAACAGTGAAGGTATTCCGTCTTCGATCTACTCAACCGGAAGCCCCTAGCCTCCAGTGTATGCCTCCAAGTCTCCAGCCTGTCATTCACCCCCTGCTTGGTCACATCGATAAGAATGATGTCATCTGCAAAAAGCATGCACCAATGCACCTCGTCTTGGATACCTCTAGTGAGTTCGTCCAAAACTAATGTGAAAAGAAACGGGCTTAAAGCGGAGCCCTGATGCAGGCCCAAACTAACGGCAAAATCATTGGAGACCCCTCTCGGGGTCCTAACCCTCGTCCACCCTCCCTCGTACATATCCTTGATAACACGAATGTACGCGGGCGACACCCTTTTCTCTTCCAAACACCTCCACAATACCTCCCTTGGGACTCTATCATACGCTTTCTCCAGGTCAATGAACACCATATGGAGATCCACATTTCTATCCCTGAACAAGCTCATGAGTCCTCTGAGGAGGTAGATTGCCTCAATGGTTGCCCTGCCTGACATGAAACCAAATTGGTTTTCTGAAATCTCTACTTCCTCTCGCAGCCTTCTCTCAATCACCCTCTCCCAAGTATGTTCGACTCAAACAAATACAAACTCTAATGCCAAAATACGATCTCTATACCAAAGAAACTACTTTTTACACACATTGATAGCTCGTGTTCCTGCATTCATTGTTTCAGACAACAACTTGGGAAACAGATTAATAGACCTATAGTAACATCTTCCTGGAATTAGATATGTTGATCTAGAGTAGCTTCCTCAAGTAAGATCCTCTCTTGACATAAGAGATGACATTTGAAGCGCCGAATTTCACATTATAGCTATTCTGTAGAAAAGTACTTCATCCTTTGAAATTAAATAAACTACAACATAAAACTCTCATCAAAGAGGGAAATAAACTTTCACAATTGGAGATATAATTACTACTAAATACATAAAAAGATTATATATGAAAAGAAGATTAAAAAAAAAACACAATAAGTACTGTAGTTGGGATGCCCAAGAAATCAAGGAACAATATCAGTCACTGTCATTTCTCAGCCTAAAGTAGTTCCTTCCTCCGGAATTAAGGAGAAAATGTGGGAACCTCATGGGAAAGACATAGGATAGGTTGTGTTGAACAGAGTCCCTCATGGAGGATTGATACTTAAGAATAGACTAATCAAAAGTAGATCCAAATATAGGGCTACTTTATTTGTCTTGACATTCACACGCCAAGCTTGAGAAGGGGTATGAACCGAAGAAGAAGATGACAAAGGAGTGGGAAATGGACAATTACTGGGCGACAATTTGGAGAGATTAGTCATAACTGTTTTTCACTATAATTCCTAGTTCTTTCTTTTATTCAATAGTTTATTTAGTTTTTAACTTGACATGCGTGATAAAGGATATCTTATTAGTTCTCAATCGAAAAAAATAATTTATTATTCAATTTCATATAAAATGACGTGATGATCATGACACAATTAATTTGACTGCTTCTTTGACTGATTTAATATTTTTAATACATAAATCCTAGCACGAATCAAATGAGTTTTAAAGCTATCATCGATGCACATACATGGGACCCCCTTTGCCTAGAACAGTAGTACAAATGCTTTCTCGAACTGTCTTGCTTGTGATTGGCTTTTTTAGGATTTAGAAGTCCTTATTGGGAAAAGGCCTTAAAAGAACTAACAACATCAATGTTGAATATATGAACAAAAAATTACATTCATGCTCCAATTGCAATATTAAAACAAGGCGTTGGGATAAATTTGAGTTGTAAACTAAAGCCGCAAGCATACAATTTTCACTGTAGTAATACTTGAGGGTTGTGTACTCGGGAACGTTGGTAGAGATTAAGGTCACTAAGCAGAAAACTAATCTAGCTTACAAACTCTAATGTTCTTTTACTTCTATAAAACATCAAAACCTAACTTCAACCACATCAAAGGAAAAAGAAAACTAATACTCAAGACTTTCATAATCCAAGGTTCAACTCAATCCATAATCCAATGCTACTAGAAACGAAAGCAAATGCAACCAAAGACATAATCAAGCTTATAAATCTAGGAAAACGATTAAGCCCAAACCTGAAATGAGTAATACAAGAGAGCCAACTCAAGCCACAGAAGAACAAAACTCCATTAAAACTTCACAAAGACCAAAATGGGGAGGGGAAACCGAGAGCAAATCACAACCAACAATCAACTCCTCCAAAGAGCAATACCCAACTAGAACCATTATCCATCGATCAACTAAACGGTAAACAAACTGTATCATCATCATCATTCAACATCAACGAAGCTAACCCACAAAATCAGAATCAGAACCATCATCAATCAACTATATCATTCAATAAAACAAGCAGATCAACGATGCTAATCATTATCACCAGTCGATTAAACTACTCAACTATATCATTTAGTAAACTATATCATTAACGATGCTAATCAACTATATCATTCAATAACCCAGATTAAACTACTCGATTTTCAACAATGCTCTGAAGCAATTAAAAGAGAAATTAGAGGAGCAGAGAGCACACCAATACAGAGAACGACTGAACTCGGGAAAGGGGAAGATGAAGAGCGAGAATCACTGCCAACCGGTTCAAGACAAAGCTCATCCCTCACCGTTAATGGTGGTAACGCCTAGGCCATCATCATCCAAAAACCAAACAAGGGATGGGGAAGAAATCGGATGAAATTGACTAAACTTGAGCCCAAATCATTACAATTGTAGCTTAATTCATGAACATCAGCCATAAATTAACAAAACTGGAACGAATTACATAAAAATCTGAAACCCACAACTAACTAACATCAAACCCTAAAACCAAAATCAACCCTAAAATTCGAATAACTGGAATGAAAATGAAATTAAAACTAAACCTAAAGCTTAAATTAAACCTAACCTAACCCTAAATTATTACCTCTAATTGCGCCGCTGCTCTTCGTTTTATACCCGAACTTGGTCGGTTCTCAGCCGTCAATCTCGTCTAGACGTGGACGGTCGCGATGGTGATGTGCTGGCGGTTCGTGGAGCATCGATGGTGGGGCGTGTGATGTGCTGGTAGTGTGTGGTGGTGGATGAGGATGTCGAAGATGGAGGAGAGATGAGTTAGAGAGAGAGAGATGAGATCAAGAATGGAGGTCGGGGTTTCTGGGACCGAGAAGAAGGAGAGAGAAGGAGTTGAGAAGGGGAGGGGGTAATTGGGGATCACGTGACTGGCACGTGATGGGGTCTCGGTTAAGGGGCACGTGCGCCGCATGCTAGGGAGGGAAATGGGCCGGGTAGATTATTTAGGTGTTTCTATATATTTTTTTCTTTTTTTTGGGCTGAAAAGAAACAGGCTTAGGGAATTAGGTCGGGTCAATTTGACCCAGATCTTCATTTCCTGCATTTTCAGCATTTTTTCATCATTTTTTCGTATTTTTGCTGTAATTATTCAAAACCTACAACACAAAATCAAATCAAATAAAAATCTAAAAATAACAATTATAACCATTATAAATCGGGTATAAAAATATCGTAAAAATAACAGATTTTTAGCATGAACACAAGGGATGCTTATTAAAAAACTGTTAAATTTTTTTTTGTTTTGTAAAAATTAACTTGATGAAACAGAAATAGTGCCATACAACTTGTTCGATGCATGGGATGACTATTAATTTTAAAATTTTTAATTAAAATCATTGAACATACTGTGATATTGGGTCCGCGTAAAGACTATTGATTTGCTTCTTTAAACATACTGTAATATTGGATTGTTTCATCTATCTTATTTTTTTTTCATTTATATTATTTTGACAATATATTAAAAGCATTATAAAATTGTTAAATAAATTGATGGAGATCTACCCCTAGTACCTCATTTAGGCCCTCAAGATGACTCAGGAACTCCAAGTTCAAGCACCAATCCTCAAGCATTAGTCCAAGCCATACTGAAGCAAAGCTCAAGCCTTCCCAGGTATGATCCTTTCCAAAGACTCGGTTTTGTTCATTTGATTTTCTAAACCTCCAAAGGATTTAGACCTGATATTTTTGCAAGGGACGTTACCTAACATCCCTAATAATCAAGCCATGAACAGAAATTCAAATTAAATCAGTTCCTTCATGAAGATCTTTCCTAGATAAGTCAATCATTCCAGATTAAGCTGCATTTTGGCCCGATTTGAGTTTCTGTCCTTAAACCCAATTTAGGCTTGATTTCTTTACTTAAGATGATTATTAACATCCCAATGAAGTCATTCATGCATTGAAATCAAGCCTAAATTAGGTAGAAGCCAAGCAACCAAGCTGCTCGACTTTGGACCCTAAATGGCCAATTTGACTGTTCTGGATCAACAACTGAGATCTCTTCAAGGAAGTGACTTGGTGATCTGCCTATTTGCCAACTTGCCTAGTCTACCAGCAAACCCATCATTGGCTATTTTGCAGCTTTGGAAGGCTTATTGGCCACTAGGAAGAGAGATAAAGACCCCCTTGCTCCTGATTGGCCAGCCGCAATCAGAGTCACTTCAACAGCCATTTTTCTCTCTCCCATGTGTAAGCGGTTTACATTATGCCTAATGATCATGTTCAAGCTTGAGTTTAGCATTAATCACATGTATTTAGCTAGACACACATAATGTATTTAAGCTAGACTAAGCATACTTTGTAATCCGGTTTGTTTTAAGCTAATTTAGGTATTTCCTAATGACTAAGGAAACCCCTAAGAAACTAGGCAGCTTCGGAGGCTCTTGCTTATATGCTTGGCCGCTTGTATTTGCATTTTTCATTATTGAAGAAAGACATTTTAAGTTGAGGTAAGCTCTTACTCCTGTTCTCTCTCAAACTCTCATCTGGCTTATGGTGCTCTGGTGAGTCTTGATCCAATTCATTGGTGGTGTTTCTATATTCTTTGAATGATTAAGGGGCTTAGATTGAGTCTTAGTGGTGAACTTTGTATCCAAGACTCAGTTTAGCACTATCTATCTTAGTTTGATCTTCCCGGATTCTTAGAAACCATATTCTGCCTTTGCTCTTCTTTTAAACTTGTTTGCAATCCAACCTTGATCATAAGCTGGTTTAGTAACGAGATACATCATAAATGCTCCATAATTAGGGGTGTTCACCAGTTCAAACCCGGACCGGACTGGACCGGGCCAGACTGGACCAGGGTTAAAGGGTCCGCCACAGATAGGACCGAGTATTAGTTGGACCAGACCGGACAGGAACCGAACCAATTTGGGTTGAACACTTTGTAATTTAATTGAGAAGTAAAATTCTCTAAGACCAAATTAGAAAAGTGTATTACAAAAAGGAGTTGTGCGGAATCAACAAGCCTATTAACTTTTTGTTTTTTGATAGTGACAAACCCATTAAACTGATAAAGAAATTTAAAAGACACCCACCAACATCCACAAATCACAAATGAGAGGCAGATGAGTATCAAAACTTGAAAAATAAAAGCTCAAAATCTTAAAAGGGGTCCACATACATGTGATTTTTTTCGGTCCATGGTCCGATCCTTCGGATCGCTAGTCTAGACCAGACGGACCGAACTAGACTGAGCCGAAGACCAAATAAGACCGATGACCTAGATGGAGGATATGGTCGAACTCCTTCAGTCCAGTCGGGTCCGGTCCAACCCGATCTTTGGTCTGATTCGATTTTGAACTTAATAATATACACCCCTATTCATAATTTGAATTATTCAGTTACATAAGTTTTGTGTGTGTGTGTGCGTGTGCGTGTGTGTGTGTGTGTCAACACTCAATAACAAGTGTGATGAGTAATTAAAAGCTTTAAGAGACATTCTAATAGGGAGGGAAAAAATTAATTATATATAACTGCCACTTAAGTTCATTTCAAGAGAATGACATGGGTGACTGATAAATAATTTCAAGAGAATGACGTGGGTGACTGATAAATAATTGTAGCCTATTGCTTCTCATGAATAACACCCTGCCATTTTGTTTTGCTGATAAGGTTTTCATTCCAGTGAAAGTTATCCCATTTCAACTATGAACAAAAATTGTTCCTTGTATTATTTTTGACTTTGGCCCCATAATTTGTTTCCTATGCTCATTGCATTCGTCCTTGCCATCTCATGCATTCACTGAACTCCAATCTTGATTGCAATCACACAACTATAATTGTTCTCTTGCATCTCTTACAAACCATGATCTCATCTTGTTACTTGATTTCCCTTATTTTTGGGATGAGTACTCTTCTTGCAAAATTGTCGCATCAAAATGTTGGACTTTGAGTTGAGCCATGCATTTCTTTTGGTGTTCCATTTCTTTCCCTTTGAATTGAACTTGTTTTGGCAATTCTTGAGTTATTTCGATTCAGTACTCATGATTTAATGTTTCAGGTGCAGTTTTTTGTGTCCTTAACGTGAACCCTGTCGCTTGTTTTGTTTTCTTTCAAACCTTGAGCTTCATATTTTCCCTTGTGTTATTGTTTTGCAATTCGATGACAGTCGTTATAGCCTAAACAATTTCGCTTCTCACTTGTTTTGTGAAAAGCCTGAGATGAGATTGATTTGAGAAAGAGTTGCAATGTTTTGATATCTTGTAGGTGAGCTTATTGAGAATTTTCATTGTTAAACATGTAATTTGGGCACTTTTGATGGATTCATTATAAGTGGTTATATAAGCTACTTACCCCTTTGGTGACCTTGTTGTAATTGATATGCCGAGGAAGCAGGTGATTGGAAACTTTCACGGGACTAGTTAGGAAAAATAAAAAGAAAAAAATTGTGATAGGCTTGAAGTACATGAAAGACCTATGTGTGATTCCGAAGGTCAAATTTTTGGGTTCTCCTTATTTGATATTAGATTAACTAGCTTGGATCTTGGGATGACCATTGTGAATGTTCGTAGAACACTTAGAAACGTAAATAATACATTTAAGATAGAATGGAGAGCTTATTGTACTAGATATGACTTGCAACTATTTATGGAATTTCATAATCAATTTAATGTGCTAGAGACATGTTGTGCAGTGAGACAGAGGGGTAAATGTAATGAATACATTTCGGTGAACTAAAAAAAAGTGATGAGAGTAATCCATCTACTAGTAAGAACTGCATATGGAGTAAGTGTAAACCCTCAAATAGATAGTGAAAGGTGAAATATTGTATCTTTAGAGGTGCCTTCAATCAAAAGGATTACAAAGTTCAAGTTGATTGACATGCCAACAAGAAGTTTAGTTTGTTGTACCCAGACCTTGGATCAGCTTGCACAGGCTTATTTGGAGATTTCTTACTTGCATGGAATACCTAGCCTCTAATCAAGATATAATACTCCTAGATGGGTTTTGGCATAAACTCCATGAAGTATTCGAGACTTAGCTAAATTTCAACACTATGCTACACCCTGCTATTGATGGCTAGCTAGAGACCTCCAAACACTAGAAGACATGCTACAAGCATGGGTTTTGGATTTCAAGAAGGCACGAGATGATCATGAGCAATTAATGTTGATTGAGTGCTCCTATAACAACAACAACCGTTCTAGCATAGGAATGTCCCCATTTGAAGCTTTTATGACAAGAGATGTAGAACTCTCATGTGCTGGGAAGAGATAAAGGATGCACTCACCATTGGACCTGAACTAATTCAGGCGATAACACAAAAGGTATGAGTGATCTAAGAGAGGATGAAGGCAGCCTAAAGCCATTAAAAGAGTTGAGCGAATAAGCAACAAAGACCATTGAAGTTTGAGGTTAGAGACCAAGTCTTCCTATGAGTCTCGCCCACCAACGGTGTCATGTGAATTTGGCAATTAGGCAAGCTCACCCCTAGGTATATTGGTCAATAGAGTGGGTGGAAGAGCTAGCCTATCAGTTATAATCACTAGAGGAACTCTCAACAGTCTAGAATGTATTTCATGTGTTCCTACTATGTAAACATTCCTGACCCCACTCATGTGATCGAGTCAGAACCTCTGCAACTCCAGGAAGACTTAGCTTGTGAGGAGCAGTCAGAACCTCTGCAACTCCAGGAAGACTTAGCCTGTGAGGAGCAACCAATCGAGATCTTAGATCGCAAAGAGAAATGACTCCGCAACAAAGTGGTTCCACTTGTGAAGGTCCTTCATGCTAGCCACACCACAGTCAAGGCAACTTGTGAACCAAATCAAGAAATGTGATCTAAATACCCTCACTTTTTAACTGGATTAGTTGTGCGTAAGTTTTGAAGGCAAAGCTTCTTTTTATGAGGGGTGAGATGTAAAACCCCTAGATTCCTAGATGTTTATGATGAAGTTGTATGAAAACTTTTTAGGACAAAACTTCTTTTAAGTACGGTAGGATTTAAAACCATGAAAATTCATACTTATAATTCTCAAAGAATAATTAAGATGATTTTTTTTTATGATGTATCGCTAGTCGCTTGAGCTCATAGATAGTAATTTTAGCGTCGCACTTTCATAAAAATTAGGACTTTGGACCAAGCCCAAAATTCCTTGTTTCTGATCCAGTTTAAAGCTTTTAATAAAGTAAATATTAATTTTATTTTATAAAAATTTAGATTTTATAATTCCTTCCTAAATTTCAAATTCAAAATTTAAATTTATTTACACTTTGGAAGGAATATCAGAAAAATACCTCAAATCCACTACTTGCCCCATTCCTCGCATAAATATCTCTATTTCCCTCCTTTAAAAAAAAAGAAGTCATTTGCTCTCTTTATTAACGTGTTGCAACTCCCCTGCCCAATGTTATGATAGTGCTCTCTCTCTTTCTTTCACTCTTACTTCCTCTCCCTCTGTCCCACAACCGCCAAGTGTCGGCCAGCCTTTGGCCCCACCACTATCGTCATGCCACCACTTTGTCGCTGACCGCTGTCGTCCTTGCCACCACCACAGCTCCTCCCCTCCTTGTGGTTTTCTTTTGGTACGGTGTTTAGGGTTTTGCTTTTATCATGTTTTTAGAAAAAAAATAAAATAAATGCATCAACTTTGATCTATCTTCTAGCCACTGATGCATCTTTTTCATGTTTGCAAATCAAATGATCAAATCTTGGATTTGCTTGAAAATACAGACACCCTCATTGCCCATCCATCTGTATATTCAAGTAAGAATCCTAGTTGCTTATTTTTATCTCATCCTCAGGCTTGCTTCAATTTTATTAGGATTTAGTTGAAGTATGTGATGTACGACATTGATTAGAGAGGGGTTATGCGATATGTATTGGTTGCACATAGAATTTTATGGAGAAATTGTGAGTTTTGGTATGACCTAAATCTAGACATGCACTGACCCAAGTTTGAAGAATATTATAGAATGTTATATCGGTCTAAAAATCATGAGAAACTTTATGGATGTAGATTATGAGTCTATTTTGCTAAAAAATTTGAATTATCAATTTTGGACTTAAAACGAGAGAAAATTGATTTGTTTCCCTGTGAGTGCACAAACCTAACCTCGAGTTGACTAACTAGAGAAACATAAAATTTCAAGACACTTTCTATATTATTTGTGATGGCTCATAAAATGAAAGTTATAGTAGACATGAATATCCATATTCTACTGATACACCCTAATTTGATATTTCTAAGTAAAGATATAGCCTTTGCAAGTTAGGTTAGAAAACCAGCCTGCTCACAAATAATTGGTTAAATTTTCAATAATAGATTTTTATTAGTAAATGCGCATTTAGAAATTTTCTAGGTGCTTGAAAGGCAGTGTTTAGGATATCAGCTGTGGTCATGTGGCCTTAGTGGGTTACTTGGCCATTGGGTTGTAAAACTTTGGGTTTGGGGTTGTAAAATTTCCCTTCGAATAACCTATAGTATTACACATTATCTTATAATTAGGACCAACAATCTAGGATTGAACTCAAGTTAGGTCTCAATACTTTATGGAGATAATGTCTATGCCCTAACTCGCCTTGGTTGCTCTTTTCAAATTGCGTTTTTGATGTTTATGAAATGTTTATGTGATGTTGTACACCAAGGGAACCTTAAGTATAAAAGTTGAACTACGATACGTGATTTATTACGAATTTTACGAACGTGCAAAATAGAGTTGCTATTGAATATCTATAGTTGAGCAATTCATGTCTATAAGTGCTTTAACTGAGCCGATAAAATTGTTGATCATAACGGGTTTGTTTACTGGGAGCCAAATGAACTGACTTATAAAATGCTAAATTCTAAAGTGAGGTCAAAATAGAAGCTCAAGTTAAAGTCTTATTAGCATGGAAAAAATGTTGGAATTTGAAGTTTGACTTTGCTTGATTGACTTTTGAATTGTTGACCTTGAATTATATTTTGGTTATTTCAATAAATCTCTTTTCCTTGTATTTCATAACGAAACACGTCAATCCGCCCAGCTAGGTTACTTTTTGCTGCATTAATTAGGTTAATCTCGGCCATTCAAATCTCATCTAACAACTCGTAATATATATATACACACACACACACACACACACACACACACACACACACACACACACACACA
>JACYFF010031954.1:27418420-27430141 GCA_017589665.1 Selenicereus undatus | reverse complement strand
CCCCCCTTTCCCACACTCCTTCATTTAACTCCCCAACTTCATTCAACTCCTGCCCCCTTTCCCACACTTAAAAAAAAAATACCACTCCTTCCCCCCCTTCCCACACTCACCCATCCCACACCCTTCATTTTCCACTGAAAAGAACAGTTGGCCAAGATTGACATTCACGGGTTTTAAACGACTAGTTTGTATTAGACTACTTGCTTTTTTTTAGCGGAATTTAAAGTTTCCTTGCCTCTTCAACAACTGAGTTCATCATGTTCTTGAGATGTACGTCCTCTGCTGCCTTTTCAATATAGTTGTCTACTGCAATGATTGCTTAATTTTAATGCTGCCAAATCAAGGTTCTAGGGAGGTCAAGGTGTATGCAAGGTTAACCTTGACAAGTGGAGAAGCTGTTGTGTGCCTTTTCGAAATAATACAGTCATCTACCAATTCCGAAGAGATGGTGTGAATGAACTGATGATTTTTTAAATTTTTTTAAAAAAAATCTGCTTGCTCTTGAGGCTTAATGGCAAGTTTTTTCGCTTTATTCTTGTCTTTTTTTTGGGGGGGGGGGGGATGCTAATGAGATAAAATTGTTAATTGTTAAAAAGTTGCATCGTTTACCAGTTAGTCATGGTGCTGGAGAGGGTGCTGGTTATCAATGTTGGCGTGCTGGTATTTGGGGCATTAAGAAATTTTGATTTTGTGAGAGCTAGGAGGGAAAAGTTGAGAATTTATTGCTATTGCAACCTTGAGGTGGGAGTGGAGTAACCGAGTAAGAGTAAATACAAAGAGGCTTCAGATATGCACCTTTTCTCATTAGGATCGTTACAAATTGTATCCATGACTGACTTACCCCCTTCTCCCCTGCTAGTTCTTTCTGCTGGGGTGATGGGGCATTGATGTCGCCCTTACTGTTGTTGTCTGTCTTTTTCCAGTGATTAATTGAAGGGCACTGTTGTTTCATGTTTCATTGTATAACTTTTTTTAAATTTTTTATTTATTTTTCTAACAGATCATTCAGGGAATGTATGAGAAGCAACGAGAGAATATGGTATGTCTTTTTTTATTCATCCCCTCCTCTTAGCCAAAGTAAAGATGTTTGTGCTATGGTTATCGGTTAAATACATTTAAGACTGAAATGAGTCCGATGGTTTGAGAAAATTTTCAGAAACGGTGTTATTTTATGAATTGTGACTAATGCACGTCTTTACTACTTGTGCTTTGTGAAGGATAATTACCGAATTGTCAGAGATTGTGTCTCTGGCCATATCTATGACTCAAGTCCTGTAGATTTTACCAGTGACTTGGGGACCCGGTTTGTTCTTCATCCATCAGTCCTTGGAATTTCGAACCCCCCGAGATTTGCACAATGGATAGCAAAGGGTATTGCTTCTAGTTTAGATGGCCTCTTCCTGAGTAGATTTGAGATGCAACGGGCTGAGTACTGGCAGACTCTATACACCTCTGTTGTATGTATCATCAGTTTTACGTATCATCAGTTTTCTGCTGACCAAGTTTACCTCTATGTTTCCTTGTTTAATTATGGGACTGTCATATGCAGAGCTTTGGTGCACCTTATCTCATTATGTGCTCAGAAGATGATGATCTTGCTCCTTGTCAAACTATTTGCAATTTCGCACAGCGGCTGCAGGAACTTGGTGCTGATGTTAGACTTGTGAAGTGGACTAGCTCACCCCATGTAGGTCTGCTTCTGATCTGTTGCAATTTCCTATTGTTCCATCAACTAAAAAAGGAGCGAGAGCGGGGCCGGGGGGGGGGGAGGATACCAGTAGCTCCAATTTGAGCTTATTATCTGGTAGTCTGGTTTGTTCTGGGAGCATATGCCTGCTTTTGATCCTGAGACTTAAGGGACAAGGCTCCAGTTTTGCACTTTGTGAAGGTTGCTTTTAATTCTGACGTAGTACAAAAAGTTGCCTAATTGTCTGCAAGGCTTATGAACAGAAACAGTCATTGCTGGGGAAAATACCGCAGCATCATTGATTTATCTTTTGGAAGTTTGTGCGGACGACTTCATTTTCAATTCTGAGAAAAATTCCTTTGACTGGCATGTCTAATTGTCGTCATGTGTGGTAGAATTCCTTTTGACTATTAATATTAATCTGAAAAAGTGAATGTCTGCTGTGCATGACATCATTATAGTCTATAACTAGTGTTAAACCCATGCTTCGCATGGACTGGTATAATTTTCTGCTTTAACAGATTTCTATCTAATAAGCCAATATGGACGTAATAAATATATTATCGAGCAAAAGCTCTATTGTCTTTCACCAAAATAAATTAACTATTTTGATAAATAATCTAACAGCCCAAAATAATTTTAAGTCACAAATTGAAGCATATAAAGTTAATGTAGCCATTAATGCACCTTTGTCAACGAATTGTGAAATACAACTTTTAGATGTCATCACTGCCTTACTCTATCACTCTCTGACTATAACTATATGACCTTTCCTCCTAAAAGAAAAAAAATTATTACAATTAATTAAGGTTAATATAATAAAATTAATCCATACATAATAAGTTAATTGAAGAAGCCTGAGTTACAAATATCCATTAGTTACAAAAGTTTGATTCAAAGAAAATTAAAATATGATTATTAATTAAATATACTTCCCTATGAAAATATGAAAAGTATCAAAGTGTTAAAAAATGGAGTGTTTATAGCCATTTTATATATTCTTAATTAATATTAAGACTACAACCAAAATCTAATTTTTTATTAAGTTTCCAAACTAAAATATTTGTAAAATGTATATTAATGAAACTATAATAAAATAATTTTACTTTAAACCATAATTTTTCAAAATCCAATTTCTAATATTATTGATCTATGATTTTATGATTATATTTATACTTATAATATTAAAATTACGAATATAAAATTTACACAGGTTTTACGAAGATACTAACACTTAATTTTAAAATAAGAAGAAAAGATGAAGTACAAAATTGAAAACTTAGTAACTTTTCCAATTCAAAGTGAAACCTATGAGTTGAATACCTACATTAATTTGATCTAATTACTCTTGCTAATGCATCTCAATTAAATATCTAAAATCAATAATTTAAAAAAGAGAAAAGAAAATAATATTTACATCCAATGAGTGATTGCCAAATGTCTAATCAAGGTGTAATCACTCAATTCTATGTATAGTTATATAGCTAGATGAGGCATTAAGAAGAGGAGGAAAAGTAAGTAAAATCAAAACCCAAATTACTTTCGAGGAAAGATATTCGAGCTCACATTCCTCAATGCAAATCCTGGTCTAAACAATTGAACACAGCATAATCTTATGTACAGGGTCTTGATCCTGACAAGTTGATGTACAAGAAAAGAAAACTGTTTAACCTGTGGGTATTCTTATCTTCAGCATCAGGCGTGTCAGATCCTTGTATCCTTTCTACTTCTGATCGCCCTGATAAAGTCCCAACTCTGCTTTTTTTTGCAAAAACACTGTAATTCCTGTTCTCCCAAATTGCTTTTGTAGGGAATTTGATTCTTATTAGGGTTGCTTCTGTCTTTTGTTCGTATCCCTGGTCCCAAGTCTGAGCAATTTCCTGCAGCTGGTCAAGGCTGTGTCCGTTAAAACTGTCTGCATTCTGCAGGAAGAAAAAAAAGATGTTTCCCTTTACATATCACACTATGAGAATATATGGCTATAGCATTTGCCTTCTTTAATATGCACTATGCAGAAATCAGAGTACAAACTGTGTTAATTTGCATACACCAGGGCTTTGAGTCTGCTAGTGGGCAGTTTTGATGAAATGGCTGCCACTAGAGAGAATATTTCTATGCTGGGCCATGTTTTCACAGATCACTACTTTCCAGGATACTTAATAGCTATTCCTGGAAAATTAGTGCTTCCAAAATGGAAAATCCCCATTTTACAGTATGCGTTTAGTTATTAGTTACTCAAAAGAGACACATGGTGTAAAACCCTTGTAGTTGTATGTTGACACACTTTTCCTCAAGAAACATAATCTTACTATTTTAGCTTTTGGGACCATAAAGATAAGGAACGTAGAGTAACCTATTTTCCACATTTGGGGTGTTTATTGAAATAAGGATTTTGTGTCGTTTCATGCAACCAGGTGCGGATGCACTTCATTGTATTCATAATAAGTGAATAGGCAGTGAATCTTTTTGTCTAAGACCTCTCCTTTCTCCAAAAGATTTGGTGTATCCCTATGAATCCAAAAGGAGTATGAAACACTTGTAAAATAAGCCGTGGTGTATGAAATGAAACTTTGAGGGAAGCCCATCTCTCTTGGCATTTGTCCAAGGAGTACGCACTGTATACAGTCAAGTGCTTTCTGCTATATCCCGTAGTTAACTCATGACTGAGTACAATATTATCAAAAATGACCCTTCATGGAACAAAAGCTTACTGATATTCACCTATGATGTCGTTCGATGCCCTCCTCAGTCAGTTGCCAGGATTTTTGCTGTTATCCTATGAATGATGTTGCAACATGATATAGGTATATCTTTCACAGACCTTATGAAAAATTTTAGGGGACAAGAATGATCAGTGTACAATCAATGGCCTTTAGATTTTAGAAGATTTAAAAAGTTTGTCATTGCTTACCGTCCCTCGTGCTGTGTAATAGCCCATGCTTTTTATGGGAAAAAGAGCTAATCATCCATTATAGGTGCTTTGTTGTCCTCTATTCTGCATAGGACTAAGTACTCGTAACAGCACAAGAAGGGATTAGGAAAACAGTTGCTTGGCAATTTCCTCCTCCTTCAAGTCAGATGTCAACAACAGATAATGCGAATTGCTAATTCGTAGTAGGTGCTGGTTGAATCCCAAAGTCTCCTCTCAATTGTCTTTTTTTTTTTCTTTTCCCTTAGATCACTCTGTTCTTATCATGATATGAGAAATTATATAGCTTTTCCGCCTTTCACCTTGGTAACATTGTTGAAGGAGTTGACTGGTGCATCTACAACTTGGGCCTTGGGTATTTCATAAGCAATCCTGCTTTGAATATCTGGCCACTTTCCATTCAAGGAAGCTTGTTCTCCCTTCATTTATATTCATCAGCATGTGGATGATAGTGTAACTGCTGTTCTATCGGCGGAGTTAGATAGTTTGTTGAAAAGCTAGTATTGCAAAGTAGTGGGCAAGTTTCTAAGCCTTGAATACCTTAATCGTTTCCCTTGATTTGAAGTGAAAGAATAATATTGAGTAATTGTGTTGCTTATATGGCCTGTTATTAGGGTATTGCTTATGTGGGCTACTCCTAAGATTTAGGTGCTTCAGTTTGTACAACCTTTTTTTTTTTTTTGGTTTGCCGGGGGGGGGGGGGATTGACTTATGATATCACTCATCGCTCGCATTGAAGATGGTTGCCCCAAGTTATGGAACATTGTGTACTATTATGTCATCTCTTATTTTGTCAAAATTGCCTTACTGGGAGATAAGATTGATACCTTTACAAATCTGTAGGATTTTTCCCTCATTATATGAGGTCGTTTTTCTGCAGTCAGGGATACTAGTCAGAACTGTTAGACTAAGGCTAAACATCTGAACTGTTTATAATGGCAGGTCACTATCGACAGCATCCTATTGACTACAAGGGTGCTGTGACTGAGCTACTGCAGAAGGCATCAACACTTTATTTGCAAAGGACCAACAAGCGAGGAGGAGAAAAGATGGGCTTGGAGGGTTCCTATGATAAGATATCTGAACCACTGGGTGACCTGAGGAAATCAGCAGCAAGCTCAAATGACATCTTCAAAAGATTCTCTATTGGGATGGCTGGGCCTTCTCTGGTGCCTAGCTCATTTGAATATCACGAGGGTAAAGCTGTTGGGTCCATGCAAGATGAACCAAAGGCTGGCCTGATTCACCTACCCAACCCACCGAGGATAAATGCTAATGGCGTCCTCGGACAAGTCCTCTTTGATGTGTGCATCCCACAGAACATCGAAGAATGGGACGTGGGGCAATCAAGCTCCTCTATTATTCGATCTCCATTTCCGTCAACAAGACGGCATGGAATGCATTTTAATCCGATCAAATGCATCAGACGTTCCAGATTATGACTTGTAACGATGGTTTCCTGCTGGATTGCTTGATATTTTACTTGGAAGATTATGACTTGAACTTTCCTCCTAATTTATGTCTAATGTGAGCATATTTTATGATGACATGTACATGCTGGAACGCATTTCTCTGAAATCCGCTGTCCATCAATGCTAAAGCCTGCAGGCGGAGTGTTCATCTTCCCTCTGTAAAATGTACAGTATGAAATAACTTTTTTGTGAGCTTCATCGAGAGAATGGGACCATCTGTAATAACTTGTCTGAGAGGGTTTTTTTTTTTTTTTTAAATTTTTTTTATCAACCAGTATTATTGTAGATTGCTTCAATGTCACCATGTAAATGCCAGTTTTCTGACTAAAGCTTTTGCATTTAGCCATTCAGGGACGTGGAATCATATGCTTTCTTTAACTGTATCTTGTTTGATGTACAATAACTACATGTGGAATAAGGAGTAACAAATGTATTTAAGCAGCCGTTGGATAGCCAAGAGGCTTTGGCTAAACTGCCATTCTTATTACTTGAGTTCAATTCATAGGAATCTTATAGTTCTTCGTGGGAATTTTGAAAGTGGCTAACAGGCCCCTTGTGGTTGTGGGCTTGGATTTAATGTGGTACCCCTACTTCCTCTGCCAGCTCCAAGTCCTTGGTAGTCTAAGACAGTTTTTAAGGGATTTTGTTTAAAAATTTTTCGTGTTTTTCGTTTGGGGGGGCGGGGGGGGGCGCCTTCACATCTCTAAGCAGGCCATGTAGGGTGTGGCAAACCCTGGTTGTTGACGAGGTGTACAGAGTTCACTGAGGACGTCCTTGAGTCCTTGATGTAGAGCTCCTTGGGGTGGGGAGTGGGGTGACCTAAGTCTAGATGCACAGCTAGAAATACAAGAAGATAAAGGGCATAGGGAAGAGGATGATTTTCAAAGAACCATATTCGGCAGTCATAAGAACGGTGTGGATTTTGACTTCCAATATATAGTCATATTTAAAGTAATAACTAGTATTGTTAAAGTTTTAGGGTCTCGCCCCGTTTTTGTTTTGGCGCCTCTAGATATGCTTGTGTCTAGTTTAGTTGGATTGTTGGTTCGTTTTATACTTTTGTTGTTTAACAATTAACAGGATGTGTTGTCCCTTTTGTTGTGGAGGGCTGTAGATTGGGTTTCAGTTTATTTTATCCGGGGACAACCTACCTGTGAAAGTTTCTTCTGGGTTTGTCGTTTGGGAGTTTTGGTTGGGAATTTTACCATGGTCCCTAAGGGTGGTCTCACTAGCCTTGTCCTCGATTATCTGAAGATGAGAGTTGGTAATGATGTTATGCAAAGGTTGTTCTCCGTCTTCTTCCCATCGTGTGTTCCGGAAAGCAAAGGAATTGAAAGACTAGGGTAATACATTTTACCAGAAGAAACTTTACCATGACACAACCTTGGAGTTATGAGAAGGCAAATAGAATACTGTACATCGTTATGCCTAGCGGTTTAGAAGAGGCATACATGACATTTGATATTGATATTTCTTTGCATTTGAACTTGGTTGCGTGTGGTCTGAAACTTGGAAATTTTAGCAAGTGGTGAAATTCTGCTCACATTGTTTGGTTGAGATTGAAATGTTGAGGCTATTTATAGAAGAGCTATTGCGTTTAGGACACAACCGTTTGGATGAAGCCCTTGGAGACCTGAAGCTGGCAAGTGAAATCGATCCTAACAATAAAGAGGTTATTCATGAGCAGAGTACGTTGAATGACATCAACCTGGACGAAAGTAGAATGAAGCAGGAAAACATGAAAGTGTATGATCGGGGTTCATACACTAATCCCCGTATCTTTGGTGGAACAAGTCAGACAACTGATGTTTTTCAGTGTCCTCCGATAGAAGATAAGACTACCAAGGGCTGCGTGTGTACCACCACCTGAGGGGGTAAAGGGGTGTATTAGTTGTGTTCATGAATGTGATTAGGAGGAGATGGAAGTTGGTTGCAATGTTAAGGAATTGTCCTCGTGCTCTACAGTAATTACTCTGACATGCATGTGCGAAGGATACGTGACCAATTAGGGCTGCAAAAGAACTGAGCAGGCTCGGCGATCGATTTGGCCAAAGTTCAACAAGCCTCTCTAGGTTCAACTTAGCTCGGCTCAGTTGAGCTTGCTTAGAAATTTTGGGTACGGAATAACCAGTGTTCCCTTAGTATACATAGACTTTGTATCCGTTTAAATGTCGATAATTCAATATTAAAGACTATACCTAATATTTTTCTTTGGGTAGGGGTTTAATATTTTTAAGTAAAGAAATTTCCAGCGATTTTCAACTTTAATTGTGTAAAATTACAAAATCCACTATGAAAGCTCGGCTTGGCCATGTGAAAGCTCGGGTTGGGCAAAGCTCGAGTTGAACTTGATTTGATAAGCTCAGCTCGGTTTGGTAGGCAAAGCTTAGGCTTGTCTTGATTCGGTTACTCCCCTATGACCAATATTGGTCCTACATAATGGTGTGGATTTTATGCTCAATTTAAAAAGTCACTTTCACTTGCAAGTGTATAAGGCCAATTGGAGACTACTAAGCATAGGATGTCAATTCCACGAGGAACAATAGCAATTTCAAGTTTACTTTTTTAAATTAAAAAGAATAAGTCAAGGGAGGAGTTCAATTATCGAACTAATTAAAGAAACAAGAGAAAAGCGAATGAGTCAAGAAAATAGAGAGAAATCAAATTTGAGAAAGATCTAGGATTCCAGATGTCACAAATAACTTAAATATTGAATTACTAACTTAAATAGGAGTTTAATTAGTTTCTACTTTCTTGTTCAACTTGAGCTACAAGCAGTCAAGCATTAGACCATCAATTACAAAGATGAATTATAATTATCATATGATATAATTTATCTAGTAGTTAGCATGGATCATTCAACTTAGACATAACTCATCTAATTTCTAGCATAAATTATTCAACTTTAACAATTACAATTGTATGCACAATTGCACAATACTACATTAACCTACAACCTCTAATATATAATTGAGATAGGGAATTAAAATATTGAAATCAAAATGAACAGATAATAGTAATAATATGCATAAACAAGTTAGGATTAAATATAAACTCAAAATTACGCAATATAAGAGACAACTAATGACCCTAAAAGAAATTAGTAATATAATATTATTAGTGAAGGGTCCATCTTAATCCTAAATGAGCAATTTAATCAGTCATAATTAGTGAAAACAACATTGAAGTTGGACTAACCATATTCCAAATTAGTGGTATATCTCACGTCCTATACCCGAACTCTGATACTCAATTACACAAAACTATATAATCGAGCACAATCTCTTCAATTTCATTCACAAACGAGGTGAGAAGAAAAGAGAAAATAGCCAACAAAACTTATTTTCTTCTAAAACTTCCCACCCAGTTGATCTTGTAAGACTCTCTCTAGAAAAATGAAAGATGGAAGACGGGAGAATGGAAGAATGCTTAGATGAGTTGGTGAGTGCTTTTGCACTAGCCTTGACCCCCATTTATAGTTCTACCTCAGCCCTTCTGCTACCCAGAATAATTGCCCAAATTAAAGCATTCAACCATTACGTTTTTTTTAATCTGTATACACGTTTCTTGGCAAGTCAACAACTCAAATATTTTGGCTTTGAATTTTGCAGGTCAAGTGCCAGCCTTGATTGCAAGAATTACCTCATGTAGAAAATTATTGAGCGAACTCGATTTTGGAGCCTGAGCATGCATTAGGTCTCTAAACATTGGATAGAATGAAGCAAAATGGACAGGCCCACATGATGAAGGAAAGAGAAAAGGAAGAAGGGAGCTGATGGGCCGTGAGGAAGCAAAAACTGGCCCCCAAGTTGGAGAGAGATGCAAAGCAAGAGTTGGGTTCTTGCATGCATGGGCAAGTGTATGATTGGGCCCATGTTAGACACTAAGATCATGCATGTTCGAAAGCAAGAAAAAGAAAGAGAGCTTGGAGTTGAGGCATGCACTGAGACTAAGGGAACATGGATCACACAACTGGACATTTTTTTTTTCCATTTGTTGTTGGGCGGATTGGACTAGAATTTAGATCTTGAAGAAAATGGATCAACTTCGTCTATTTTATACTTAAATTCATATTTTTTCTAATCTGAAAATCATAAAAGTTATACGTTATTTTCTCTTGGAAACACATCCCAAAGACTTTAAGAATATGCAAAGTGGGAGTAAAATTTTACATAAAAAATGCGAATTATCAACTCCCTTACATCGGAACTTTGCTAGTCCTCTAGCAAAAAAAATAAAAATAAAAATAAATATATTCATTCAACCCATCAAGCAGAATAAGATTGTGGAAGAAAACCAAATAGTTCAGTTACAGTTGCCCAGTCAATGATGTGGATGAACTCACTACCAACTTACAACTCATTATCATCCAATGTCAACTAAGTCAATAGGCTAAAATTCAAGCTAATTGAAGACATAATGAAACCATGTTACAAACCGTAAGTACAAAACTTCACCCCACATAACAAAAATCCCAATAACATCTTTAAAATCAAGTCCCCAATGCCCAATCAATTTATTAATCTTTTTTATTTTATTTTCTTTTTAAATTTTTAATCTTTTTTTAAACTTTACTTGATTCTATGTGTTTTCTTGAGTGGGTAAAGATATAGATGAAGATAACACTCAGAGAAACACTTAGTACATATTCAGATAATTACAAATATGAATAAAGATAGGATCTAAAGTTCTAAACATTGGTACTGGAATCAAAACTTAATTAATTCAATTTATTTTATTTATTAATTGAAAAGTTAATGGGAACTCAATACTTATTCAATACTTATACTACAATTGAAAATGGGAATTAATTCCAAACTTAATACATAATGACATCAGTATAGTAAAAATAATTGCCATCAATTAGTTACAACTAGAAAGAATCTCAAATGGGCATAAGTTACATGAATCAAATCCACATAATAAGAGTAGAACATGGATAATCAAAGTTCAAACTTTTCCCAAAATCAAATTCACATGTCAAAAATGTTCAATTTGCCTCAAAATTTTTCATTTGCCGCAAAATTTTTCATTTGCCTTCCCCCTACACCAAAAACTTACATTGTCCTCAATGTAAAAGGCAACAATAAAGGAAAAGATAGAGAAGGAGCGGTACGCTCTAACAGTATGTAGAAAACATTTTATAAAAGCGCACCAGGTCAACTCTAACAATATGTAGAAAACATTTTATAAAAGCGCAACAGGTCAACTCTAAAGGTACTTTCAAAGCCACTACTAACCACAAATGCAAAAAACCAAGTGAAGCATCAGACTTTAAGAAACAAAAACACCTTCAAAGAAAAACAAAAACAAAAATGTCAAACTTACTAAAAAGATTAGAATGTCTTCCTGGAAACATTAAGTTTTATGTCTTCTATAAGACAAGGTCCCAACCACTAATTATAGTAAACTGAGTCTACCAAATTGATGGACTCAATCAAAAAAGGCTTAATCTCATTAGTCACAATAGGTTTAAAATGTTGACCATTAATAGTGAGAAATCGACCATCATGGGGATCAAAAATTTAGACCGCCCTAAAAGAAAACACTTGCTAGACATACACACACACACACACACACACACACACACATACATATATATATATACATATATATATATATATATATATATA
>JACYFF010031954.1:27397747-27418020 GCA_017589665.1 Selenicereus undatus | reverse complement strand
TATATATATATGTGTGTGTGTGTATATATATATATATATATATATATATATATATATTCCGTCCTATCTGGATCTCAACTTGTTAGGAAATAATTTAAGCTTACAATTAAAAAACTAAGCCTTTTGATTAGGTTCAAATGATTTTTTTTTCTAATAATGAGAAATTTTAATTTTGGCTCTGTAAACCTTAGCATTATGATAGGCTTCATTATGCAATTCATCCAACTCATTTAATTGAAGCCTCCAACTAGAACCTGCTTATTTTATGTCAAAATTAAAAGCTTTAATAGCGCAAAAAGGACTGTGTTCTAATTCAACTTGCAAGTGACAGGATTTAGTAAAAAGAAGATGGTAAAGAGACATTCCTGTGGGGGTCTTATAAGCAATATAATAGGGTTAAAGAGCATAATCGAATCTCAAAGACTATTTTTCCTGTTAGATCGAACCATTTTCTCAAGTATATATTTGATCTCATGATTAGACACCTCAACTTGATCACTAGTATGAAGGTGATAAGGGTAGCTACTTTATGAGTCACCGATTATTCTCTAAGCAAAGCCTTAAAAGATTGATGACAAAAGTGACTACCTCCATCACTAATAAGAGTTCTAGGGAGTCATAAATTGACATAATATGTACTCTTTGACAAATTTGACTAGAACCTTGTAATCATTGGTCCTAGTAGCTAGAGCTTCCACCACTTTGACACGTAATCAACGGCAACCAATACGTACATAAAGCCAAAAGATGGGGGAAAAAGGACCCATAAAACCAATGACTCACGCATCAACTGTCTCGACAATTGAAATTTGGGAAAGAGGTGTCATAGCAAGGCTGGACAAGGAACCCATCCGTTAAAAATGCTCACAAGCAAAACAAAAACGATGAACATCACAAAACATAATGGGCTAATAAAAACACATCTTATAGGACTTTAGCAACTGTCTTACGACCTCCAAAATAATCACCACAAGTATAAGGGTAACAAAAGGTTAGGATACTATAGGTTACACTCTCCAAGACCACCTACGAACCACTTAGTCGAGATAATGTTTAAAAATATAAAGGTCTTCCAATAGTAATGTCTTACCTTTGAGAAAAACCTATATCTCTCTTATTTGGACTAGTGAGGAGTAATCTTTCTCGTGTCAAAGTAATTCACAATGTAAATAAAACAAGGGAGACAGACATGTGACATATAAAATGGTTAGAAAATCTAACTAAGATGTCTTACTTTTGAGAAAAACCTATATCTCTCTTGTTTGGACTCGTGAGGAGGAATCTTTCTAGTGTCAAGGTAATTCACAATGTGAATAGTCCAAGCGAGAGGGACATATGAGATAGCAAATAGTTGCTTATCAGTAAAATAGTTGGAAAATCTAACTAAGTTATCAACATACTAAGTAAAGATTCTAGACAAATGATTCTCAACTGAATTTTAGGGCCTTTCCTATCTTTTATCTCAATATCAAACTCTTAGAGCAACAAAATCCTCCTAATGAGCCAAGGTTTGGTGTCATTCTTGGACAATAAATGTTTCAATGTAACATGATTAGTAAACACAATCACTTTTGAACACAAAAGGTATGGACGAAATTTATCAAGTTCAAATACTACAATTAGCAACTCCTTTTCAGTAGTGGAATAATTCTTTTAAGTATCAGTTAGAGTTATACTAGCATAGTAAATGATATGAGATATTCTATTCACCATTTAACCCAAAATAGTCCCAATAGCAAATATAGATGCATCATACATAATCCAAAAGGGAAGAGAAAAATCAGGCGGCTGTACAATAGGGGCTAATACCAAACTAAATCAAAGCTTTTTAAAAGCTTTCACCTAGGACTCATCAAACACAAAGGAGTATCATTCGAAAGAAGGTTAATAACAGACATGCCCCCTTTACTAAAGTCTTTAATAAATCTCCTATAGAAACCAGCATCACCAAGGAAAGATCTAATATGCTTAATAGAAGTAGAAACATATAGATTAGAAATTGGATCAATCTTAGCTTTATCAACCTCAACTCCCCAGCAACGGTGCCAAAAACGTGGTGTGGCTTTTATGCTCAGTTTTAAAAACCTTTTTCACTTGCAAGTGCACAAGGTCAATTGTAGACTAGCGAATGTAGGGTGGCGATCCCACGAAGAACAATAATAATTTTAAATTTAGTTTTTCCAATTAAAAAGGATAATTTAAGGGAGGAGTAATTATCCAACTAAATCAAAGAAATAGAAGGAAAGCAAATGGGTTAAGAAAATAGAGAGAAATCAAAGTACAAAAAGATATAGAATTTCATATTTCACCAATGACCTAAATATTGAATTACTAACGCAAATAACGGTTTAATTATTCTCTTGTTCAACCTAAACTTCAAGCATTAGACCATGAATTATAAAGATAAATTATAATTATCATATGATATAATTTATCTAGTAGCAAGCATGAATTACTCACATTAAACATAACTCATCTAATTTCTCACATAAATTATTCAGCTTTAGCAATTGTAATTTTGAGCACAATTGCACAATATCATATTAGCCCACAACATCTAACATATAATTGAGATATCAAATTAAACTATTGAAATCAAAATGATTAAACAATAGTAATAATATGTATAAATAAGTTAGGATTGAATATAAACTCAAAATTACGCAATATATATAAGAGATAACTAAAAACCCCAAAAGAAATTACTAAAATAATATTATTATGAAGGATCTATCTTAATCCTAGATGAGTAATTTAGCCATCCATAATTAGTGAAAATACCATTGAAGTTGGTCTAACCAAATTCTAAGTTAGTGGCATTTCACTTCCTATACCCAAACTTTAATGCTCAATTACACAAAACTATTTAAATAAGCACAATCTCTCCAATTTCACTCGCAAATGAGGTGGGAAGAAAAGTGAAAATAGCCAACAAAGTTTATCTTCTTCTAAAACTTCTAGCCCAATTGATCTTATCTTACAAAGATTCTCCCTAGAAAAATGAAAGATGGAAGAAGAGAATAAGAATGCTTGGATGAGTAGATGAGTGATTTTGTAGTAGGCCTTAACCCCCTTTTGTTGGGCTGCCATGGCCCTTCTACTACCTAGAACAATTGCCCAGATTAATTCATTCAAACCTTGCATTCTTAATTTGCATATATGTTTCTTGGCAATTCAACAACTCAAATGTTTTGGCTTTGAATTTCACTGGTCAAGCACTGGCCTTGATTGTAAGAATTACCTTATGTGGAAAATTATTGAGCAAACTCATTTTTTGCAGCCTAAGCATGCATTAGGTCTCTAGACGTTAGGTGAAAGGGAGCAAAACGGATAAGCCCACATGATGAAGGAAAGAGAAAGGAAGAAGGGAGCTGTTGGGCCATGAGGGAGCAAAAATAGGCCCACAAGTTGGAGAGGGATGCAAAGCAAGAGCTGGGTCCCTGCATGTATGCACATGCTTATGATTAGGCCTCGGTTGCACATAAAGATCAAGCTTGTTCGTGAGGAAGACGAAAGAGAGCTTAGAGATGAGGCATCACTGGGACTAAGGGAACATGGACCACACAGTTGGACTTTTTCTTTTTTTTTAGTTGCTATTGGGCATACTGGGCTAGAATTTAGTTCTTGAAGAAAGCATATCAACTTTGCCGATTTTGTGCTAAAATTCTTATTTCTTCTTACCTAAATCATAAAAGTTATATATTATTTTCACTTGAAACTACATCTCAAAGACTTTAAGAATAGGTAAAGTGGGAGTAAAATATCACATAAAAAATATGAATTATCAACTCCTTTACATCAAAACTTTGCTCGTCCTCGAGCAAAGAATAATAATAATGCGTATATTCATTCAACCCATCAAGCAAAACAAGATTATGGAAGAAAATCAAATAGTCAAACTACACCTGCCTAGTAAAAATCATGTGGATGAGCTCACTACCATCCTAGAAATCATTATCATCGAATATCAACTAAGTCAATAGGTAAAGAGTCAAGCTAATTAAGCACACTATGAAATCATGTAACAAACGATAAGTGCAAAACTTCACCATACGTAACAAAAATGACAATAACATCTTTAAATTCAAATCCCCAATGTGCAATCAATTTATTAGTTTTTTGTCTTTTCTTTTTTTTTGTGTGAATTTTTTAATCTTTTTTTTTTGAATTTCACTTGATTCCATGTGTTTTCTTGAGTAGAAAAAGATATACATGAAGATAACGCTTGGAGAAATATTTAGTAAACGTTCAAATAATTACAAACATGAATAAAGATAAGACCTGAACATTGGCACTGGAATTAAAACATAATTAATTCAACTAATTCTATTTATTAATTGAAAATTCAATGGTAACTTTGTACTTATTAAGTACTCATAATGCAATTAAAAATGGGAATCAATTCCAAACTTAATACATAATGACATAAGTACAATAAAAATTTTAGCCATCAACTAGTTAAAAATAGAAAGAATCTCTAAAGGGCATGTGTTATACGAATCATATCCACATAATAAGAGTAGGGCATGGATAATCCAAACATTCAAACTTTTCCCAAAATCAAATTCACATGTCAAAAATTTTCAATTTTCCTCAAGTTTTTCATTTGCCTTCCCTCCCACTCCTAAATCTTACATTGTTCGCAGTAAAAAAAGACAACAATAAAGAAAAACATGAAGAAAGGAGCGACACAATCGGACAACATCAAGAAAGCATTTTATAAAAGCCCACCAAGCCAACTCCAAAGGTTCCTTCAAAACCGTTACTAACCACAAAAGCCAAAAACTAAGTGAAGCATTAGATTCTAAGAAACAAAAAGACTTTCAAAGAAAAACAAAAGCAAAGATCTCAAACTCACTAAAAAGATTGGATTACCTCCCAACAAATGCTAAGTTCTAAGTTTTCAGCCAGATGTGGCCCCATCCACTAATCATAGTAAACTAGGTCTACCAAATTAATAGACTCAATCAAACTAGACTCAATCTCATTAGCTACAACAGGTTTCAGATGTGGACCATTAACCATCGGAACTGGACCATCTTGGAGATCAAAAATTTGGACCGCAACTAGAGGGAAACGCTTGTTCGATAATAAAATGATGATCCCATCTAGATCTCAACTTGTTAGGAAACAATTTAAGCTTAGAATTAAAAAGACAAACCATTTGATTAGGTTCAAAAGATTTGTGATGAATCATTTTATCATGAAACACTTTGGTTTTGGCTCTATAAGCCTTAACATTCTTATAGGCTTCATAACGCAATTCATTCAACTCATTTAATTAAAGTCTATCGTTAGAACCCGCTTGTTTCATGTCAAAATTAAAAGCTTTAATAGCACAAAAAAGCACAGTGTTTTAATTCAATTGGCAAGTGATAGGGTTTACTAAAAAGAAATCGGTAAGGAGACATTCCAATGAAAGTCTTATAAGCAATATGATAGGATGAAAGAGCATTATCCAATCTCAAAGGCCATTCTTTCCTATCAGGTCGACCCGTTTTCTCAAGTATAGACTTGATCTCATGTTTAGACACCTCAACGTGACCACTAGTGTGAGGGTGATAGGGATAACTACTTTATAAGTCACAAAATACTTTCTAAGCAAAGCCTCAAAAGACTAATGATAAAAGTGACTACCTCCATCACTAATAAGAGCTCTAGGGGTCCTAAACCGATAGAATATGCACTCTTTTATAAATTTGACCAAAACCTTACAGTCATTGGTACTAGTAGCCAGAGCTTCCATCACTTTGACACATAATCAATGGCAACTAATATGTACACAAAGCCAAATGATAGGGGAAAGGCCCATAACATCAATGGCCCTCACATCAAATGTCTTGACAATTAAAATTTAGGGAAGGGCCAACATATCACAATAGGACAAGGAACCTGTATGTTGAGGACATTCACAAGTAATAAAAAAACGGCGAGCATCATGAAATCGAGGGCCAATAAAAACCCAATTTGTAGGACTTTAGCAACTGTCCTACAACCTCCACAATGACTATGATAAGCACAAGGGTAACAAAAGGATAGGATACTATGGATTTCACACTCAAGGACACACATTTCAAACCACTTGGTCAGGATTATGTATAAGAGATAAAGGTCTTCCCAAAATAGTAATGTCTTACTTGTAAGAATAGCCTATATATCTCTTGTTTAGACCAGTGAGGAGGAATCTTTGTAGTGGCAAGGTAATTCACAATGTGAACAACCAAGGGAGAGGGGGCATGTGAAACAGCAAATAGTTTCTCATTAGTAAAATGGTTAGAAAAATCTAAGTCATCAGTATACTCAATAAAGATTCTAGGCTAGTGGTTTGCAACTGAATTTTTAGAATTTTCCTATTGTTTATCTCAATATCAAACTCTTGAAGCAACAAAATCTTCCTAATGAGTAGAGGTTTGGTGTCATTCCTAAGTGAACACAATCACTTTTGAACACAAAAGGTATATATAAAATTTATCAAGTGCAAATACTATAACTAGAGTCTCTTTTTCAATAATGGAGTCCACTAGTATAGTAAATGACATGAGGCATTCTATTGACCATTTGACCTAAAACAACCCCGAGAGCAAAATTAGATGCATCACACATAATTTAAAAAGGCAGAAAAAAATAAAGCGGTTGTACAATAGGGGCTAACACCAATAAAGATAAGAGCTTTTCAGAAGCTTCCACATAAGACTTATCTGACAAGAAGTAGTCTCTTTCAAAAGAGGTTTAGTAAGAGACATGACCCCTTTACTAAAGTCTTTAATAAATATCCTATAGAAACCAGCATGACTAAGGAAAGATCTAACTTGCTTCGAAGAAGTAGGAACACGCAGATGAGAAATCAGATCAACCTTGGCTTTATCAACCTTAACTCCCCAGCAACGATGTCAAAAACTTGATGTGGGTTTTATGCTCAGTTTTAAAGACTCTTTTCACTTGCAAGTGCGTAGGATCAATTATATACTGGCAAGTATAGGGTGTCGATTTCACAAGGAACAATAACAATGTCAAATTTAATTTTTCTAATTAAAAAGAATAATTCATGGGGGGAGTTCAATTATCAAACTAAATTAAAGAAACAAAACAAAAGAATGAATCAAGAAAACATAGAGAAATCAAATTACAGAAAGATCTAGGATTTCATATTTCACCAATGATTTAAATATTGAGTTACTAACGCAAATGGGGGTTTAATTATTCTCTTAGTCAACCTAAGCTTAGATGAGTGGATGAGTGATTTTGCACTAGCCCTTTACCCCCATTTATAGTGCTGCCTCAACCCTTCTATTACCCAGAATAATTGCCCTGAATAATGCATTCAACCGTTGCATTCTTAATCTGCATACACAATTCTTGGCAAGTCAATAGCTGAAATGTTTTAACTTTGAATTTCGCTAATCAAGCGCTAGCCTTGATTGCAAGAATTACATCATCTCGAAAATTATTGAGAAAACTCAATTTGAAACCTGTGCATATGCTAGGTAACTAGACATTGGACCGAAGGGAGCAAAACGGACAGGCCCGCATGATGAAGGAAAGAGAAAGAAAGAAGGGAGCTGATGGGTTACGAGGGAGCAAAATAAGGCCCACAAGTTGGGGAGAGATGAGAAGCAAGAACTGGGTTCCTATATGTATGGGCATGCATATGATTGGGCTTTGGTTATAGACAAAGATCAGGCCCATTCGTGAGAAAGGAAGAGAGAGAGAGAGAGAGCTTGAAGTTGAGGCAGGTGCTCGAACTAGGGGAACACGGACCACATGGGGTTTTTCCTTTGTTTCTCATTTGCTGTTGGGTAGATTGTGCCAAGCAGGTTGGGCTATAATTTTAGGTCTTAAAGAAAACAGATCAACTTCGTCAAGTTTTTACTCAAAAATTTGTATTTATTTTCAGCTGAAAATCATAAAATTGTGCATTATTTTCTCTTGAAAATACATCTGAAAGACTTCAAGAATAGGTAAAGTGGGAGTCAAATCTCACATAAAAATATAAATTATCATACAATCTCAAGCTTGCTTTGGAATCTTGAATAACCCTTAGAGAGGTTGAGGTAGGGCTGGCCAAAAAACTCGTACCAACCTAGAACTCGTAAAACTCGCGCTAGTGGGTATGGGTGTGGGTGGTGTAAATGAAAAAAAAGAAGATATGGGGCGGGTATTGCAAAAATGGGTAAGAGTATTGGTATAGGTTGTACACGCCCCATACCCATTTTATCAATACCTATCCCATACTTGCCCCATATCCACCCCATATAAAACTCATATTCGTTTGTTTACAGTTCTAATTTGTTACTTGTACTTGAATATTTTGCTAGTTATTTTTAGTAGTATGGTATTCAAGACTTCAGTGGAACATTTTTTTTAGAACTGTAATTGTTAAGTGCTAATTTATTGCTTTGATTGGTTCTTTAGTTGTATTCTATGTAATATGATGTTGGAAACTTGGTGTTAATATGACATATTAGCTAGTTGATGTCAAATATGGGTAGAAAGTGGGTTTCATTCTTTTTGTCTGTATGTACCCGAATAAAACCCGCATACCTACTATACCCAGTGAGTATGGGTATAACTTTACAATACCTAGTTGGTATGGGTATAGGTATGGATATTAATTTTGAAAATGAGTATGAGTGAGGGTACGGCTAAACTCGCCCCGTACCCGCCCCATTGCCAACCCTAGTTTGGGCTTCACCGCGCCACTTTACTATAACCATAAGAGCAATCATGGTCCTAGACAATCTCTAGCTAGCTTTGGGATCTCTAATAATTGCATATTTTTGAGGTGCCATCCTCTGACTATGCTAAACTACCATAACGTGCATGGAGGGTATGACCACTTTCATCCCTAAGAAATCTACATCATTCTGTGACCTCTTGAGCTCTTAGAAACTATAATCAAGTTTCAAAATCCCATATTATATTTAAACTGAAAAAAGGTGGGTCCTTTATTAAAATGTTCAGGAAGGCATTTGAAAGAGTTGTCTCATGAAAGACCTTGTTGTTTACTAAACCTTCGTTGGTAGAGGTTTTATCCATTAATATTCGCCGTGGAAATACCACAACGGAAGAAGATAGCTATCCAAGTGTAATAAGAAGTACTTGCCTCATGAGTTTCAAAGATGCTCATCAAAGGGGAAAGAGGCATGGATAGACTAATTTTTTCGAAGAGTAGAGCCATACTCAGCTCGAAGGTGTAAGCATAGAAGGAGCAGCTAAAACCAATGAAAAATCATCCAAATCTTAGCATTAAAAAGCTTAGGACAATATGTCATCATTGGAGTCTAGTAAAGAAGGAGTCAATCTAAAGGAATCTCAAGAGTTGAGGCCTTTGTAATTCAATCCTCAATCTAGTGGAAAAATGTCTAAATAGAAAGAATATTGTTCAACCCAAAGTTATGATATTTCACACCCTTTTATGATCTAATATTTGTCCAAAATAAATTAAAAAATTAGAATTTTAATGATGTTTTTTGATAATTTTGTAGGAATTGGAAAAACTAAAATAATTTGTTCAGACAAAATTAAGCTTTGGATCAAATTGGACACAGGAAAACGGAAAGAGGGGGAAAAAAAGGAAAAGTAAGACAACGGCCTAGCAGTTGAGCCCCAATACCGCGGTCCAACTACATGATCCAGCGACCAGTTGAGCCTAGTTCAGCTTTTCCCAATCACGTGTTGGGCATGTGCCTTCCCCCATATATGCCGTGTGTGCCTTTCCTCCCTTCTCAGGTCTCTTCCTCTTGACTTTGAGCTTGTCTACCTATCTTTCCATGGCCCAGATTCTTGCCAGGCCTAGCGTCTAGTGCCCTGAATTTCCCCCTCCCTTCTTCTCTTAAAGAAGCACGCGGGGTGCACGTGATACTGTCACACACGCTACATATACTTTCCCCTTCTCCCTCCTTCTTCCTTTCTCTCTCTTCTATTTGTTAGAAAACCCGATGAACCCCCCTTTTTTGCTGCGCCTTCTTTAACCTTTTCATCCTCCCAACCATAGCCTTCCATCTCCCATGCTTAATTTCTTTTCTTGTTCTCTCTTCTCCTTCATTCATCCGTTTAGCCGTTATTTTCATCATCATTACCATCGTCAATTCTATCATCAACTTTCTTCATCTTGTCAACTGTATGATTAATGAACAGGGAATGACTCGATGGTTATGGGGATTAAGGACTTAGGAGGTTTACTTCTATGCCACAAAGTGAAGACATGCATCAAGATATATCATAGAGTAAATTGTTATATATCTTCTTAATGTTTTCCAGTTTCAGATTTAGTTTTTAGATTTTCAAGTACTGTAATTTTTTTAGGTTTTTGTTTGATTCAAGTGATAATATGGGGTTTTGGAGTTGAGTTTGTTGAGATCCTTGCTCTATTTCGGATTTGGGTTCCATTTTATTACAAAATTTGCTGTTTGTGGTTCCAAATAGGTCTGGTTCAAATTTGGGTATTTGATTCTAGTGTTCTAGGTTCAGTTTCACAGTAAAGCAGCAGATGAAGTTCCCTCTTTTCTTCTTCTTTAGCCCTTGTTTTCTTCTTATCTGGCTCATTTCCTTTACCTCTGTTTCTATTGGATATTTTTGTTGTTTCTCATTTTCAATTGTTACAATTTTCATTAGTTTCATACTTCTCATGGTTTAAATAAAAGATATAGATAATTTTTATGTTTTGAATTTTTTTGCTTTTTGCAGCCATTTGTCCGTAAAGATTGTAAAGGCATACAGTGTTTATCGTTTTCATGTTTTCATCTTAGTTGGTTCACTAGCATTTGATTTCAGTTGACTTTTTGATGGAGCAAATTTATATGCTTATTCTAAATGCCTGTTATTTAGAGAGAGAGAGAGAGAGTTTTTGATCTATTTATTTGTTTATTTATAATTATTGCTCCTATTTAATCTTACCATTAGGTTTTTTTTCCAGTGATCTAATTTCATACCTCATCTTTGTAGATCAACCCTCAAGTGGTACAACGATAAACCGTATGCTTGCGAAAACTCACAACAAGTTTTTGATGCTGTTACTGGGGATGAATTTGGGAAATTAGGTTGTGTCTTGAATTGAGTCGTCATTTAGTCGATTAAGTTGTTTATCTTTCATTTCATCCTTTTTTATTTTTGATTTGGTTGGGGGGTTTGTTTAGTTTTAGTTATTTTAGTTTTTTTTTTTTAAAGTTTAGATTTCTTTTGTTTTTTATTTTTGATTAGAGTTTTTATTTTGATCTTAACTTTGTTAGATTTTATTTTGGTTTTTGTGACTAATTTTTTGCTGAAGGAAAAAAATTAGAACTAATAGTTTGGTTGTGCATAGTGATGGTAAAAGTGATGAAGAAAACAACACTGTGTAGGTTTTTTTTTATGGAACTTTAGATTCTATTTCGATTTTTTCGTGGCTAATATGGTGCTTATTTTGGTTTTATGATATTTTTAGTGGATTCGTAGGGATTTTTAGAGTCTAAGTGAATTTGTGTGGAATTTTGAGGCATTTTTGGAATTTGCAGAAATTTCTAGAAATAATTTTCTATTTTGATATTTCTACACTGTTCTAGGACAGGAAAAATTTGGAAAAAAAATATATTCATGTTCTCTGTGAATGTGCTGAATTTTCTATATAATGTTCTGATTTTGGAGTTTGATTTTCTATTTTAATTTTATTTTTATCTTTTGTTTTTGTAATTTTGGTTTATTTTCTATTTTCTTTTAGTTCATTTTGTGTTTTCTATTTTTGTTTTATTTTAGGGTTAGTTTACTTTTTGTTTTTGTTTTGTGTGCAAAAAGAAGAAGGAAATAAAAATCCAAAAAAAATAATCAAAAACCAAAAGAACAAAAATCACAAAAAGAAAAAGGCCAAAGATAATTTTGTTTTGTGAGGGTGTGGGCATTACATGATTGTTTGGGTTAGAGATCGTGCGAGCAAAAGACTTGTTAGGAGTAAACTTGATCCTGAGCTAGAATGCAGACCTAAACCTGAGCCTGAACTTGAACTTAAAGAAATGGCTCAGGAGAGACCTTTAAGAGATATTTTCGATCCTCATAGGCCCACTTTGCCATCTTGTTTTAATCTGCCTAACCTAGGACCTAATGTGACCTTCGGGTTGAGACCTGATTACATTTAAATGCTCCCTAGATTTACTTGCTTAGAGAATGCATATTTGTTTTTGACGGATTTGAAGAAGTATGTTCCATGATGCATTTTCCCAATATTTCAGTTGATGTTGTGCAAATGAAATTAATTTCTTTTGCTTTGAAAGATTATGCTAAGTGATGGATGTATGGTTGGGCTACTAATTCTGTTTCTTCTTGGAATGACTTTGTTAAGTTGTTCTTAATAAAATATTTTCCTAATACCAAGACTGTTAAGTTAAGGAATGAAATTAATCAATTTATTCAACTAGAAAGGGAATCAATTTGGCATAAGTACTTGGATATGTTTGTGCCAAATTGTTTATGAAGGACTTGACCAACAAATTAGAACCATGTTGGAGTCCATGTGTCAGGGCGACTTTCATTCTAAAAGAGTCACTTCTGCTTGGAAGTTTCTAGAGGACTCAGTTGAAAATACTATGCAGTGACAAACTGCTAGAGATAACAATTTAAGTTCTAGGTTTGCTAAGGGTGGGATGCATTCTGATTCTGATGTGTGTCCTCTTGAGTTTAAGATTGTAGTTTTAGGGAACATGTTGAAGGGGTTATCTATTGAAACTTCTTAGATTTCTCAAACTTCTACGATGTCATGTTCTCGCTGTCAGGCCTTAGATTTTTTTTTAAGTGCATGACCTTATTTTGCTCACCACTTATCAACTAGACAGGAGCAAGTGAGTATGGCCTTTTAAAGACCTAAGAATGACCCATTCTCCCCTTACTATAATCCAGGGTGGAGAAATCACCCTAAAGTTTCTTGGAGTGATGGATCAAATGCTGTAGTTCCTAACTCCTAACTTGGAGTGTTTTCTGGAAACAACTCCCAGCCCACCCCATCCCCCATCGTTTTAACTCTTTTCAGAAACTGGCTTTCCAAGGTGTGCCTAATGTAGAGTTCGGAATATCTGACCCGATATGATAACACGACACGAACCTGACCCGAAGTTACTGAGAGAAACCCGAACCTAACTCGAACCAAACCAAACTGATTTCAACTCAAAATCAACACGATTTGGCCATTTGGCATGAAAACATGTTAATTTTTCAATTTAAGGCAAACCCAGGCTATTTCTGACATCGACACGAAATTGATCCATTTATTAAATGGGTCGACCTGAACCAACTGTTTCCCAGTTCTAACCTATTGCACCTAGACCTCCACCTGCTGTTGCTTAAGTTCAACCTCCTACTAGTTATACTGACATTGAGAAGATTGAGAGGAGAACTAATAATAATGCAGAGCGGATGATTAATGCTGATATGAAAAAATGATGACTGAGTAATTTTTTCAATTAGCATCATTTTCTAGGGAGTCAGGTACTTTTCCTAGTCAGTAAGAGGTGAACCCTAAGGGTCTTGCCTCATCTTCGTATAGAATTACTAATGAGATTGTAAGGAAAGTGAATGTAGTTATATCTCTTAGCTCAGGTCGAGAGATTGATATTCAAGTGGGAAATCCGAATGAACCCTGCAAATATCCTCACAGTTTCTTCCAAAATTCTTCTCCCTTCTTTTTTGTCTCCAGAAACTGGTTCAGCCAGTAAGTCAGGGGATACTACAGTTGGTTTTCCTAGTGATTCTTCTAATCCTCTACCTTCTAACTCACATTCTAATAAAGAGGAACCTAAGGACAAAAATTTTACTGATTTAGTGCATCCTTCGTTTCCTAAAGATTCTTCTTCGTCGTTTCTATAGAGAGAGTTTATAAATCTCTGCCTTATTTCCCTAGGCTAAAAAAGAAAGACTGAGCTCATGTTAATGAGATGAGGGAGACCTTCTCTCATGTCAAAATTAACATTCATTTACTCGATGCTATTCAGCAGATGCTTCCATATGCTAGATTTTTGAAGGATCTGTATACTAACAAAAGAGCCACACGTGTTTCTAAGAAGGCTTTCTTAGCTTCTGGTGCTAGTTCCATCATTTCTCATCAGATCCCAATGAAGTACAACAGCCTCAGTTGCCCTACTAATTCCATAGTCACAAGGGGCCAACTTATTCATATAGGATTGCTTGATTTAAGGCTTACTGTCAATTTGATACCATTCACTAAGTATGAGAGGCTAGGGTTAGGTGAGCTAAAACCTACCAAGATGGTCATTTGATTAGCTAATAAATTGACCCGGTTACCTAGGGTTGTAGTTGATGATGTGCTGATTAGAGAAGGTGAATTCATTTACCCTATGGATTTTATTATGTTTGAGACCGAGAAAGGGGCTAAGGCTGCTAGTCAGATCCTTGTCATTTTAGGGCATCCTTTCTTGGCCACTGCCAATACCCTTATTAACTGCAGAAATGGCATGATAAGACCGTCTTTTAGTAACATGACCGTAGAATTGAGCATCCTAATCTGTAAAGACAACCGTCTAGTTTTGATGATATGGAGTTTTCTACTCTTAACTAGGTAGAAGATTTTGTATTGACATGTTTGCTACTAAGTACGAGTCTTTTCTAATTGATGATGAACTTGTGTATGACGTGTTTGAATTTGATGACTTGTGCTCTTCTGCCAACTATTTGATTGCTGCTACTTCTGATTCTGCTTCTAAGTCTATTTCCCCTCATACTTCTCTTGAATTAAAACTTCTTCTTACCTCTCGTAAGTACTCATTTCTCGGATCCTATGAATCCTTACTTGTGATTATTGCTTTTGACTTAGATTGGGGCCAGGAGGAAAAACCTATTGCCTTATTTAGAGAGACCAAGGAAGCCTTAGGTTGGCCTTTAGGGGATATCAAGATTATTAGTCCCTTAATTATGCAACATAGAATCCATTTAGAGAAAAATACTAGGCCCTACCATGATCATCAAAGGCGTTTGAACCCGACCTTATATGAAATAGTTAGGAAGGAAGTGCTTAAGTGGTTAGACCATGCGATTATCTATCCCATTTCTAATAGTAAATGGGTTAGCATTGTTCAAATTGTTCGTCAGAAGACCGGTATTACTGTGATTAGGAATGGCAAGAATGAGTTAGTTCTTACTCGAGTCTAATATGGGTGGCGTGTTTGTATTGACTATAGGAAATTGAATGTCGTTACTGAGAAATACTATTTTTCGCTACCCTTTCTTAACCAGATGTTAGACAGGTTAGCTGGACATTCATTCTATTGCTTTTTAGAGAGATACCTTGGTTGTACTCAGATCTCTATTACTCTTGAGGATTAAGAGAAGACTAGTTCCACATGTTCATTTGGTACATATGCCTTTAGGAGAATGCTTTTGGACTTTGTAATGCCCCCACTACATTTCAAAGGTGCATGATTTCTATTTTCTCATTTAGTTGAGGAGTGTATAAGAATTTTCATGGATAACTTCTCTATGTTTGGATCTTCTTTTGATGATCGTTTGTATAATCTGAGAAAAGTGTTGCAAAGGTGTAGGGAGAAAAATATGACTTTGAATTGGGAGAAATGTCATTTTATAGTGAAAAAGGGGATAATCTTAGGTCATATTATTTCCAGAGATGGAATTGAAGTTGATAAGGCTAAGACTGATTTGATTATTAATCTCCCCCTCCCACTTATGTGAAAGAGGTGAGGTCTTTTATTGGATATGATAGCTTTTATTATTGTTTTATTAAGAACTTTAGTAAGATAGCTAAGCCTTTGACCAGCCTTTTAGGTAAAGATGTCCCATTTCACTTCTCTAAGGAGCGTTTTGTGGAATTTAATAAGCTTAAGGAAGCCTTGACCTCTGCTCTCGTTCTTCATCCTTCCATCTCGAGAAAGCCCTTTCAGCTAATGTGTGACACATTTGATTATGCTATTGGGGTTATTTTAGGGCAACGTGTTTATAAGAAGTCCCATGTCATTTATTATGCTAGTCACACTCGAAATGATGCCCAACTGAATTATACTGTCACCCGTGAAAGAATTCTACTTGTGATTATTAGTTTTGAAAAGTTTAGACCATACCTTGTTAGGTCTCATGTGATTGTTTAATTGATCACTATGCTGTTAAGCGCCTTCTTTCTAAGGAGGATGCTAAGCTTAGACTTGTGAGGTGAATTCGCTCTTGCAATAATTTAATTATGAAATTAGGGATAAGAAAAGTTATGAGAATCTTGTTGCTAACCACTAGCCTAGGATTATCAGTGGTAGAGAGCTTGAGTCCTACATTTTTGTATGCCCTGATGAGCAGTTGTTTGCAGTTCACCCTGATCCTTGGTCTGCAGATATTGTAAACCACCTAGTGCCTAGTAGGATTCCTGAGGGCTGGACTAAGAATGGTAGGGACTTGTTCTTCCACCATGTGAAGTTTTTTTTGCAATTGTGTGTGGGAGGTTTGTGGGCCTAGGCTTTAGTTTGGGCTTTGACATTCCCCTTCCCCTGGCCCGTTCAGGTCCATTGGGTACCCCTGAGCTAGGGGCCAGTGGGCTGAGCTCGCTTACCCTTGTAAAATATTTTTTTTTAAAAATGTGAAGTTCTTTATTTAGGATGACACTTACTTGTTTAAGTATTGTTCTGACTAAGTCTTTAGGAGGTGTATTCCCGACCATGAGATTAGGAGTATCCTTTCATTCTATCATGACCAAGGATGTGGGGGACATTTTAGTGGGAGAAAGACAGCAGCTAAAGTTTTTCAATGTGGTTTTTTTTTATCATCCTACCTTATTTAAGGATGTTTTTGAGCATTGTAAGAGTTACCTTGGGTGCTAACAGTTGGATAGGATTAGTAAGAGAGATATGATGCCACTTAATCCCATCATTGTGGTGGAGATTTTTAACATTTGGGGAATATATTTCAGGGGACCATTTTCATCTTCTTTTGGGAATGAGTATATTTTATTAACTGTGGACTATGTTTCTAAGTGGGTAGATGCCATCCCTACTAGGATCAATGATGCTAAGGTAGTTGTCAAGTTCCTTAAGAGAATATATTTGCTAGATTTGGCATGCCTCGAGCTATCTTTAGTGATTAGGGTACCCACTTTACTAGTGGGCCTTTTGATGGTTTGTTGAGGGGGTACTCTATATTCTATAGACTTGCTACCCCATATCATCCATAGACTAGTAGCCAGGTCAAAGTCTCCACTAGGTAGATTAACAAAATTTTTGAAAAGACTGTGAGCAATTATAGAAAAGATTGGGCCGATAAGCTTATAGATGGTTTGTGGGCATATAAGAGAGCTTTCAAAACTCACTTAGGCATGTCACCTTAAAAGGTTGTTTATGGTAAGCCCTGTCATCTCCTTATTGAGATAGAGCATAGAGCTTGGTGGGCCATTAATATGCTTAACTATGACTTGACTTAGGGTGGTGAGGAGACGAGACTACAACTGAGTGAGCTGGAAGGGATAAGAGCTGAGGCATATGAGAGTGCTCGATTTACAAAGAGAGGGCTAATTTATTTTATGATAGACATATTCTTAGGAAAGAGTTTTCCCAAGAATGAAAGTGCTCTTATATGATTCTAAGCTTTACCTTGTTCTAGGGAAATTGAGGTCCCAAGGTACGGGTCTCTATGTTGTCTCACATGTTTTTCCTTACAATGCAATCGAGATACAGGATCCTGAGAGTGGTGCCCAGCTTAAGGTGGATGGCCAGAGGTTTAAACAATTTCTGGAGCTGCCAAACACTGAGGATGTGAAGTGTTTGATACTCTGCTTCCTGAGTCTTGGTGAGTGATGTGCTACCGAGTAGTTCGGGTGTATCCAGCACTCGACCTGGTTTGCTTGGAATTTCTTTCCCTTCGTTCTCTTTTTCTTATTTTTCTTTTATTTTCTTTTTGTATTTTTGGGTGCTTTTCTTTTATTTTTCCTTTTTCTGTATATGCTTGTATATTTGAGTTTTAAAGCCTTGTCCTTTTTCTGTCTTTTTGAGTCTTATTTTTCGTTTTGTATATTAGTTTTTCTTTTTAGTTTGTATTTTCTATTTTCTATTTCCTTTCACTTCTAATGAGGACATTGTTTGATTTAGATGTGGGGGTGAGGAAATTTTTTTTCAAAAAAAAGAGAAAAACAGAAAACATTAAAAAAAAATTTAAAATCCGAAAAGATTTTTGTTTTGTTTTTGGGGAATCTATGTGCCATTCTAATTGACTATGTTCTCTTGTACCTTAGCCGTTAGGCTGTATCTAGGTGTGGTGGGCATGATGGAACTTAGTCAGAATTGTGATATTTATGCTTAGTCCTAACCCCAACATTTTTTGATAGCAAGCTTGACTTTTTTAGGAGCCTATAAGATATTTTACCTTAAAGACTAATTCATAGTTTTAAGTATCACAATTTTCTTTCATGTTTGTCTCTTCCGTAATTATATCTCTAGAACTTGCTTTGATTCTTTTTGAAATTATATTTAGCATGTGCATTATGATAATATGATAGAATCATTCATTTATTTTGTGAACCACGTAGCTAAATTGCCACCCTGATTGGAATGTTTTACCCTTTGCTAACCATTTGAGTCTTGACTATTTTTGTTGTGAACCTTTCATTTTAGCCTTGGCCTAAACACTCTTTCTTGTACCTAATATAAGATTAGTGGAGCAACAGTTCAATATATGGTGGGTATCTTTTGGGTGTTTATGTAATAGGTGGTTGACTTTTGATAATATGGGCGGTGATTTATTATGACCATTTGGAAAATAAGATGAGTTCTTTCATTCATTTTTCTTTATGAAGAAAAATAAAGGAGAAAAGAAAAGAAAAAAATTTTAAAAAATTTGAAAAAGAATAAGAGTGCTTGGCATGAATGTGTAGTGATTGTATAGTTATTGGAAGTGTTGAGTTGCTCATCAGCTACTTGGGTTTTAGCTCCGCATTTTCCTAAATTGTTTGTTCATCTCCTAATCCTTTTCCCTTAGCCTCATTGCAACCCTTGTTAAATCCTCTTGATTATCGTGTTGCACATTGCATTTGAGTGTTGGAGAATTGAGAATCTTAGCAAGCCTATGGTAGTTTGTTTGATTAGAAGATAAAATGAGTGAACCTTGTTATATCTTAAACACGTGAACTGTGTTGCACTTATTCCTATAGTGATGTTATACTAGTCAAACTTGTACATGTATTCTAAGTGGGGTGAAAGATTGTACATAGATGTCATTAGTGGAGACTAAGAGTTTCTTGATGTGTGCACTGTGTTTATATGTGATCTAATGCTTTGATTACTTGAGTGATCTAGTTGGTTGGAATGTATACATATTTTCCCCTCGTGTTATATATATGCATGTATGGAAACCAAAAAGATCGTTGATTTTTTAATTTCATTTAAGATTTTGTGGGTATATGTTCTGCAAACTGTTACAAGAACTTTCTTGTCTACTAGGGGGTAACCTAGAGGTTTAAAGGGCTTATTGCACATGCTAAGTGCAACCATGATTCATACGAAAGTAAGTTACAATTTTATTTTCCTTTTTTCTAGGATTTTTAGTTTTAGTTTACCTGAGGATAAGAAAAATTTAGGTGTGGGGTATTTATTCAGCCCAAAGTTACAATATTTTATACCTTATTATTATCTAAAATTTTCTCAAAATAAATTGGTCAATTAAAATTTTAATGATGTTTTTGATTATTTTGTATGAAGTGGAAAAACTAAAATAATTTGTTCAAACAAGATTAAGCTTTGGATCAAGTTGGGCATAGGAAAAAGGAAAGAGGTGAGAAAAAAGGAAAAACAAGACAGCGACCCAGCAGTTAGGCCCAGTATCACAGTCTAGTCAGGTGACCCAGCGACCAGCCAAGCCCAGTTCAACTTCGCCCAATCACGTGCTCCCCATGTGCTGTGTGCGTACCTTTCGTCCCCTTTTAGCTCTCTTCTTCTTGACTTTGGGCCTATCTACCCATCTTTTTGTGGACCAGATTCTTGCCAAGCATAACGTCGACCTTGTCGAGAATTTCCCCCTCCATTCTTCACTTAAAGAAGCACGCAGGGTGTACGTGATACCCAGTCAGCAACCCACCTTCTCAGTCTCCTTCCTCGCTGCTCATTAACCTGAGACCTCATTCGTCCCTCATTAATACAGTCATGCACGATATATATGCTTTCCCACCCCCTATTTCGTCATTTCTCTCACCTCTGTGTTTTAGAAAACCTGATGAACTTCCCACTTTTTTGTTGTGCCTTCTTTAACCTCTTCATCCTCCAAGCCATATGTTAAGTAAAAAATTATGCATTATTTTTTATATCTATTTCGATTAT
>JACYFF010031954.1:27378630-27391653 GCA_017589665.1 Selenicereus undatus | reverse complement strand
AATAACCGAAGTAGAGGTTAAATTTGTAGCCCTCGACAGGCTTTACACCATAACCGTCCATTTTCCTCCCTTAATTTCTTTTCTTATTCTCCCTCCTCCTTCATTCATCCATTTAGCCGTTATTTTCATCATCTTTCCCATCGTCATTTCGGTTGCTATTCATCATCAGCTTTTTTCATCTCATCAAATGTGTGATTAATGAATAGTAAAGGACTCAACGGTTATAGGAGATTAAGGACTCAGGATGTTTGCATCCAGGCTACAAAGTGAAGACAAGCAGCAAGAGATAACATAGAGTAGATAGTCGTAGATCTTCTTGATGTTTTCCAGTTTCGGAGTTGGTTTTTAGATTTTCAAGTACTATAATTGTTTCAAGTTTTTGTTTGATTCAAGTGATAATATGGGGTTCCATTTTATTATAAAATTTGCTCTCTATGGTTCTAAATAGCTCTGGTTCAAATTTGGCACTAGATTCTAGTGTCCGGTATCCGTTTCAAAGCAAAGCAACAAGTGGAGTTCCCTCTTTTCTTCTTTTTTTTTTTCATCTTATCTACTCCAGTTCCTTCACCTCTATTTTTGTTTGATATTTTTGTTGTTTCTTATTTTCAATTATTGCAATTTTTATTAGTTTCATACGTCTCATGGTTCAAATTGGAGATAAAAATAACTTTTGTGCTTTGATTTTTGCTTTTTGAAGCCAATTTGTCCATGAAGGTCAAAAAGGCATAGAATGTTTATTATTTTCATGTTTTCATCTTAGTTGATTCACTAGGATTTGATATGGGTTGACTTTTTGATGGAGCAAATTTATATGTTTATTCTGGATGCCTCTTACTTAGAGAGAGAGTTTTTGATCTATTTATTTATTTATTTATAATTATTGCTCTTATTTAATCCTCCCATTTTTTTCGTGATCTAATTTCATACCTCATCTCTGTGGATTGACCTTGCAGTGCTATGATGATATACCATATGCTTATGAAAAATCACAATAGATATTTAACTGCAAAGGAACATGAGTGTCTCAAAATATCCTAGTGATCATCATATTTCTTCTGGAATTCAAACAGGTTAAGGAAATAAATGAAATAAACATTCAATTCAGTGTGGTGTTAGGTCCTCTCCCTTTTGTGGCAGATCTTTTATGAACACAAGGGCAAGAAAGAAGCAGACATAAGCTGATAATCAATTCAAGGTAATGGCAAACAAGCAACACACAACCAAGGAAAAGGTTGATGAGCAGAAACAATAATGGTATGGTCGTTGATCTTTTAGTGAATAAGACTCTAGTCTGGGAAGCCTAACACTTGGTTCACCTACTAAGTACCTAAGCCCCAGGCTCTTACAACTCTTTGCTTTGATTTATTTACCTTCTGAATTTCTGGGCTGAAAAAAGTGCAGAGACCAGTCACATGGAGGAGTGGGCCTTCCATAATTAAGATCAACTTTTTGAGTTTTTCATTTGTTTATTTATGTTATTTTTTTATGTTTTAAGCGAGGATTTTATATGTTTTCAGCAAATTTTTAGATAATTTTTCAATCATATTCTTCAAGATACAATTCTTTAATTTATATTAAACAAATTTAAGGGAGTGTGGTTTTTGCAGGAGATAAAATAAAATACAAAATAGTAATTAAATATTACTTTTTGTAAAAAAGCATTTAAAAACACCTAAGATCTCATAAATTTATTTATTTCTTTTATTTTTAGGCCAGTGGTTAAGGATGAGGTTATTATTTTTATTAAAAAAGAAAATCCGATTGAGGTTATTAGTGTTTTAGTCCCAAGCATGATTCATCATTTCACCATGCATTGTAATGATATTTAAATTATTTTTTGTAACATAAAAAATATATGCTTATATATAATACTTTTATTGGAGTTTATGTTCTTCTAGCAACATATTATCTAAACTAAATTTAAAAATAATAACTAATAGTTATTTCATTATGTTTTTATCGATTAGGAGGAAAGCATATAAATTAATCGATGAAGATAGATTTAACACTTATATCTTTGAAAATTGTTAATTAATTAAAACTCTTGTTAATTTATAGTAGTACAAAATAAAACAGTGGAATAAAGAAAGTTAAACTGATCATGAACATAAAAGGAGAACAAAATAAAAAATATTAAATGAATGATAGACTCTTAGCTCTAGATGAATAAATAAATGATAAAGACTCCCTCAAAAATAATTGATATTGGGATATTAAACCCAAGATGGTAATGCCCACAGCCTATGCCATATTTGAAAAAAGAAGAAGAAGAAGAAGAAAGAAGACAATGCGAGGGACTCGGCTTGTCTACAGTTTGGCAAAGGTCTTCTAGTTAGCAGTTGATAGAAATATGAGTTGACACGTCGTCTAATAGTCAATCCAAGGGCCACGTGTAAAGCAACAGAATAAAAAAAATGAAAAAACCCTAAAAATCTCCAACTTCAATAGTAAGCTGTATGGGTAAATAATAACATAGTCTAAGAGGTAGATATACAAGAATGGGTGTTAGCAATTTGTGTACAAACCCTAGAGCTCCTAAACTGTGAGATTATGGAGGTTCTCTGCTTAGTGATATCTTTCCCCGGGTGATTCGAAGGCAGGTTCGATCGTCTTCTACTGTAGGATTAAGGTAATTTTATATTCTTTAACAGATTATTATATTTCCTTCATTTGTGCAGAGCCTGTCAGCTTGTTTCCTGGCTATATCGCTTGTATGTTGCCTTGTAATTCGTGTTGACTAACTATGATTCTTCATTATTGGCTTTCATTTTACCCTACGTAATTGAAATTTCATGCTCTTATTTCATGTGTAATTTTCTGTAATTTTTCACAAAGTTATGGTTTGATTTAGAGCTTGATGAGCTTTAATATGATACATTATTTATATAATTTGGTTGAGTGTTTGGCGAGTAATTGAGTTTTGAAGTTCTAGGTTTGTTCGCATGTACAAAACCCAATTTGATTGTTGAATCAATGATTTTGTTTAATTTTCATCCAAATTGATTCGTGAATTGTATTCTACAGTTGATTTCTACTAAATGCCCTTGATTTGTTAGTTAATTTGGTTGGAATTCAATCGAATTTAGGCAAAGAATGTGACAAATTTAGGGCTCATTTTTGTATTTTGGGGCGAATTTGGATTTCGAAATTTGATTGTGCTCCAAATTGCAATTTGATTGGTGTTGCCTAAGTTTGTTTTTTTATTTATCAAAACCTCTCTCAATCCTGATCAATTTGGCCAAAACTTGGTTCCTAATTTTGTGAAAATTTTACAAAAAGCATTAGAGTTCGTGTTGAAAATATGCCATTCAATTTTGATCAATTTTAGCTATTAACTATTGCAATTGATTTGTATCTTTGGTTGCCCATAAAATTTTGAATAAAAGCCCTCAATTTGCGCCAAGAATGATCGGAAATTGGTTGGAAAGCTGCAAAAAGGTCACCGACGAGTTTTAGGATTAGGGTTTTCGTTTATTCGATTGTTTTTAATCATTTTTCGGCCATTTTCTTTTCTAATTGATATGTGGAGTATCTCTAGGTTGTGATTTCATGCAAAAGCCCTCGGTGCCCAAACCAATGCAAATGCAATTTTTGCTGAAATTGATGAAGCATGTTGTAGGAAGCTACTACTATTTTTTTATAGTGCTTGAGCTCAAATTTTGACCATATTTTTCATTTTTTTTTTGCAATTATTGACCCAAACAAATCTGTGAGTACGTTTAGAACAAGTCCTAATGGATTGATTGGATAAATTTTGGTGAAGAATGACATTTCTAGTAGTAGTTTAGACGACCCGAATGGTTGACGGGCACTATTGGAGGAAGGGAAAGAGGTTCCCCTTATATGCAATGTACCTAACTATTGTTGACCAAAGGGTTAAGTAAGTTAACCATGAGGGTCAGCTTAAGTTTTTCTTATTCATTTACTTTTTAGGCAATTTTTTTTGAAAGATTTTAGATGAAAGTGGTTCACTATTGGTGGTAAAGTATAAATATGAAAGCTTAAGGAAAAATTTCTCAATACATTATTTGTGAGCATATGTTTAATATGATATTTGTTATCATTTATTTTGAGTGAATTATAACATATATAGGCATGTTTTCTTGGTTCTATTGAGATAAATTAGTGAAATATTGTAAGTTTTTAGTGTTCATCTCTTGTTTATCTTTTGGCTTATTTAATTCCAATTGAATTTCATGAGATATATAGTCAGTATATATGCTTGATTGAAATTCATGAATATTATGTTACACACTATTAGAACACGTTTCATATGTTGTAATCCCCAAATTATATGCAAAAGTTATTTACCTTCCCCAACATAAGTTAGGTGAGACGACATTGAAATTTCATAAGAATATATTTTTGAGAATTTTTTTAAAATAAGAAAAACCATGCCTAACATGTTTGAATGCTTTTTCATATATTTATGGATATATGTTGGATTTTCTTGACATATTTTTGATGTTGACATATCTTCTTTGATTGGAAATTTAAGAATTTCTTTTGAAATATTTCCATGTGTGTCAAGTATTGTTGCAACTTGGAATGGAACAACAAAGTTAATTGTACTAAAATATTTATTCTTACGATATTGATTGGGAACTATATGTTAACTTTTGACTCGAGGATTTGTATTTGTGTATATTAACTGTATTGCTTATTGTCAAGTTGCATGGGTGAGTGTATGCCAGAATACTAGACTTATGTGTTCTTTTGTGTTGATTGTAAAACTTTCTTGTTTTATAAGCACCATTTTGGTTACACAGTTTCTAAACTTAGGTCACTTGATAGTATGTTTGGCATGTAAAAGAAGAGCCTATATGCGTAAGCACTTGTGGCAAATGTCAAACATGGTTAGTGAATTGGCTAAAATAGGCCAAGAACTGACCGATGAGCAACACATCCACACTATGATATGTTCCTGCCTAATGACTGTGATCATGCTAAGATGGTCTTATCTCAAAATAAGTATATCGTTACTTTTGAGAACATCAGGTGACGTCCTAAAATAGAGGAAGAGCAACAAGAAGTACATATGTCAACCTCAGGTAAAGAAAGAATTAAGGGAACTAGATTGGCAAGGCTGAGTCAATTAAGTAGAAGTGTTCATTATTCGGGCTAGAGCCGAACCGAACCAAAGATTGGCTCGTACCAAACTTGACTGGACCGGACTAACTATATTCCGTTCGATCCGCAGTCTAGAAAAATTCTCCGTTCGGTCTTCAGTTTGATCTAGTCGGGTCTAGTCCTTTGGTCCAAACCGAAGATCGATTATTTTTTAAAAGCAAGGAATCTCCTAGTGCGGCTTGCTCTAAAGATTTACTACTCAAAAGAGTAGTGTGACACTTTATTCTCTCATTCAACCCCTCTAGGTGCCCCCACCAAATCTAACCACCACTCCCACGAAGGGCATTTATTATAGTTTCCAACTATCATCTGTCTCTTCATGAAGATTGAGAAATACAGTTGTCAGTGGAATTTCTCAAATCCTTGATGTTTTCTGATCCCAAAAATTTCTTTGCCTTTTTTGTTAAACTGATCTCTTCCTATATTCTGTTTTTATTTCTTTTTTTTTTGGTGTTTTGGTCAGCTATCAAAATCTTGAAGCCTAACTTGACTTTTGCAGCATGTGATTTTATTTGAGAACATTTCTATGTGATGTCTTCAATTTTGGTGCTTGGAGCTTCAAATTCAAATATGATTTCTGGGTCTTGTAAGTTATTTGCTCTTCCTAAAATGTTCCTTGTTTATGTTCATTGTTTGCTTTTTTAGTGATATTTATTTTGGGTTGCAATGAACATGGACTTTTCATGAGATCTAGTTGTATTTTTTAGTAATTAGGTATATTTTTCAAACCCTAAACTCTTACTCGGTTCTCGGTCTAACTCGGTCCAGTCAGGGTTTGGACCGATCAACACTCCTATAATTAACAACCCTGAGCATGATCAATACGGAAAAAAAAAGAAAAACATGCAAGGAAGAAGAATTTAATGTAGGTTAAGTGCTTTAACTATGACAAAATGGGTCACTATACTCGTGAATGCACTAAGACCAAGAAGATGTTGGACTTTGAACTGAATAGCTTGGGACCGTGATGCTCTATTAGGCATCTAATGAGTTCCTACATGGTTCAATGAGGACACATGTAGAAACAACAACAAGATGGTTCTTAGAGGAATCAGAACTTAATTGCAAGCTAGTCCTGCATGGTGGTTAACACCTTATTCTACATAATGTCCTACTCGCTTTTGATATTCATCAGAATATTGTTGACATGTTGGTTTGGTTAAATTTAGGTTTTATTTTCACTATTTTACAGCGAAGCCAAATTACTTTTAGAAACAACTTATTTTTAGTTCTGCATTTTGGTCAAAAATGGCCTACTTGTAAATTGTAATGGATTAGGACTATTGTTCTTGATATTCATTTGATTTCTAGAAGCAACTTATTGTATTCATTTGAATATAAAAATTGTTTCCATATGTTTGTCTTTCATATTATTCTTATTCACAAAATTATGATTATGTGAGAGGCTTATCTTCCTATACTAAGCCACCTGGGCTAGCAGCATGTATATGCAAACGCTAGTAGAAAATGGTTTACTTGTAAATGCAAGCGGACTAGCTCACTGGACAACATTGTCTGGTAAGAAAAACAATAAAGAAAACCATTTGGAAAGGCTACACGAGCTTAATTTCCATTGTAGTTGATTCATTAGAACTTTTGTTGTCCAATGAATGTGATAATAAAACATAGAGTTTCTATACTTATTTACCTTTTAACTTGATAGGGCTTGGTCCATTTGACCTCATATAAATATAAGACAATAAGTTGGTTGACTGAAAATCAATTAGACCAAGGAGGTTAAGGCTTTAAAGACTAGACTATAGCTAAATATTTGTTGGCATTATTTAGTAGATATTATGATGAAAGAGAATACTCTATTAGCTAACTATCCCTAGAAGTTTACAACAAAATGGTGTTATGGAGAAAGGAAATAGAATGCTCGTTGATATGATAGGATCAACGATTGAATAATATAGCAAAACTCTTATTTACGAGATCTCGTTTTGTTACAATCTATAATCTAGACCATCTGCTTATAAAGTTAGTTGCTACCACTTTATACGAGTCATTAATTGGGAGTAAGCCTGGCCTAAGAGTCTTTTGTAATGCCGCGCCCAAGGGGGGGCAGGTGCACCACCATTGTGGACGTCCAACAAGGAACATCCACAAGGCAATCTAGACTTTTAAACCATAATTAACCTGTTAATAGGCGATAACAGCAGAAACTCATGTCGAAATCTAACTAAAGTTTGGGAAGGTAAATCCAAAACAAGGATTGCATACATACTTAAACCATATTCTTACTAGTCTTACACAGGTACAATCCAAAAATACATTCAGACTTGTATTTACTAAACACAATCCATAACATAAATATACAACGAGGCGTGCATCCGTAACTAGGTCTTCAAAAGTATCTCACAGCTAACTAGCTTAATGCTCTTGTGGTCCCTTTTTGCTTCCAAAAACTTGAAAAATGGTGAATTCATGAGCTTCCCGAACCTAGCGAATAACTCTTACCTTCCCCGTTAACTGGTTAGCACATAGTCTCACAACACGCATATCTTATAACATATAAACAGAACATAGCATACGGCATAGAAGGTGACACAAGAACATGGTCATACTTCAGAAATCGAAATAAATTCATACCTTTCATATGTAACATGCTCTCGAACTTCACACACACACACACACACACACATATATGTGTGTGTGTGTGTGTGTGTGTGTGTGTGTGTGTGTGTGTGTGTATGTGTGTGTGTCATGAGGTATGCAATTAGACCAACTTAGTTGTACCAGCCCCATACTAGGTACAATTCAAAGACCTTCATTATCACTTAAGTCCCTAAACACTAAGCTAATCATGATTATCCCACGCCAACCATGTGCTTTGGGCTTCTAGTCCTCATTGAAATCCAAAACAAAGCAAAGTCCCCTAAGCAAGCTAACGATCTACCCATAACCATAATTAGCACATACATCAAAGCAACTTTCACACAAAAGTTCACATACTTTCCTTAAACACAATTTCTTTAAACATATTCATCAATCACATATATGCTTCAAAATTAATAACATATATGCTTCAAAATTAATCACAATTTCATAAATATTCTAAACGATCCTTCAAATCCAAAACTAAATCTAAAATCGAAATACAAGCCTAAACTAATTTCATAACATATCTAAAGTCCAAGTCTAAATCCAAGCCAAAACCAATTTCATATCATATCCAAATTTCAAATCCAAGCCAAAAGAAATTTCATAAAATATCCGAAGTACAAATCCAAGCCAATTACCATTTGCATAATATATCACATATTCTAAACTGTATGCAAAACTTTTTAGTTTAGGGAAAATCAACTCATGGCCTACACAAAGAACTATAATAGTATAAGGGTGACAAACACATCATGGTAGACCAATCACAACTCATTCATATGGTACAAACCACTATTGGATCAGGTCCAACTCATTCATACGGTACAAATTAGGCACCCTCGCTCCAGAGGACACGAACGTCCCACAAACATAAACCATGGAGTCACATTCACATCCTAGCAAGCTCAAGTTGAAACATTATTACTCCCTAGGGACCCACATGGCCAACATAACATGAGAGGATGCCATTTACATTCCAAGAGATTGGTTGGAACCTCTCCCACTGGGCGACCTGAATATAAGGACAATCACTACTATAGCCATAGCTCTAGAATGTCACATAACAGCTTCAGGCAAAACATGAACTCTTCCCCAAAAACATAACTTAATGAAATCATGTAACTCATATAATCACATTTTTATTTTTCAAAGAGGCTCAATTTCGCAATTTTAACAAAAAACACAGTCAAAACAATGGATAATTCCATCCAAAATAATTTTCACAAGTTCTCAATAAGTCATAACAACACCTTACTATTTTAATGCATGAAATCATCACAAACCTGACAAAGATTTAATTTATGCATACGACTAACCCATAACTACACCAAACATAACATTTCACTCAAAAATTCGTAATTTAAAGAATACACATACAACATTCACGAAAATTTGCAATCAAATACATAATAGTATGAGGCATTTATCATAATACTTTAATAATTTTTCCTGAAGCCAATCCTCCACAAAAATTGAAACAGTACCCGAAGATATATACTGAAGCAGGAAATTTAAATAAAAAATCCATAAATCATAAAGTACAATTCATACAAAATTACAGAAAATGGCCAAGTATCATAGAAAGTATACAGTAAAATGTTCATAATTTTTCACCAAGCATATAACTCCTGAAAATTAAAGAAATAACCGAAATCATGCACTAAAACAAGGCAGTTTCACTCAAAAATTCATAACTCACAAAGTATACATCCAAAATATATGAAACTTCATGAAAATTACCAAATAGCATGTTTGTTATGCAGTAAAAGTTTCATAATTTTTCTCCAACCCAATAGCTTGCAATAATGAAAACATCGTCTGAATTTTTGCCTTAATTAACAGGACAATTTCAATCACAAATTCATAGCTTATAAACTACACATCTAAAATTCATGAACATTTACAAGACATTTCTGGATAGGGCACCTATAGTAAAAATGTCAGAAATTTTAGCTAAGTCAATAATTCACAAAAATTTAAAGAGTGGGCAAATCTAGAGAAAATTCAAAAATTAAACCTACTTTCTACCATCTTGTTCATCCGATACAAACAAACAACCCAAAAATCCATAGTTTAACATATACATGAATGAATTTACAACATAATCATCAATTACAACATCTAATCAATCCAAAAATCATAATCAGATAGGAGACCTTTAGGAGTGGGTTTCTAACAATTTAAATTTGTGTTGTAATCTATAAAACCCTAAAAACATCAATTTCATAACTTCAAGCTTCAAGTGATTTCCCAATTCAGGCATAAACCTTCAAATTAATCTTCCCCTAGTCAATTTTAAAGTAGGAGAAGAGAAAGAATCACTAACCTCAATTGGCTATCAAAATCAAAACCTTAATCTTTCATCCTCTTCCTTCTTCTTGCCCTTCTTCTTGCCCTTCTTCATCCTCCTCTTCTCTTTCTTTGTCTTTCCTCTCTATGTGTGTAGTGTGTATGTGTGTTGTGTGGATAAACAGAGAGCCCCCTTCCCCTTTTCTTTTCACGAAATAAACCCCCTCCCTTTCTAACATGATTTTAGAAAAAAAAATCTCACTTCCCATTTTATTTTTCCTTTTTTGACCCCTTTTCCCTATATTCTTTTCTTGTATACCAATGCTACTAAATGATTCATGTTTCTAATTATTCCCCTAAAACATAATAACAATAACTTAAAACACACACATGTGCCTAAAATAAAATGCGTAAAATATACACACAAATTACATATTGAATATAAGTCAAAATAAGTAACAAAAATTTCGGGTCGTTACATCTTTGGACCTTGGGGTTATGCAACCTAGGTATACAAACCCCCTCTAATGGAAGTGCCAAATGGAGTGCTAGAAGTATCTTTATGGGACACTCAAATACTTTAGAACGTCTTTTGCTCATTAGGCTATATGACAGTGGAAGTGCAACTAAAATTTAACCCAAAATGTATCATATTCTAAAGAAAAAATGGATTTCAAAAGAAGGGCAAGATAGGTTAGGGCCTATCTATATTAGCTCTCCAAGCTGAACCAGATCACTTTATTCGAGTGGGAGGATTTTAAGTGATAATCAGTGAGTTTATCATTAAGGTCCTTCTTCATCTTCAAGACTGAATGGAAGTTATCCTATTGTTATTCGAAGTAGGATTAAGACAATTGGTTGGTTTTAGTGGGTGTAAACCATCCAAAGAGAAACAATTTAAGATTATATAAATCTCTATTAAGATATATTGGTTGTAGAGCATTCCTCCATGTTATTTGGGCAATGAGGTACATGAACCTTTTGTGGCACTCCTTCAAAATGGAAATGAGCTAAGATACCCTTTCCAACCCTTCTAAGGACAAATGGAATAATGCCATGGAAATAGAATCAAATAAATAATGGTTAATAGCTGGTTAATCTTCTAGAAGGACACAGAGTTATTTGAGAACAAATAGGTTCCTAAATTGTAAGGTTAATGGCAAAGTTGACATTAGGCTCAACTTGTTACAAAAAGAGTACACATAATAAGATAGGATCAAGTACAATGAGTTTTTCCATTTCCATTGTGTGACTTACTTTGATTTACCTTTATCTAGCTATTGTTGATAGTTTGGACCTAACTTCACGTCGTATGTACATGTAAATGCCAATCTCAAAGGACATATAAGGAAGTTCAATTAAAAAGGGTCACAAACATGAGGGTTGTGGACATGTAAGGTCAATTTGTGATCTTAAGGTCTCCCAATGGATTGGTATACTTGTTTTCATAGTGTGGGTATATCTAGCAGCAACGTTGTGATTGATGAAGATCACCACAATTATAACTAAAGGTCGAACGAGAATCTTGTAGTCAAGTCATTATGTGTGAATGATTTACTAATAGCTAGAAATGATGTAAAGTTATTAAGTATGGAAAAAGTCATTGTCATCATCTAAATTTGAGATGGTTAATATGGGTGAAGTAGCGTATGCTCTTGAAATAAAGTTTTCGAGAGAATGTTCGAAGATGTTATTCTTTTTCCTAAAGAGAATGACATTAAAATGTCTTTGAATAACCAAATATGAGCAACTATGGCCTTATTAGTATTCATATCAACAAAGGAAAGGCCCTACAGTAAAATGTGTACACACACTATTAGATAAAGGACTAATGAACAGAATTTGCTTTGCTAAGTATAAGTAGAAGTCTAATGCATGACATGGTGCATAACTGGGCCAGAGACTAGCATATTGATAGGAGTTAAGTCATGAGGTACCTAAAAGGAACCTCTAATTATGCGTTTTTGGTACATAGGCAACAACTTGCATCTAAAATGGTGCAACGGTCTTGGCTTTGTCAGGTTTAGATGAGAAATGAACCTTTGAATATGTCTTGCTACTGAGCAGTAGTGCTAAAGTGGCAAGAACCAATTATATATTGTCTTGTTTATAAGATGAGTTCATGACTTTCTCCTTAAAAAGGTAAGATTGTATTTAGTTAAAGAGGTACTTGTATTATTTTGGTTAATGGACCAAATAATACTATCTAGTAATGGTTTACTGTTGCAAGTTTTGATCACATGTACCAACAACCTTAAGTATTATCATAAGACCAAACGGATTGGGCATGAAGCTCAATTTTGTGAATGACATGGTAGCACACAAATAGAGTTAACGTAAAGCATCTTCCTTTGAAGGATATGGTTGCAGAGCCATTGATCAAGCTCTAATAAAAGGATGTGCTCATTGCTCGCATAAGGGATTAAGAGTATTAGCACATGATAGTTAACATGCTTTGCCATGTTGACTAATTATTTTCCAAACATTCACACACTACAAAAAAAGGGACTTATTGCAACAGAAGCATAGCAACAAATAATATTTTCTGCTGGTAAAAGTTTATTTATACCATCAGACTGATGTTTTTGTTGGTAAAATGACTATGAGTTTTGGCGCCAAAGAAACACAAATAAATTGCAACAAAAGCAATGCATCTGATGGTATTGTTAATATATTACCAACATTATTTACGATGACCAAATGGTCTGTTGGTATTTTTACAGTTATACCAACAAATTTCGAAAAGTAAAGAGTTATGTTGGTATTATTTCACTATGGCATATACCATGAAAAAGATTACATAAATATATGTTAGAATGCCTTGAATCTGTTTTTCTGTAGCCCCCTTCGCAGACCTAGCACGGTGGTCTTGCTGACCGGTCAGTGAGTCGGGGTCCAGGGGCGATTAAGTGTCATAACAATATAATAATAATAATAATAATAATAATAATAATAATAATAATAATAATAATAATAATAATAATAATAATAATAATAATA
>JACYFF010031954.1:27365466-27378530 GCA_017589665.1 Selenicereus undatus | reverse complement strand
GGGCGCCGGTGCTTGCTGCCGCCCGATGTGTCGCGTGCATCAGCCGCTTCTTCACCCCCATATCTAGCTTCAATTGGGTAAAAAGGTAAAACCCTAACTTTGCCTAAATTTGATGTTTGGGTTGATTTATGATTAAATTTTGCAAGTAAATAATGCAATTGGCTTGTATGAGTATTAATTTATAGATTTCTTGGGTTGTTTTGCACTCTTTGACTGAGTTGTATGTTGAAGGTTAAGGACGAGTATGGGGAATGGTGGTTTAAAGGTTGTACATGAATCTTAGTTGTTTGTGAGGATTAATGATCTAATTAACATCAGTGAATGCCTACTTGTGAATTTCTTGAATTATTGCGAAAATCTGAAAGGAGTTGTGGATTTGGAGAACGAAGGAAAGGTGTGGTGAGGGTGAGTAGGAGATTACACTAGCATTTTAAGTCGTTCACGACGATTTAGTAGTATTTAGAGGAGCTTTGTGTATAATCAATGAGGAATGGGGGAATTAGTATATTGAATGTGTGGGTTATGTCATGATCATGGCTTGGTAAGCTAAGGGCGTTTGGAGTAATCCTAGTGGAGGTTTGAATGAAATTAATGGGTTACACATGTGTTGAAGCCATGGATATGGTGATTAAAGGTTTTCGGGTAATGTTTATTTTAAATTATGTTCATTTTAAATTATGATGCCCAAATCAAGTGGGGATATGTATACGTGTGACATGATATGTGGATATACTGTTATAAGTTAGTATCATGGAAGATAGAGGAGGGGAGGAAGCGAGAGAGATGTAATGCCTAATGACCTTAAGTATATTGAGGATACTACGTCTATGTGCAAACCCTAATTTGATTATGAGATGAAGGTGATCAAATGGGTGTTAGCTTAGTGTGAATATGGGATAACAACCTAAATCGCATACAGTTATAATTATTTTGAAATAATGCAACTGTTGTGATGTGATTTGTCAATTTTTCATTCAAGCTAGAACTAAAAGAGGAATTGAAAATCGGGGCAATAACAAAATGTGTCACTACGGAGGGACGAAGACTTTCGCACGTGTACGTGCTAAAGAAGATGTACTATGTATATCCTATTTATACTATAGCTCACTTTGATTTTAGGTAACTCATTTAGTATTTTACATACATTTTAGGAAAAAGGCAACAAGATAGATAAGCTTACAATATGGTTGAAGACCCATGCACAAAAAAAAACTATAAAACTTGATGATGTTTCAGCTAGTGCAAAGGTATAAGTGTTTAATTTTATTTAATTTTTTCATTCGTTTTATTTTTTTTTACTAATGTGTAACATGACAGGAAGCAATTGAAAATGAGTTATCTCGCATTGAAGAAGATTCTTGTGATGATGCTACTCGAGATGAAATTTTCAAAAAAGTTTTTGGAGAAGACAAATATGGCTATGCTAAGACCTTTGGCATTGGGGTCAAAGTCCCTCGTTCAACTTCTAAAAGGTGCGCTTTAGAGGAAGAACGAGCTAAAAGAAGGAAAATCGAGCAAAAACAACAAGAAAGTCGAGAGAAGATTGAACGTTTGGAGAATAAACTTGGATATGTCACCAATTTGGTGAAAGTGCTTTTGAAGCACCAGGTATTTCTATATAAGATATTTTATTCTTTGTTAATAAGCTAGACATAGTGGTCATATATAAAGCTTATATGTGGTATGTTTAGATATTTTAATATTTGTTGATGAGCTAGACATAGGGCCTGTTTGCGGATTGTTTAATGTTTGGTATACTACGGGCGAGTGGCCCGTAGAGTTGTGGACTCCGGCGTGTAGCCGTTGAGCTTGTTTCTATGTTCTTTTATACTTCTACTCGATGCAGGGAATTAACGTAAGGCTTTATGCCTGGGAAATGGTCAGTTTTCAGGGAAAACTCTGTCCGTTTCGCCCCAAAATTTAAGTAGGAATTTAAGAAATCGTTGATACTTCTAACGCTATGGGTTGGGGGTCTCACAGATGGTATCAATGCAAGGATCTGTGACCATAGGTCACGACCTTAGTCCTGCACTTCATATAGTTTTCTAGGAACGCATTTGTGATTATGTTCTATTGTGTGCAAATGCAGTTTTGGTATGAACATTGAGAGTCTTAGCATGCTAAAAATAACTTTATTTTTGTGGATCTGGAGCATTGTCATTGTATTTTTGTCATTCATTCTTTGTCGTCGCGAGTTGCATGCCATCATTATAAATATTCTCTATTACCTCTTCTTAAGATTTATGCTTTTGTGCTTGTATAATAGGGAATAGTGTAGGATGTTCTTTCTTCATTCGAGGAAGATGAGGATATTGATGATGACAATGAAAAAGGTCATGCATTTGAAGAAGAAAATGGGGAAGAGGTTGATGATCAAGAACAAAATGATGAGTCATAGTTTGAGTTCTCTTATGTGGTTAACTTTTCTTTTAACTTATCTTTTAGGTAGACCAAGTAATGTTTTTGAGTTTGCACTTATAGTTTTGACTTTAATTTCAATGGAAACAATTGTTAGAGTTATGTACTTATTTCTTATGAACTTTTGGTGAATGTATAGCACTTTTGAAAACTTTTAAATAACATTGTGCTTTTTTTTGGTTGATTCTTCTATTGCCGATAACTATTGTACCTATAGGTTTGATTATGTTTAGGTATATTAGTTGAAAAAATAAGTTCCCACTTGAATGGATGGACTATTGGCAATAGATGTTTCGAATCATGAAGTATATGAAAGAACATAATTACCAACAGATTGCAATTTGATAGAGATTCTGTTTTGGCAGTATCAGTAGTACCAACAGATCGTCGTGTTGGAAAAGATTAAAAAGGTGGGAAAAAGAAAGAATTAGCAACAGATACAATATGTTGGTGAATAATTTATGCCGTCAATTGGTTTAGCACCAACAGAAGCATCTGATGGTAACACTTCCCATCACCAACATATTATACCTCTGTTGGTAACACGATGACATTCACCCACAGATTCATTCTGTTGGTAGTACGGAGCACTTGTAACAGATTGCAATATCTGTTGGTAAAACTAATACCATCACCACTTTTTACCAACAGTCTAGCAACAGACCAATATCTGTTGGTATACGGTTTTACCAACAGTAAATGTACTTATTGCAACAGAACTATCCATGTTGGTAAAAATTACTTTTTTTGTAGTGACAAATGATTGTCTAATATTACCAAATTCAAACGTGCTATTTCGTATACACTTGTTGTTTAGCATACATTTGTTATTAGAACGTTTGAATGTACATTCTTATTCTTGGTTTCTTTTTGTGCATTCTTGAATGTGAAAAGTATGTTGAATAGACTTTAGGCTAGCACTCCCACACGGGTGATCGCCTCCGTCAATTTGTGTATTAATGGAGATAAGCTATGATTTTAAGTGAAATTATCACAAGGATAATTTTGAGAACCTATTAACTTAAAGTCATGAATGTTTCCTTAATAATGGTAGAAGACTATTAGACCATATAGGTGATTTTTTTTTAATACCTAGTCTACCTTAAAGAGGCTAGATGTGAGTTCAAGTTAGTTAGCATATTTGAAGGTCAATTTGGGCAATAAGTTATCCAAATATCATATGTACAACATTTTGGTTAAAGGATCAAAAAACAAAACGCTGCAGGAGAAATGAGAGAATGTGGTAGGATTTTTTTCATATCATGTATACAAGAGACAACCAATCAGGTTAATATAAGTTAGATCTCAACTTATATTTGTGTGAGTTATGACCTTATATTTGTATTCTCATGACTCCAATCAATGGCTTAGGACTTTATTTGAAGTGCATTATCTTAATGTGTTGCAAAAGGACCATGAATGATTCAGTCTAGCATGGGACATGCCTAGAAAAACGGGTTAGATTTAGTCGAGAGTCTCAGGAGAAGAGGAAGATCATTCATGGAATTTCATTAGTTTCTATTAACCGATGCACCAGTTATGACATACGAGTCATAATTATGACTATGAAATATTATGATTTAATGACATCAAAGTGAGACATCCTAATGAGATTTGAATGATCTAGGGTACTTGCATGCTTCCAACTACTCACGTACAGTTCTTGACGGGAGGCTATACATTCCTACATATGGATAACATAAAACTCTCACAAGCATGCTGGTCGCACAACCCATTTGCTCAGTATGAAGACCATGTAGAAACAATAAAGAAAATAAGTTTCCTTTTAGTGAAAAATAAGTACTCCCTTATGTGTGAGTGAAAGAAGTTGGTTTTAGGTGTGACCTCCACCCATAAGGGGTGCTAACTTAATTGCATAACATGCTAACATGCAATAAGGGCATAATTTTAATTTCTATCTAAAAGCCCTAGGATCAATGACTGGCTACTTTATTATAAATAAGGGCATAGTCTAAGAGGCAGATACATGAGAGTCGGTGTTAGGACTTTATGCACTAACACTAGAGCTCTTACATATAAGATTAGTGAGATCCTTCTCTGACTAGTGATTCGAGGTCATGTTCCATCATCTTCTGCTGTAGGATTAAGGTAATTTTATATTCTATAATCAATGATTGTATTTTCTTCATTAGTATCAAAGCCTACCGGCTTGTTTCCTGGTTAGACAGCTTGTATACATTCTCATAATTCATGTCGACAGGTTTGTTTTGATTTCATTTGTAATTTCTCACTAATTTTTTTATGAAATTAAGGATTCTTGTAGAGCTTGATGACGGTTTTAATATGGTATATTATTCACATAATTTGGTTGAGTATTTAACGGGTAATTGAGGTTTGAAGTTTCGGGGTTGCTCGTATGTGTAAAACCCAATTTGATTGTTGAATTAATTATTTCGTTCAGTTTTCATCCAAATTGATTCATGAATATTATTCTCCAATTTATTTCTACTAAAGCCCTCGATTTATTAGTCAATTTGGTTAAAACTTAATCAAATTTAGGTAAAGAAGTAGCTGAGAAAATTACGGGTAGTGTCGATGATTGTTGGGTGAAATTTTGAATTTAAAATTTGATTTTGTTCCAAATTGCCATTTGACTTAAGTCACCGAAATACTTTTGATTAAAGCCCCTCTCAATCCTAGCCAAGTTGACCAAAGCTTGGCCCTTAATTTTGTGAAAATTTTGCAAATGCTGTCAGGGTTTGGGTCGAAAGTATGCAATTTGATTTCGATAATTTTTTGGCAATTAATTCTCGCAATTGATTTGTTTTTGGTTGCCTATAAGATTATGAACAAAATTTGTTGACTCACATTGAGAATAGACTTGCAATTGGTTAAAAATATACAAAAATGTCACCAGTGAGTCCTAGGGTTAGGGCTTTCTTTGATTGAATTGTTTTTTTAAAATCATTTTCACCCATTTTCGTTTCAAATTGATCTGTAGGTTTTCTTTAGGTAGTGAATACATGCACAGGCCCTCTATCCCCAATCCAATGCGATGCAATTTTGGCCAACGCCGATGAAGCAAGTCTTCGATGGCTACTAGTGTTGTCTTCGAATTTGAGCTTAAATTTTTACCAATCGTTCCATATTTTTTCGCAATTATTGAACCAAATCAATCGTAAAAGGCATTTAGGACAAATTCCAATGGTTGGATTGGATCAATTTTGGCAAAGAATGGCATTTTTGTGGTGGTTTGGGTGACCTAAATGGCGAAGCTTCTAGTTGATAGGCACTGTTAGAGGCAGGGGAAGGGGTTCCCCTCACATGCAATGCACCTGAAAGGTTTCATATGAAAGTGATTCATTATTGTTGGTAAAACACAAACGTCAAAATTTAAGTAAAAATTTCTCAAATACACTTACTATGAGCATAAGTTTAATGTGACATTTAACATCATTTATTTTGAATGAATATATTATACCATGCGTAAGCATGGAGATAAATTAGTAAAACATTGTAAGCTTTTAGTATTTATCTCTTGTTTATCTTTAGGACATACTTAATTCTAAATGAATTTCATGTGTATACAATGAGTATATATGCTTGATTAAAATTCATGAATATCATGTTACGCACTATGAGAACACATTTCACATGTTATAACCTCCAAATTATATGTAAAAGTTACGCCCTCTCTATAAATAAGTCAGGGGAAAGAACATTCAAATTTCTTAAAAATATTTTTTTTTTCAAAATTTTGCTAAATTTGAAAAAGTACGCCTAAAATATTTAAGTCCTATTCCATATATTCATAGATATATGTTGGATTTTCTTGAAATATTTTTGAGGATAGCATATTCTCTCTTGTTGGAAATGTGAAAATTTCTTTTGGAATATTTCCGTGCGTGTCAAGTACTGTGGCAACTTGAAATGAAATGACAAAGTTAATTGCACTAAAACACTTATGCCAAGAACGTTGAATTTGGAACTATATGTGAACTTTTGAGTCTAGGATCTCTATTTGTGTATATTAACTCTATTGCTTATTATCAAGTCGAACGGATGAGTGCATGCTAAAATATCAGACATATGTGTGCTTTTGTGCTGATTATAAAACTTTCATATTTTACAAGCATCATGTTGGTTACCACAGTTGTTAAACTCAGCTAACTTGACAATGTATTTGACATGTATAAGACGAGCCAAGATGCCTACATAAGGGAGCACTTGCGGCAGATGTCAAACATGATTAGTGAATTGGCTGAAGTGGCCATAAATTGACTAATGGGCATCATGTCTATTCCAAGATTTGTTCCCTGGTTTATGGCTATGATAATGCTAAGATGGTCCTATCTCAAAATAAGTATGTTGTTACTTTCAAGGACATGAGGCGATGTCTTAAGCTAGAGGAAGAGCTGCAAGAGGCTATTCAGATGACAAGTATAGAAGTGCATATGTCAACCTCTAACTTAAGGGATGGTCCTTAAAAAAAGAATTAAGGGACTACATTGGTAAGGCTGACAAGCAACCAAAGCATGAACCACTAGACAAAGAAAAACGTGCAATGACGAGGAATTAAATGGAAGTGCTTTGACTATGATGAAATAGGTCACTATGCTAATGACTACATTGAGCCCAATAAGGTTCCAAACTTTGAAGCATATAGCTAGGGATCATGAAGCTTTACTGGGCTTCCAACACGTTCCTACATGGTTCTATGGGGATACATATGGAGTTAACAACAAGGTGGTTTTTAGAGGAATTGAAACATGAAAGCTAATCCTATATGGTGGCCATATCTTGTTCTACATGATGTTGTACTTGCTCTTGGTATACATTGAAATGTTGTTTACGTGTTGGTTTTGTTAAATTTAGGTCTTATTTTGACTAGTTTATGGCATTGAAGCCAAGTTGTATTTAGAAAACAACTTATTTTAGTTTTTCTTTTTGATCAGAAAAGGTTTGCTTGTAATGGAGTTGGATATTAGTTCCATTAATCCATGCGTTTGGTTTTCATATTTTTCTTATTCATGTAATTATGATTATGGGAAATACTTATCTTGGTATACTCACAACTTGAGCTAGTAGCATGTATACGCAAATGCTAGTAGAGAAAAGGTCTGCTTGTAATGTACGTGGACTAGCCCACTTGGGAGCATTGTCTCACAAGAAAAACAACAAATTACACCATTCGGAAAGGCTAAAGGCTATACAAGTCGAAATTCCATTTTAATTGATTCATTTGGACTTTTATGGTCAAATGAATTGATAACAAAACAAAACTTCTTGAATAGTTAGCTTATGGGTCCACTATAGTATGGGTAAATATTTAATTGATCCAGCCAATTTGGATAAAGCTTTTTGGAACTACCTAGGTTTGAGTAATAATTTTTTGGAGTACAACTGTTTGGGTTAATAATCTTTGGAGGACAAATATTTTTACTTTTGGCTCAAACTTTTTTGAAATCTCTACTTTTGGCCCAAATGGGGTTCAAATTGCAAATACTCAAACTTTTGGGTTGTTTTTGAAAACTAAGCTGATATTAACATTTAGAGTTCTTATAACTACTTCAGTGATAGTGGCTATCACAATCTACTACTTATATCATAAGTATTATATTTTCTATGATTAGAGGTCAACCATGCTTAGCAAAATAATTAAAGCTTAGTTAAAGAGTCTCGACCATTACCTGAACTTAGTCGGCATTGGACCATGATGTTCCTCTACCTTCCAGTTTACAGAGATTGATATTCTCAACCAGGCCTCTCTTAGATCAGGCACAGTATAGATCCATTTCGTTTCCTATCTCGGACCATAGTCATTAATCAAGTTTGTATTTTTAAGAATAGTCAGACTTTAATAAAGAAATCATAATATTTAAGATATAAGGTTTGATTGAATAACGTTCTCTACTGGAAAACTTCATTTACTGAAACCTTGAAAGTGGAAATATTACAATGGAAAGATCGAAGAGGGACTTAAGCTACTAAGATCATTAGAGATGTTTGCTCAAAGAGAAATGGAGAATCTTGACTTCTCTTTTGCTCAACTATGCTCAAATGACCGTATTCCTTATCAGTACTCAGTCTCTCTTTTTATAGATGAAATGAAATACATAGGATGCCCTAATGGCTATAGTACACTAATATTGTCACATGACTATAGTTGTCTTCATATGGATACAATAGACAATATTATTTCACTGACTTGACCATTGGAAAAATAGTATAATAATAGAGCAACAATTTTTCAAAGCCTTTAATGCTGACAAGACTAGTCATATTGAGATCCTGCAAGTCTTCATCTTAAATAATATCTTTCTGTCCATCACTATCCAGATAATCATTAAAATCTTCATCAAGTTGAAAATGCTCTAGATCCCATTTTTCAAATAATTTATGAAGATATTTCTTTCCTTTTTCTGATAAGAATTTTCCAGCTCTAACATCAAAAAGATAATCAAAAACGTCTTTTGAAGTAGTTCCTTATACCTTCATATATTTGTTGAGATCATCATGATAAACGAAAGTAGTGTTCCGGCAATGCACTAATGGTCTTCCCCGTTCAATTATTGCCGACATTTGATGATAGATATTGTAAAAAACCAATGGCTCTTGCTAAAGCAGGACCGCTAACTACTTGTCATTTTGGAAGCTATTCTTGTTGTTGATTATTAGGATAATCTAAATCAACTAGTTGAATAAGATAATGGGCCGGTTTGACTTTTCCATTTTCATACTCAATTACTGCACAATGTACCTTAATATACAAACTTCTAATGTATGGCATTTTTGTTGAACCACATGGAGATGTGAGGATCTAATGTATCCTTTTAAACATACATTGTTGAAACTTAGTTAGCCTTAGGGAGAATGGGAACTTTGGATCTAGTACTTCAATTATGTAAACTACCATTCCATATTCCCAGACTTTCATGATGGAGTGATCCGGAGAGATTGAATTTGCTGAAAGTCTAACACCACTAACTCCAGATCTATCACGAAAGAATATCATAGTACTCCATGACTCCTAAATATCATAAGAATAATTATGATAATAGTCGATACAGGCTGTACCAGTCATTGAACCATTTTTCTTGAACATGAGAACTTGTTTTTTCTTAAATATCATAAGAACACCTTAGGTAATTCATTTGTAACTCTAAAAGACTGAATCTTTATGCTACTAGATAGGTAGAAGATAATAGGCCAAAGCATGATTCACTCCTTCTATGGAATTCCAAAATGTCCATGAGGATTCTATTAAAAGGAGAAACCCATTCTAGTAATAATAACATTTCATTTTGAATTTCCTCCTTTTCTAGCAGGAGTCTGATGATCACCAATGGCAAATTCATGAGTTAACTTATTTGTTAGAGAATTCTTCAATCCATGTATATGTTCAATAGAGAAAGAGAACCGATTAAGCCATAATTACAAACGCTGGAGTCTCCCTTGTGCTGGCATGTTTGATAAATTCTTTTTCACAAAATCAAGTATGCTTTTACAATCAGTTCGAATAAGAAAACGCTTTGGGGCTAAAAAGATTAAGAACTTTTCAATTCCCCTTATGATTGCAAGGATTTCTTTTTCCATTGTAGGATAGTTGTATTCTACTTTATTAAAACTTTCACTGTAATATTTGCAGAATTTTTCTCCTTCTTTGATTTTGAAAACTGCACTCCAGTGCTCACTGTTGGCATATGTATCAAGAATTAAATCATCTCCTACATTAGGCAAATTGAGAACATGAAGATTTCTACACATCATTCTAAAGTTTTGAACAACCTTTGAATCACTACGGGTCCATGTCAACTTACCTCTTTTTGAGTTTCTACTGCAATGGTTTTCTCAATGTAGCTAAATCTTTAATGAAATTTGAATTATGGGTAAGACATCCAAGAAACCCTTCTAATGGCTTCTTATCTTCAATCTTTTCAGGAAAATTTTCTATTTTTTCTAGAGTATGCTTTCGTAGGATGATTTGTCTAGCCTTTATCTCTAGACCTAAAAACTCAATTTCTTATTCAGCATAAATGCCCTTGTTTTTACCAAGGATAATACCATGATCAATGTATTTTTCGGTGACAACTAGGACATCATCTTTGTGTTGTTCTATGGTCTTGGAAAAGACAAAGATATCATTAATGTAAACTAAACAACAGTGATTAAGATCTTTGAAAACATTATGCATTCTTCTTTGGAATATTTGAGGTTCATTTTTTAGACCAAATGGCATTACTATTCATTCATAATGTCCTTAAGGGGCACTAGAAGTAGTTAAAGGAATACTTTCTTCATTCATTTTTATCTGCCAGTATCCGCTTTTTCAATCCATTTTCAAGAATCAAGAGGCTCATTGAATTCTATTAAAAATGACTGTTTTGTTAGGAATATAATCATCATCAAAGACAATATTATTATTAAGGTTTTTGTAATTGATTATCGTTCTGGTTTTTCCTCTTTTTTCTTCAGCATCATTTTTTACAATGAGAGTGGGACCAGTGTGAGGACTTTTGCTATTCCTAATTAATCCTTTATTCAAAAGTTTTTTTTATTTGTTTGTTAAATTCTTAGATATCCTAGTGTATCAAACCATTTGTTTGACTTAAATAATAATGTTGGGATTTAACAAAGTGATTTTTGCAAATGTCTTGTCTTTATCCCAAAATTTTCGTGAGTTATCTGAATAGAGTTCTTTGCATAATTGCTCTTGCTGTTCACTAATTGCTCTTTAATAGATAACTCAATTCGTGAGATTGTTAGTGCTATTTCACGTTGTACAGGCATTACCTTTTCATTACACTGACTACTTGTAAACACTATCTTATGATGATTATAAGTCTTACTTAGTTTTTCAATAGGAGCTATGTGACCATAGATTATAAATATTATTTGGGTTATAGTCTGTGTGCATCGAGAATATAGTATCTGAAAATTATTTTCAATAACCATATCATGAGAGCGTTGATTAGTAGCCCATAAAACTAATATAATGCATTTGACTCCTTCTACTTCTATGAATAACCCTTCTATGACTTCGTTATGGCTCATTATGCTATTTTCAACTATCGTTACTTGTCAAGGATTCTTGGCTTTTTTCCACTTGAATTATGAAAATAAAGATTTTTTTTCAAAACAAACAAAACAACCACTATCTATGTAGGCACACAATTCATATTTATTATATCCATCTAAATATACATTTATTGGGATATAGATGCTATTCGGATTTGTGTTGGTGACTTCAAAGCATATCTCTACAGCAATGTTTTCAGTAATTCACCTTCATAGATTAGTTCACCAATAATTCTTGTTTTGTACCCAATGACTTTTATATCTAGACTCATACTTCGGTCTACATTGTGTCATGCAGGTTCAAAGTTCATTCTACTCATTTCACTAGCCATACTAATTGTATGATCTTCCTTAAGCTCTTCGTTAGCTGATGAGGACCCTTCTCCCCATTCTGATCTTGCACTCATGCTTCTTAATAATTGGGATTTGATGATAATTTTACCATTCTTATAAATTTTTATTACATTTTTCTTATTGATTTTTGTGGGATTAGCAAAGTTAGATATCCAAGACCTATCAATTTTTATCTCTTGTGGATTGCATTTGATCCTTTGGATTTTTTGCATGGTAGTAGGACTTTCAAATTTCTGTGCCTCTATCATTGTTACCTTGGTATCCTCAGTGGGTATCGTCCTCTTTTCATGTCCATCCCAATTGTTTTTACCTTAAGGGATAGGAAATTTTTAGCAAATTTATCCTTTAAGCTTACGTAATATCCTGGTCTGCAATTGAATTCTATTGATCCATTACAGAAATTGGTCTTAATCCCTGTGATAATTTGGTTATTAAATTTTGTACGCTTGCTGTCACAGAGAAAAGCATAATGATGAATATCATTGTCATAATATTAGAGTGATTTGCAGTTAAACACTTCCAACATGGATATACCTTAACATGCTTAACATGCAAGTTGAGGCAGATTTCAAGATTTAAGAGAAGTTATGAATTTGATGTATAATTTAATCAAGTAGTGAAATGATGGATTATAATAAGTGCTAAAGATCAACTGCATGTCTTTGTAACTCAAACAGAAGAATAAAGTTCATGTCTGAATGATGGGGAATGATATATGTTCTTAGGCCCTAAACCAATGAATAGAATCAACGTTTATTTGAGACCTTAAGGAGCAAGAATCCTTTTGATTTCTACATAGGAGCATGATTTGACATCGTGAATCAATATACAACCACTAATTGAGCCTGAATATCCAAACCTCTTCATGGGTAAGTCACCAAAACTATCATCACCTCTTTTAATACTTACAATAACAATAAAATTTGTAATGATATTATGGACAACAAATAAGATCAATAACAACGACTATAATACTTGCGACGATAACAAAAATAATATTATGAACAATAAAGATAACAATGTTAAGATTTATAACAACAACAATAACATCAATATAATTAATGATAATAACAATGACAATAATACAAAGAAGGCATATATAAATGGGAAGAAAAAATCGATTCGTATGTTTAAGTAAATAACTACGAATGCAATGATAATTAAGAAACAAGTAAAGGAGAGTTTTGAATTATTTACCAAAGTTGAAAACAACAAAAACTATTCGAAACCTTACTAACCCATACATATATATA
>JACYFF010031954.1:27313316-27327311 GCA_017589665.1 Selenicereus undatus | reverse complement strand
ATAAGAAGCACATTCGAGGCCATTTCTGTACTTGTCCAGCCATGAAGCACTGTTTTTTAAAGCGGTGAGATTTAAAAAAAATTTCGTGTATGTTCACTACCTATACCTTTCGGAAATTCACATATTTTTGTACATTTTAAAATCTCAAGATATGTAGTTATTTAATAAATCATTTGCAAGTATTGTTTTGTCAAATAATCAAGTGGCCCCACTAGCTATCAGTTATTAGGGATTACGCCATTGAATTCACCCGTGCAACGTTAGATTAGGCTTGTCGATCGGGCTAGCTGGTGTTTACCTATTCACTAATTGTCGTGTGCTTATGAGCTCATCAGTTTGGGTTTCACTTCGAGATAATAACCAGCGAAGGTTTTGGGTAAATGTGCTAGGTTAAGTTTATAGATGAATTGAAATGTGGGTGCCCAATTAAATTATTCTAAAAGTTTGATTTAAAGTATGGGAATCAATGTACTGGGTTTATCTCATTTTTTAAAATATTTTGTGTTTTCTGTTTTAGGTAAGGAATCTATTCTTAACAAGGCCAAGAGATGCAAGAAATAGAAGAAATGTTTCGTGTCTTTGTTGTTCGATGATCTTAGTCATTCACAGTGGACTTTGGCACCGCTTGAAGATTTGACAGAGCGTAAAAGTCATGTGAGTTACAATTTGAATGGGCGCGCATGTTATTGTGTATTAGGAGACAATCAATCTAGTTATGTTCTAGTTATGTTACAGTAATTCTGGTTTGAACCTATGTTCCTTGCTTTTAGCTTAATGAGACTTGCAAATGTGATTGTGTTTTAGTTCAGATTAAGTAGTTGTTATATAGCCATGTCCGACTAAGGATGTCGGCAATGCCTCTAGTCATTGAGATTTCTGTTGGAACCACGCAAGGTTACCAGAACTGGACCGGACCAGCCGGTTCAACCAGTTCAGCCAGAAACCGGACCATACTCCGGTCCGATTGCTGGTATTGAACCACTACATCAATGGATCGGTTAAGAACCGATCAAAGACCGGTTGAACTGCACGGTTCTGCTGATTGAACCGGTTGCCCAAACCGGTTCACTTGTTTTTTTTTTTTTCTGGGCTGAAACAATTTCACAAAAATAATAACATTGCTAGTGAGCAGATTCGAACAACACTCCTTATGTTCATTCAATGCACTCTTCATCCAATTCAACCACTAAAGCAATCACACTTTTGTGCCACTAACCCACTTCATTTCTTTATTATATAATGGCTCTTCCATTGTCTTTGACCAAATGGATTTGTTCAACTACTTTTCGTTCTTTTTTTAAAAATTTCTTCCATTGTGACACTTTATATAATGAATTGATAACATATTATCAACCCAAATTATATTGTGGGTGCATTTTCTTATTAATTTATTTTCTAAAATAAATAACAATATATTTTAAGTTGTAGACAAATATAAAAAATTTCAGAATATGTAGATAAATTACTTATATTTATTTAAAAACTTACTAAATTTTCAAAGTTAATACTTTGTATTTATTAGTCTAAAGCGAATAACTTAAATACTTAGTATACAAATATTTACGAATAGTTGCTAATTTGAATAATTCAAAAATCGAGTCTAATACAGTTCGACCGATCCAATCGATTCAACCAATGACCCGCTAGCTTCATCAGTTCACTCACCAGTCCGGTTCTGGCAACCTTGCAACCATGGTATTGAATAATTAATTAAGTAATTAGGGATTGAGGACATTAAATCCACCAGCACGATCATGGCAAAAAGGTAAGACACTATGGATTTGGTCGTTCTGTACGAATTTTCTAATGATTTGATCTTGACGATATTTAAACAAGTGGGCATCATCCCATATGAAAAACCTAACAATTAAAAGAAAACATCCCTATCATCTTTAGTCCAACACTTAGGCGTTTCCCCAGTTACCAAGTAGTTCATTATGTCCGAAAACCATGGCTCTACATGAACCCTAAAATGTTGTTCATTAGGGAAGCACTCAGATGGGGGTTTCATTGGCATCGCCAATCATAATCCTCGAGAGATGGTCCATTACCAGAATTTCGGAACCTTTCTTATCCTTAATCTCACAATCAAATTCTTGGAGTAGCATGATCCATCCAATTATCCTAGGCATTACATCTTTCTTTTCAACAAGTTGTTTCAATGAGTCATGGTTGGTGAAAACAATAAGATGAGACCTTATGAGGAAGGGCATAAACTTTTCGAATACACAAACTACCGCTAGAAACTCCTTTTTAATTATGGTATAATTCACTTGTGCCCCTTTTAAGGTATGTCTTGCATAGTAAATTACATAGGGTTTCTTATCAATCATTTGTCACAAAACAACCCTAACCGCATAGTCTGATGCATCACACATAAGTTCAAATGACTGTTCCCAAACAGGAGGATGCAACATGGGAGCCATGGTCAATGCCTTGTTAAGCTTCGTAAATGCCAATTCATACCCCTTGGAAAGTGAAATGGCACATCCTTCGCTAGGAGTGATGACAAGGGCTTAGCAATCTTGCTAAAATCCTTAATAAATCTCCAGTAGAAACCGGCATGTCCAATAACAGATCTTATGTCCCTCACACAAGTGGGGAGGGTAAGGTTTGCAATCAAAGCCACTTTAGCCTCATCTACCTGTACCGCCTCACTTGAGATAATACAATCGAAGGCGATCCCCCTCTCGACCATAAAATGACACTTTTCTTAATTAAGGGTCAAGTGCTTATCCTAGCACCTTCTTAGAACCTTTCCCAGGTTAGTTAAACAATGCTCAAAAGAGTCTGCATATACAGAGAAATCATCCACGAAAATCTCAAGGCATTGCTTGGCTAAATCGAAAAATATCGAATGATACACCTTTGGAAGGTGGTCAGGCATTGCAAACACCAAAGAGCATCTTCCTAAAGGCATAAGAGCCATGGTCGAGGCATTGCAAAGACCAAATGGCATCTTCCTAAAGGCATAAGTGCCAAAAGGGCTTGTAAGTGGAGTCTTCCCGTGGTCTTCATGATTAATGGGAATTTGAGTATAGCCAGAGTACCCATCAAAAAAGTAATAGAAAGCCCATCTGACTAACCTCTCCAACATTTGGTCCAAAAAGGATAAAAGAAAGTGATCCTTCCTAGTGGCAGAGTTCAACTACATATAATCAATGCATACCCTCCAACCGAATTGGATTCTTGTGGGAATGAGCTCATCCTTGTCGTTCTTAATGACAATGATACTGGTCACTTTAGGAACAACTTGGATGGGGCTCACCCACTTACTGTCCGAGATAGGGTAGATAATATCGTGATCCAACCACTTTAGGACTTCCTTCCTCAGCACCTCTGGAAGGGTAGGGTCAACCTTCTTTGTCTATCCTACTAGGGCTTGGCATTGTCCTCAAGGTAGATCCTATTGGTAGGACTAGTGCCTCTAATGTCTCCTGAGGTCCACCTCGGGGCCTCTTTGTTTTCCCTTTGTAAGTTTAGGACTTGAGTCTCATGATCCGGATTCAAATTATTAGCAATTATCATGAGAAAACTCTCATTCGAACCCAAGAATACATATTTGAGTGTGTTGAGGAGATGCTTCAATTCAAGAGAGGAGGACAACGGCACATTAGGTGGTGTCTCATGAGATGAAGAGGGAAGAGAATCGATGTATGTAAGAATCAATGCATGTAATGAGTCATCAAGTTCCAATGTGTCAAATTCGTGTTATTCCATATAGAATGATTCATACACACATAATCGTAACTCCTCATCATGGTCAAAATCTTTTAAAGAAAATTCACCCACCCAATTAAGGGTAGGGTGCTTAGCACCATCAAACCCTATGGGTTTTTTTTGGAGGTTAAACACATCTAATTTCATTTGCATATTTCCTAATGTCAACTTCATTTTCCCATCCTTACACTTAATGAGAGCCTTAGAAGTAGCAGGAATGGTCGATCAAGGATGGTTTGTATTTCATTTTTGGGGCTCACCACAACCTCAATCCCTAACAAAACAAGTCAATTGAAAACATAAATTCTCTTACTTTGATCAACACATCCTGAACCATCCCTCCAGGGAGCCTAGTGGAATGGTCGACCAATTGAAGGACCATCTTTGTAGGTTTGAGCTTCCCTAAGCCTAACATTTCATACACCATAAATGGTAGAAGGTTAACAATAGGACCTAGGTCAAGGACTCAATGAATGTTGTGATTGCCCATCACAATTAAGATTGTGGGGCATCTTGGATTCTCACACTTAAGAGGCACTTGGTTTGAAATAATTGAGCTTACACGAGAGGCGAAGAATGTCGTTTTGGGAACATTGGTAGCTCTCTTATTGGTGCACACATCTTTAAGAAATCACGCATAAGGGAGCTTTTGTCGTATCACATTAAGTAGAGGGATAATGGTTTTGACTTGGGAGAAGGTCTCCCTAATCTTACCAACATGAGATCGCACTTTCTTCCCCTTCAATTGATTAGGGAGAGAAGTAGATGGCTTAGAAGTACAAGGGAAAGGGGTAGAAGCATCCTTAAGAGGGGTAGAATCATTGGTTGACTCACTCTCCTTAGGGTCATCCACCACTTTAGAAGGAATGAAATCAATTGGGGGAATGGAGCACATCACAACTTTGAGGAGAGAAGAGAGAAGAAGATATGGAGGAGATTCATGCACATTTTGCTCATGCACTTAGGTGTCAACCTTTTCGCCTGACCACAGCAAAATTACAACATTCACCTTTCTAACATCATTAGGGTCAAAGGAAGAGGAGGATCCCCCTCTTGGGTTTGCCTCTGGTTGACTAGGAAAAGTCCTTCTTTCCCTATCAAACATGGCTAATTATGCAAATTGTTCGATCATTGTCTTCATCATTCTCTCATTCGATTTCTTAAGTTATGTAATCATCTCTATGTCATTAAATTTCTTATTCACTCTATCCAAATCATTATAACCGGTAGGGGAAAATGATTAAGCCAAATGTGGTTGAAGAAGGGGACCCCTTGGGACATTATATGCCCCTTGCAAAGATGACCTTTGATATAAGAAAGATAGGGAATTTTCTTAGAAACCCCTTCCTTTAGCATTGGGCATCAAAGCATTAGGCCCGATCCATGAGAAATTGGGGTGCTTGGCCCATCCCGAATTATATGTGAGAGAGTAAGGGCCAAACTTTGACCTTTGGAAGGACGCATCCATTTGACCTTACTCTTGGCTTGTAGCCAATTGTTGAGCAAATAAGAGGCATCCACTTAAGGAATGGTCGATGGATTTACATTGAGAACATGAAACCATTTGGGGAGGGGAGAATTTAGTCGATGTATGGGACAACACAAAACCTTGAACATGTTTTCTAGGATGGTATATCTAGTGTTAATATATGTGGTGTCCGCCACTGCATGGGCCCCTCCCTTTTGGCTATTGATTCTAGTACCTAAACTTTCATCCCTAATGGTTTCCCATTGCAAGGTCTTTTCTGCTAATTATTCTGGGAAATCCAATGCCTCAGTCTCACTTTTGTTCAAGAAGCCCCCTTGACACATAGACTCCACAATGGTCCTTGTGGCCTTGGTTAAGACCTTCATAGATTATTTGGCCTAAACTTCAACATTCTAGAACATGGTGAGGACATTGAGCAAATAAGAGTTTAAATCTTTCAAAGCACTTCCACAATGACTCTTTCTCAAGACAAAGTGGTTGATTTCGTTCCTTAGTTTCATGGTTTTACCATTCGGGTAATATTTTTGCAAGAAAACCCTCACAAACCCATCTCATGTGGAAATGGAGCTTGCCAGGAGGCTATGCATCTACTTTTTTGCCGAATCTTACAAGGAAAAATGAATGAAATGCAACCTAACAATGTCTTGCGGCACATTGGGGAATTGTGTCTTCAAGTATTATTGCTCAAATTCATTTAGAAATAGGTAAGTATCACCATCTCCAGTGAATTTGGGAAAAATGGTCATGTATTAGGGGCTAAAGGCAAATTGAACCTCCCCACCAAGTTGCGGGACTTGAAAATATGATGGTTTAGTGGCCCTTGGGGGATAACAGATTTGGTTCAAGCTCCTTTAGGCCGGAGGAGGACCCTGAGCTTGTTTGTCCAACATTTTTTATAGGTTGGGTGTTGTGGATTAGGTTACCTAGATGTGGAGAATTTCAACATAGACAAGTCTCCCACAGCTAGGAGACCTTATCCAAGCACTCATTCATCATCATTTTTGTGGTTTTTTTTTTGGGATTTTCAAAAAGATCTAAACTAAGATGTGTAGAATGATCAAGAATAAATCAAATGCGAATCTAACGCCATCATCCTCGACAATGTCGCTGAAAACTTAGAGAATTTCAAGGTAAACATATTGTCGCAAGCATACAACTTTCGATGTAGTATTTGAGGAGTCGTCTCCTCAGGGGGCAGGGATAAAATTCCAGCCATAAACTACTAATCTAATCCAATCTTAAACTAATTAAAACAATAAACAACTAAAAATATTAATTATAAGTGGAGCTAATTCTAAGCAATAAACAATAAACAACTAAACAATTCACATGATTTTATAGTATCAAAATAACTTCAAATTCCTCACAATAACAATAATGAAAAACATAACAAACGAACAAAAATAACATAGGTTACCATGAACAATTCAATGCTCGCAATTACTTCACATCTAAACTGCATTACCGAAACTAGTAGTAACATGAACTAATATAATAGAGGGAAGATAAGGATTTCACCTATCGAATTGCACCAAAATTGAAGCCAGTCAAATCAATGCTCACAGAAACAAAAGTAGAGAAGTCAAAGCCTTGCCCAGAATGAGCAAAGAAGAAATTCAGGAATCCACCCAGAATAGGATAGAATAAAACAGGGGAGAGAGGGGAAAATGAAGAAGCCATGGGCAACCTCGCCTCAAGCTCAGCCCTAGCCTTCAAGCCACGCAATTAATGGCAGATATCAATGCACCAAACAAAGCTCACAAGGTCTAAACTCGAACTAAAAATTAAAAATAGGGAAAGAGGACCTGAAAGCCACCATGAACAACCTACAACTGAGCTTCAAAGCTCGGCAAAAATGGCAGAAACTCCATTAACACAACCTCGATATTCTAGTCAAAAACAGGGGAAAGGCAATGACAAACACAATCAAATTGAACCAAGTTCAAGCGATTTCAAGGCATGAAGCCATAATCTAACTCGAAATAACGAATTAAATCTAGAAATTTGAAGGACTCGAATCAAATTACATGAAATTGCAGGCTTCTAAAAGAAGATATTGAAAATCGAAATTAAAACAAGGGAGTGAAAATCGAAATAAAAGGCTAAAACTAGAAGCCTAAATCGCTAAACCTAAAATAAGAATCTAAAAACCCTAATTAAGACCTAGTTGAACCCAAATTTTTCGTTTTTGCTTGATTTATACCCTTTCAAGCTCCCCTATGGCCGTTGGATTTGGGGGTCACTGAGCGATGGTGATTGAGATGGTGGTACTGTGCTAGCATGAGATAGAGGAGGACTCAAGTGGGTGTGAGGAGTCGGAAACGATGATGAGGGTGAGTGCTGTTGATGGTGTTGTGGCTGGTGCTTGGAGGATGGTGGAGAACTGGGGATAGTGGAGTTGAACCAAGGAAGAAGACAAGAAGGGGATGTCGGGCTTGAGGAGAGTGAAAAAATTAAGGTGAGGAGGTGTCTAGCCATGTCAGGGGCCGGGAGACATGGGATTTCTAGGATTTACTTTTATTTTTCTTTTATTTTTTTCCTTTATTTTGTTGACTGGATCAAGGGAAATGGGGCAAAGGTATTTCAAGCTAGCAGACGCAATTCTTTATGTCAGCTTCTTTCTTCAGCTTTTTTTCATTTTTTTCTGTTTTTTTTTTTTACAAAACCTATAAAACAATAAAACTCAAGTAAAAGCACAAAAATTATAATCATTAGAAGCTAAATTAGGTGTAGAAATATTATAAGAATATCATAGTTTTTGTGCAAACAGAAATGATTTGAGATTATGAATCTCTATTAAGACACACTAGTTATAGAACATTCCTTCATGCCATTTGGGCAATGAGGTACATGAGTCTTTCATGACACTCTTACAAAACAAAAATTAGTCACCCTTCTAAGGACAAGTGGATTAAGGCAATGAAAATCAAATGGGGTAAACAAAGGTTAACATTCGATTGACATCTAGGACACAAAATTATTTGAAAACAAATGAGTTCCTAAATTATAAGGCTAATGACACAGTTGACATTAGGCTTAACTTGTTGCAAATAGAGTACACACAACAGAATAGGATCCACTAAAATGAGTTCTTCCTTTTCCATTGTGTGACTTACTCTAGTTTACCTTTATCTAGCTATTATTGCTAGTTTGGACCTAAACTCATGTGATACGGATGTACAAATGCCAATCGCAAAAGACATCTAAGTGAAGTTTCTATGAAAGGGTTGGAAACATGAGGTTTGTGGATATGTGAGGTCAATTTTTAGCCTCTAAATCTCTTCAATGGATTGGTATGTTTGTTTTCATAGTGAGGATATATCTAGTGGCTTCACTGGAATTGATAAGATCACTACGATTATAACAAAAGGTCCAAAGGCGATCTTGTAGTCAAGTCATTATATGTGGATGATTTACTAACAGCTAAAAATGATTTAGAATTACTAAGTAAGGAAAAAGGTCTTGCCAACATCTACTTTGAGATGATTAATATGGGTAAAGTAGCATATGTGCCTAAATTGAAGTGTTCACATAAATATTCAACGAGGTTTATCGAATGCAAATCTTTGTTAACCAATCAAAATTCAACATTTGGAAAACCAAATACTTTTATTTCATCTACTAATAGCCTTCTATGTGTCAAATTACTCACGACAGTCCATTAAATTCAATATTTAGTGGAAAAGTATTGCGGTAAATTAAAAAGTGACATGTGTCACAGATGATGTAGAAAAGAACTCACAAGAGTTCAAGAATTCTCTCTAAAAGAAGACAACAAGCACTCTAAACACTTGTCATCCACTCTTAGAGATTAAGCTTCTCAAGTAGGATAAGTATTCAGAAAGAAAGGATATCTGGAAAAAAAAATTAAAAAGAAGGGGTTACCATGCACTTAGTTAGGCTAGGATGACCATCCTGGATGTCCATGATGTTCTCAGCACCTTCAGGAGGTGACTCACTTACGCTTTCGAAACATGGCCCATAGGCTTTAGTAGGCAATTTGTCATGTTCATCAACAATAGGATCAATTATAAACTAAAGCATTTGTCCCCAGATCTCAGCAAGGGAAGACTTGAAAGGTGCTTTAATCTCTTTTGCTACCTTTGTTGATGGAGCAAGGCTTTGAATATGAATTGGAAGAATTATCACAGCTAGGCCAGCCACGTCAATTCCCAGAATTTGGAACCTAGGGGAACCGCCTTCTATTGCTGCAATAGGAGATCCTAAAGGCTTCTCAGAGTGAACAATTTTTAGCTTAGGCTTTAACCATGAGGGCCTTCAGCCCTTTGAATATCTTGGTAAGATGAATCGCCTCTCTTCCTCTTTGAGTTCACTCCAAAATGGGTACATGATGATCTCTTGATCAACTACTCTTAAAACGACTGAGTGAAGTTTCTCTTTAAATAAGTACAACGACTAGGAAAATGAGTATTTGTTCCATATCCTACGCATGCTTGATAAAGCTGAAGCATGATATTTGAGCCTGGAAGGATGAAAAAGTCTATGTCCCCAGGGATGTCTTGGTGAAAGCTTAATTATCTACTAAACCTGTGGGGACAATAATGTTCTATAACAAAACTATCTTTGTAGCAGAAGTATACATAACTCAAACGAATGCTGGCGAAATATGCAAAGTTATCTCATGATATTTGGCCAATATCTCTGAGCGTCTCTTTGATTTGGTAGCTAAGGGAAGAACTCTAGTAGAGTCCCCTGCCGGAATTGATGAACTTACATGCTTAACAGAGGTTAAATGATCTAGCTTAACCAAGGCTACTAAATTTCTCCCTTCATGGGTTGGATAAAGCTTTATCATTGACATCATGTGTCCGAAAATATTTAGCTATACAAACGTAAAGAAAATGTCATGGGATATGAGCTCCTTTTCTGCAAAGGTGAGCAGAATGACAAATTTCATCTAGACCTCTGTAAGTGCTTGTGAGGATGCCAGAAGAAAGATAATACAATTAGTGTCTTTCCATATTCAATGCCACCAAGAAAGTGTCCGATCGAATGCAACCACCATCTCTGATAAGAAATATGAACAAGCACAACCATCATGAAATAAAGGCTACAAAGAAAGTCTCGGTATGCTCACCTTTAGGACCCCCTAACTCATCAAATATAGCATGAAAGTCATTTTTATCTACGAGTCTTGGTAGTCAATAGTATATTGGCTAAAAAGGGGCTCAATTTTTTTAGTCAAATTTTATTAGAGCTTGATACCTAATAGGACCGTAGAACCAAAATGTGATCCATTCCTCTATGATTGGTTTGCGATCAAAATGCTATCACAGAGTATGATAGGTTGTAAATAGAAGAGTGTAGCTACATTTCAGACTAGCCTTGACGTCCTTGGATGAGGAAGCAATTTCGTCATAAAAAAAACTTTGAAAATAGAAGCCCGAGGAAGCTATGGATGTGTATGAGAGAAATAGATACTTTGCCGTTAGAGGTATGCAAGGAGTTTATCTCAAGCATCAGTACTCACAGTTTGCTCGAATAATGTTTGGACACTTGTCATAGACAAAGAACGAAGCATTGAGAGCATCGAACAAATGGTTAACAACCAGTAAGTCCCTACAATGGGTGAGAACATCCTAAAACCATTCCCAGTAAAGAGGAGTATAAGAGAACTTTCCATGCACTGAAAGTTTCTCCTATGATTTCTGCTTGGTGTTTTTCTTATCATGCAACAGCTGATACAATGAGACACTCTCCGTGGCTTTAGGGTGACTTAACAATAAAAATATCTCCTCTGTCTTCAAATTTTCTTTCGACTAATAACGGAGGCTTGGTGGACCTTCAAGGTGAGACGATTTGGCAAAGTAAGCTATGGGCTGGTGAATCTGTCCTCTTGTCTCCTTTATATCTTTGTTTTCTAATCAAATCACAAATATTATTGGTTGTTAGAAGGTTCTTCCGAAAATATATCCATAAAAAAGTTAAAAAAAGTACAAGGTCATCATGACAAGTATTGCAAGTGACAAATAAGAGGAATGAGCAAATCTGGCAAGAAGATATAAACTTGTTTAAATATATTAATCGATTCTCCAATAATAAAGTTACCTGTGGTGGACCTTTACAGGTAAGCCACCCAAAGGTTGTAAATCAATAAAGGTGACCTATGGTGGACCATTGCAAGGAAGCCATCCAAAGGTTGAAAATCAGTAAGGGAAGCTTATGGTGGATTCTTGTGATGAGTTGAAAATTAATTAAGGCGATTTCTAATGGACCGTATGGGCAAGTCATCCAAAGGTTGAAAGAATCAAATTTAGTGGCATGCTTGCTAATAACACCCCCCTTGACTAAAAAAAAAATACTGTCATGGTCAACCAACATGGCAAAGAAAAAAAGTGTTGAAAGCACTCGTGCGAGAAATATGTAAATTTTGTCTCAAATTTTTATCATTTAAGAAAAACAAGCATAATCAAATTGTTAATATGAAAGCTTTCATGATAAAGGTTGCATTGATCAAACGTAAAACTTAATTACGTGGCTTCTTATGGCAACAAAAGCTACAGAGTCAAAAACAAAAGGTGCAAGGGAAAATGAGAAGGGCACAAGAAATGAGTGGCAGAAACTATCTTAAAGTTCCCCTTAAACAAACTACTTGCGCTTATGTGCCTTGTTTACACTATAGAACCCCCTTAATAACTGCAACTGCAAAGAAACAAAAACGTATGTAGAGGTGCCCATCTGAAGACAAAACACAATAAGCTGATGAACATTAAGAATCACACACACACACACACACACACACACACACACACACACATATATATATATATATATATATATATATATATATATATATATATATATCTCCACTCAGGGTTCCGATATGAAGCTACTGCAAGTAATGGTGAAGAATTTCAAGAACTACCAAGAGAGGAGATCCTGATCGCAAATAATTCATAACACCAGCACCTTAAGGTTGCTTTGTTTTTATTGCGTGAATGGTTTTTGGCAAGACCGTATAATTGACGTTAAATTTTAAATAATTGAAGGAAAAAATGACAGGCAAAAATAGGTGCCCAATTGGTTGAGAATTCATAACAGTTCTTTAGAACCCATTCAAATTAATTGATGAAGGTACCCAACATAATATTTTTTTTTTAAAAAGGAAGGGTAATAGCCTACCCAAATTTGATATATGAGAAATCCCACATCAAATACAATTTGTCTAGTCAATGGGTATGCCAAAGTGAATGCATGAAAAAGAGTAGAGAGCCAAGAATAGTTGGAAAGTATACCTCCTTTTCGAGTAAATGGTTCATCTTGAAGATTGTGCGTAAAACATTTCCAATTGAATATTGAATAGCATTAGCAATATGACAGGCGTATATAAAATCCACCAAGTTAGGGTTTCAGCACATACTATATAAAATCCACTAAGTTAGGGTTTCAACACATAATGTCAAACCAACTTCTCAGCAAAATCAAATTATTTTTTGTGCAAAGTATGATTCTTTGTCGAAAATTATAAGATAAGAAAAGGAATGTCTGATCAATTTATTTTAAGAATTATCTAAACGGAACTTTATCCCAAGATGTGGAAACTTTAAATTAAGCCTATCAAATTTTATAAGTTTCGATTAGATTGTTCGACTAAATTTTAAGTCGCTCTATTAAGTCAGTTTTTGACTAGCATGCTAATAAGTTGGATTACAATTTTTTTTTAAAAATGGATGCCAGTTGTTTAGCACGAATATGTCCATAAATGCATCAATAGATTTAAACTTTATGCCTACCAAAAAAGAAAAAGAATTGATCAAAAATCCTTGTTGAAGACCCTATCAAGTCAAGAATATCAACCTGGCTGCTACAACAGCTTAAGTCGCATAAATGATCATTTCTACATTCAAATTTCAAGACTCAATCGCACCAAATACCCCAAAGTCATGGACGTAGCCAACTCTTAAGGGGCATTTGTAGAATGCAAATTTTTGCTAACCAATCAAGACTTGCCACGTGGTAAACCAAGTAATTTATTTCGACCAATAGAACGCGAAGTGCCAAACTAGTTATGCAACAACAACTTTTATTGTGAGTCCTGCACGCGTAGGCTCTGGGGAGATCCATATGTGAGCGGCTTTACCTTTGCGAATATCACTACTCATATAAAAGTCGGTTCCAATAGACTCACAAGAAGATTTGAGAGATCAAACAATACATATATAGTGTGACATGTCAAATTAGTCATGACGGTCCATTATATTAAATATTTAGAGGAAAAGTATTGTGATCAATAAAAGTGTCATATGTCACAAATGATGCAGGAAATAAATGATTATTCTTTTTTTTAAATAGAGCTAATAAAAAGGAAAACCTTAGTTCCTACTTCTCTTTAAAAAGGGAGTCACCCCCCTCACTTAAGTGTGTTGAATTCTCAAAGAACCCATAAGAGCTCTGACAATTCATACTTTATATATAATTTTCTCCTTCATTTTACCAACTTTTAAGTCTTTGAAATATATTTTATGAGTAAATAATGTATAGTTTATGTGATTTTCAGGTAAAAAAATAAAGTAGAAGAATTTGGATGAATATGATCAATTCTACTCAGATTTGCCACAAGTGCAAAGCAAGCCCAAAAGAAAAGAAAAAAAAAGAAAAGAAAGAATGAAGAAACAAAGGTGCTAGTTCGGCCTGATTACAGAAGCCCAGCACCAGCTTTCTCCTCCTCATTCCCACACTTTTTCTCTTCCTCCATTTGGGCCTATGCTGCAGCCCAGCCGTGCCTCCTAGCAACTCCAAGCTAACATCAACCCATCTACCCTTCA
>JACYFF010031954.1:27276474-27301808 GCA_017589665.1 Selenicereus undatus | reverse complement strand
TTTCGTATTTGCAATATCTGAAAACACCCCCTGCAAACAAGTCAACAGGGTGTTCGTCATCTGAGAACAACCTCAGTCAGGGTGTTTATTACTTATAACGCGAAAATCAGACATCACAATTCACCCCCCCCCTCTTGTGGAAGTAGACTCATAAATCTAACAATTCTTCACTTGGTTTTTGGCTTTTGAGGTTGGTGATGGTTGTGAAGGTACTTTGGGAGTTTGATTGTTGAGCTTACATGGAAACATCTTCCTCATGCTATCAAGTTGTGTTGCTCTTTTCTCCATTTTCCTATATCTTATTTTTTTTTCAACATTGAGGACAATGTAAGGTTTAGGTGTGGGGGGAAGGCTAAATGACAATGAGAATATTGAGAAGGATTAAACTTGAAAATTGTGGGTGAAGTTGATTTTGGGAAGAGATTGAGTGTCCTAATTGTGCATATCTTGCTCCTATTATGTGGATTCGATTCATGTGACTCATGCTCACTAGAGATTATTTCTAGTTTTGACTAGTTGAGAGCCATAATTTTTGCTGTGCTAATGTCACTATGTAGTCGATTTTGAGTATGAGATGTAACCCCATTTACAATGTCGTGATGAGTATTCGATAAGCATTGAGTTTCCCTTTGACTTTTCAAAAAAAAAAGAAAACCAAATCAAATAAATGAAATTAATTGAGTTCTGATTTCGGTACCAATGTTCAGGTCCTATCTATATCCATATCTTTAATTGCCTGAATATGTACTAAGTGCTTATCTGAGTGTTATCTTTACTCATATCTTTATCCACTCAAGAAAGCACATGAAATCAAGTAACTTCTGAAAATAAAAAGCTGAAAGTCTCAAAAAGAGAGGAAAAAAACAATTGATTTGACATTGGGGACTCGATTTTAAAAGATGTTCTTGTGATTTTTGTTATGTGGGGTAAAATTTTATGCTTACGATTTACTACATGGTTTCGTTGTGTACTTAATTTGCTTGAATCATGGCCTAGTGACTTAGTTGGAATTGGAAATTTTTGACAATAAGTTATGAGGTGGTAGTGAATTGATATATGTGATTTGGAGTGGGCATTCATAGTTGGATCACTTGATTTTCTTACCTGATCTTATTCTTATCCTTCTTGATGGTTTGACTGAACATATGCATTGTAGTCATTCTTTGCTCGAGGACTAGCAAAGCTTTGGTGTGGGGGAGTTGATAATTCATACTTTATATATAATTTTCTCTTTCATTTTACCAACTTTTAAGTCTTTGAAATATATTTTATGAGTAAATAATGTATAGTTTATGTGATTTTCAGGTAAAAAAATAAAGTAGAAGAATTTGGATGAAGATGATCAATTCTACTCAGATTTGCCACAAGTGCAAAGCAAGCCCAAAAGAAAAGAAAAAAAAAGAAAAGAAAGAATGAAGAAACAAAGGTCCTAGTTCGGCCTGATTACAGAAGCCCAGCACCAGCTTTCTTCTCCTCATTCCCACACTTTTTCTCTTCCTCCATTTGGGCCTATGCTGCAGCCCAGCCGTGCCTCCTAGCAACTCCAAGCTAACATCAACCCATCTACCCTTCATCTCTATTCTCCACATGATCAATTGTTTACCTAGTCAAAGCAATTAAGCAAATTAATATTCTACTTATGACTAGCTATAACCATGCATGTAACATCCCAAATTAATTGGAATTAATTTCCATTAATTTTGGGGGTATCCTAAGGGGTGGATTTTCCACTATAAAAGGAGCCATAGGTACACACATACTCATATCCACTCTCATTCTTCTATCCACTCACTCAAGCATCTTCTTGTCCTTTCATCTTTCATTTTTTTAGAGAGAGTCTTTTGTAAGACAAGATCATTTGGGTTGAGGGGTTAAGAAGAAAATAAGCTTTGTTAGCTATTTTTCTCTTCTCTTCTCATCTCATTTGTGAGTCAAATTTGAGAGTTTATACTAAGTTTCATAATTTTGTGTAATTGAGTATAAGGTTTGGACATAGGAAGTGAAATATACCAATTTCAATGGTGTTTTCCCTAACTATGGTCAGCTAAACTACTCATTTCTAGGACTATGATGAATCCATGGTAATAATATTCTTTTGCTAATTTCTTATGGGGTTATTTTTGTCTCTTTTGCATAATCTTGAGTTTATATTTGATCATCATCTACTTATGCATCTTAACACTAATGTTTAATCATGTTGATGACACTAGTTTAATTTGCTATCTCAAATGAATATTAGACCTTGTAGGCTAATATGATGATTATGCAATTTGAGCTTAAAATTATAATTGTTTGAATTGAATAATTTATGCTAGATATTAGATGAGTTATGTCTAAAAAGGATAATTCATGCTAAACCACTAGATAAATTATGTCACTTTATAATTATAATCATCTTTTTAATTCATGGCCTAATGCTTGTAGCTTAGGTTGAACAAGAGACAAATTGAATCCCCATTCAAATTAGTAAATCAATATTGGCATCAAAGGTGAAATCCAAAGTCCTAGAACTTTCTCCTATTTGATTTCCCTCTACTTTACTACTTATTTGCTCTTCATTTTGTTGGTCAATTTATATTCATAATCCATCTCTGAAATTAAATTATTCTTTATAATCGGAAAGGCCAAGTCAATAATCGCTATTGTTCCTCGTGGGATCGACACCCTATACTCGCTAGTCTACAATTAACCTTGTGCACTTGCAAGTAAGAAGGGTTTTAAAACTAGAACATAAAATCCACATCAAGCTCAAGAATTCTATCTAGAAGAAGACAACAAGAGCTCAAAACACGTGCCGCCCACTCTCATAGGTTAAGCTACTCGTCTTGATTGAGATTAAGCCTCTTAGACCTTCTCTCAAGATCAAATTCATTCAAAGCTATTCAAGAAGATTGAATCAGGGGATTTATTACACTTATTCTTGTAACAATTATACAGAGATTGTACTCATTCTTTGATAAAATACAAAAATTGAATTTATTGCTCAATTTCTTGTCTAATTTATTTTAGTTTCAAAATTTCTGCATACAAGATTATTCTATTTTCTAAAGAGAATGATAACAAAAGGTCTTTGAATAACTAGTAAGCCTAACTGTGACCTTATCAGTACTCTTATCAACAGAGGTGATGCATTACAGTAAAATGTATCCGTAGTCTATTAGAAAAAGGACTAACTAGTAGAACTTACTTCGCAAAGTGTAGGTATAAGTCTAATGCAAAGTTATTTGAGATCAAATGGGTTCATAAATTGTAATGTTAATGGCATAGTTGACATTAAACTCAACTTGTTGCAAAAAGAGTACACATAACAGGACATGATCAATTATAATGAGTTTCTTCCTTTTCTTTGTTCAACTTACTCTGATTTACCTTTGTCCATCTATTATTCTACTTTGGACTTATAGTCGTATCATATAGATGTACAAATGTCAATCGCAGAGGACATCTCAGTAAAGCTCCATTGAAAAGGATTACAAACATAAAGTTTGTGGACATGAAAGGCCAATTGGTGGCCTTAAATTCCCTTCAACTGATGGTTATAGTTGTTTTCATAGTGTGGCTATAACTAGTGGCTACACTGGGATGTACAAAGATCACTAGGATTATACAAAAAGGCCCAAAGACAATCAAATCAAGTCATCATATGTGAATGATTTACTAATAGATAGAAATGATGTGGAGTTAATAAGTAAGAGAAAAAGCCTTGTGATCATGTAAACTTTATATGATTAATGTGGATACAGTAGTGCATGCTATTGAAATGAAGTTTTTGAGAGAATATTAAAAGACGTTATTCTTTTTCCTAAAGAGAATGACATCTAAAGGTCTTTGAATAACCTAATGCGTGCAACTATGACCTTATTAGTACTCACATCATCAAAGGTGAATCTTTATAGTAAAATTTGTCCAAACTCTATTAGAAAAAGAGCTAATATGCGAAACTTTCTTTGCTAAGTGTGAGTAGAAGTCTAATGCATGACATGCTGCATATTAGACTTCGTATCCTGAAATAAATATCAACTGGACTAGAGACTAACATAGTGATAGGCAATTAAGTCATGTGGAACCTAAAAGGAACCTCTGATTATGTGTTTTTGGTACATAGGCAACAACTTGCTTCAAAAAGAATGCAATGGCCTTAACTATGTTAGGTTTAGAGGAGAAAAGAACCTTCTGATATGTCTTCATACTTAGCGGTAGTGCTAAATTGTTAGGAACTAGTCATATATTATCTTGTTTATAAGATGAGTTCTTGACTCTTTCCTTAAAAGCGAAAGAGCTTGTTTGGTGAAAGAGATGCTTTGATTATTTGGTTGGTGAACCAAACAATACTATCCAATAATGGTTCATTGTGACAAGTTGTGATCACATGTGCTGAGAACCTTAAGTATCATCATAAGACAAAACGGATTGGACATGATGTTCAATTTTGTGAATGACATAGAAGCGCACAAATAGGGTGAGCATAAAGAATCTTTGTATGAATGACATAGTTGTAGAGCCACTGATCGAGCCTTAGTAAGAGGATAGTTAACATTCTTTGGCATGTTTATTCACCAATTATTTTCCCAACATTCACAAATGATTGCGTAATATTATGAAATTCAAAATAGTTGTTTAGCATACATTTCTTGTTTAGCCTACGATTGTTATTAGAATGTTTAAATGTACACTCTTATTTATGAATGGTTTTTTGTGCATTCTTGAATGTGAAAAGTATGTTAGGTAGACTCAAGATTAGCCCTCTCACATGAGTAATCTCCTCTACTGATTTGAGTATTAATAGGAGATAAGACAAGATTTTAAGTAAAATTGTTACAATGATAATTTTAAGATCCTATTAACTTAAAATCATGAATGTTGCCTTAATAATGATAGAAGATCATTACGTCATATAGGTGAAAAAGTTTTTTTTTTTTTACCTAGTCTACTTTAAAGAGGCTAGATGTGAATGAGTAGATCTAGAGCTCAATTTGGACAAGAAGGTGTCCAAATATCATCTGCGCATCATTTTGGTCAAAAGATCAAAACACACATGCTCCACGGAAAGGAGAGAATATTGTAACACTTGTTTCATATCATGTGTACAGGAGACGGCCAATCGAGTTATCGCCTTATATTTTTACCCTTACAACTCCAATTAGTGTCTTGAGACTCGATTCAATGTTCATTATCTTACTGTGTTGCCAAATGACCACGACTGACTTGCCCTAGCAGGACATGTCCAGAAAAACAAGTTGGATTTGATCAGGAGTCTCACGAGAAGATGAAGATCAGTCATAAAATCTCATTAGTTTCTATTCAACGGTGCACAAGTTATAGTGTATAAGTCATAATTATGAATATGAAATATAATGATTTAACAAGATCAAAGTAAGACATCCTAATGAGATTGAAATGGTACAGGGTACTTGAATACTTCTAACTACTCACATGTGGCTCTCGACAAGATGCTATTTATTCCAAACATATTAATAGCATAAAACTCTCTCAAGTATGTTGGCCGCACAACCTAGTTGCTAAATATAAAGAGCGTGTAGAAACAATAAAGGAAAAAAGTTTTCATTTGGAGGAAAAAAAGGACTCCCTCATGTGCGAAGGGGATATATTGGCTTTAGGCTTGCAATCCACCTATAAGGGGTGCTGACTTAATTATACAATATGCTAACAACCAATAAGGGCACAATTGTAATTCCTGCCTAAAAACTCTAGGACCTTCGAATGACCGCTTTATTATAAATAAGGACACATTCTAAGAGGTAGATACATGAGAGTGGGCATTTGGATTTTGTGCACAAACCCTAGAGATCTTAGGCTGTGAGATTATGGAGGTTCTCCGCTTAGTGAGATCCTTTCATGACTAGTGATTTGAAGCCAAGTTTAATCATCTTCCATTGCAGAAATAAAGTGATTTTACATCTGTAATTGATGATTATATTTCCTTCATTAATAAAATTAAAGTGTTTGCACATATATAAGTTTGTGAGTTACTTCAACCATTGCCAACTAGTTTTGGATCGAAACCTCATTTGAGTTTATACACATGAGCTATTTATTTATGACCAATTTATACAAAATTTAACATACTATGAAAACTAGCAACAGACCTTCACTTGGCGCCCATATATCAATTTCCCCTCTATTTCAATCAAAAATATCAATACATCGATTTTCATCACTAGCTAACCAGCAACACTAGTAAAGATGCTCATATATGGTCACAAAAAAAAAAGATGAAGAGCACAGAGAGAGGCAGTTCATCATGTGTGTAAAATGCACCAGATTTATCATTTCTACCCATAAAATAATTACGGCATATTTCTTTTTCCCATAAAATAATACATATAAAATTTTGGCCATTGGATAGAGGGAAAGCCACGTGTCAAGAGATATGCAAATAATTGTTGCTATGTAGTTCTTTCAAACACTACAAAGGATCCCTACCTGCAAGGCCAGCAAGCATCCATACATCAAAACATAGCCAAGCGGTCGACAAAACAAGAACTACTTAAGCCAACAAATAAGCAAGAAAACAACACCTAGAATGACAGAACGAAAATGCAATAACCACTTTTACTTTAGGTAAACGATAAAGGAAAGGAAGAAAAAAGAAAAGGAAAAGGAAAGGATAAGAACACTAGGCTATGTTTTTAAATACATGAGAATATATGGGAACTTTCAAAGTGGTTATTAAAGTATTTCTTGAACTGTTGGTCTTGATATATTGGATTTAGAGGTGCAAATTCTTCTTATTTGTTTGAATTTATCCAAAACAGATATGTTTTCTTATGAGCCTAATTACCTTATAGGTTAGACCTCCATTAAATCTAAAAGATGGTCCATGTGTATTTCCGACATTGATAGCTTCTTAGGCCACCTTGTACAAGAGGTTTAGTAAATGGACAATTTACCTTACCAAAATACAACATAGGCATTTCAATTATTAAATTGAGAGCAAGGTTGTTAAATAAAATTTATACTACTCTCTTTATATAACTTGTATTCTAATCTATAAGAATCACAAAAATTACATCAAATGAAACACTAAATGCTTATAGACATTGTTATGTATATATATGCCAAAAGACTTCAAGTAGATACACACACATATGGACTATGTTTGACAAATTTTGCAATGGCTTTGGGACAAAAATATCTCTTTAAAATGTTTTTTGCTTTTTGATTCAATGAAAAAGCTATTTAAAGTGTTTGGTAAATTGACTTTTTGTAACAATCTTTTACCTTTAAAAAGTTATTTTGAAAACACTAATATAAATAGATTTTTGGGATTCTCACATATTTTTGAGAAAACAACTAATTTTAACAAACTTTTTTTTTCTAGAGACAAGCAATCAAATAGCAATAAAAATTTAATGCAATATGTTAATAACTGATTGCAAACATAACTACATACCAATAAAAAAAGGTTAATCAACATTAACTTAGTTTTTTTTTTTTTAAGGATTGGCTTGAATCTTTTTTTTTCAACTCGGATGATTTGAAATAAAAAGACTCTTTGAAGTATGGTTTCTTTTTTAATAACAAAACGATGGATATTTTTTTGAGCACTTAGATTTGAAGTTTCTTTTTTATATTTCTAAAAATTGCATACGGATTGTTGCCAAACAAAATTAAAAATTGCATATGGATTATGCCACTTGTATTTTCATTTGAATCAATTTTTCCAAAATAAAATATTAAAAAATCTAACATTGTAAAGCAATTTGTCAACAAATTATTTCTTCTATTGCGAAAAAATTTTTATTAACAAGTTATTTTAATTTAGAAAATTTTAGATTTATGATTAATATTTCAAACCCAAAAAAATAGTGGTTAACTGTAGTCAACTGGTTAGAAAAACATGACATGGTTTATCCCCCCAAAAAAAGACAAACAAAACCGTGGAAAACATACTGATCTGACCCCTGAACCAACTTCAAAGAATCATTGAAAGAATCAAAGAAAATTCCACAAAAGAAAAGATAAGACGTCGTTGATTCAATTGAAGGTATCTGCTTCAAATGCAAGGTGAACCATAGAGGTCCAACATACTATTTTCAAATTATTTTTGGATGTGATTCGCCATGACTTGAAGAAGGGATCTTGAAAATGTTTTTCTGGCCAAATGTAAGAAATATAAGATTCCCTCCAGCGGTATTCTTATATCATTGAGAGGGGCTTCAATGAAATCTTTCATATGTTACACTTATCATTTGATCTTTTGGTGTTGGCCAACTATGACCAATGCCTTAGTAGTGAATAGACTTGAGAAAAGTGATACGAATCGAATGGTGTGAACCAAGCAATCCAATTCCATACCTAAACTGACACTTAAAGGGCTAACCCAAAGTGTACTTGAGACTGAAAATGACTCAAATCAAAGTGAATTGGCCGACCTAAACATTTTCCACCAAAGCTACTCTTCTTTGCACGACAAACTTCTTGGACAAACTATCAGCAAACCTGAAATCAACCAGAATAAAAAAAAGACCAAATCTGAGACAAAAACTGATTGAAGTTGATAAGAATATGATAGGCCCAAAAATTAACCCGACTAGAAATTCGGCCAAAGGTCCCATTTGCCAAATCAATTATTGAAATGGTGCTATTAGGAGACTCCACAAGTTTAGGCATGTTAGTACATTGTAATCTTTGATTTCATATTGTAATCCTATATAATTTCATTCTACTAATTGTACCATATCTTTTCTAAATAATAAACCGAGTACCCTACTACAGAGAGGGTTGTAAGAAATAATTTTGTCCTCAAATCAATGTTCTTCATAGTATCAGAACTTTGTGCTCAAATCTGATAAATCACTTGATTCTTTTTCAAATCTGTAGTTGTTATCATCATGGCCGAACAAAAGGATGTTTCATTACGGTTGATCCAAGCAACCCTCAATCACCACATTACCTGTCAAGCTCAGACAGTCTTTGAAACATCATCTGCCTAATTAGTCTTGATGGTAAAAATTATGCTAATTGGAGTAGATTGGTGATTAATGCTTTGAAATCGAAAAATAAGCTACCTTTTGTAGATGGTAGCCTGACCAAGCCAAAAAGTTCTTCCCCAAAAGTTCATGCCTGGGTGAAGTGTGATGCCATAGTTGTTGCATGGATATATAACATCTTAAATAAGAATCTCCATGGCTCGATGGCTTATGCTGAAACTGCAAGTGAAATTTGGAAGGATTTGAAGGAAAGATATTCTCCAGGAAATGAAATTCGGATTCATTAACTAAGAAGAAAAATAACTTTGACAACTTAATGATCTATTAGTATAATCGATTATTTCACACAATTAAAAGGTATGTGGGACAAACTTGATGCCTACTTACAAATGCTTAATTGCAAATGTGAAAAGAGTTTAACTTGTTCAGATACCAGGAATTTGGAAAAAATTCACCAATTTCTAATGGGGCTTGACTCATCTCAGTTTAGAGTTGTCAGGTCTAACATCCTTAGCATGAAGTCTCTTCCCAATCTAAACAAAGTTTACTCCATGATACTTAGAGAGGAAAGACAACAGAGCCTGCATTGAAACATGGTGTAGAAAACCACCATTGAAGGGGCAGCATTCAAGCCAATGAGTGGCAGACCCAAAACCGACAACTGCCCTAGGTGTTTCCACTGCCAAAAATTGGGACATGATAGAAGCCAATGCTTCGAGCTTTTTGGATATCTTTCGAATTCGCAAAGCATGCCGCAGAATTGACCCAATCTAGGGTCGAATCGTAGCTAGAACTGCAGCAGCAACACCACCAGCGCCGGGAGTGGAACCGGTCAATAGGTTTGCAGCACAAGCCATGACTTGAGACTCACAGGAGTGGCGCAAAATGCCACCGTTGGTTCAGGATAGGGGGCATAAGGTAGCTTCGAGTGAGAGCTTGGAGAAATATGGAGGTTTTACTCCACCACAAGTAGAAGCACTTTTTAGTTTATTCAAGGAGAGAGAAAATAAGGAGAAGATGAGTGGTAAGTATGATGGGCCCGTACAGTGGGCTCTTGATTCAAGGACATCTCATCATATAACATTTAACTGTAATATCTTCTCAAATTACCTACTGCTGCATATATGACTATACCAATAATAAAGAAGAAGTTGTCACAAAGGGGGGATGGTCATTTTAGGAAATGGGCTCATCTTACAAAACACGTTATATATACCATATACCGTCCTTTACCTGAAACTTTATATCAGTGCATCAGCTGGCCAGTAATAGTAATTGCATTATTACTTATGGAGCTCAATTTTGTGTTATTCAGGACCTCACCTCGAAGACCTGATCGTAGCGGCTGAAGAGAGGAATAGGGTGTACTATTTGAAGAGCAATGCAGGAGGAAACACGGAGGCTCTTCTCTGCCACTAATGCCTAAGTTATCCATCACTTGGTATTTTGAATTCTTTATCAGTAGTTTGTGGTTTTTAGTTTAATAAAACCTTGTTTGAATGTTGTGATATTTTCCATATAGCAAAGTAAACCATAAATATTTTTCCTGTTAGTGACTCTAAGGTTGAGAGGTCATTTGCTCTCATCTATTGTGATTTGTGGGATTATTACAAAACATCACTTAATGGCTATCGTTATTTTTTTTTGCATTGTAGATGATTATAGTAGAGCTATATGGGTTTATTTGCTTAAAGATAAAAATAAAGTTTATAAGAAACTTGTTGGTTTTAGTTATATGGTGAATAACCAGTTCAACCTGAAGGTGAAGGGCTAGTAGTGATAATGGTTGAGAATTCGTGAATGAACCACTTCAAACATATTTCCTTAAACATGGTATTATTTAGAAGTCTTCATGTGTAGATACAACCCAAAAAAATGGGCAAGTTGAATAAAAAAATCGACATATCATATATATCGTGAGAGCACTTCACTTCCAAGTTTCCTTGCCTGTCAATTTCTGGGGTGAGTACGTTTTTACTACTGCATATCTTATAAATCGAACGCCTACAAAGTTACTTGCGTCCAAGACACCTTATGAGGTTCTATTTGGGAGACAGCCTAGTTATGCCCATATTAAAACTTTTGGATGCTTGTGCGATGCTCATAACCATAGCAGAAGTCGTGATACGTTTGACGTTAGGGCAATTCGGTGTGTATTTCTAGGCTACCCTTATGGATAAAAGGGTTGGAAATTATATGGTATTGTAACTCAAAAAATCTTTAAGAGATGTGTAATTCTATGAGACCTTATTTCCTTTTGCACAAAGTGAAGGAAATTATGGGAATTCTCATTTTGAGAACATGGATCATCAACCTATTTAGTGGCCTATTTCGACTAATCCAATTCACATATGTGATGATGGGTCTGTAATGCCCACGGCTAAAAACCAAGCTGGGCTCAATTCCTCTTCTCCTGCAGTCATTGAGCATTCTACGCCGACATAGACACCATCCACTTGGGGGACGTGGGCGGACGTGGGCTGTGGGATAGAAGCCCAAGTCGCAACATCTACTGGGCCCAGTCATGATGCCATCATTTTGGGCCATTCGTCAGCAATTCCTGCTCATGACCTCAAGATCACAGATGCAGCAGATGGGCTGAATAATGAGAACACAGAAGAATTCATCATTCAAGGGGAGTCCACTACTACTAGACCTCAACACCATCGAAGATCTCCCATGCAACTTCATGAATATGTCTGTCATGCCACTACACTCCCCGTCTCTCCACTACTTCATGAAAGTTATTCAGGTACTACTTATCCTTTGTCTCATTTTATTAATTATGAACATTTTTCTCCTTCACATCATGCTTTCCTTGCATCTATCACATCTTACTTTGAGCCCCAGTACTTTTCCCAAGCTATATACGACCCAAAATGGCTAGAGGCAATGGCAAAAGAAATTGACGCTCTAGAAGAGAATCAAACTTAGGAATTCACTCATTTGCCTCCTGGAAAACGTGCTTTGGAATGCAAGTGGGTTTATAAGATAAAATATCATGCTCATGGCGCAGTTGAAAGATATAAGGCTCGATTGGTGGTTTTTAGAAATACTCAAGTTGAGAGAAAAGACTTCATTAAGGCATTTGCTCCTCTCGTCAAAATGGTTATTGTACAGACTATTGTAGTCTCACAAGGATGGGAGCTTCACCAAATGGATATATACAATGCATTTTTACATGGGGATCCTCATGAAGAAATTTATATGAAGCCTCATCTTGACTCTCATCATCCTAAGCGCAACCAAGTGTGTAAATTGAAGAAGTCTTTACATGGACTTAGACAACCGCCGAGACGATGGTTCGTTAAGTTGGCTACTTTCTTGCAGCACTATGTTTTTTCCCAGTTTCCATTAGATCATTCCTTATTTATATACCGCAAAGGAGATGTTTTCCTAACTCTTCTAATATACGTTGATGATCTTACTCTGATTGGTAACTACTCCATATGTTGTTATAACTTCAAGAGTTGTTTGCAACAATGTTTTAAACTAAAGGATCTAGGAGTACTCAAGTACTTCCTCGGCATTGAGGCAACTAGGTCAATACAAGGGTTATTCTTATCCGAACATAAATACACACTGGATATTCTCTCTAAACATGGTATGTTTGGTGCAAAGCCAACCTCCTTTCCCATGGAGCAGAATCAGCGCCTCTCAAAGTGAGTCTGGCAAACCTATCTCTAATGCCTCTCAATATCGACGGCTTGTTGCAAGACTCCTTTATTTAACCGTCACTCATCCAGACATTACTTATGCGGTCAATATCTTAAGCCACTTCATGCAAGACCCTCATCAGGGACATTGGTATGGTACGCATCCTTCGGCACTTAAAATCTTCACCAGGATAGGGAATTCTTCTACCAGCCCGGAATACTCTTCAAAGGTCAATCTAATGTGACTCCAACTGTCCACTTGTTCTATGTCCAGGTAGTCCGTCACAGGGTAACCTATTAAGTTAGGTGATGCTCCAGTCTCTTGGAAAGCTAAGAAACAATATGTTGTCTCCTACTCCTCTGCAGAAGCAGAATATCAAGCTATGACCAATGCCACCATTGAAGTTATTTGGACACATAATTTCCTTTTCACCCTTGGCTTGTCTGTCCCTACAACTTGACTTTATTGTAACAATCAAATAGCTATTCACATCGCTAATAACCATGTGTTTCATGAGCGGACAAAACATATTGAGGTCGATTGCCATTATGTCTAGGAATGTATCTTATTTTGCGTCATTAAGCCTCAGTACACGCCTACTACTAAGTAATTGGATGATACTAAAGCTTTGGACAATGTCAGTTCTGTTATCTGTTAGACACGTTTGGCATTACGGATCTTCACGCACCAACTTGTATAGGAGTATTAGGCAACTCCACAAGTTTAGGCATGTTAGTATATTGTAATCTTTGATTTTTATATTGTAATCCTATATAATTTCCTTTTAGTGATTGTACCATATTTGTTCTCAATAAGAAAAGAGAACTCGACCAAAGAGAGGGTCATAAGAAACAATTGCTCAAGGACATCATGAAGAAAGAAGCCAAAAAATGGGGCTGACAAACAATAATAATAAAAAAATCTAATAGTCGCTTGGATGTTTATATTGATATAGCTTAAATAAGAAGTTCGGACGTATTAAGGAAGGGTATTCATTTTAGCTTATATAAGGGATTAAAGGTATACACTTGTTTATTTGGCATGGTATTTAGTTTATTACATCATTTTGACATTTTCATGTGCTTATTGTGAAATACATCCATGGTTTTTTTAAAAAAAAGGGTGTCAAAAAAGGGAAATAAAATAAAATAATAAAAAAGGTTAGTTGTATATTTTTCAGTAAGGAAAATCAAACTCCACCATTACCCACAAGATACGCAACATAAAATGCCGCTCCACCCAACCACAACACCACCATTAGTCTAATGCTTCATGTTGCAACATTGAAATCATATTCGTTCTTACCATATTAAATCTCACATACTTCAATATACTTCACTTTGCTCCTACCTATTTCAACATGCTCCAATCGTTTTTTAAGATTATTTCTAATTTGTTCCAACTTGGTCCCACCCACTCCAACATATTTCATCCTGCTCCAACCTATAATATATTTTAACCTGTTAACCGCTCTTCTAAAATATCAAAACCCAATAGGCCTTAAATACTTGGACCTAAAGAACACAAATTTGGATGTACACAAGTATCACATACCTGGTTGGATGGTATAAAAACCGTAATACCACCGACACATTATCCAGAAACCCACTAACGTGGGGCCCAGTTTTAATAAAGCCTCCAGAAGCAGCCTTCCCAGAGATATTTATATGTCATGTTTGGCAAAATTAGTTGTTTAAATAATGGATAGCAGTTCAAGTAACATATACTTGTTTAGGTAGCGGACATAAGTTTTGATTTAGCTATTAACGAGTAGCTGTTTATATGAGTTGTAGAAGCAAATGTGTTCAGTAAATTTAATTGTTGGATTAACTAATTAATATAAATTGACATAAGAGGATATAAATAATTTCCTGTGATAAAATTTTGAAAAGGTTTATTTAGCAAAACAATATGAAACGCTACTTTTGATACCAAAAACTAATATTACTAATATTTCATCAGCGCTGCTTGAAATGTTAAATGCTACTTGAAATGCTAGCCTAAACACCATGATAGTGAACACTAAAAAAAACTGATTAGTGTGTTGATGTTAAAACCTAAACGCTACTCAAAATATTATAGCTAAACACGACCGTAATCTCATTTCCATCTAAGAATCATTGGAGATTGGAGAGGGAGGGACATGTGACCACAAGATCCTTTCACGAGCACGCTATTCTACTAATTGACACTCTAACTAATATAAATAAGGGTTCAATAATTTCACTTTGGGAGATCTTGGATGAGAATAATATAACTTCTAAACGTGGTGCTTAGCATTCCCATCTTTCGACACTTGTTTTTAACATATGACTACCAAGTTAATGGTTATTTAACTTATCAATTTGATGATATGTTAACTTATTATTCATGTGTAGATATTATATATTCTTCATTTTTCCTAGCTAATTGCCTCATTTCAATTTCAGCAATGTTTATTCTATTTGTTGCACTGTCCAATTATAAACACTTTTACTCACTAGTGTAGAAGATTGTTACTTATTTATCATGCATGGCCATTGTACTTTCATTTGTTTTCAATTAACATGAATCACATATAATAAATCAACTGCCATACAATCAAATTGGTGAATGAATGCTTTCTTGAATTGAAATTGGTATGTTGTAAATAAATGCTTTGACATGACAATATGTTGAGTGTTTTTGTTAAAAATATGGTCATTCTCGTCCAAATGTAGAGTTATTGGGGCTTAAAAGCCCTATAACTAAGGAAGTATTATCATTCACTCACTTGAGAGTTTTGATACATATTTACTTACATCCTTACCTTTTTAAATTATTACTTACCTTTTCTCACATGTGCATCAAGTAAATTTTGATCCCAAATTTTACTAAAATGTCCTTTAAATTTGTTATTTGCTATTTGTTTTCTTTTTTTTTGAAAATATGGAATGGGAAACTATGTTAAATAACAAACTTATCTATCACACCACAAGGTTCAATCTCTATAAGAGTAACACCTACTCATACCTCCCCCCCCAAAACAACCAACTTCGCTAAGTGATGGGCAACAAAATTGTCCCCCCCAAACCCCAATATGGCCTTAACCTCAAAAATAAAAAAGCCCTACTAAATATTAATAGCAAAAATGCTTCGAGGTAAAATCAAAATGATTAAGTTTAATCCCACCTTATTTAAGCTTCTGCATGACGATCAAATAGTCATACCCCCGCTCCATACTAATTTCAACCCATGCAATGCCACCATTCCTTCAGTTGTGTAAGGGGATCAAGTAGCTCGGACCCTCTTCACACCTGCCACCAACATATAACCCTCATGATATATGGCAACAACACATAATTAAACCAACCCAACCTCCTCCCTTATTTGCAGCATTTATGTTCACTTTGGCCTTCTGTTGGCTTGGCGGACACTATGACAATGGGTTGTCTCTATATTAGCCCCCAATAATTTGTCCATCTCTACCCACCATGAGTTATATTCATTAACTCCTTTAAGCGCTCTATTCCTTAATGATGCCCATCAAATATCCTTATTATTATTATTGTAGGAAAAATTTGTCTAAATCAATGGCAGGAAAAAGAGAATGAGAGTTGTATCATGGAAGTATCACTGCCTTGAAAACGATTTCGGCTCGACCTAGGTACAAATTGAAATAGTCGTTCACTCCACAAGGTTTATACAGATGGTTGCTGAACGCGTACACTTGCAGCCAGAAGACTCAAACACATAGGATTACTGTAGGATAAATAGGACTGACCTGGAATGCGGAATTATCTATCAGGAATAGCCCACATCAATCTGAATGTCAGGAGGCCACTAGAGTCGCTTTTAGGGTTCACATCCTAAACCCGAAATCCGGGAGGATGGTTAGGCAGCCGTGAGAGAGGAAAGGGAGAAGCTGTAAGAGTATTTTCTATTTCAATATTGGTAACCCTAATTAATCCCCTGAAACATCCTTAAATAGGTTGGGGAGAATATAATTAGGGTTGCTGCACTAAGTGACTTATGTGGCCATCGGGCCTAAACATTAGGCCCGGCTAACAGCTACCACTCGGCCACATAGGCCGCAAAACACATGCTCTCCACGAATCACAACTCTTCACGCTTCACACCAGGAATAGGACGTGCGACCTAAAAGTAACAAGCAGGGTTATATTAAAGTACCATCTAACTAACACAACACTTTCACAAAGTATGATGCCCCAAATCATCCTAAACATCACCAGTGGAATCTCGAATCCCTTATACTATGACATATCATATGATTATATACTCAATATAATCGCTCAGGCTAATATTGGTGATGATGGATAGACTTTTCCTTAAACACTCATGGTATTACATCTCAGCTTAACTACTTTTCTAATGTGCTCTCGTCGAGCCGTATACATCGTGGTCCTTGAAAAACACATTAAAGTAGCAACATCTAGCTTTGCCTTCATACCATAGCTTTAAGTCAAAGGGTCATCGTCCATAGGGCCACACAATGACAAAAGATAGGGAGGTCAATTGTCACTCCGTTTATGGTCGCCATTTAAGTACACATAGTATGAGATGTGTGTTATGACATAACTCCCACTCAACTGGGCTCGTCACTCTATATGCCATGCGGATCGCCAGTCTAGATTTTCACCCAAAAATCTAACCTGAGCCACTAGATTAACATACTAAATACCAATGTTGACACTCTAGATTTGGCTTTTTAAGGCTTCAATATGAAATCAGAACTCATATTCGACTCCCTCGAGTCTTATCTTAGACTTACTAAGTTGACTATATCTTATTACATTCATACACTTCCAGTATGAGTGATCAATATTGCATACTCAGTGCAAATATGATTAAGTCTCATCCTGCCCGCTACGTAAGCATCATGACGATTGCCTGTGTGATTAGGCTAATCAGAAGCATGTGACATTTCAATATGCCTAACGCGCAACAATAATTTATGAGCATTTTGCTCATTGCAAAAGAACCTTGTCCATCACATGACAAGATATGTCCCGAAACTGAACCTTGCGAATTCTTAGACTCAACATATGAGTTTTGAACGTGTCACTAGGAATACGTTTAGTCAAAAGGGACATAAACACCTTTTTGGTGTACATATACTTTATGGCAATGTCTTTTGTTTCTATGGCAATCTGCCTCCATAGCTAACATTGTTGTGCAGTTTTTGCTTCTTACTGCATTATGACATGGCTCTCCCACCCAGGGTGAAGGCATGTTCTGAGGTTGACTTATACTCTTTCGAGTCACCACCTTAATCGACATTTTGAGGATCGTCTCAACTTGAGATCTCCCCCTGATAGCATAAGACTAAGTCAATTGTACCATGAAGGTATCGCTCGACTCTCTTGATGACCTGCCAATGTGCAAGTCTTGGATCGCTCCAGTAACGACTTACCAAGCCAACCGCAAAGCAAGTGTCAGGCCGTGCACATAACATGCCGTATATTGAGCTTCTAGCAGCACTAGCGTAAGGGACATTACTCATTTCCTCCTTTTCTTTGTCTGTTTTTGGGCATTGGTCAAGACTCAAGGTTAAACCCTTTAACTGGAGTGTCTACGGGTTTGGAATAATGCATAAGGAACCATTCTAAGACTTTCTTGATATATGCCTCTTGTCTCATACCTAAAAGTTTCTTAGGACAATTTCTTATTATTTCCATGCCTAAGACATACCTAGCTTCACCCATGTCCTTCATCTCAAAGACAGAGGACAACCACTTCTCAGTAGCTTCGATCATCTCCAAGTTGTTCCCAGCTAGTAGTATGTCATCAACGTATAGGGTAAGAAACATAATCCCCTGGTTGATCTTTTGACATACACACAGTGGTCTTCTGAAACCATGGATAAGTCAAACGAAGTTATAGCTTCATGGAATCCTAAGTACCAAGATCTGGAAGATTGCTTAAGATCATATATGGACTTTTTAAGATGACACACCTTGTCCTCTTGTCCCTTTGATACAAAATCAATGGGTTGATCCATATAGATCTCTTCCTCAAAGCTACCATTGAGGAAAGCAATCTTTACATCCATTTGAAACAACTCTAAGTCCAAATGGGCAACCATGACTAGGAGCAGGTGAATAGAGGCAAATCTCACCATAGGAGAAAATGTCTCTTCATAGTTTAGACCTTTAATTTGTGTAAACCCTTTCGCCACTAAATTGGTTTTGAACTTATTGATCGAACCATCTGCCCAACGTTTTATCTTGAAAATCCATTTGTTTCCAATAGACTTACGTTGGGGTGGAAGATCAACAAGTTTCCAAACCTTGTTTCTCACCATCGAGTCCATCTCATCTCTCATGGCGTTCATCCATTCTTTGTGGTTTGGTGAGTCAATCCCCTCTTGATAAGAGGTAGTCTCCTCAATTTCCAAAGGAGTGCACAGGAATATTGCATTTTCAATTTTGAAATACCGTCGAGAAAATTTTCCACGCTGACTCCTTCAGATCATGGGACCTTCACTGTTTGTCTGCCTAGGTGAGGCATCCCTCCCCCTTTCTCTAAGAGGTGTGGGACCCCTAGCATGTGGAGAATCACTCCCACTATCCCTGGCATCCCTCCACCTTTCTCTAAGAGGTGTGAGACCTTAAACATGTGGAGACTCACTCCCACTATCTCTTTAGGGTGTGGGATCCTGAACATATGGACTAACTGCATGTTTGGGAACTAGAGATTGAGGACAGACCTCACTCATAGGCTGACTCTCCTCATGTATAGGAGAGTGAAGATGAATCTCATTCTCCTGAGCAGAGAAGTCTCCCCCATCCCTTTCGGGTAGGGGAGGCATACCATCTTCAGTGACTTGGTTAGAGTCCAAATTCTCCCCCTCACCAAAAGATGGTTGGATGTCTTGCTGTAACTCAAATAGTTCGACATCATTCTTGATTTCACCAATGGGTGGGAGCTCATCCTCAAGAGAGTTGACATTGCAGGAATCTATTTATGTTCATTAGATTGTGCGGGACATCTAATCAACATCATCTTGGTGGCTCTTGGATCAAGTTTTCATGTTTGTGGGTTAGGTTATGCACATAGCCGGTCGAACCCCATGGGCGTAAATAGTCCAAGGATAGCTTTTTACCATACCATAACTCATATGGTATGGTAGATATACTCTGGCTTGGCACACGGTTAAGGATATAAGTTGTCATGAGCAATGTATACCACAAAACTTATTAGAAGGTTCGCATGTGCCATCATTGACCCGACCATGTCAAGCAATGCACGATTCTTACGGTCCGCAGCACCGCTTGGTTGTGGGATGCGGGGAATCGTTAGCTGTCTTTATATACCTTTTTCCTCATGGAACCCTCTAAACCTATCAGAGAGGTACTCACAACCTTGATCAGTTCGAAGATGTCTTAACTGTTCATTCCAATTGAGTCTCTACTTTTTGTTATGAAGCATTTGAACATATCGAGTTCCTTGTAGCGATGAGATGATAGGTACGCATACCCATGTCGTGAATAACCATCTATAAGAGTGATGAAATAGATAATCCTATGACGTATCTTAACGTTTATGGGTCTGCAAATGCTTGAATGGACTAATTATAAGGGGCTAGATGCTCTAGAAGCCTCACCAAAAGGCTTTGCTTTGCTAACTGGACATTACTCACTTAGGCGACTTAACCCTAGTGACTTGATCTAAAGAACCATCTCTAGTTAGCTTGTTCATTCTACCTTGACCTCATGGTTAGGTCGAGTATGCCTAAAAACAGAGTTCAAAGAAAGCGACAAAGGTGGAAGATGTCAAGACAGACAAAAATCAAGAGAGAAAACTAATATCATAGCTAAAAAGTACAAAGGTACGCTGCACCTTAAGAGCATAAAGAGCATCGTGGAGGAACAACTTGTTTCCTTCACGGGATTTGAGCTGAGATGTTGCTATATCAAGGACATGTTCCTCACTGTCGTCCCCTAAGACAACAGTCTATGAACCCATCGAGTAGCGATGAAGGTTCACAATATCAGCTCATCCCTGAACTATGCGTTTGGTTGCTCCTATGTCTACAGTCCACTAAGGAAGAAAGTTTGGTAACTACTGCTTGGGAGCACACATGTTATTCAGGTGTAACTGTGAAATAAGGTACCTTAGTTAGCTCAGGACGATCCCAAGCGGTGCGTTTCTTCTTTTCACAGTTATAGCACTTTACACGAGCTACATTCTACTCTTGATTGACCTTGACCTTTTACTCTTTTAGTAATACAATCCTTAGGTTCGGAGTTTAAGAAGGTGATGAATCTGGTTAAATCGAATGCCAAGCTGATCCCACATGTTCCCAAGAGTGAGATAGCCTAAAATCCCCTTACCAAATAATCATGCATGCAATACCACATAGCCAGCATGCTGATGGATCCATCCTCGAGCCATTCATGGTATATTATTAGCCTTTCTCTTGATACTACTCACAAGCAGCTACATCTATGTTATTCACATCTTTGCCTATCCTAGGAGACTTTGAAAGCCATCGAGTGTTCTAATACTTTACGTTTGTTTAGAAGAAGCTAAATCTTCTAATACCATGTATTATGGTTAATCATACCTAACTCTTCATTGGTAAACTAATCACCAATCATATTTTAATTGCCATATCTAAAAGTATATGTTTAAAAGATCAACACTAGGCATATTTTCAGGTAATTAAATTATCAAAAACTCCATCATTCATGTCGTATGATCGAAAATTTTGCTAAGCTCATAATCATCACATATCGTCATGAATTAGAAGTTTCTATAATTTAATTACTGCATTCTTCCATAAAACAAAATTTATGGAGTGCACAATTTTGTTAAACTAATTAACACTTCTAGAAATATCACAAAGATATCCAGCTTTAATCATGTAAAACAAATTTACACGAAGTTATATAAAACGAATTTATATAGATTCTAACACGTCCTTGGAAAACCTTATTTAATGACATATCAAAAATAATTTCACGTAAGTAATTATGTGGTATACATCCGTATGATGTTACAAACCTTAATCAATATGAAACGAATCCATATAATATGCCTATTTAGTGATGATAATACATTATTATATATTAGGCCCAAAAATTCACGTTTAGCCATGTAAAATATATTTACACAAGGTTTGTCTTATATGAAACTAATTCATATATTCCGCTATTAGAACAATTTGTTCATTTTCTAGATATATAACATGTAGTTATACTTCAATCATGTCTTTCATTTTTTCATCACATATGGATGTGAATTAGGAGTTTCTTTAAGTTAGTTATTATAATTTATAAAATTTTGGTTAAACTTATTAACACATTAATTGGTCAATAACACACAGATATTCACTTTCAATTATGTAAAACATGTTCACATAAGCTTTATGAAACTAATTCATAGGAAGTGTTCTAAACAAAGAACTCCTATAACATAAATTTATATTTAACTCTAATATTATTACAAAAATAGCAACATGAAACATGAGCTTATGTTATATAAAACTAATTCATATAACATATTACTAAAATAAATTCGACATATAACACGTAGTTATATATCATGCCTCCAATTTTCATTACATAAACAAATAGTCAATTATAATGATATAAACATATCAAATAAATCCATAATTATTTTCAGCATATAAGACTAACTCATACAGTTATGAAAATCATTAATTATAGATTAACTCAAAATAAGAAACAGATCCAATAGGTCCGAATTAAAACAAAAATTTTGGGCCAAACAAACCGGCCCACAATGACCAAAAGAACTGGGACCCCCCTTTTTTCTTATTTCCTTTTAAAACAGCATAAATCAGAATTTAAAAAAAATTGGGCCCAAAACCGTCTACTCTCTCTCCTCTATACCTGCCTCTTGAATCCTCTCTCCTCCTGTCGACCTGTTTGTCGAATTCTCTCTCTCCTCCTCTCGACTTCGCGCCGCCATGGCCATGAAAGGGGGGAGCAATGAGCTCCTTCTCACTGTTCCCCTCCAAAACTGTCTTCCACGATGGTTTCTCCGTAGCCACCGTACCTTGAAAAACCCAAGGGATGAAACGACTGTTGTGCCTTGCCGACCTTGCAAGCCCCACCACTTTGTCTACTCACCAACTGACAAAAACACCACCGTCACAGTATAGATCAGTCATCGACAAAGCGCCAGAGGCCGTCCACACTCTTAACGCGCCACCTCTATGGCGGCGTGTGACGCACATGCGTGCCCTGGGGCGTCTTTTTGTGGCGTTTCTGCCGGGAAAGAGTAGATCGGTAATGTTTGAGGACTATTGGAGGAAGAAAACGGTCAAGGTCAGTTCTCATCGGCGCGTGACTTATACGTTCCACCCCTCCGCGGTGTCTGATGGGTATGGCATGAATCCGAGTTTCTTTTACCTGTTTTCTTTCCTTTCTTTTTTTTTCTTTTAGCCGAGGTCGAGTTTCAAGCAGAGAGGGGTAGGGTTAGGGCTTTGGGTTTGCAGTTTGACAAACGTGTGGGTCTAGGGCTAAATTACTCCATGTTCAATCGCACGTACCAAGAATTACACACGACAGACACTTTCATGATTTAAACTTCATCTAAAGATTCAATATTTAGTCGATCATAATCATAGATACATGCTTAAAACGACTGCATAATTGTAAATAAACATGCTTTCTAGACAGTTATAAACTAATCATGAAAATTAGGTTTAATTATATTGGATGCATAAAGTCATGAATTCAGTTTTGCATAATCATACTCAACTAAAAAATTCCAGCTTTCAGAACGCATACAAGATAGAAGCTTGTCTGGATTGATTTAGTCTGAATAAGTAACTGGAGCATGCTTGTAGAATTATTAACATGTCAAGCATGAATTTCATGTTACTAAAGACTCAATCTTTTCGTGTGTCCTGGTCATCATAGAAGCATGCCTATTTTTTAAAAATTTGATACGCAAACGAAACATGCTTTCTCTGGTAGCACAATTTGATCAATTAGGAAGGATATATCCATAATGTCAACAAATAATGACTCAAATTATGCCAAACGTCAATTTTTCAGTATGGTTACGAAATTAAACAAATTAATCACTTAAGTGAGATATGAACGAATCATTTGGGGCCAAAACCGAGCAGTTTTGGCTCTGATACCACTGTAGAATAAATAGAACTGACCTGGAATGCAGAATTATCTTTTAAGAATAGCCCACATCAATCTAAATGTGAGGCGGCCACTAGAGTCACCTTTAGGGTTCACGTCCTAAACCCGAAACCCCGGTGGATGGTTAGGCAGCAGTGAGAGAGGAAGGGGAGAAACTGTGAGAGTATTTTCTGTTTCAATATCGATAACCCTGATTAATCCCCTGAAACCTCCTTAAATAGGTTAGGGAAAATAATTAGGGTTGCCGCATTAAGCGACTCATGTGGCCGTCGGGCCTAAACATTGGGCCTGGCCAACGATTACAATTGTCCAAAACAGTAGAATAGTGGAGAGCATAGAAGAGGACAGGAGAGGAAAGGAAAGGAGATGCCTAGTGTGTATTACAGCAGCAAAGGAGAAGGGTAGTTATAAGATTAAAAAGAGTTGTTGGGGGTGAGATGAGTCTAGCAATAGGATGGGATTTTGTGGCTGAAAATCAAAGCCACCAGCCATTGTTCGAGGAAAAAGGGAAGAGAAATTTGCAAGTGAACTTTAACAGTTACGCAACCAATGGATGAAAAAAATAAAAGGGTTTTCCTCCAAAAAATTATCAATCCATGACCGCGCTGCTCCTACTCGAGTGAGCATTGCATGTGTGTGTGGTGTTCACCCTCACTCCATAACACTATTAAAACCAAGCACAAAGGAATTCAACGAGTCTACGAAAGATGGAGTAATAAACCCTCCCCTCCCCCCAAGGGACTTCTAATCCTAATATGTGAGATAAGGAGTAGGAATAAAAAGAAGTTAGTTTTGCCATTTCTTCCAACAATTAGGTGTGAATTCATTCCTAGGAAATCACATGCTCTACATTATATACACATTATTGGATCATACCCTTCCCAAGGCTCTTCTTTTAGCTCAACAGCAACTCTCAGAGAGTCTGTTGAGTCCTCACCCGTTCTTCTCACATCTTCCAAGCAACTAGGCCATGTCAACCTCATTGCATCACATGAGAATAGGGCATGATTTGAACTCTCTGCAAATTTTCCACATCTAATGCTTATGTCTCCCCCAAGCATACATTGCTTGCAAAGTAGAGCCTTGGGGGGGGGAAAATATTGCATAACCTTGGACCTAACATTCAGCCACCATAATGTATGCCAAATAGACTGTAAGACATTCCAATGATGTATGCCCTCGTTATCGAAAAGATTTAGTCCTTCGTAAGGTTCTACGCTTGCCTATCACACCATGTCACGAGCTACAATCAAATGTTACATCCGATCACTGTTTCATGCAATCTCATTCTCTACCATTAAACAAGCTACCAGCTCATATTAAAGTATAACTACCCAAACCTAAAATCACACTAATTGCCCTTAATTAAAATTTTGGTTCACATGGGCACTGCTGCTCAATTTAGCATTATGTCTCTGTGCGTGTGAGTGTGTATATACATACATACATACATACATACATACATACATACATACATACATATACATATATATATATATATATATGTATATCTATATACATATATATATATACATATTTATATATATATGTATACACACACACACACATATATATATACATAAATATATATATATATACATATATATATATA
>JACYFF010031954.1:27224193-27260888 GCA_017589665.1 Selenicereus undatus | reverse complement strand
AGAAGGCGGAGATGAGAAATAGAGAGAATTGTCACCATTTTCTTCCTCTTTAGGTACAATCCTTAATCTGAATTTTACCATTTAACTCTCATTCCCCTTATTTTTCGGTGAGTTTGGTGTTGAAGACGGTCCGACCGGCTTCGGCCGGTGTGGTCGTCTTCCTTGGAGTAGACTGGTGGTTTGACGGTGGAACTGGCGATTCAGACGGCAGCTTGGGACGTCGACGGTTGGGATTTTGCCGACAACGTGGATGACGGTTTGATTGTGGACCGGATCGACGCGGGAAATCTGAGGGTGCCGAGTCTCTAGGAGGCCAGGGATGCTACTTCTGAACGAAGGATTCACTTAAAAAGTAATTTCTCTCTCTAACTATCTAAATTTATTTTTTTGTTTAATTGATTGGAGACATTAAATTATTAATTGTCGTTTGTTGTTTTATTGTTCTCCGTTTAGTCATTTGTTCGAAAGTTCTAATTCTGATTTTCGATCATATTTATGGCACGCTACAGGCTATTACTGTATGGGTAAAAAATTATGAAAATCCCAAGTCTATTCAAGTGATGGTCAATTTATCTTTTTAATAATATTTTTTTAAAGTTTATTATATTAGGCACCGTGCAAAAGCACGTGTTTATTTTATTAGGCATTGATAAAGGGCTATGTGGTATATTTTAATTTCCTTTCTCAACATTGTAGTAGCTATGTAATGGAAGTTTACTTATAGTAGAAATTTAGATTGTGTTATTCCAAATTATAATTACTAATGGTGTATGGTGTTGAAATGAGTAACAATATTTTATATGTTTTGTTGTTGAAATGAGCATCAATATTTTACATATTTTGGTGTTGAAATGAGCAAGCATATTCTACATTTAATCAATTTTCAATAATTAATGTATTTTGTTTTTTTTTCAAAAAAAGGACAAATTTTATAAATATTGATTTCCTATCTGGTGTTTATAATCCGAATTCAATGGAAAGAAATATATTCTTCAATGTTAAGTAAAACTTCAATTTTGAAAAACTTAAATTAAAACATAATAAGCGTTGACTTTCTATAAGGACAAATTTGATAAATATTGATTGATACATAATGTTAATTTCTATACATATACAACCATAAGAGACTTTGTCATTGATTTTTAAATTTTTAATTAATTTTTTTCAAAAATATATCTTAAATTTAAATGCTCCATAAATAACATGGGTCCATACTAGTATCTTCAAAATAAAATATATTACCAACCAAAACTCCCCCAAACCAAAAATCAAGTGTCAAAATTGAATTTTTTTGACAAGTTGAGTCAATTGAGTGGCAGTTTACGTGGATAACTCCACAAAAATGGCAACTGAAAGCAGGGGTGTGCAAAAAAATCCGAAACCGAAAACCAAAAAAACTGAACCGAAAACGGTTAACCGAACAAATTTTTCAAAAACGTTGGTTTAGTTAACCGATCTATGGGTAGGAATACCGGTAGAGGTAAGGTTGCCTACAGTTGGATCTCCCCAGACCCCGCGAAAGCGGGACCCACACTGAGAGGTGTTGTTGTTGTTGTTGTTGTTGTTGTTGTTGTTGGTTTGGTTAACCGAACTGAAAAAAAAATTCGATTTTCGGTTTGGTTACGGTTTGGGTTATTTGAAAATTTGGTTAATCGACGGTTAATCGAACCGAAAATAATTTAATTTTTTAAAAAAATTATACATAAAAAATAAAAAAATTCGGTAAGAAAGTGCACTTTTTTATTATTTATAAATGGTAACCAAAGTTTAATTTTTACAAAAAGAATTTAAACATAAAAGAATGACAAATTTAGGTAACTATAAGTTTTTTTATTATTTGTAAACAGTTAACCAGTAATCGAACAAAAAAACCGGTTAACTGAAATTTTCGGTTCAGTTACGGTTCGGCTTTTGGACGAACTTAAATTTTCGGTTCGGTTACTATTCGAAATTTTTTTGAACCGAAAAACCAATTAACCAATTTTCAATTAACCAAAACTCCGATTAATTGATTTTGCACCCTCCTAACTAAAAGATTGCCATCGCCATAGGTACATGACACCTCCGTGACCTCTGAGCCCGCCGCAGAGAGAGAGAGAGAGAGAGAGGGAATGAAGAAGAAGCTACTTGTTACAGGAGCATCAGGCTACTTAGGCGGAAGGCTCTGCCACGCCTTAGTCAACCGTGGCTATTCAGTTCGCGCCTTCGTTCGCCGCAGCAGCGACGTCTCTACCCTCCCCGCCGCCGGCGACAACTTCGAGCTCTTTTCCGGTGACGTCACCGACTATCCCTCACTCCTCGCCGCCTTCTCCGGCTGCCACATCGTCTTCCACTCCGCCGCCCTGGTGGAGCCATGGCTTCCAGAACCTTCTTGCTTCTTCACGGTATGTTCCTGTCTCTCCCCCTTTTTTCTTCATTATTGGATTGAAAATGCCTAAATTCCATGCTTAATTTGATCCAGAAGCTTTGAAATTGATAGTGCGATTAGATGAAGTTTTTGCTGTGATGATCAATTGCTGTTGCGTTGGGTAGGTTAATGTAGAAGGCTTGAGGAATGTGATTCAAGCGTACAAGCAAACAGATACGGTTGAGAAGATTGTTTATACGTCGTCGTTTTTTGCTCTTGGACCTACTGATGGTGGTTACGTTGCCGATGAGAATCAAGTATCGGTTTGAATTCATTTTGTGTTGAGATTAATTTTTTCTGTGGCTTTGTGATTGATTGAGAATATTGTTTTAATGAGTTTGAAATTTGCAATTGGAAAAATTAGGTGCATCATGAGAAGTTCTTTTGCACTGAATATGAAAGATCAAAAGTTGAGGCTGATAAGATTGCATTACAAGCTGCATCAGATGGGGTTCCTATTTTGCCAGTTTATCCTGGAGTTATTTATGGTCCAGGGAAGATAACGGCTGGAAATGTCTTTGCCAGATTGGTGAGTGTCCGATTGCTCAAATTCTATTAAGTTTTTGACTGTTCATTTTAGGCAATTTAGTTCGAGCAGTGTTTCTCGTGGACCTGAGCCAATGGCTAGGTAATTAGGTATAGCTAAATAATCTTAATTTCCAAAACCATGTTTGTTGCCAAATCGTTACTGTGCAAGAAACCTTGTAGTTGATCTTAAAGTTTATGCAATAGTTTCCCTTTGGTAGTTTTGTTTAACCTGAGGCAATAGCCAGTAGGTACAGATTGTGGGGTTTTAATGTTTAGCTGGCCCTCAAAAACTGTGGAAGAAAGCATATTGAAGCGCGAATTGGGGGAATTTGCAGGATCCATGGGCAGCAGAAATGTGGGGAAAGGATTTTATTGTCATGTGAAGTAGACCAACATCGGCTGATCAAACTGGACAAGCTCTAGGAAGAACTTTAATCATTTGATTCGATGTTTTCTTTAGAAAAGCAAATGCCACTGTTTATTTGTCTATACGTGGATTTAGGACATTCTGTGTATTTTTCCACATATGACATTAACAGTACTTATTAGATGGAACGGGTACTACTAGTCCCAGCCACATTACCTACTTACTGGAAGGGTGGGGGTGGTGGGCAATTAAAAAAAGAAAATGGCGGTGAGACATCTTTTGTGAGGGCCATGTATGTAGTCCTGGGCCTTTGCGATACTTTGCGATGACACAGCAAGGTAAACTGACTTTCCTATTATGGTTTTTATGCCGAGTTATGTTCCAGCCTGTTTATATTCCATTGGCTGAGGATGGTCCTATGGGCTTGTGCAATGCACTGCTCTTACCCCTGCCTTATGTGTTCTATGCCAACATGCACTTCCACCCGCTCACATTTCATATGCTGCAGAATTTGTAGTTTCTTTTGGGGTTATTCGCTTTGAGATTGATGCATGTGAAGACTTTGTATTCTATCGATAGTGGCATGATGTTTTTATTAGATTGTAAATTTTCGCTTTGGGATTACTATACTTTTTTGTGGTTTTCTGTCATACAGAGGATGCCAAACTCTGAAAATAGTCCTTTGCAAATTAAACAGTCATTGCTAGATGAAGATAATTAGTCCAGTCTATAGGTACGCGCCGTTTACATGATGGCCCCCATCCAGCTTTTTTCCAACGACAACAATATTAGTTACATGGTGTCAAGGACGATCCCAATGTATGGTATTGTGGAGAAGTGAGTCCGATCATTAGAACCATTGAGTAGTTCAATCAAGTTCACAATCACTTTGTTCTGCAGAACTGGAAGATCAGGATAACTAAGAGAAAGCCACCGGGCTTATGACAAGTTCTGATTTAAAATAGAACACTTTCCTTTCTGAGAATGAACTTGTAAACAGACAGTTGGAATGCTATGTGTGAATCCGGAAAAACAGGCGTACTCAGAACAGTCTTCTGGTTGCCATTGCCGCTTCTGAAATCTCTACCTTTTTTCAGTCTACTGCTACGATCCCCTTCTCTTTCCTGCTCACTTTAGCTATTTCTTGTTCACATCTAGAATGTCATTCTTGAGGATTTGCTTATTGAAGCTCATTTGTCTTTCCACTTCTCAGATAATAGAGCGGTTTAATTGGCGGCTACCTGGTTATATTGGACATGGTAACGACAGATACTCTTTTAGTCATGTTGATGACGTAGTGGAGGGACACATAGCAGCTATGAAGAGAGGTCAACCAGGCGAAAGATATTTGCTTACTGGAGAGAATGCATCTTTCAAGGATGTTTTTGATCTTGCAGCTATAATTACGAAAACTAATAAACCCCGATTTTGTATCCCCATGTGGGTAATTGAAGCTTATGGTTGGATTTCTGTCCTTTTCTCAAGAATCACTGGGAAGTTGCCCCTGCTTAGTCCCCCGGTATACTTCTAATCTCACAGTGAAGTTCACATTTATTGTTTCTGTTTTCTTAAATTCACATTCATAACAAGTGGCTACCACTTGTGAACAAAGTTACTGTTTTTCATTATTGGCTAGGACATAGTCACCTAGAACAATGCCTCTCAGATTGTCGGATCGCATGCTAATGTTCTGGAACCTAGAGTATGGGGCTAATGATTGTTCCTTGTAACTACGAGATGTGTATTCTTGCAATGGATATGATTAAATGTATCCTTTAGTTTCTAGGTCTTTGATAAACCATTTTCTTGGGTAGTGAGCTTTCAAATGTGTGAATTCTAAAATGTAGTGAAGTTTACGCTCTTAATTGATCGTTAGCTTTTAGGCAGTGCATATTTCATTGCAGTTGCTAAGCAATTCGAAGAGCAACGGTGAAATTTTTGGTGAAGTTCCTAAGTACATGGAGGATCTGAAATTTTCAAAAGGTGATCTGAAATTTTGAAAGACAGCAATCTATGATTTGCATAGCTTTGGAAATTTGGCAGAGATCTATAAAATTTAGCAGATCTTTAAAATGGGCATTGACCAATTTCATAGAATTTTATAAGAAAGTGAAGTAGACAAGGCCATTATCTTTGTTCTGTGTTTGAAACTGCAAGTTCCATGTCACTAAAGTGTTGAGCATCTGGCGCAGACTGTATATGTGCTGAAGCATCAATGGGCATATTCATGTGAGAAATCAAAAAGAGAGCTGGGTTATAATCCAAGAAGCTTGAAGGCAGGCTTGGAAGAGGTTCTTCCTTGGTTGAAGAACTCTGGTCTCATAAAGTATTAGTTTTAAGAGTTGCATGCACAGCCATTGCCTTTGTCCACTCCACGCTCATCAATGAGTTACAGTCAGCAGACTTGAGCTGAGTTCTATACTTTGGACAGGGATGCATTTTGGAGAACTTTGCTGGAAGTTGAAGGTACTCCCCAATCATAATCTTCGTTAATCTATATGGCTGTGTGCGTTTCAGCTCCTGGGAAAGATACACTTGTGCTTGTATGTAAAGATGTTTATATTTTCAGTGTTGTACATTCGGACATCCAGGTTGTTATCAGCAGAAACATTGTTATGACTGCATGAAGCAGTATTTTCAATTCCATGGAGCGAATTGAAGGCTGATTATAGATTCTGTATACAATAGACTGAGGGGAACTCTACTCTATATTGGTGTTACAATGGTTTTCAACATTTTCAAGCTTCAAGTGCTGCAAATTTGGAAAATATTTTGACTTGACCGATAGATGTCAATGGAATTACTGGTTGGGAGTCAATGCTATTGTGTTCCAATCATGAATTCACACAGGATATATAAAAGAGATTCTTTTGCTGCTTTTATGGAAACCTGAGACTCAATTGATCGGAAGCTAGGCAGAGGTTGCGAGATTGATCCCATTTCGATGTGGCAATTTTTTTAAAAATTTCTTTTTGGGTCAAGTACTGACCACCTTATGAGGCCTCTGTCATGTAGAAGCCCTGCTCAGCTGGTATTGGGCTGAGGGTAAGATTGATACAGGCCCAAAAGGAATGGCTTGTAGCTAGAGACTCCAGGATTAACCCAATTACCAATTGCTTAATCAACAGTGCTGATATTTTTGAGAATTGATCCTCAAATTTGCAATCCGGCATTTATTAATGTGATGTTTGGTTAAATATAATGCAATGCAATCAACTTTCCAACGCAATCATGATTACATAGTATGTGGTAATTACAATCATCCCACTGTACAATCATGATTCTAGAGTGGCTCACGGAGCTTTTCAATGTTATTTTCAAGACCGCCAAAATGCCCAGAAAGTGGAGGGTCAACACAATCATTCTACTGTACAAAAACAAAGGGGATATTCAAGATTGTAATAACTTTAGGGACATCAAGCTGCTCAGCCATACTGTGAAACTGTGGGAGAGGGTGATTGAGAGAAGGTTGCGAGAGGAAATAGAGATTTCAGAGAACCAATTTGGTTTCATGTCAGGCAGGTCGACCATTGAGGCGATCTACCTAGGGATGAGCATGGGGCGAGTTCGGGGCGGGTTGAGATATACCCGCATTCATACCCATTTTCAAAAATCATACCCATACCCATACCCATCGGGTTTTGGATGGTCGTACCCATACCCATACCAATCGGGTTTTTCGGGTTTACGGGTTTTATTCGGGTATATATAGAGTGCGCAAAGTGTCATCCATATTCAACCCATATTTGCATACACTGTATATTTGATTAGCAATTTCAAACAACGTTACTAAAATTCATGTTGGATAAACTTATGGAAGTTAGTAATGTAAAAAAAATTGTTTTTTCATTTCTACATAAATAAACACTATACACTTAGAGTTTCATGACAAACATTTATTTTGAATTTTTATCATATTTTGTTCGCCTTTTACTAACAAATCGGGTACACAATCGGGTACGGGTCTTAAGAATTTATACCCATACCCATACCCATTTTCAAACACAATACCCATACCCGCCCCATACCCATTTTTTTCCAAATTTTCGTACCCATACCCGTTATAAACGGGGCGGGTTCGGGGCGGGTCTTTCGAGTTCGGGTGTAACTCCCATCCCTAGATCTACCTCCTCAAAGGGCTCATGGGCTTGTTCAGGGACAGAAAGGTGGATCTCCATATGGTGTTCATAGACATGGAGAAAGCGTATGACAGAGTTCCAAGGGAGGTTTTGTGGAGGTGTTTGGAAGAGAAAAGGGTGTCGCCCGCGTACATTCGTGTAATCAAGGATATGTACGAGGGAGGGCGAATGAGCGTTAGGGCTCCGGGAGGGGTCTCCAATGACTTCGTTGTTAGTTTGGGCCTGCATCAGGGCTCTGCTTTAAGCCCGTTTCTTTTCGCATTAGTTTTGGATGAACTCACTAGAGGAATCCAGGACGAGGTGCCATGGTGCATGGTATTTGCAGATGACATCATTCTTATCGATGTCACCATGCAAGGGGTGAACAACAGGTTGGAGAGTTGGAGGCATACGTTGGAGGCTAGGGGCTTTCGGTTGAGTAGATCGAAAACGGAATACCTACACTGTTGTTTCAGCGGAAGGACAGAAGAGAGGGGAGAAGTCGTTCTTGATGGGAGGGTCATACCGAAGGTCGCAAAATTTAAGTATCTGGGCTCGATCATCCAACAAAATGGGGACATTGACGAGGATATTAGCCAGCGGATTAGAGTGGGCTGGCAAAAGTGGAAGTCAGCGTCAGGGGTACTGTGTGACAAGAGAGTGCCCATGGGATTGAAAGGCAAAGTCTATCAGATGGTAGTTAGATCGGCTGTTCTCTATGGATCGGAGTGTTGGCCTCTAAAAAAGACGCAGGTCCAACGGTTGATGGTAGTTGAGATGAGAATGGTCAGGTGGATGTGTGGTTTTACGAGATTGGACAGAATTAGGAATGACGTAATCAGGGGTTTAGCTGAAGTGGCCCCCATAGAGGAGAAGATGAGGGAATCAAGGCTCAGATGGTTCGGCCACGTGAAGAGGGAAAGTGTGGCCGCCCCAGTGAGAATGTGTGAGATTATTTACCCCCCCCGATGGTAAGAGAGGGAGGGGTAGGCCGAAGAAGAGCCTAAAAGAAGTGGTTAGAGAGGACATGAGAGTTGTCGGTCTTTTGGAGGACATGACTCAGGATAGGAGGCTGTGGCGGGATAGGATTAAGGTTTCGGATTGTAGGGGACCGCCTCCGTAGGGGGCAGTAGCCTAGGCGGTGTAGGGTGGGTAGGGTTTTTGGTGTGCTTGTCTGCAGGCCGTACTTTTCTGGGATGTGACGGCACTAAGCGCCCCTGGTTTGTTCAGGTATGTTTCTACTCCTTCTTTATTTGCTATCTGACCCCTTTTCTCTTTCCCCTTCGCTTACTCCGTAAATGGTTTCGCAATCGTTTTCTCTATAAACTTTTTATCAAAACTGTTTTGTGGGTCTTATGGAATCAACCTCTCTATGGGTAGGAATACCGGTAGAGGTAAGGTTGCCTACAGCTGGATCTCCCCAGACCCCGTGAAAGCGAGACCCACACTGGGAGTTTGTTGTTGTTGTTGTTGGTAATTACAATTATAAGATAGTTGTTATTTATAGTACTTTCTTATAATTAAACAAAGTAATGTAAATACAATTGTAAACTTGTTTGCATTATATAATTATTTACATCCAACCAAACATTGCCTAACTGGCAATCAGACTATCGGCTTATTCAGTATTCATGATCCATGAAATAGTATTTGGACCAAAAACAGAAGAAATATTCATGCTATGGTATCCTTTCTCTCAATCTAAGTAACATAAATCAATTCGCAGGAGTGAAGGAGCATTTGCCTCTCCGTTGAACTCCTCTCGTTGAATAGTCTAGCATTTGGTTCAGATAGACCACCAAAACATCATCAATTAGCTAGTTAAGAGAGCATATTTGAACAAGATTCATAGTTTCTCTGCATAAAATACAGTTGGGATGAAATTTTTTCAAGAGAAATCTAATTCAGTATTGTTTCCGGAGAAATTAATTTTTATATGAGTCGGAAGAGTGGGCTTATGTGTAACAACTGTCGAAGTCGGCTCGGCCTAAAGCTCCTGACCTGCAAAAAAGGCAAAGCCCAGGTGTGGACTAGGGGAACGCCCCTCCAACGATCAAATTAGGTCTTGCGAAGAATGAGCAAAGATTGAAACTTTAAAGATGAAATCTTTTACAAAAACAACGAGAGATAAATGCCTGATAACATCATGACATAAATGAAGAGAAATATGCTCTGACAGCCTCGAATCCCCCCTCGGATGATAATGGGGAGTTCTATTTATAACCAGAGTAACTTGGGGGTAGGTTTTGTGGGTCTCTTGGAATCAGCCTCTTTACGGGTAGGAATGCCGGTACAGGTAGGGTTACTTATAGTTAGATCTCCTCAGACCTCGCAAAAGCGGAACCCACATTGAGAGTTGTTGTTGTTGTAACTTGGGAGTAGGATGGTCTTTTCTCCGTTTCCCATCTTTCTAGTCCGCTTGGGCTCTCCTTCTTGCCCAAATTGTTGTGGGTCCTCAGACTCAACTTTCCTAGGCCCATTGATATGGTGGTTGGTGATGGGACATAAGATCCATATTTTTTCGAATCAGGTATTTTACTCCCCTACAAGAGTACCATTTTATCCAACTTTCATGCAATAAATCTTCTCCTAAATTCTCATTTGTCATTGGACTATTGCTTTTACTTCTTAAAATATGAAAATTATGTCATTGGACTAAATTCTTTCTAGTAGTGCCCATTCCCTCTTGAGATTATTTTCAACTTCATCACATCAGCAACTTACTTCTCAAATATATTTTATTTTGAAAATTTTCAAATACATTAATAAAAAGTCACATTGAAGTAGCATGAGACAGTAACTTTTGAAAAAATTGCACCAAAAGAACATCGAGATTTATAAATAGGGCTAAAACATCCCAACTAAAATGGATCAGCATACTGTAAGGTAGTTTTGATCCATACAAATGCTTCAGACAAAATTGTCTAGGTGAAAAACATCCTTAAAAAAATCATTTAGTTCAAATGTTCCCTTACAATATCGTAAAATACAACAGTCCAAGCACTATATTGCACGGACACAACTGCACAAATCCTTTTTTTGTTTTTAATAACCCCGAAAACTACTATTTGCACTTATGACTTGTCCAAGTCCAAGAAAAATGAGGCAAAATCCACGTGTTACATAGCAATGCTATGTCAACTAGACTTGGTAAAATTGACTTAAGATTCAAAACTCGTATTAAACGACCCGAACTCATATCCGACATGATATCTGAAATAGGTTCATCCGAAAGTGGACCTGAAATCCGAATTAATCCGAATTGAACCATACCCAATCTAAAATTTTTTACAAAATTACTTATTTTTACATGACAAGTTTATTGGTCCAAAAATCAGTTGATCCGAATTCGCTCGAACCAAAGTTCATCCTACCCAAACCAAACTAACCAAAAATATTATTTAACCAAAAATATGACCCGATATAAACTTAATCCAATCTGTATCTAAATCGAACAACTCATTTGCCAGGGGTCTAATGCCAGCTGCATAAGCGTCCACCCTCTTTCCCACCCCCAAGACCCCAAAAACAAAAAGGACAAAAAAAAAGGAAGAAGAACTTGATTGCCATCGTGACAGCTGAAAGTATACAGGCCCACTGCTAAATACTGAAGGCTACACCTTTCGATTCTTCTTACAACAATCCGAATTCCAAGAAGGGCCAACGTTTGCCTCTGCTACCGTGTCCCTGCCTACTCTCAACACAGTGGATTTCCAACGGTCATATCTCTCTTCCTTATTTAAATCCCCCCCCCCCCTCTTTCTTCTCTCCCTTCGTTTTCGTCTGTCTTTTGGAGCAATCGAAAAACAAAACCCGGAGAAAGCACACCACAATCATCATCATCAACGGGGAGATAAAATGGGGATTGCAAATTTATCCTATGAAGAATACCGCCGGAAGCGCGTTGAAGAGAACAAGAAGCGCTTGGAGGATCTCAACCTTGTTCATCTTTCCCAGTCTCTTCGTAATCTCAGTCCTAAATCTTCTCCGGTACTCTCTCTGTCTCTCAATCGTTCTAGAACTCTGCTTTCAATTTGTTGTTTTTAAAATGCCCCTCAAATTCTTAAGATGAATTTCGCATTTTTAAAAATGCCCATCAAACTCTGATGATAAATTTGTGATTTTTTACGTGCCCATCAATTTTGAAGCTGAAAAAGGTGGCAAAGCCTCGCACGGTGGAGAAGAAATTGGTGCCTGTCAGGAGATCTGCTCGAGTTGCCAACAACCCTGCCCCTGTTTATGTTGAAGTTAGTCATTTCTCCCCTTCTCCTAGAGTATTTTCTTCAATGTTAAGTATTGAATATAACAGTGTAGCCACTGGTTTTTGTTTGGTCATTTTACATGAACCAACTAACTTTCTTTATGTGTCGACTTTTTTCCTGTTGGGATGGTATTATCTAAAATGAGCTCTTTTTCGATTTCTCAACATCTCATTTGTTTCTTATAGGTTAAATCGAATCGCATATCCTCCCCAAGAAAGTAAGTCACTAGTTTTTTTGATTAAATACACAATCGTTTTTCCCTTCTTTTGTGTCACAAATTGCACACTTTATGCTAAAATTATCTTATCATTTGTTATTATCATTTTGAAGGAGCTATGGGGTTTCAAGGAGCAGGGACTTGTCGAACCGAGTATACGCAACAGACAAAGCTAGAGCATATGCACTAGAGAAAGCAGAGAAGTTGATGTTTAGACTTGAGGAAGAGGGTTACCCAACCCTCATCAGATCAATGCTTCCTTCCCATGTCACCGGTGGTTTTTGGCTAGTAATTAAACCCATCACTTGTCCTAACTCCTCAATTAGTCCCACAATTTTTAATTGAATGAAGGGGTTGTCTGTTACATTATATGGCTAACTTTTGAGGCATAGGGCCTCCCAGCGGACTTCTGCAGGTCGAGCCTACCGAGGGCGGATGTGATGCTGACATTGGTGGATGAAGAGGGGGAGCAGTACCCAACTGTTTACTTGGCCAGGAAAAGAGGACTTAGTGGTGGTTGGAAGGGTTTTGCTGAGGCTCATCAACTAGTTGATGGGGATGCTGTCATATTCCAGGTTATAAGCCATTCGGTCTTGAAGGTGATGATGGTTGCATTTACTTGGTTGACTGCCCCAAATGACTTGAAATCAGCCCCCCTGACCTTATGAATGAAAAACAACCGGGATTAATCTGACTTGAATCCAATTGACCCTATCGATTGCTTTTGTAAAATTGCAACCAATGAATCATCTTTGGTAGTATACTCAAATGGATTGATTAATCTCGCTGCTATGACCTGTTTGCATATATGGTGTATGATAAGTAAAATGAAATGGTATTGTTAACTGACACACTTGGCAGGTGTACATTCTTAGGGCAAATAGTGATGAAGACGGAAAGGACTAAAAAAGCTATCATCTTTATGCATATGCACTGGAGTTTTATAGCCCCACTTTACAAACCCAGGTATCTAGTGGTTTGTCTAGGACTGATCATTTTTCATTTGAAACATACCTGTCGCACCTACTGAAATTCTATGATTGAATTTGAAATTGTTTGATGTCAGAAGTTGCATATACTTTGACAACTTTTGGATGTTATTCTTTAATTTGACAACGACTCTTCCTATTGCAGGTAGAATGGTGTCACATACATAGAGATGGAGTCACTTTTTTGGTTACGGTGGCAAGCAGGGGGTAGTTTGTGATGATGATAGTTTGATAATGAACAGTCATTTTGTATGTAGACTATTATGCATCCCGTTAGCAGAGCATGTTATTGACCGCCTCTTTGTTCAATCATGTAATCTTCGAGGAGTTACTGGCGGATTCTTTCGGCAGAAGCCCTGATGAGATTGTGGTTTCCTGTTATACATATGTTAACAAAATTGCCATGAGACTTGGATTTGGTATGGCTTTGCTCGAGTGAACCCAACAACAATCAACTCTTTTATAAGTAGGCGGAAAGGCTGATTCCAACAACAAAGACAAGTGGTTTTGTTTCTTGTTAACCTGGTAGTCAAGTTAAACAATCCACTAGGCATCAATTTGCGTAGCTTTTGGTGATTCCAACAAGTAAAGCTTTCTGGCTCTTTGAGTTTGTATTTAGGAGATTGAAAGGCAAGCAAACTCTATCTTGTGTATATAGAGTATTTTTACCCTAGTGGATCTCTCTATCATTTCAAAAAAGTCTAATTAGTAACCCGTAAGCTATATAGAAAAGTACCATTAATGTTTTAAAGTGAGATTGAACTAGATTAGATCAATTTTAACTTCGTATCATATTAAAATTGAATTCTGATTTTGAAGTGAATGAAGCTAAATAGTGAAGTAGAATGGAAGGAAAATGAATTTGTAAATATGTTTTTGAAAATTTGTAGGCTGCATAACAAAATCTAGGCGGCTGCTAAAGCCTATGTAGCTAGATTGACAGGAATTGTATGTATTCCTATGCCTTGGAGTATGAGTCGAGGCTCTATTGGGGAAAACCGATGAAGTTCATCTGATCTAAAATTTATGCGTTTAACCTAACATCTGGCGTTAAATGGATTGCTTGCCTAAAAATTATAGTTTTTTCTTTTTTTTTTATTTAAAAAAGCCTCCTTTCATGAAAAATTATTTTGATTATATATTTCGTGCCCGTAGAAATAATTATGTACAATCTTGGATATTGAAGCATAGGAACAGTTAGTTGACTTCACATTTCCTAACAACCAAATAGAAGATTTCCATCGGTTTACACTCATCGATGTGCAAGTAATTAGCGGAAACGGTGTGGTTGTGAAACACCTAAGTCAAACTTATAGCAGTCGCTTGCACAAAATTCCATCGTATAATCATGTTTAAAGCTAGCATCATATGCACTTCCTTTAATGTGTTCCCTTCAATTTAAGACGATGTGTTCCATTTTATCTTTTCTTTTCATAGGATGTCTATCTCTAGCGTACCATCAAAAACTCTATGACTTTTGGTCAAATCCAAACTAAGACATTTTTGAAACATTTTTGATGTCACTCTAAATGTTTTGATATATAAGGAGTTAAGAATATGACATCCCTCAAAGGCTTATGCTCTTTTTCTTTGTTTTTAATGGATCAGAAAGTTGAAAATCACAATTTTTGTGTGCTGGTGCCTTGGTGGACAAGGTGCTAATGGCAAAATTTGCGGGGTGGGGTTGTACATGAGCAATCCATATTCTTTTAGCTTTTGACAGTGACTAAAATATAGAACATAGTCCAAATTAGACTACTCAATATATAATTATATGTTCATCATCTCTTTGTTAAATCAGATGTAAACGTTAACTTCGCGGTACACAAATTGGAGTAAATGAGTTGAACATGATTCATGCCAAGAAGTGCGGCTCGAGGAATGTGACATCATCCCAACATGGTTTTAGTTTGAAGGGCTTCTTCTTTTTGTTGAGAAGTATAGGTTGGGAAATGGATGAGAGTTGAGATTGGTTGAATTGGGTTAAAATGAATTAAAGTTAGTATCTTTTTATTAAATTAGGTAGAAGTGAATTAAAATATGCTGAAATAGGTTGAAGTGGGTTGAAATTGAAAAAAGTTGATATATTTTTTATATGATAGGTTGAAGTTGGTATTTTTTTTGTTGAAGTAGGAATTTTATTTTATTAAAGTTGGTTAGAGTGGGTTGCAGTTTGTTAAAGTTGGTAAATTGGAATGTATCAACGAAAAGAACATGCCCTTAGAGCCTGTTCTTTTCGTGGGTAAATTGGGTGGGTAAAATATTGAAATTGGTTGAAGTTGGTATATTTTTTATGTGATGAGTTGAAGTGGGTTAAAATAATGAGAATGTAATTAATGTGTGATAATTTATGAAGTTATCAAAATTTCGTGGAATTTTTCTATTTTTTATTTTTTATTTTTTCTATTTTATATTTTTATATTTTATAATTTATATTTTATATTTTATTTATATTTTTTATTTATTTATTTTTTCTTTTTTCTTTTTTAAACTTATTTTTAATTTTTTAATTTTTTTCATATTTTGCATTTAATTTTTTTAATTTTTAATTTTTAATTTTTAAATTTTAAATTGTTTATATTTCATATTTTATATTTTTGTATTTTATTTTATTTTATTTTATTTTATTTATTTTTTATTTCTTATTTCTTATTTAGTATTTTTTTTAATTTTTTAATTTTTTAATTTTAAATTTTTAATTTTTACCTTTTTACCTTTTTAATTTTATTTTTTAATTTTTAATTATTAATTTTCTTTTTAATTGTTTGTATTTTTTAATTTTAATTTTAATTTTTAATTTTTTATATTTCACATATTTTTTTAAATTTTCTATCTTTTTAGTTTTATTCCAAACAAAAGCTATGGAAAATGCCAAAAGAAAATAAAAAATTAAAAAATTAAAAATACTAAATAAAAAAAATAAAGAATAAAAAATTTAAAATTTAAAATTTTAAAAAAAATTTAAACATTAAAAAATTAAAAATTAAAAAATTTAAAAATTTAAAAATAAAAATAAAAAAATAAAATATAAAAATATAAAATATAAAAAAATAAAAAATACTAAATAAAAAAATAAACAATGATAAATAAAAAAATAAAAAAATAAAAAGTAAAAAATAAAAAAATAAAAAAAAGAAAAAAAAATAAAAAGTAAAAAGTAAAAAGTAAAAAAACAAAAAAAATCAAAAACAAAATTAAAAAATACAAAAATACAAAATACAAAAATAAAAAAAATTAAATACAAAAAATTAAATATTAAAAATTAAAAATTTAAAAATTTAAAAATTTAAAAATAAAAAACTAAAAAAATATATAAATACAAAAATAAAACAATTCCAAAGTGCGATAATTTAGAAAAAGTAGTACACTGAACTTTTGGTGTAAAAATGATTAAATCTCACATGATACTTTACAAATTATTACAATTATGAAAGGGGTCGGTTGAAGTTGATTGAAGTGGGTTGAAGTAAGTTGAGGTAGGTTGAAGTTGATTTTTTTTTAAGTGGGTTGAAATAGGTTGAAATAGATTGAAGTGTGTTGAGGTTGGTAAATTCCAATTGACCCACGAAAAGAATAGGCCCTTAGTGTGGGGTTTTGACTCGAGAATAACACAAATGAATTTTGTACAAGTAAAATTACATAATCGATGTCATATCTGACTCAAATTGAGTTTAAATGGGATACTTAACGATTTGAGAATTTGGGTTAGTTTCACTTAATGGCTCTATTTTGTAGGTTATTTTTTAGAATATGTTCACGAAAGTTTAAATTAGTTGAAATAAATTTTATTTAATCAAAATGGGATTTGATAAGTTAATTCATTGAATAAGTTCATATAAGTCCATACCAAATTTTAGATGTTCATATGATTGCACATTCATAGTCCAACATAAGGTCATATTAGTCTAATTTCAAAAAAATAAATTTTCATAAGTTCAATTTCGCAAAAATAAAATGTAACAAGCATGTTTGATAATGCTTTGATTTTACCGCCCTCAAGAATAACATTGTAATACATTGATACCATTTACCTAAAAGGCTTAATAAAGAATGTAACATCATTTAATTTTATCCTCACACATGGCAATTGTGAAGATAGTGCTCAATATTAATAATATCTAGCCAAGATGGAAAAAGAAAAGGCGCAGCTGTGGTTGGTTTCTATGCAAGAGTTTATGGCAATATCCCTGCAAGGAAATTCCAAATATTGAATATGTACTGCAATGACTAATTCAAACGTTGATCATTAGAGAACTCAAAATTGGTTGAGGTAGGTTTCAAGCATTTAAAAATTAATATTTTTAAACCCTTATGTCTTTAGTTGTCCTTGGGATCTTTTTGTGGACTTCAAGCCTCCTGGAGTTTCTGATCATTATCTGATTTGGTTGGATATTCGAGATGGCTTTCAAGGATCAAAAATCAATTTAAAATTTTAAATTCTTGGACCTCACACCCTGATTTTGACAATATGTTTCAAGTGATCTCTAAACTCAAGGATCTGAAGGGGCATCTTAAGCACCTCCATTCTCTGCGATTTAGTATCATTGGTAGCAGAGTTGACTCACTACATCAACAGCTATTATATGTGCAAAATGAGCTGCATCAGATCCCTACCTCCATTGATCTCCAAAAACTTGAAAAAGATGTTCTAGCAAACTATCTCAAACTCAGACAAGTGGAAGAACCTATCCTGCAACGAAGAGCTAAGGAGCACTGCTTGAAGAAAGAGGACGATAATAATAGCTTCTTCCGTCTTTCCATCAAGCAAAAGAAGTATTTTCATACATTCAGGAAGATTATTGACATGAGTGGAATAGAGCATACTAGCCAGGATGGTGCGTTGTAGCCTTTTTTGACTTTTTTTTTAAGGGTTTTATGGGCACTGACATTGATTTTCAACCTTTGGATACTACTTGGATTCATGATGGTCCTATTTTCTCCTATGTACAGGTTTTAAACTCTGGTTGTACCATTGAATTATGAGGAAATTAAATTAGCTCTTTTCTCCATGGATGACAATAAAGCGCCAAGTATGGATGGCTATTCTACCAGGTTTTTAAAAAATCTTAGCACATTTTGGGTGATGATTTAACCCATGCTATTCAATGCTTCTTCACCAATGACAAACTTTTGAGGCAACTAAATAGTACCATGATTACATTGATCCCTAAAAAGCCAAATGCAACTAATGTTGACTATAGACCAATTGCATTATGTAATGTCAAGATCATTGCTAAAATCTTAGCTGTCAAGCTTCAATTAGTCTTTCCCACTTTCATTAATATATGTCATCAAAGTGTGTTTGTAAAGGGTAAATCCATCATTGACAATATGTTTCTTGCTCACCACTTCATTAAACATTATGAGAGAAGGATTTATGAGAGAAGGATTGAGGCCATAGCATACCTCAAATGTAGCCATACAAGATCTCCCAGTTTAAACTCAAGATGAGTTCAATTCTTGTTGGCCTTGGTTTTATATTTGCTCATTTACCTTCCCAATTTGAGCTCTCACTTGCTCATGTAGTTTCTTCATAGTTTTAGCCATTTCCTCGGATTCAAAGCTCACTTTGGACTCTTGAGGAGTGAGAATGAGATTAAGAGGAGTGCGAGAATTGAGGCCATAACATATCTCAAAGGATGAATGAGAAGTAGCATAGGAAGGAGTCCGGTTGTAGGTAAATTCCGCATGGGGAAGCTTGGTGTCCCAATCTCTTAAGCTCTTACTCACCATACCTCTCAACAAGGTAGTGTTGTGCAGTTGGCCACTTCCGTTTGTCCATCGGTTTTGGGGTGGCAAGTGGTACTAAAAAGTAATTTAGACCCCATTAGCCTCCATAGACTCATTCAAAAGTGTGATAAGAACTTGGTATCTCTATCCGATATAGTAGTCCTTGGGATTCCATGAAACCTCATGGTTTCTTAGAAGAAGAGATCCACAATATATGTAGCATCATCACACTTGTGTGCCACCTTGGAGAATCGATCAACAACTACCATGATGGCATCCTTCCCTCGAGGGGTCCGTGGCAGGGCCACAATAAAGTCCATACTAAGGTCATCCCAAGGCCTTAAAGGAACCGAAAGAGGGGTGTAAAAGCCTTGGTGGAACTAACTTTTCGCCATATGACAAATGTCACACCTTGAGATTACCTTGTGGACATTCCCAACCATCTTGGGCCAGTAGAAGTGGTCCTTGAGGATCTCAAGGGTCTTATTGATACCAAAATGCCCGGCTAAGGCTCCTCCATGAGCCTCCTTGACAATCAAGTCCCTTAGAAAACTCTTGGGGATACATAACTTGTTTCCCTTAAAGAGGAAACCTTCTTGTAAGGTATAAGTGCCATATGTAGAGGGATCTTCAACCACCATCTTGAAGTCTTCATCTTCTATATACAAGGTCTTGATGGAATGTAAGCCATGAACCTTGGTTCAATCAACTTGGATTCCCTCACCGGAGACAACATACCTAAGGATGACAATTTGAGGAGTAAAGAGCTCACACTTATCAAGTTTAGCATATAGAGCTTGTTACCTCAAGACTTGGAACACTTGAGTGAGGTGTTCCGTATGAGATGTCTCATCTTGGCTATACACCAAGATATCATCAAAGTATACCATAATAAACTTCTCGATGAATGACCTCGAGACTTCATTCATGTGCCTTATAGAAGTACTCGGGGCATTTGAAAGACTAGAGGGTATTACTAGCCATTCGTATAACCCATATTGGCAGACCTGAAAAATGGGTCATTCGGTGCGGGTACGGGTAGGGTTGATTTTGGGTTGGGTGATGTTCGGGTTAAGTGATATTTCGGGTCGTTTTGGTTTGGGTCAAGTATGGTTCGGGTTGGATCGATTTCGGGTCATCCAATTTTTGGTTAAATACGCTCGTCATGCTAAAACATCAAACTTTGTAGAAAATTTTGGGTCGGGCATGGTTCGGTTCGGGTCAATTCGGGTTTCGGGTCCACTTTCGGATGAGTATGTTTCGACTATCGAGTCGGGTATGGGTCCGGGTCATTCGGTTCGGGTCTCGGGTCTCGGGTCAGTTCTTGCAGGTCTAAATATTTGGTTTTAAAGGCCGTTTTTCACTCATCTCCTTCCTTCATTTAGATTTGATGATAACCACTCCGAAGGTCAATCTTGGAAAAGACTTTGGACCCATGCAACTTATCAAGCATGTCGTCCAATCGTATAATAGGAAACCAACACTTGACGGTGATATTGTTGACGACCCTAGAATCCACACACATATTAGGTACCAAAAGAGCGGGAACCAAACAAGGACTCAAAGTCTCCCAACTGTACCCATGATCAAGCAACTCTTGGACTTGTCTTTGGAGCTCTTTCAACTCATTAGGATTACACCTATGAGTCGGCTTGTTGGGCAAAGGACCACCCGATAGGATATTAATTTGATGCTCAATTCCTCTTATAAGAGGGAGCCACGGTGGTAGATCGTTGGGGAAAACATCCTCAAACTCTCTCAAGAGTGATTGAGCAAGAGGGTGTAAGGGTTTCCTCACTTGTGTTTGATTCAACCATAAGTAAGGAAAATAAAGGCTTGCCTACTAATGGCTCTCTCTACCCATGTCTCACTCATGTAGAGGCTTTTCTCACTTCCCTTCCCCGATTTATTTTTGAGAGGTTTGGGTGGCGGTAGGGGGGTCAAAGTGAGGCTACATCCCTTCAACTTAAGGGCAGATGTGTTGGCATGCCTATCATGCATCACATGATTGTCAAACAACCAAGGTCAACCAAGCAATATATGACAAGCGTCCATAGGAAGAACATCACAAAGGACCTCACCACAATAAGGACCAACCAAAAAAAAAGATAAGAGCTTGTTTAAAAACGGTTACCTCGCTTCCTTGCTTGAGCCATTGAAGAGTATAATGAGTGGGATGCACCTCGGTGGGAACTTGAAGCTTGTCAATGAGAGTCATAAAGGCCACATTGGTACAACTACCTCCATTGATAATAAGCTCACACACCTTACCTCCAATGGTATATCGAGCGCGGAAGATTTGCTCCCTTTGACTAGTTCCTCTTTGGCATGTAGGGCTCTTCAGATCAACAATAGCTCTCTAACATCCAAATTGACTACGGTATGATCTTCCTCTTCAAGCTCTTCTTCACTAGTTTCTTCCTCTAGAGCTTGGATCTCTTCCACCTCTCTAATGGAGAGGGTCCTTCGATTGGGACAATCCGCTTGGAAGTGTCCATTATATCGCTTAGTCGGAGCACATTAGGCAAATTATATCGCTTCGGAGGGAAGCAATGGGAACCAATAGCCTATGTGTTTTTAAAGCAGCATTGCATACATTTGGCAAGTGTCATAAGTTTCGAGGACAAAACTCTTTAAGAGGGGAAGGTTGTAACAACCCGACCCTAACCCATATTTATTTAGTTAAATCATATTTATTTATTTAATTAAACATGTTTATTCATTTAATTTATCATGTTTATGGATTTAATCACTCATAGTTATTTGCTTAACCAAATCATGTTTATTAATTCAATTGCACTCAATTTATATATTCACCGAATTACCTTATGTCATTCAAATTTTTCACTTTCATTTATCGTATTTAATCATCTTGGTTGGAGGATATCTCATTTGGGTCCCATTTTGCAATTCAAGTTTCATTGATTGTTAATTCAAGTTTTGTTGATTAATTAAATATCGGGTGAATCGATAGTAGGCCTCAATCATTATGGTTTAAGAAATTATTATTACTATCATTATTATTATTATTATTATTATTATTATTATTATTATTATTATTATTATTGTTGTTGTTGTTGTTGTTGTTGTTGTTGTTGTTGTTGTTGTTGTTATTATTATTATTGTTATTATTGTTATTATTATTATTATTATTATTATTATTATTATTATTATTTTTATAACATTACAAAAATTTAATTTTGAGTTACGCAAAAACATTATTGTTACAAAACGTTTTATTTCCGAATCCAACTTTTTTTGGGCCCAATTTGAAGCCCAACAAGTTTGCTTATCAATCTAACTAATTACCATGGTTAACTTAACCGTGGTTAGCTTAAAAGGTGGCATTACTAGATAAAACTTCAGTCCAAGAGAGTTGATTAGTCAAAACACACATCTTAATCTTCAAACTCCACTTTCTCTCTCTCCTCTCCCTACCCCATGGCAGCAGCCCTGGCAGCGCTTATTGGGTGTTTTTCGACCATCTTTTCGGCGAGCCCTGGTGGTTTTCGCCTCCCCCCAACATTCTAGTACCTCAAGCTATCATCCTCAATCATCAAAACCACTAAACAACACCTCCATCTCTACTTATCTTCAAGCAAAGTGAGTAATCTTGAAACTTGATCTTGTTGGTTTTGCTCTTTAATCTTAGTTTTGATCATTGTTTTGATGTTAGTGATCATTGATCATGATGTTTTGATAATAAATAAGAGTTATTTTGGTGTTGATCATGGTGAAGTTGAGCTTAAATCATGCTAGGGTTTAGGGATGATCATGTTCATGCAAGCTTAAGTTAAAACCATGTTTATGGATTGATTTGTATTTGATTTTATAATCTTTAGTTTTATTGATGATTATGATGATGTTTTTGGTGATTTGGAATGATTTCAAGTGAGTATTTATATGAAAAAGAGAGGGAGAAGTCAAAACAGTGAGGCTGGAAATTTCAGCAAAACAAGACAGAGTTCACGATTAAACTGGTAATGATTGGCCCATTGAAAAATTATGATTTTTGGTGCGTAGATATTTCAGTGTGTTAGCTTTCAAATGCCCTTGAATCGCCTTAATCCAAGGTATGTGAAAAAAGTTATGGTCGTTTTATCGAAACTGCGCAGAATGGACTAAAAACTGACACACTTGTATTTTAGCCCCATTTTGGGAACCCTATTGTGGGAATCATATTTTGTGTTGTAAATAAATTTTTTTTGGGACTTCTTAATCTTTTCATATTGGGGTTTTAGGTCTCCGTTTGAGGTCTAGGGTGAAAGTTATGAATTTTTGAAGTGAAATGACTTGCTTTGGTGCGAATTGGGTTGTCATTCCAATTTCTGTGGAGCGTATACTTGGAGGAAAATTCAGAAAATTGCACTGTAGATTGTCCATATTATTTTCGAATTTCCTATAAGATTTCATGAATTTTGGTTGAGTATTTTGAGTTTGTTGATTTTTGGAAGCATTTTGAGTAATTGTGTAAAAAGCAATAATAAAGATTGAGTGAGATTGATCATGCACTCATTTTGTGTATTTTGAGCCAAGTAAGGTCATTTAAGGAAAAAATGAATATTCATGGACTTCTATGGGGCTTTTACTTGATTAATGAGAAAGAAGAAGACAAGTATACAATTTGGGAGCTTGTTTATGAGTTTTGAATCATTTATGAATATTACAAACAAAGTACCAAGTGTAGGGAGTTTAAGAGTTTTCATTGGGGTCAATAATCTCTTTGGGGTGAAAAACTGTATTGAATGGACATGTGAATGAAATATGAGAAGTAGGGAGAGTTTTGGCTCAGAAACCATATTTATCAGACAAGGTTATCGCAGTTTATGCTATTTTGAACCAGATATATATCTATTGGCCTCAAACCTTTATTACTTACTCAATTTAGAATTTATAAAGTGTATTTATCAAGCCAATCTAGTATACTTGTTGTTACCTTGAACTAAGCTATACATCAGCGAGCCTTAAACTCATATCAGCAACCTATCTCAGAAAAGGTCACAAGCACTCCCTTATTTGTCACAATCAATGCATTTTCCTTTGTAATCTCATTTATGTCATTGTTGTCTATTTTACTTTTATTTACTTTATATCAAATTTAATTACTTTCACCAATTCAGTTTTGAAGTTATATTGAACCTAAGTTATGTATACCATTTAATTACTCAATTTCTGTTACATATACTTTTATTTACTCAATTATGCGAGTAAAGATCATTTACTGACTACACATGCCTACAATGACATTTATGAAATAGAATCAAGGCTTAGTTATCATTTCCTATTATGCATAAGTGTTATCAAGTTAGAATATATTTATCAAGTCAGATGACATTTTTAAAGACTCAAGGTACATCCATTGTCTGTATCTTCAGAAAGCAAGACATGTTTATCAAGTTACAACTCTTAATGAGTTTATCAATGAATCAATTTATACAGTGAATTGCCATTTAACTTTTTACCCCGTCAGTTATCATCTACAGGGCATCAACCCATCATTTACCCGCATGACTTCAGGCCAACTTTTGATCAGATTGGCAGGTGTACACCTATGTATAGATCATATCATTGCAAGGGGTTCATATCCAGATAATAATGAGCAATTCAGTTTCATATCACATTCATTTTTATTGTTATTGCCAACTAAATGAATTGTAAAAGACGGGTACCTATCAACAGTGTTTCTATGCTCATTTTACAGTACAGAAATATATGTACTGAGTTTTTGCTCACATTTTTAAATTGTTTTCATGTTTTTCATTTTAGGTGATGAAGCATCACATGTTTCTGCTTTTAGCAAGCCCTTTTGGAAGTCATCAGATGCTCATAGTGGATTCAACATAGTGTGAGTGTTGGGATCGATCTCAGAGTCAAGCTGGGTATATATTCAACATACTTGTATAGTGTGGAGTGCGAGTTAGCACATGGTATGATTAAGTCAATGGTATTGAAGTTGAAGTATTATGAACTTTGGTCTTGAAGTGTTTTAGTTTAATAGATTTTGTGATTGTGAACATAAGTTATAAGATTAAATGATTTCAATGAGCCTTGTCCTTATCAGGATGGCGGTATCGCCTTCTATTATTAAATCTTCCACTGCAGTTTTCCGTAACTCATGTCATTAGTATTTTGGGGGCGTTACAAACTTCAACCACCTCAATAAAAAATATCAACTTGAACATACTTCAACCCACTTCAAGCCACCTCTTTCAAAATTTTATTTTCACTATTTTAACCAACTTTAAAAAATATTCCAACTTTAACATACTTTAACATAGTTTAACCAATTTCAAATCCACTTTAATCCACTTTAACAAAAAATATTAACTTTAACTCACCTAAATTTATTTTAATCCACTTTAATTTACTTAAACTAACTTTATAATTTTATCAACATTAATTTATCAACGAACAGAACCGAATCTTAGTCGAATGAACTTTTGGCAATGCCAATTGTAACAATTGATTAAAAAAATTAAAAAATTGTGACTTTGTGAAGTAGAATATAGTATTTGTCCCCCAAACGCTGCTGGAAGCGCCGAATTATGACCGATGCGTCCTTGACCTGTCATATGACTCTGACTATGAGAGAGAAGAAACACAGAGAGAAACAAATACCCTTAAGCAAAAAAAGGAAAAAAAAAATCACAGAAAAGGAAGTTCAAAAAAAGGGAAAGAAAGCAGGCACCTTCATTTCCGCACTCCCTCCCCCCCTCTCTCTCTGTCTCTCTCTGCAATGGACGAACTTTTGCAGGTCGCTGGGATCCGCATTTCTCGATCACCTCAGCGCGCCAAATTCATCCAATTTTCGCCCTCGTTCGTCTAATCTCTTCCGCCGATTCGATCTTCTTTGTAAATCCAATTTCCAATTTCCAATTTTTCTTTGATTTTGATTCATATGTTAATGTTGTTGAATGAGTTTTTGAATTTTTGCATTTCTTCTATCTGCATTGTTTTTAGGTTTTCGGTTTCTTTATGTTTCCCTGAATTTGGTTAACTTGATATGTATTTTGATTGAATTGCTTTATAAACTGCTAAATTGATTTTGTTGAGGATCTTGGGTAACCCGTTCAATCTGCTGGCGTTTGATGTGATTATTTGTGCAGACTTTTTGTGCGTTGAGATTGGACTGTGTCAAAGTGGATTGAGAACAGAGATAAACTAGAGATTGTGATTTGAGTCAGTCTCTTTCAAAGGGGACGATACGATGTCGTCGAGAGGCGACCATCAAACAGTTCCCTTATCGGTGTTGTTGAAGCGAGAGCAAAAGAATGAGAAAATTGAAGACCCGGAGATTTTTTATGGTCAAGCCAGCCAGAGCAAAAAAGGTGAAGATTTCATGCTGTTGAAGGCTGGATGCGAACGCGTTGTTGGCGATGGGGCCACGACTTATTCTGTTTTTGGGGTACTTTTCTCTCTCCTCTCTTCAATCCATTGTCAACATTTATCTTTAGGTGAAATGTTGTTGTCTGTGGTCAATTTATTTTTTTGAGATGGATTTTGATTTATTGATTTGGGGACGTTGGTTTGTTACGTGGGCTTCCAGATTAAATATCTTGTCAAAATTCAATGCCATCAATTTCCTAGCAATATTTTTTAAGGTCGCGCAATTTTCGTTCTTTCTTTCTTCCTTTTTAGTTTTGGCTTTTGACTGTGGCTTTGTCCAATGGCAATGGATCTCTTAGTTTTTAATTTTGCCTGCCATGGTCGACATTTGATTTTTGGTGTATTTATGACTTTTTTGGAGCTTAATTTCTGGAAGTTGACATGATTTTGACTAATGTGGCCCATGGCTGTATAATGATGAAGCTGTTGTCTGACTATGAGGTTGACTGACTAATTCTCTTCTTGCAGCTGTTTGATGGGCACAATGGAACTGCAGCTGCTATATACGCCAAGGAGAATCTTCTAAATAATGTGTTGGGTGCTATACCGTTGGATCTGACCAGAGAAGATTGGGTAGCTGCGTTGCCAAGAGCATTAGTTGCAGGTTTTGTCAAAACTGATAAAGATTTCCTGGAAAAAGGTATCTGTCATTCAAAAATGATGCTCCGTTGATGTATTAAGTTACTGTGCCACTTTGAGGAACTAGGAAAGTAATACTAGGCAATGTCACTAAAGTCTTACTACCCTAATGTCCTAGTTTGATGTGAATCTACCTCATTATTCGGTAAATGGTTGCTGTTTCTGTCAGCGGAATATCATTCGAGACGTAGCAAAAGGATAACAACACCATGTCGTGGATTGATTGACTTATGTAGCCATCAATCTCCAACATGTCAACGACATGATTCCATTACCGGGTGATACCTCTAGTAGACCCCTCCCAAGTAAAATGAGCATCTCCTAGTTTAAAGGCTGTTGTTCTCAACGAACATGAATACAGGGTTCCTGATGAGATTCTAAGCGGTAAAATAAACATGATGCATGATGTGGATGAAAACTGCATATGATTCTGTGCTTTTATGCTTGACCATGAAAACTGCATCTGATCCCATTTTTGTTCCGCACTAAAATTTATCATTTGGACTTTAAAGCATAATGCCTATCATTGGTAACAACCATTAGGATGTCTTTCACTGGCATCTGGGGATAATAAGGAACGATATATAGTTGATGGTGTTTTTGTCCTCAGGGAAACCATCAGGAACTACTGTTACCTTTGTGATTATAGAAGGATGGTATGTAACTGTAGCATCAGTGGGGGATTCCCGCTGCATAGTGGAATCTGCTGAAGGCGACATTTATAGTTTATCTGCTGATCACAGGCTTGAGAGCAATGTAGAAGAGTAAGTCATTGCTACAATTTATGAAACACGCCTACTTACTACTTATTTGGATGCTGTTGAGGGTAATATTTTGTTTCACTTGCAAGCAGGAGGGAACGTGTTACTGCCAGTGGAGGTGAAGTTGGCCGGCTCAATACTGGTGGTGGAACTGGGGTATATCTTTGATTCTTCTTCTTCTTCTTCTTTTATTTTCTTTCTGTTCGCAGTCCCACACTTAGCCTGAACCAAATTAATGTTCTGAATCTTTTGATTACTGTGCAAAGGGAATGGAATCATTACAGTGTCTGATGTGGATGCATGAGATTCTCTTTAGTCTTTTCTATTATTAGAATGAGCACACCTCCAGTATCCATGTGAATTCAATGTGAAGGATGCTTTTTATATGTGTATGAAATATGGATTAGGAAGTCGGAGTCACAAAAAATGCTTTTCTGACTTATTAGTGAATTATCACAACGCAAACAATACCTGAACTGTAGGTTATGTTGGAAGAGAAGGGAAACCGAAGCAAAAGAGGGGGAAAAAATGGGATGATGAGTGGAAAGTCGAAAATTCAGGGGTTTTTACATTGTCACCGTGTAAGAGGAATCAACATCCGGTTACCATTTGGTCGTCTCTTGGACTGATTTAATAAGTTAGAGTCTTAATTTAAAAAAGCGAGGCGCACTGAGGCACGAGGCGACCACTGTGGCGCCTCACAGTGGGTGAGGCGAGGCGAATCCTTTAAGCACGGTGAGGCGTGCGCCTCAGTGGGCCTCAATTTGCGGCATGAGGCGACTGAAGCGAGGGCTTTATTGATCTTAATTGAGAAGTGAAGCTATAGGACAAAGAGGAGAACTTTTGACCATTAAAATCACCAACTTTGTTAAAATTAACACTTATCTTAGTCTTATATCGCGATTTCGAGCATAATCTCTCATGCAATTGACAAACTCTAAGATTGAAAGCCCTAATTTTTGAAGTGTCAAGTATGGAGACCTAATGGCGACAAAGGGGGTCGAATGTCCATCTTCATATTGTTTTGGTGGTTGATCTTCACTGGAATTAGTGTAGTGGGCTCCAGTTACCACTTACCAGCTCCTGGTAACTTTCTTCTTTCAAGGTGGGGGGTGGGGGGTCGTTAGAAGTCTAGATGGGGAGGGGCTAGATTAGAATTTGTGCATATTATTTCCTTTTTCATTCATACTTTTATTTAGTACAGAGATCCTATACTCATTTGGGCAAATTCTATCTGTTGAGTACATTTTGGGCATTTTTGTGTAAGGTGCGCCTTGCATCCATGATGTGTGCGCTTTCGCCTCGAGGCTCACGCCTCACGCCTCACGCCTCGGAACTCTTTGCGCCTCAGTGCGCCTCGCTCCTTTTTAAACTAAGGTTAGAGTTTAGGATGTTCACCATTGTAACTTATGTTTATTGGTTCCCCAAACCTTTCCTCATCTACTTGGAATTTTTTAGATATCAATTGCATATAACTTATGTTTGCACCATTCTCCATCCACCACAAGGAATTAAAAATTATAAAAAGGAAGTAAAGACTTTATGCTGTTCTAGAGAATCCCACCTCCTTTAAAGGCTACTCTAGTGAAGTAGGGGAGCTATATTACTAAAACTTTCATTTCACTTCAAGTTTAACTGTTTAAGAGGCAAACAATTCACCGTGGGATAGGTGGTATGGACACTTGGCCCTCTTTTTGGACTGTAAGGATGCAAGATTTTAGAAAATTCCTTAGTACCACAGACACTGTGCTGGCAACTCAATAATCCAACCTGGCGAGTGTGATTAAGTTAGGAGTGCTTGATGAGACAACTTTTCGTGTTATGAGATTTGATTTTTTGTGTTCTTTGTTTTCTCCTGTTTCTATTTTTTGCACTGAATCATTTCTCCCCATTCTTATCCTCTTTTGATATAGCTACTAGTTTAAGTGATTCCTTTAACCTCTGTGTAGATTGGTCCATTGAGATGCTGGCCTGGTGGTCTGTGTCTCTCACGTTCTATCGGAGATAGGGATGTTGGCGAGTTTATAGTTCCAGTTCCTTATGTAAAACAAGTGAAGGTGAGTTAGTGTGCGCAGATTTAGTCTATTTGCTTGATCTTACTGTCGAACCCTTATCTGCAGCTTGCAAATCTGGAGTAGATTTCTGTTTGCTTGTAACTTTTTTAATCCTTGAAAGTTTGCATTTCTTATTTAGAATTTTGTAGTGAATGCCATGAGTTTGAAACACAATCCTTCAAAGTTTTGTGTGTGTGCATGTGTGTCGTTCTTTGCATCTCATTTACTGTTCAAATGGTCTCCTTCTATGCTGTGTGTGCCTGTGTGTGCGTGTGTTATGTCTTGCGTCTCATTTACCGTTCAAATGGCCTTCTTGGATGCTCTATAAATGCAAGGAATAGGGAATTTTCTTGACCAGCTGACTTCAAACATTTAGAAGTATGATTGAGTTCTATGTGTTATAGAGTGAAGTGAATGAGTTCCTTTCTTTTCCTTTTAATGACGAAGGTACACCTTCTATAGAAGGCATGTTAGACGTTCTGTACTGAAGTAGCATTCTCCCTTCCTGACTTGAGAATCATCCACAGGGGCTGGATGTCAACAATGTAACATGTGCATAGCTCGCCTTGCTAATCTTGTTGAATGTTTTTGTTGCTGCCCCATATCCCTTTATGGTGGTTGTCCTTCCTAAGATGACATTGCCTGCTAACTTTGCTAGCTCCCAAATCCTTTCATTTGGGGTGGTTGTCCTTCCTAAGATGACATTGGCTCCTAATTTTGCTAGCCCCCAAATCCTTCTATTTGGTGTGGTTGTCCTTCCTAAGATGACTTTGGCTGCTGGTTAACTTAAATATAACAGAAAATGACTGGTAATATGGTTTCCGAAGCCTAAGAAAAAACCTAGATGTTAGGACATACAGTTGACTGCATGATAAATAAAGTAAAAATTACTAATAAATAACCATCGTTGTGTTTAAAATGCAATGAAAAAGTCAAGGCATGCACTTAACTTCTATTTGATCTTGTGCCCCCGCCCGGGGGGGGGGTGTTTTGGCTGCATAGACAAAACTACAAGAGCATGGGAGGGAAGATGTAGGCAATAGGGTTGGCAACAGTGTTTCCATGTAGGTATAACCAGCAAACTTGCGGACATCATTAAAATCTTGACTATTTGTCCTTTGCGATGTTCTGATCTCAATTGAAACACCCAAGTATTCAATTTGGCATTCAGGGATTGTTGATGATGTCTCCTAGGAGGTCAGATTTTGGCCGCAAGTATAAGTGTGAATATATTAAGCAATGGTTTAGATGATGAGTAGATGAAAAACACATTCTTCCATGGCATGGTTTGCCTATGGAGGTCATGGTTTGGAGATGCAGATCACATGACATACACAAAGTAATTCAGAGCTAGTTACGCACAAATGCAGTGGGAGTAAAGTAAAGAGAGCTGTTAGCTAGGACAAAGGCTACTGCTTTTGATGGGTCAGTGGAGATTAGATGACCTGGCAAAACTGACCCGAGACCCGAAACCCGAAACCCGAACCGAATGACCCGGGCCCATACCCGACCCGACACCCGAAATATGCTCACCCGAAAGTGGACCTGAAATCCGAATTAACCTGACCCGACCCATACCCGACCCGAAATTTTCGACAAAGTTGCTTGTTTTGGCATAACGAGCGTATTTCACCAAAAATTGGTTGACCTGAAATCGACCCGACCCGAACCATACCCGACCCAAACCGAAACGACCCGAAATGTCACTTAATCCGAACATGACCCGACCCGAACTTGACCCAACCCGTACCCGAACCGAATGACCCATTTGCCAGGTCTAGATGCAAAGGAACCCTTTGGGAGGTACTTTCAAGCTTGTAAGGGCTAGAAGTTCTAAGCACTTGGACCAGTTAGTTCTATAATGCTTTGGAAGGGAATAAGACGTACAAAGAGGTAGAAGATATGTTTTCGTCAAGTACTAGGGATATTGGTATAAAGTTTTTCATCGAGCAATGCAAGTGTAATGATTCCATTGGGGAGGTTGTACAACGTCCATATTGATCATTATCGCAACATCGGCTTTATTTGATGTATTATGAAGGAAAAGATTGAGTTGGCCAAAAGCATAAAAATGGGAGAGCTGTTGAACCAATCAATCTTATGCTGAAAGGAGTCTAGAAAGGACTTGGCAAAGAGGTGTAACTTAGTTGACCAAACACACACACACACACACACACACACACACACACACACATATTGTGTGAGTGTGTGTGTGTGCTAAGTATCACATATGAGTTACCACTGGTCTTTGTTGACCAAGCTATTTAATTTGATCATCACGACTAATAAAATAGCTGATAGGTGGTTGCTTGGGATTCATAGTAGCAGATGTGGCACATACAACTGTGGCTCAAACAACTGTTCCTACTGCAGATGTGGTAGCAAGCTTATCAGTTACCTTGTGAATTTCGTGGCAGAACCAATTCAGTTCCACATCAAGCCTATTGCTGTAGAGTGCATATCGACATATAGTCTCTCTTGAACAGGATAGTACATTATACAGACGTGCAACAAGACTCATTGATTAAGAATTCTTATGACAATGAGGGAGGTCCTTTAGCAATGCTTTGAGAAGATGACACAGTTTTGCTTCCACCTGCTTGGAGGAGATGCAAAGTATCTCCCGATGGATATCAGGCTTGAGCCATTTCCTCTGTATAGTAGTTACAGATGAGCTCATGAAGACAATTTAAGATTATGTATCATGCTGCATTCTTTTGATTCATGATAGAGATCCAATGGAAGATACAATCAAAGATATTAATAGTACGCTGGAACATTGGAGAACCACCATGGATCATAAGAATTAAATTGAACAAGCGACAGAGTACCTGGAGCAGGTGCATTGGCAATAGAGGCTTTTCAAATACCTAAGTGAAAATTGGTAACGACACCATAGTTAAGGAAGACTTCTTAATTGTTCAATGGTGAAAGAAATGGGGATGTAATCTGGCAATAGATGGTTGGAAGAAATGGAGCAGCTTTGGTATTTTGTGCAACTCTTAACTGCAGAGCCCCTTTAAATCGGAGGAATGCATATGATGCAGTTATTATGCTCTCAGTTCTGCATGGTGCTGAGTTTTGGCCAATCAAGATGTCATAGTTGCGACGATGTTTGGATTGGATGTGCAACCACAAAAATAAAATTAGAAATATAGTCCGGAGAAGGTAGGAGGTGCTGGAACCTATCCAGGATAGAGTTGCAACATGGGGCTTCAATGGTTTGGGATTCTGTGATGCCAAGAGAACACATGCTAATACCCCCATTAGGAGGTTAGAGAGAATCACTGTAGTTGGATAAAGAAAAAAGGTGGCAGGCCAAAATTACATAGGTGAGCTTATTTGAAAGGGCCTTGGCCTCCTGGGAACAAGGCCCTTTTTAAATTAAAAGGAGACCGTGACTCTTGCTTAGACTGTGATGCAATTGAGGTTTGATGTGATTATCCTGTCGATGGAGCATCTCTTTTTAGTCCTTGGATTCCCTATATTGCTTCATTGCTTGGATTTGCCCATCTCTTTCTGAACATGCCTTCCTTCCCTGTATGGTCTACCTATTTTCTTTGCTTTTTCCCCCTACCAAATTAGATGCATAACACAAGTACACTTGGTCTTCCTTCTGTTTTAAACTGTCGCAAAATCCTTCCACAGTGCCTTGATATGTATATATGTATTTATATAATAAATATATTTTGATTTTTCGAGTCTGTTGAAGATGTTCTTTTTGCTTGTCGGAGTAAGGTTGCTTGTACATGAACTTTTTCGAATTGTACCTCAGAGGGATACTTACTGGACTAGCTGTTTGAAGGCTATGTTACTTTCATAGAACATGCTCAAATAACACATGTTTCTGATCATATATGTATGCAATATTTTCAGTTGTCCACTGCTGGTGGGAGGCTTGTTATCTCCAGTGATGGTGTTTGGGATATGTTGAGTTTTGATGCAGCTCTTGATTGTTGCCGTGGGCTGTCAGCAGAGACCGCAGCTGCACAAATCGTTAAAGTATGCTGGCTAAACACTATGCCTTCCTACTGATTTTGCTTTTTCATTTCGCATTTGTAATGATGGTCTGTCTGCACTTAATTTTCCATTTGTAGGAAGCAGTTCAGGTGAAGGGACTTAGAGATGATACAACTTGTATTGTTGTTGATATTCTTCCACCAGAGAAGAATCCTCCTCCTCTGCCACCTCCAAAAAAAACGGGCAAAAGAGTCCTGAAGGCCATGTTTAAAAAGAAGTCCTCGGAGTCATGTTCGAATAGCGAAAAAGAGTATATGGGGCCAGATGTGGTTGAAGAGATGTATGAAGAAGGATCTGCATGTCTTAGCGAAAGGTCTGTCCTATCCCAGTTACCTTTCTCTGTGATTCTTCCTTCTATGGTCTCAATTTTCACCAATCTAACCAGCTTCCTTTGGGTTGCGGGCTGCGGGCTGCCATGGCTTGCATTAACAAATTCAAGCACTTCACTACGTTTTGTAATAGTCGATTTATGGCTTGCAGGTTAGATACTAAATACCCACTTTGCAACATGTTCAAGTTGTTCATGTGTGCCATTTGCCAAGTAGAGATTAAACCTGGGGAAGGTACTTCAATACATGTTGGCTGCACGAATCGGAGAAGCCGCCCCTGGGACGGCCCCTTCTTGTGCCAAAGTTGCCAAGAAAAGAGAGAAGCGATGGAAGGGAAAAGACCGTCTGGAGGTTTGCTGATTCTCGGCATCTTTGTTGAAAAATACGATACATTTTTATGAAAGACAACTTCTGGATTCATGCCCATTCTAACTCGTTTGCAGATAGATATAGCAGTGGAAGCGACTAGTTGATCAAAATATCAGAAATCACATCACGAATTGCACCAGTCTTTGTGGAGTTGGGATCCAACCCATTCTAATCTTCAACTCCTGATCTAGGATCTGCTTTTGACTTGTGACTGGGGAAAAGTTGACCGAGCGTCCCTGGGAAAATTAACGGAAGGCTTCAATTATACTCTGCAGTCACTACGACTCTTATGCAGGGTTGGATACTCTTATCTGCTTCACTGATCGTGCATCTGTATAAAGAATTCCGCCTTGTACACTGGTATTCCCCTTGCAGAGTGCCAGGACTGTGTAGATGTGCCATTTATACAGAGTTGAGTACAAACACACAGGATTCATTATAGATCAAAATGCTCAAACCTCTCTCTCTTTTTGTCCCCTTTCAATGGCGAGTTACCCAAATTTGTCAATGTAGCATCATTTGTTTGATTCTTGAGCAACTAGGGACATCGTTTCAAAGTTCAAATAGAAGATCAGTTATCATGTACTTAGTGCCAGATTTCTGTAGTGCATATTTCACCAGCTGCATACGGTTTACCAGAATGTGATTATTGTTGTTGAGTTGGATATACCGAGCGATAATTTGTGACTAGTTGGAAATTTCCTGAGTCAGTTTCACTGATTTTTCTTTTGCATGTTTTCTTGCTTGAACTCTCACTCATTGCCAAAGTTACTGTTCATTGTGGCTCTATGACTGTTTCTGAAAGAGATAAACATCATGAATCAAAAAATTAATATAAATTACTATTAAGCTGGTATTGTCAATATATTTGCACCAAACGGGGGCAGTGAAACTCAATTTTTTTGGGTTGCAATTGCTAAAAAAAAAAAAAAGTTCCATTAACCTAATTAAAATATAAGAAAAGTCAAAAAGCTCCTTAAAAGCTCTAAAAAAAAAAATTGAGACAGACTGACAGAGATTCCCTAGGTAATAAAGGGTCAACTCATAACTATAGCACATGTTTGGGGGAAGGGGAGAGACATGGAGGCTTCCTCACCAGACCTTGTTAGACCTGGCAAAATTGACCCCAAGACCCAAGATCCGAAACCCAAACTGAATGATCCGAATTCATATTCCAACCGACATCCGAAATAGGATGAACTGATATGGACCCGAACACCCGAAATAAACTAATTCATAACCGAACGAAACGCAAATTGTAGCATGACCCGAAATGACCCATACCCGAAATGACCCGATCCAATTCAAACTCGATCTGTAGTGACCTGACCCGAAGTCAACCGAAAATGGACAACCCGAACCCGAACCGAACTGTACCCGATTTAAAACCGATCTGATTCTTACCCGACTCAACTTTACCCGAGTTAGTAGTAACTTTTTTTAGGGGGGTTTTAGTCTTTTCTCTTTTGGGGGGAATTTTGAATTTTTCAAACTCAATTAGTTGAGTTTAGGCGGGAAAAGAAAAACAACTTAAGAGAGAATTTTTACAAATGAAATCAGTTAAAAAATTAAGAGAAAAAATAAAATAATTGATAGTTTTAAGTTTTTAATTTGATAGATATGTAGTAAAAATATAAGAGAAACAATATTTTGTCACAATAGGAATTAAGAAAAGATAAATACAACTAACAATTTATTAAACTTATTAGGATCTAGTAATCCTATTTTACTATTTGATTCACTTAATGACTTAATGCAATGCACGCTATAATTATAAATTTATAACATTATTTTGTGACTATTGTCAAAAATTTCACGCCACTGATCTACGATTCTAAATCATCTTCATAACCTGTTTAATTCTACAAAATCATATTCAAGAATGTATCGTTGCATATGATCTCATAATAATGTTACTCATTTGAATTTTGGACAATTAAACTCTAAGTCTCGAGTTTTGATAACGAGCATTCACAATCACATAAATGTAATGCTAATTGACACATACTCATATATTGCCGTTGTTTTTTAGTTTTGACTCATTTAGCAAATGCAGATCAAGTTATTAATTTCACGAAGACAAATCTTTGAATTTTGATGTGTGATCACTTAATGAGCCAACAAAGAACATTGATTCGATTACTAAAAATGTGGACTTGAACCAACCTGTTTCTATTTGCCAACTCCAAATATGATAAACGTAAAGTTATAAACCAACATCGGGGTCTAAATAAAATTTTTGTTATTTTCTTTTTTTTTTTTTCATTTTTCAAGGTATATTTTGGTATTGGGCCTCACAAATGAGACCATTGACAAATGGTTTGCATTAGGTTGGTCCACTTATTTTGTCATCGCATGAACTTAATTGAGATGATTAAAACTTGACTTAACGACACGTCATCTTATGGATAATTGCACGGTGCATTTAATATAGGTTAGGGATGAGTTGTATACTTGTATTTGTAATTTTCTAACTTAGTAAATTTAGAACTAATCCTATATAATTTTTCATTATATAT
>JACYFF010031954.1:27195872-27223793 GCA_017589665.1 Selenicereus undatus | reverse complement strand
CACACACACACACACATATATATATATATATGTGTGTGTGTGTGTGTGTGTGTGTGTGTGTATAATGTATAATCAATTAATCATTAACGTATGAATTAGAAGAGAAATCTAGAATAAATGGGTTTGTCTAATTAAACTGTTTTTATCTTTTAAATACAATTTAAGAATAAAGAACTAAAGATGGTTACGTTGAAAATATACAATGATTCAAAATTAACCCAACTTGATTTAAACCCCATCCGATTTACACTTGACCCGATATTGACCCAAATATTGAACTGAATCCCACCCGATCTAAATTACACTTGACCCATACCCGATCTGAACCAGGCTAATGCAGACAACCCGAAACAGACCCGACCTAAATTCACCCGAAGCGAACCCGTACCAACCCAAACATGGTACCCATAAGTTACCCGAATCCGAACCTCATCCGAACCGATCCGAACCGAACCTGATCCGAACATGGTTGATCCGAAAGCGACCCAAACCCGAATTCCACCCGAACCGAACCCGAACCTGACCAGAACATAATTGACCTGAAAGTGACCCGAACTGAACTAAGATCCGACCCGTATCCGATCCGAATGACCCATTTGCTAGGTCTAGGCCTTATATACTTCTCATCTCCACTTCATTTTCGAGGAAACACAAAGAGGAAATTAAGGGAATAAAGAGTCATGCTACAAACTCATGAAAAGCTTGTGTGAATATTTGATTGTTGAAGCAATATTTGGTCAACATTGGAGCAACTTGCAGTGTTCGAGTTCATGTTCTCTTTCCTTCCACAAATTAAGGAAATAACTACGGAAGTTGTAGTATGTATTAATTTGCAATTACATAGCAAAAGGTGGATGACTCTATGAGTCAAGCAATGTATAAACTTGGAAAAACATACATTTTGTATGGCAAGTTAAGAAATGCTAATTGATTGGGAAATATTTGCTGCATTTTATTACGTTATGCACTTGTATTAAGTAAGAATGTCGTAATTTATATCCAACATGTATATATTAACATGCGCATTTTTGGACATTAGTAATTGTATGTCATGTTTAAATGTTGATAATGGCATTGAATCTCAAGGGAAGTTCTTCCAACGGGTGAAGATGGCCACCAAAAATGAAGATGACTACTGGTGATTAAATTTAGTGAATTCCTTGTACTTATCGAACTCGACAAAATTAACTAACGATATCCTCTGTTCCTCCCATGAAATGAAGTTGAATGGAAATTGGCGGAATAGATGAAGGAAGCTAAAGAACTCGGTTGTTTCCCTTTCCCTAATATCTCTCAATATTGTTGAGCGAGTCGAAGAATTGGAGCTAATGCCAAAGCTCTACTCTCTGTCTCTCTATTACTAGCATTGGTAATCAAACTCAAGTATAACTTTATCATTTCATATTTAACTGAAGGACAAATAGTAATTTTGTCGCCTATTTCTCAATTGGGAAAATGCATTAAGAGTGTTGCTCTAATTTTTCAAGGACCACAACTTCTCATTGGGACATATAGGTGTTATTTTGTGCGGGATGATCTGCAGGCTAAGAAATGAGTTAGAAGGGTGTGCAGACTGATTTGCCCTTTCGAAAAAAGCTGAATCCCATAGGCTGTTGCCGCCTCCCCCTCTCCCTCCTCTCTCTGTCTCTCTCTCCCCCATCTTTTGGGCAAGAAAACTAGACCACTGAGAAACGTCTTGTCGGAGAGTGTAATCCTTGAAATTAATTAAGCATAACCCTTAATTCCACAAAATTTCTTTATGAAACTAAAATCCCCCTCTTATATCCATCTCCCTGGCCCCAAATTTTCCCAATCCTTTTTTTACAAAAAGTCCCTAATTCTTCCTTCCAAGCAAAAGTGCAAAAAAAGGGGTCAAAGACAAAATGTAATCAATGTAGTTGACCCTCAAAATTAGTGGAGCTCACCTTCGATCTAGGACTATATTTCCTCCTTTTGAAAAATATTCGGATTAATAGTGTTAGTTAGCTAGTTTGTTATAACTAATATTATGATGGCTGGTGATAGCTAGTTTGTTATTGCCTCAGCTTGCATACTTAGCGGGAAATGTTGGATTTCAATAGACTTGGTTGTATTCATTTTGCTGCAACAATAATACACAAAATTCATGGCAAATTCTCTCTTCTTTCTGTTTCTTCCTTCTGCTCCTTTTCCTTCTCTTTTCTACAGGATATGAAAATCTTCATGGTATCAGAGTAGGATCATAAGATCCTAAGCTCCTGAATCAAAGGAGTCCTTGTTTCTTTCTCTTCGACCGATTGACTTGTTTTCATCAATCGATTTAGCTATCAATCTTTCTTCAAATTTTTTGATTTCTTGTCTTCTCGATTGATTGGCTAGATCCACCAATTGATCCAGCCATAAATGTACTCGATTCAGGAGTTCTCTCTAGAAATCAACTTTAGTTTTGTTCAACAAATGTTGTGCAGTGACAGCAGCAAGTGGAAGCCAAATTCAACTTGATCCTTGAGATCCTCTCTTCCTTCATCCTTCTAATCATCTAGGTCAATCTTTGGTAGCAGAAATTTTCAATGGTGAGGATTTTGAGAATTGGAGAAGGTCAGTCAGAAGTGCACTCTTGGCCAAGCAAAAAATCCCCTTCATTGATGGATCTTATACTAAGCTAGATGCAGGTTCACCTTTTCTACCGTATTGGTAGACATGTAATGACATGGTACTCTCTTGGCTATTAAATTCTCTCCATAAAAACATTCGAGATAGTGTCATTTTCTATGAAAAGGCTAGTGATATGTGGAAAGAGCTTGAGGAAAGATATGGACAATCAAATAAAGCAAGATTGTTCCAAGCACAGAAGGAAGGATTGTGCATTTCTCATGGAGATCTTGACGTTGCATCATATTTTAATAACGCCAGAAGGGCTTGGGATAAGTTTAGTGCTGTTACGGCTCGTCCTAGATGTGGTTGCAATAAGTGTGAGTGTGATATTAACACTAAATTGCAGAATTATGACCAAGAACAAAAATTATTTTAGTTTTTTATGGGATTGAATGAAAGCTATATTGCAGTTAGAGGTAGCATTCTTATGATGACACCTATGCCTTCCTCATGCCAAATCTATTCCTTGCTAGTGCAAGAGGAAAGGCAGAGGCAGGTCAAATATGGCAGTCAGTTTGGCAGTGATACCGCTTCCTTCAATGCAAGCTCTAACAATATGAGTGCTACCAAGCCTTTTCAGTCTATACAGGCTAGGAGACAGGACAGTAGGAGGCCTCAAATGTTCTGTGATCACTGCAAAAGACGTGGACACACTATGGATAAGTGCTACAAATTGCATGGATATCTTGGAAACAACAAACAAGGAGGAAACATAAGAGGTTATAGGGTTGCCAACAATGCATGGGGAGAACAAGAAACTCAAGGTGATTCCTCCTTATTTCAACAGCAATCTGGCCAGTAGCAATCTACCTTTCAACTTCTAGGATTGAATTAAGATCAACCTAAGGAGCTACTCCAGTTCCTTATAAATCTAACAAACAACAATGACATTAAGCATAACAGCATGGATATTACAACTTCAGTGGCACATATAGCAGGTACAATACATGTCTTGAATGCAGTTCAGTGTTTCTGTGCCTCAAGTTAGGGAACTTGGATATTAGATAGTGGGGCTAGTGAGCATATGAGTTCAGATAGGTCAACATTAAATGACTTATCTTTACTCAGCAACCAAGTATTGGTTAATTTATCAAATGGTACACAGGTTAAGGTGACACATCAAGGAAAGTTGAGAATAGCTAGTGGTCTAATTTTGGAACATGTTTTACTTTTTTCTAATTTCAAATTCAACTTGTTGTCAATTAAAAGGCTTTGTGAGCAATTTCACTATGATGTTAAATTCACTGAAGAATTATGCATGATACATGCCCCTTTTTCTGAGGAAGCTACTGGTAATTGGCAGAGCATTTAGTGGTCTCTACATATTGGATAAGTAGAAGATTGGAAGTCTGAAGATTCAGGATACCAAAGAGCATTCAATTTCTACTTGCATAGAAACTAGAAAATGTTCTGATTTTGCTATTGATACTTATAATACAGTAGCCAGTTTGGTGCAGTCTGATGTTTAGCATAGAAGGTTGGGACACATGTCACATGACAAAATGAAAATTGTATCTGAGCATGCAAAATTCTCAAATAAAGAAGGCCATTTTATATGTAAGATATGTCCAAAGGCAAAACAACAAAGGCTACCTTTTCCTACTAGTCAGATTTCTCCTATTCTTGCTTTTGAACTGATTCATATTGATACTTAGGAACCATACCACACCAAAACACCTTCTAGACACAAGTATTTTTTGACCATATAGTAGATGGTTTCACTTGGGCTACTTGGACTCACCTCATGGTGACCAAAGATGAAGCATTTTCTCTCATTAGATCTTTCATAGCCATGGCCAGAACTCAATTTGGAGCCACTGTGAAGGTTGTGAGGTCTAATAATGCTTTAAAGCTTGGAAAAAGTTATGAAGCATTGGAATTCTTTGCCAAAACTAGCATTTTGCGTCTGACTAGTTGTGTCCAAACTCCATAACAGAATGGTGTTATGGAAAGAAAACATAAGCACTTCCTAGAGGTGCCTAAGGCGCTTATGTTCCAATCACATATTCCTATGAGGTTTTGTGGGGAACGTGTACTCACTGCCACCTATCTCATCAATAGGATGCCAACCAATGTTCTTAAAGGGATAACACCTTATGAGCTTTTATATGGAAAGATACCATCATATGATCATCTAAGAACTTTTGGCTATCTTTGCTACATAAGTACTCGAAAGAAAGGAAAAGATAAATTCCAGCCTAAGGCTAGGGGATGTATTTTTATGGGTTATCCCTTTGGCAAGAAGGTCTACAGGGTCTTAGATTTGAAGAACCATAAATTTTATGAGTCCAGGGATGTGGTTTTTCATGAAACTTTTTTCCTTTTAGCAATCACAGTGGAGATTCATCTTCCCCTTTGTTTTAGCCTTTGAGTCCTAATTCATGATCTAGAGCCTTAAAGAGTTGAACATGAGGAAATACTAACCTTGCCTCCACCTCCTGAACCAAGAAGATCCATAAGGATACATCAACCACCTGGTTATTTACAAGATTATGTATACTGTACTTGAAGTAATGAGGAGTTTTGTTTGGCCACTTTAACAAATTTGTGCATGTTTCCTAGCAAGGCTTTTCCAAAGATTGTTTGTGCATCAACCAATACCATAGCTGAGCCTCAGAGCTTTTTGGGGACAGTTACACATCCTGGATGGCAAACAGCTATGGATAGGGAGATTCAAGCATTAAATTAGAATCATACTTGGAAAATAGTATCTTTGCCACCAAACAAGAAGCCTATAGACTGCAAATGGGTCTATAAGGCTAAGTATCGAGCTTATGGCAGCCTAGAAAGGTTAAAATCACGACTTGTCATCAAAGGTTTCACTTAGAAGGTAGGGTAGATTACACAAAAACTCTTATGAGTGGTTAAACTGACCATAGTTGGAACACTCATGGTAGTGGCAGTTAAGAAGGGTTGGAAAATGCATTAGCTAGATGTTAACAATGCATTTTTGCATGGAGATTTGCATGAGGAGATGTATATGAAGTTACCCCGAGGGATTGCTTCTGATGTACCTCATGCTATGTGCAAATTAAATAAGTCTTTGTACAACCTTAAATAGGCTTCTCGATAATGGTATGCAAAACTGGCTGTTGTGCTATATGCAAGGGGCTATAAACATTCTTCTAATGAGTACTCTTTGTTCTATAAGAAATTCATTAGCTCAGTTGTTTTCTTGGTGTATATGTTGATGATATTTTGGTGACTGGCAACAATGAGCTAGAAATTGAATCTTTGATGCAATATTTGGACCAAATGTTCAAGATTAAGGGTCTTGGAGAGCACATTATTTCCTTGGTTTGGAAATTCTCCCACCAAAAGATGGGATTGTTTTGACACAAAGGAAATTTGCTAGAGTACTTTTGAAAGAATTTAGTGATCCAGACTCATCCTCAGTTAAATGTCCACTTGCCTGTAGTGTGAAGCTCAGTTTACAAGATGGAGACTCTTTCATTATTCGTTCTTATACAAAAAGATTATTGGAAAATTAAACTTCCTCACGCACACGCAACCTGATTGGCTTTTGTTGTTTAACATCTGAGTCAATTCATGCAACAACCTTGCATTTCTCATTATTAAGCATTGCTCCATGTTTTGAGATACATACAAGGACAACTTGATCTTGGGATATTACTCAACAAGGCTCCATCTTTTGATTTGAAAGCCTATTGTGATTCTAACTGGGCCTCTTGTTCTTAATCTAGATCAGTCAGTGGATATGTGGTGTTCCTTGGTGATAGTTTAATTTCCTGTAAGTCTAAAAAGCAAGGGATTGTCTATCTCTCTTTAGCAAAGGCTGAATATAGAAGCTTGCGGCTAAATTAGTCTTGCTTAGTAGGCTTCTTGATGAACTCACTGTTGCAAATATTACTCCTATTCCTATTAAAGGGACAGTCAGGCAGCAATGTACATTGCCAAGAATATAGTCTTTCATGAGAGAACCAAACACATTGAATTGGAGTGCCATTTTGTTCAAGAAAAGCTCTTGGCTGGGTTGATTTCACTTGGACATGTTCCTACTTTGTAGCAGCTAGCTAATGTTCTGACCAAGGCCCTTCCAGGATCTTCCCATTACAACATTCTTAGCAAATTGGGAGTTCAAGGAACTACCAATTTAAGGGGTTGTTGGAATTAGTAATGTTAGTTAGCTAGTTTGTTATAACTAATATTATTTGGTTTGTTATGATGGCTGGTGATAGCTAGTTTGTTATTGCCTCATCTTGCATACTCGGCTGGAAATGTTGGATTTAAATACACTTGGTTGTATTCATTCTGTTGCAACAATACTTTTGCTTCCTTCTGCTCCTTTTCCTTCTCTTTTCTATAGGATATGAAAATCTTCAAAAAAAAGTCGGCGACGACATCGAGTTTGGTGGCAGTGACATCACCTTTGACCCTAAAGGCCTTTGGACGAGCAGCTGGGCAGTATTGGTAGGTCCGAGAGGAATTTGAAATAGGGGTTATCGTATCCGTGAATGGTAGAGAGGAGAAGGGAAGAGAAAAGCTAGTGCAAGGGCTGCGTAGGCGGCAATTGGTGAGGGATGCGATGACGGATGTGGGGTGTTGGAGCTGTTGGAGGAAGCCGAAACAAGATGAAGCAATTCAATAGGTGGCACAAACCCCTGTTTTTATATAGCTTAGAGAGAGAAAAGAGAGGAAAAGGGGAGAGAGAATGAACAATGGTGGGGAAAATACTACCTTACAAACGTATGTACCTTACTAGGTACATATGCTGCGCGTGCAGTGCACAGCCTCAGGCCTATAGTAATTAAAAGCAATTTAATTTTACTTATTGACACAAAAGATTCACTGCAATTGGGGAAAGATTCCCTGCAGTTGGAAAAAGATTCACTACATTGCAGAAAAAATTCATTGGATCAAAATTAAGATGTAAAATTGTAGAGTAAATGTTGGTATTACGTTGTCCATATTTCACCATTGCCATTGTCGCACCACAATCGCAATGTGGCTTACATATGCTTATATAGCTTAATGGTGTACATATGCTTCTATAGTTGTGTTGATATGCAGATATTCTTTCCAATGTTTCAGAATGGATATTACTTTGTTGTGTGATTCAATTTCTTGGGAAAGAATGTGGAGATTGTCCATTCTGTTAGTCATAACAATGTGGATAATTGTGCTATTCTTGTTTGTGTCAGCCTCTTGGTAATTTTCTATATTACCTTTTCGTCTTTTTAATATGATTGTCTTTTAATATTTGAAGTTACCTATCTACAATGTCTTATCTTTCAGCAATCCTCAGAGCTTTCCCTATCATAGCAATCACAACATTCTCATACAAAGCCTCAAAAGAGATGAGATTAACGGTCAATCTGCTTTAAAAAAGGACTTAAATTTGCTTCTTACTCGAAAAGGTTCACTGCAATTGAAGAAAGGTTCCCTACAGTTCGAAAAATATTCACTGAATTGTATAAAACATCTCGATTTTGCTTCTTGGCACAAAAGGTTCACTGCAATTGAGGAAAGGTTCCCTACAGCTGGGAAAAGATTCACTGCATTGAATAAAAGATTCATTCGATCAAAATTAGCGATTTCGTTATTACAATAGTCCCTTTGGGGAATTTCATCGAACACCTTACGTGCAACGATTTCTGAATTTAAAAATCGCTCTAGGTAGATATACTTTGTATTGAAGAGATGATAAATAATTGATTCGATGAAGATCTTTTATGAGTGTTAGATTCTGCCAACAATGTTCGGATAATCATTCTCGAGGTTTTGTGTTTTTCTGATTTTTTTTTTGGGTAGTTTTGGTTGAATTTCACAATAGGACATGATTATTTGTTAGATCCAGTTAAACACCTCTTTATATAGGTGTGTATATTAGCATGGTACATGGGTATGTACCATAGACTAATTGCAATGGTGGTGTCTTTCAGAGGATGTGGTGGCAGGATCCGGTTGAAGGTGGCTAAGAACTATTGGCTGAGCACTTGTTATCCTTGAGCAAGGACGAGGAATAGAGGGGGTTGGCCCTTTTTTTTTTGTTTTTAATAGCTTAATTAAGTGTAAATTTAGCCATGTACAATTAAAATTGAGTCAGTAAATTTCTGACTATATAATTAATTTGTAAATTAAAATTAAGGTTTTTTTTTGTGTGTGTAAATTGAGTATATTATTCACTTGTAAATTAAAATTGATTTTTTGTGTGGGTGTGTAAATTGAGTACATGATTAACTTTCTAAAAGAAATTATTCATAAAAAAGTGCATAATTTTTCTTATGCATTTCTTTTAAAAAAATTGTTATGTTCTTTATTTAAGTTGAACTTGCTTTTACAATAATGATATTCAGGTCCCCATAATTACTCTACGCAAAAAATTTAATAAGTACAAATGATTCTAATTAAGTAAGAATATAATTATGGCATATAATTTCAACTTGCTTTTTTCGCCTTTTGGTGCTCATCAACACATAGCCTTTAAATGAAAACAATAGTGAATTTTCAAGTATACGACCACAAATTATCATACACACGATAATGAGAAATCAAAATATGATATTTAATTTTTTGAAAATGATATTAAATAGTTTCATTCATAATTTGGATATTTAATTATTTGGAACTCATATTAAATAATTTCATCAAACAATTTATAAATTTTTTCCCCTCATTTTTTAGGTTTCCCAAAGAAAGAAACCAATATATGAGAGTTTTAGCGTCTATGATTTAGAATTTGGGGTTCAAGAGTAGGAACATATTTAATGTTTAACAAGCTAAGAGTTTAGGGTCTTTGAATGTAAACCTTATTAACGCTATACTCATAAACCCTAAACCACAAAAACTTAAATCCTAAACTTTAAACCTTGAAACTTGAACCCAAGATGGATTCCTACATCATAAGCTTTAAACATTAAACCCAAAAGCCCAAACACTTTCTTACTATATATTAAATAAACCTAAACACTAAAGCTTAAACTTTGAAAGCCTAAAACCATAAGATCTAACTTTGAAGTTTAGTGTTCCTTGAGTAAGTCAATTTTAAGGGGTATTCAAATTTATTTGAGTTGTTTATGGTTCAATTTTCTGTAGTTTAGGTATTAAGAATTAACATTTAAAGTTTCGGGTTTGTGATTTAGGGTTTAAGAGTTTAGATTTTAGGGTTTAGGGTTAAGGGTATTATCCCTAGGGTTCAAGACTTTGGAGTTTAGGTTTTGGAATTAGTGTCTACAATTCAGCATTAGCAATTAAAGTCTTTCTTAATGTTGCTCGTATGCAACAATTCATTAATGCTAAATTGAAAATCTATATGCAGCTACCTGGGATAACCTACGAAATCTTCCATATATGCATGGGATCATATGACATTTGTTAAAAAAAATTTAGAAAGACGAAAGTAAATGAAGGTAAATGGGCCACATTATGAGTTTTGAGACGTAAATATCAAGCTGTGCCTTTATTTTAGTTCTTTATTTTTCATACATGTTGAATGTTGTGGGTTAAATTATTTATTAATTTTCTGGACATTTTTCTCTCTCTCCATATCAAAATATGAAGGTTAAGAATCTCAATTTGGCAAAATTTGGTGCCTATGGACTTATGGGTATGCTTCGATTTGGGCTATATTTGGGTCGAGTATACATAGGTTCGAGTTTCATTCGGGTAAAATTGAATCGGGTAAGAATTAGATCAGTTTTAAACTGGGTACGGTTTGGTTTGGGTTTGGGTTGTCCATTTTCGCTTCACTTCGGCTAGGGTCACTGCGGATCGGGTTTGAATTGAGTCGGGTCATTTTGGGTGTGGGTCATTTCAGTTCATGCTATAATTCGGGTTTTGTTCGGTTATGAAACAGTTTACTTCTGGTATTCGGGTTCAAATTGGTTCATCTCATTTCGGGTGTTGATTTGGGTATGGTCTGGGTCGTTCAGTTCAGGTTTCAGGTCTTGGCTCAGTTTTACCAATCTATTGTTGACCATCTCATTTGTAGCATAATATCAAATAATATGGATAAAACCATTATTTTAAGAGTGCTTTAAGTGATGTTCATCAGATAAACGAACAAAGTTAAACCGGATGTTAGTAATAAATTAATTAAATTATTTTCCAAAACTTATGGACCATTATAATCAAAGGCCAAACCTCAAGGTACCTTTTTTTAGTTATTCTAAATAATTTAGTTCAATTGTTTGCAGAATTTTGTTGTGAAATATCTGGGTTAAAAGGGTTTTGAATGCTAATAATTCCATCTTTGATGCGTTTGGACGAGCATAATTTTGCCTTTAAATTTGGTGCCTAGTGTTCTAACATTTGAGTATGCCACTGTCAAGTCACATAACTTTTTGACTTGTCAATTTTACAATGTATTAACTCAATTACCATGTGTTGATGACACATTTTCGTTCATTTTTTTCAATACGTAGACTATCTAAACTGTCATCTCATTATGTTCTGAATTATGAGGGTATTTGTTTTATTTGTAGTATACCATAATACTGTTGAGCTATACGTACTTTAACTCACAAGTTTGAGAGTTACTAACTTATTTATTATAGGTGGATAGTGTCTTTTTATTTCATTTTCCAACATCATTATTTATATCTAATAAATGAGCTACCATATAATCAAATTGGCTAGTCAAAGTATTGTTAACTTATAATTGGTTTATTGAATTGAATAACAAATACTCCCAATGGTTAGCTTGTTGAGTGTTGATTTTAAAGGTTGGATTATTCTCGTCCAAGACTCACATGCGGGCCAAAGGTAGGATTATCGTTGTCCAAAATCTCATATTAAAATGTCACTTATATCAATATTTTTGCCTTTATTATTAAAAAGATACAAATAACTAGTAGAATATTGATTATAAAAGAAGTTAGAGGTGAATCGGTACAATTATGATAGGAGAGGTTGATCCTTTTATTGACTAATGCTACCTCAATTCACATAAAATAGAGGCCAAAAGTCTACGAAAAAAAGAATAAATACATATTTTTAGCTTCTTTTATTTGGAGAAAGAACAAATATTGTTTAGTAAAATAAATTTTTTGATCAAGTTATAAAAATTAATAATTATACGGCTGTGTGTTCCATGAGTATTGTTGCAACAAATTGAATATTTAGTTAGCTATTTTTAATTTTTTGGTGCATATACATTGAGACTGAAAGATCAATGTATGGAAATCCAAACCTAAATTTTTAGTAACAATTCTACGAAAACTCTACCAACATACTATACTAGGTGAAACTATACAAACAATGTCATAGTCCTAAATTAGATTCTAATTTTTTATATGATATTTTAAATATATGCAATTACCAAAACGTGATCCTTTTATTGGCCATCTTAATAAATATTTGTTAGATCAAAGGATGAATTCATTAATTAAATGGTCAATTAATTTTGTTTTGTGGAGTCAATAGTTTTTGTTAGCTAAATGATAGAATTAATTGTCGAACACATTGATAATATCCATAGGTAATAAAAGAGAATTAATTAGTATAATTTTTTGACATCGATTGCAGTTGATGTGTATGCAACTGTTTATTTTTAATGTTCTATGCATTACTACAGGTACTACCAATGATGTACAGGCAGTGCAGCTTTGTATGAATCTCGAGTTGTTCCCTTTACTTTCAAAGTTAAACTATGACATTAATTCTAACATGGTTTAAGGGCAGAACATGAGGGGCAGAATCTCTAACCTGAAGCTATCTCCTTAGGCCTTGTTCTTTTCATTGATAAATCCAAATTTATCAATTTCAACCCGCTTCATGAAGTCAAAAAATATCCACTTTAATCCACTATTTGAACGAATTTGTACCCATCATATAAAAAATATACCAATTTCAATCTACTTCAACTAAAAAATACCCACTGCTACTCATTTCAACTAGCTTCATGCATTTCCCAACTCCTATTTTCCAACGAAAAGAACAGACCCTTAGTTGCGGATATTCATCAAAGAAACCAAGCTAAAAGCCTAAGACTTTCATCTTCTTTCCTCAAGCAAATGGCCTATCATTTTTCTATATACTGTAAGAGATGAATTATTATCGTGAAAAACAATTATTGAGAATAATTACAGATGGCAAGATCATCATAAGTCAAAAGCTACTCGTACAAATTCGAGGAATCTAATAGAATTTCTCTACTCGTACGATTATGAAAGGATATTTGATTTGTGTTAAATCAATCCAAACTACAATATCCCGACAAGCACCCACGACAATTTAGCAACAATTGGGATTAGGACAGATAATAGCAGCTGGATCTCTCAACAAGTTACTTGCATTATTAAGGCAACTTCTCCTCATAAAGTTGATTTTTTGAAAGTTTATCTGACCTATATAGACTTGTTATTTTTCAAAAATTTTAGGTCAATTTAGATTTCATCTTTCATATTGAGATTTCTAAATTTTATTTAAATAATGACAAAACGTTTTACATATTCAATTCATGGATTTAACTTTATCTAAATTTTCCAAAACAATAAATGACTTGTTCAATTTGTTTGTAAATTATATGAATTAATATTTGGAGGTTTTAAATAAATTGAAATTAAAGATTTAGACGAAAGCAGTATAATGTAAACTATACAAAACATAAAGTTGGAAAAAAAATTTTATGACCTAATTATCAAATTTCCAATATGAGGAAATTTAGTAGAGATGTGACATTAAATGCTGTCCCACTTTCAAATCCATATACATCTTTTTCCCTTTTCTATCACTGAGACTTGATTTAATTCCAAATACATTTACTATTAAAAATCTACCTATTTCTAACGGAAATCTCCAATGGTTTTTTAGTTCGTCAAAGTCTACGATGGATTCTCGGTGGAATACAAGTCATTTGTGGCCATTCCAACAGACCAGCCGATGAAAGTACTATCTTGATGAAATTTTCGATGAACTTCCATTGAAACAACACGGTTCCACTAAATTACTGACTGAGCGAGATTTGTTGATTGAAAAAATTTAAAATTTTTTTGGCGTCAGACGGTATTTTCCATCGGAACAGTAGTTCCCATGGAGTTGGGACGAAAACTTCTGCCGGAACCCAAAATAAAATCTGCTACCACTCTTTCGGATCACATTTCGTGAAACCAAAACCCCAAAGTTTAGAGAGGATACACTCACCCATTGTCGTCCTCCTCTGCTGCCGCCGCTGATGTTCCTTCAACCACCACCAAGCTTCCATCGCCATTTGTGGCCAAATTTATTTGAAACTTTTAATTAAATAAATTCTGCGTAATTTTGTAGTAGATTCGTAAAATTTGAGATACAAAAATGCTTGGGATCTGCAACAGAATCTCCAACAGAAAAATTGGGAAATTCCGATTGGAAATTCAATTTCCGACGGAAATTACGACAGACAGACGCCTGTCGTGAATTTGCTCGCTGCAGATTACATTCGGACGGATTCCGATGGAATAACTCGTCAGAAATTCCGTCGGTCAGTTTTCAGGTTTGCAGAATTTTGCAGAATTTTGGAGGAGAGAGGAAATTTCCGAGGGAATTTTTGACGGAATTCCGTCGGAAATTTCCTCTCTCCTCCAAATTTTTTTTGTAAATTACTTAAATACAAAACTCCCTCCAAAAAGTTTTTTTGGCTACCAACACAAACCCACAAACAAACAACCACCACAAACACACAAACAACATATATTATGGTTACCAAATATGAATTTTTAGACATATTATGGTTACCAAATATGAATTTTCATGTCTGAAAAATAAATGCGCTAAATTAAAAATTATTTATGACATCCACAATTGCAACTTGAGTGTACTCCTCCCATTTCTTGTTTTGCTCCTCCTGAACGTTGTCAAAAATAACAAAGTACTATTAAAATGCTTCAAAATTAAATTTCACAAAATTTAACAACACATACCAAATTAATATATATAATTTCAAAACGAAACAATTCTACTAACCTTTAAATACCCGAAAAACAAAGCGGACTACCGGGGACGGCGACGACACTCTTTAACCCATTCATAACAAATCAACCACCATAAAAAAAATCAATTAACTTAAATATTTCAATTTCAAAGAGCAAATTAACTCAAAACAAATGACTTACCGTTATCCATCGGAATTCCCGTCGGATTTTCCAATGGAAACGTTTTTCGTCAGAAATTCCATCAGCAATTTGAATTTCTGTTGGAATCCATCGGTGTTTCCGTCAGAAAATCTGACATTCTCCATCGGGTACCCACGCCGTCACTTTTTTCGTCGGAGATGAGCAATGTTTTTGTAGTATATAATTTGGTCCTTATATGATATTTGAGTAATAATTAAGCATAAATGTTGAATGACATGTAAGAACAAGTTGAAGGATATATGTAAGCGATGCTTGTCAAAAATATGAATTGTAAGATATGTTATTAGTTAGTTGGATTATAGTTAATTAATTATTTAATATATTTGGTTTGTGAATTTGACGGCTTGCATTTAATTTCTTAATTAATTGTTAAGCATTAAAAATGTTTACGAATAGATTTTTTAATTAATGTTGTATATTTAATAAATTTTAATTATGTAGAATTTAATGTTAATAATAAAAGTATGAGCTATAATGCTTTAGTCAAATAATAGTTTCAATTACGACATCGTTTCGTTAAGTAGTGAATAATCAACAAATTATTAGATTATACTTTTGTAAATGTTGAAATGTTTTATATCGTTACATATGATTTGGATGATGAAAATATAGAAACCTTTACATTTGGAACCATCGAGCTTTAGTGTAATAATTTGCAGGACTAATTGTTCAAAAATTGAACTTTCTAAACCATTAAATTATTATGCAATAGGCTTTGGGGTACTAGTCATTATTGAACTTTTTATATAATTCCCAAACTTTTCATATTTGCAAAATTCGTCCCAATCCTTTAAAACTTACTTTCGAAAATTTTAATTTTGTGCATGTAATATTATTCTCACTAGTAGTGCTCGAAGCCCTCTTTAGCATGATATTAGAGCCACGTTACCAAAAATTGTTAAGATAATTAATAGTTAATTAAGCTAATTAACTGTATTTAATGCTTGAATCATCATCTACTTGTCTTGTTCCTAATTATTCATGTATTGTGCACTCACCTGAAGGAACAACTTCAGTAGTACCGCAATTAAACTATATCGCTGATATAGTTTTAGAATTAAAAGTTGAATTAGTAAAAATGAAGACTAAAGTTAAGGAAATTAAGAAGCAATTGTCTGTAATTCATCTTTTTTTAATTAATAGAATTAGACATAATGAAAAAACTGATTTAAGTATTAGTACTCAATTTCAGCATAAATACCCTTTCCAAAAACCCAAAAAGAAAAATATGTTTCCTTTGCATGACATAAAAAACCAAAAAAAAAAGTTGAAGAAAAATCAATTGAAAAATATATGAAAAGACAGAGAACGATGAAGAGGATGGAGTATAAGGAGTATAATCTTGAGGAATTACAGAATATGTTTGACAATGAACAAAACCTAGAATAGTTAAACAAAATCATAGACACAATATTTGAAAAACAAAATTTATTATCTAATGATAATGAAGAAACAAATAATGTCTAGTTGGAAGAAGAAATATATCAACAGATGAACTTGATTAAATTAGAAGATCTAGGTGTCGTTCATTTAGAAGAAATTATGAAGAAACTAGATAAAAAAAATGATAAAATGGTATTTTCTGATGAAATTAATGAGATTGGAGAAGAACTCAACAAAGCTGAAATTAAGTCCAATCTAGTTAACAATGTTGTTCCTAAACCTGATGAATTTGGTGAACCTTCTAAAAGAAATACCCATTTTATGAGACCTAGGTACATCTTAGTAGGGCGTACAACTAACTTTCCCTTTGGATTTATCCCAAAGAAAACCATGACCTTTTGAAGAAATTGGCCTTATCCCAATTAGCTCAATAGGATACATCTTAAACATCGATGGAGTTAATAAATAGAGAAGAGGTATTTGAGCATTGAAAAAGAGGTATGAATAGTGTCCTAAACTTGAATACTACATGGTCTGCAGGAAATTTTCTAAACTACATCAAACATAGTTTTTCTGGCACTATAACTGATTGGTATGACTTATTAGATTAGGAAGGTAAAAACATATTAAGAATGATGGAAACATCAACTGCAATGTTCAAACATTTATGTAAGAAAATTAAAACTGAATTTATCAAAGTTAAACTTGATTCTGAAGAAAAGGTTAGAGAATGGCAAAGAAAGATTAACAACATAGAGTTGTGGGATATGAGATATCTGGAGAATTATATTGCTGAATTTAGTTAATATTACTACAAAATTGGGCATAATGAAACCAATATTGATATATTTTCTGACAAATGATCATATCCCATCAATTCTATAATCAATGAAAAACACATTACATGGCTTGAAAAAGAAAATGTCATTGATACTCTTGGTATAAGAATCTCTTGTTTAAGAAAATGAGTCAATAATTAGTGTCTTGATCTCCAAAAACGAAAAAAAATGAAAAAGCAATTTATGGATTGTTGGGATAATCGTCACCAATAGGGAAAGGAACCTGAGAGGAGAAGAAAAAGAATATTTTATAAGAAAAAATAGCTTTAACAAGCAAGGGGGAGAGAAATATAAAAAAAATATTACAATAAACCAAGCCATAAAAAATGAAAATTTTCTAGAAAAACTGCCTATTATCCTACTGGGAAAAACAATTGTAAGTGTTGAGCATGCGGAGAAGTAGGTCATTATGCATTCGAATGTAAAAGTAGAAAGAACAACATGCTTATGAAACTTTGGGTCGTCCAAATTATTTTGAGCTTAGCGAAGAAGAAGCACTAGATCTAGCCCACTAGGGAATTGTTGAGATTGTTGGAGGAAGAATATTGATAATCTTCATGGAGAAGAGTTTATTGTAGATAAGTAGAACGAAGAAGTCAATGGAGATTTGATCCTCCCCATAATTAAGAAAGACATGATTTATAAAAAATTCATCTTTCAATTAAAAAGTAAATAAGTATGTGAAATGATGGAAGGACATCTAGAAATAAAATACTATCAGTATGATGTTGGAGAAGTTAATCTCACTAATTGGAAAAATATCCTTAAGTATAACAAAGATAGAAAGTATAGCCATATCCATGTTGGAACTTGGAAGGGTGCAACTGCAGATTACTCCATTATAATATGATGACAAAGATATTGGTCTTTATGCTTTGCTTTGTGAAATCAGACATATCAAATTTAATAATCAAATTACTATAGGAATTAAGATCAATTTATGTAATGGATTAGTAGAATTCAACTGCTGACTAAGATATTATGTAAGCATAAAAGATAAATTTGTCAATAAGTTCTTATCCCTTAGGATAAAAACAGTTGGAATGGATATGAGAAGAAGAGGTTATCCACTAAGGATATTTTAGAAAATAATCAAAAAACTATATGAGACCATAGATCCAAAGACCAAGATAACAATTGTTGAGTTATTATATTTAAGTTTTGATGATAACAAATCCAAGTGTAAAAATGTGTCCAAGTAATGTTGCTCCAAACATGATCTGCAAACAGGCCTAACTGGTGTTTGTAATCTTTGCTGTGTTAACTGGTTTGCTACATGTGAGAACAAGTCCTTAAAACAGGTTTTAAATTGGTGATTCTACATTAAGTCAAGAACGCCATCTCACAGTTGGTTGTAAGGCATGTTCACAGCAGCTCTTCTAGCAATGCAAAGAACAACTCCAGCAAACAAGGTAGTCTTGGTGTTCACAGCAGCTCTACAAGTCTTGGACAAGATGACTGGTTCAAAACAAGAAGTCTTGGGTATATAGGTTTTATTTATTTATTTAGACTCTTGTTAATATGCCAATATTGAAAACATCATTTTAAACACCTCTTGAATCGGCAGTTGCGCTAAGCGCTTCAGAACACCAGTTGCGAAGAACCCTGCAAACAGGGTGCCTAGGGTGTTTCTGAACAGAAACGGCTACGCTCGATTATTTTGGAAAAATTTATTTCGGCTGGCCAAAAGCTCTAAAATACTTTCTTAAAATCCCAGGATAGGATATTTTTGAGATACGAGTTATTATGGGAGATTTGCCAAATTTGTGTTGCTAAATATTTTCCAAAACCAAAAGATCTTTATCACCGATATTTTAGGAAGTGATTTATTCAAATTTCAAAGTTGAGATTTCTGGTTCCTTATTTGAAATTCTCCACGGCTATTTCAAACGAGAGGATAAGTTTTTATCTTTTAGAAACAAATCCCTTTTATTTTGGATATTTCTTATCCACTAGCCGTGTGGAAAATCCTTTGCTTGGAAATCTCCTTTGATACCATACTTGGCAGATTCTCAGCAACCTCCTTGATTTCTTTACCGTTGATTTTCTTGGTTAAAAGCTTAGCTCTTCTCTCCCATTTGGTAGACACAACAGACATTGAGAAAACATAGTGTGGTAAAAAGAAAAATTTCTGAAAACCCGGTTTTTACTCAAAAGTAAGAAAAGATTTCTTGAGCTTCAATTCGCAAAGAAAACCGTGACAAGCTGTGTTAAATTGAGTTTTCAAACCATTGGCATAATAGGATCTTCATTTGTACCTTACATCTGCTTAGTGAGAAGCACCCCAGTAAGGTGTTTTTGACCTTGATCTCAGATCAGTCAAAAGTGAGTGAGTGTGTCCTAGTCGTGTGGACTTTGGACGTGTCCAATCTGGTGAGATTTGGACGTGGTGTAATCTGCCTTGAGAAGGAGATTACGTGGTTGCAAGGTTGTAACAAGGTGTGTTACAATTGTAACGTGTTAAGCCCGGTTTAGTGAAGTGGTTAAATCCTACACGAGGTAGGTCGTGGTTTTTCACACCTCAGTTGGGCTAGAGGTGTTTTCCACGTGAAAATTGTGTGTGCTTTAATTTCCGCATCTATCTTGATAATTTTCGCTCTTGTTACATCTGAAAACACCATCTGCAAACAAGTCACAGAGGTGTTTGTCATATATAACGCGAAAAACAGACACCACAATTCACCCCCCCTCTTGTGGTAGGATACTCTAAGATCTAACAACAATGATAGAGGTAGAAAAATTTAAAAGTCCTACGCCAATGCATAAAATTCAAAGGGTAAAATCCAATCCATAGGAGATAAAAATTGATAGATCTTAGATATCTAGCCTTGCTAATCACACAAAAATCAATAAGAAAACCATAATAAAAATCAATGAGAATGGTAAAATTACCATTAAATTGTACTTATTAAGAAGCATGAGTGCAAGATCATAATGGGGAAAAGGATCTTCAACTACCAAAGAAGAGCTCAAAGAAGACAATATAATTAGTTTGACCAACAAAATGAGTAGAATGAGTTTTGAACCCACAAGGCACAATGTAGATGAAAGTATGTAGATAAAAAAGTCATTGTGTACAAAATGAGAACTATTAGTGACCCAATCTATGAGGATGAATTAGTCAAAAATATAATTGTGAAAATATGCTATGAAGTCACCAATATAATACAAACCCTAATAGCATCTACATCCCAATAAATGCATGTTTAGAGGGATATAGTAAATATGAATTATGTGCATATATCGATAGTGATTGTTCTGTTTGTTTTGGAAAAGGAACTTTATTTCTCGAATTTATATGGAAAAAAGCCAAAACTCCTTTACAAGTAAATATAGTTGATAATAGTATAATGAGGCACAATAAAGTCATGAAGGGTTATTCATAGGAATAGCAGGAGTCTAATGCATTATACTAGTTCTGTGGACTACTGATCAACCTTCTCATGATGATTATTCGAAATAATTTTCAGAGGCTATATTGTCAACGCACACAAACCATAAACCAAATAATATTCACAATAAATAGTCACCCAGTTCCTATTAATAAATTAAATAAAGCTTACGCACATCAGAAGATTGAGTTTACACGTAGCCAGCATGGCGAGAAAGTAATTCCTGCACAACATGAGATGACACTAAAAATCTCAGTACTTGAGTTATCCATTAAACAGCAGATTGCATAACAACAAGGGCAATTATCCAAAGAATTTTGCTCTGATAGTCCTCTTAAATTTTGGGATAAAGATAAGACATTTGTAAAATCACTTTGTTAAATCCCAACATTATTATCCAAGTCAAACAAATGGTGCGTACAAATTAGGATATCCAAGAATTTGACAAGCAAATCAAAGAACTTTTGAATAAGGGGTTAATTGGGAATAGTAAGAGTCCTTACACCAGTACACCAATCCCTCTTTTATGGTAAGAAATCATGCTGAAAAAAAGAGTAAAACCTAGAATGGTAGTTAATTACAAAAATATTAATGATAATGTTGTCATTGATCGTTATTATGTTATCAGCAAAACAATACTTTTCAATAGAATTCAAGGAGCCTCTTAGTTCTCAAAAATGGATTGCAAAAGCGGATATTGGCAAATAAAAATGAATGAAGAAAACATCCCTTTAACTGCATTTAGTGCCCCTCATGGATAATATGAGTGGATAGGAACACCCTTGTCTTAAAAATGCACCTCAAATATTTCAAAGAAGAATAAATAACATCTTCAAAGATCTTAATCACTACTATCTAGTTTACATTGATGATATCCTTGTCTTTTCCAAGGCCATAGGATAGCATAAAAATGATGTTTTAAATGTCACTCATAAATTCATTGATCATGGTATTATTCTTGGTAGGAATAAGTGTATTTATGCTGAAGAAGAAATCAAGTTTTTAGGTCTAGAGATAAAAGTTAGATAAATCATCCTACAACAATATATTCTAGAAAAAAATAAAAAATTTTCCAAATAAGATTGAGGATAGGAACCAACCAGAAAGGTTTCTTAGGTGTCTTACCTATGCTTCAGATTTCATGAAAGATCTAGCTAAATTGAGAAAACCATTGCAGCAAAAACTCAAGAAAGAAGCAAGTTGGACATGGACCCTTAGTGATTCAAAAATTATTCAAAACTTCAAAAAGATGTGTAAAATCTTCCTATTCTTAATTTGCCTAATGAAGAAGATGATTTAATTCTCAAGACAGATACCAACAATGAGCACTGAAATGCAGTACTCAAAATAAAAGAATGAGCAAAACTTTACAAATATTGAAGTGGAAGTTTTAATACAGAAAAATGCAATTATCCCACAATGGAAAAAGAAATCCTTATAGTCACAAGGGAAATTGAAAAGTTCTTGAACTTTTTAGCCTCAAAACTTTTTCTTATTCGAACTGATTACAAAGGGATACCTGGTTTTGTGAAAAAGAGTTTATCAAATACACAAGCTCAAGGGCAACTCCAGTGTTGGCAACTATGACTTAACCAGTTTTCTTTCTCTATTGAACATATATGGGGATCGAGGAATTCTCTGGCAAATAGTTTAACACGTGAGCTTGCCAATGGTGATCATCAGGGCAAAAATCTTATCGAACAAGGAGGAAATCCAAAATGAAATGCCATTTTTGCTAGAACAGGTTTCTTCTACTAGAATCATTATGGATATTTTGGAATTCCACACAAAAAGCAGATCACACTTTGGTCTTCCATCTTTTGCCCATGTAATAGCATAAAGATTCAACATTTTAGAGTTACAAATGAATTACCTAAGGTGTCCTTATGATATTCAAGAAAAATTAAGTTCCCATGTTCAAGAAAAATGGTTCAATGATTTTTATACCGCCTGTCGACTACTATCATAATTATTTTTATAATATTTGGGAGTCATAGAGTACTACGATATTCTCTTCTACGAGATCTGGAGTTGGTGGTGCTAGATTTTTAATAAATTCAATTTCTCCAGATGACCCCATCATGAAAGCCTCAGAATATTGAATGGTAGCTTGCCGCATGAAAATCCTAAATCCAAAGTACCCATTCTTCTTAAGACTAACTAAGCTTAGCCAATGCATGTTTAAAAGGATCCACTAGATTTTTACATCTCCTGATGGTCCAGCAAAAATTCCATACAATAGAAGTCTATATGTCAAGGTATATTGCACAATAATTGAGTATGAAAATGGAAGGGCCAAACCAGCTTATTACCTTGTTCAATTAGTTGATTTAAACGGTCTCAATAATCAATGACAAGAATGGTTTCCAGAACAACAAGAAGTAGGTAGTGATCCTGCTTTGGCAAGAACCATTGGTTTTTATAATATTTATCATCAAATGTGGGCACTAATTGGACAGGAAATAACACTAATGTATTACGAGAATACTACTTTTGTTTATTATAATTATCTCAGTAAATATATGAAGGTAGAAGGAGCCACTTCACAAGATGTCTTCGATTATCTCTTTAATGTTGGAGCCACAAAGTTCTTATAAGAAAAAGGAAAGAAATATGTTCATGAATTGTTTGAAAGATGGGATCTAGAGCATCTTAACTTGGTCAAGATTTTGATGATTATCTAGATAGTAATGGATAGGAAGATATTATTGGAGATGAAGGCATATAAAATTTCAATATGGATGACTACTCTTGTCAACATTAAAGTACTCTGAAAATGTTGTTGTACCATTATTGTATTTTATCAACTCTTAAGTCAGTAAAATAATGCAATCTACTATAGCCATGTGAGGGTAGCTCTAGTCATGTCAAAATATCAGTGTGTACTGCGCCTTTAGGGCATCCTATGCAATTCATCTCATTTGTAAAAGGAGAGGTTGAGTGTTGAGAAGGGTGTAACACCCCCATCCCCTAGGGTTAGAAGTGTTAGCAATTTCCTAAATTTTGGAACGAAACGGATAGAGTTTCGCCTAAATACTGACCATAACCCTTGCTTAAAGCCTTACATTAGGTGCTTGTAACCATAAACGTAAAAAATATATTACACAAACTCGACAGCTACACGCCGGAGACCACAACTCTACGGGTGACACGCCTGGAGTACATAAGCCATAAGGCTAAGTAAAAGAAAGAAACAAAGACATAGCTCAATGGATCACATATCCAGAGCACTAGCATTTACATCCCAACAAAACTCAACCTTAACTGACTAAGGACTTAATATTTTGATGCTTGGCTCACACGGCCTTCAGAGCGACTTCTGGTTAATATATATTACATGAACTATATAAAACAACTTACATATGCTCAAGAACTTAAGAATACATGACATTGCATTATTCAACTTGGGAATCTATGTGTACATACATATACCTTTTCCCAATACAAAAAGGGGGTTCTGACACGATGTATGCGAATCGACTTCTACCTGCCCTTTCAAGAACATGGGGAAAAAAGGGAATAGAGAGGGGATGAGTTACCACATGCTCAGTGAGTGATTCTCAACCCCAAGAAAACAAAACAATTGCACCTAATACTTTTACGTAGCAATCACACACAATTTGATATTTAATATCACATTAATAAACATTTGAGGACTCTCATATTCATCAGCACCTCAATAACCTTCATAATTCAAATGACATCCCTTCTTTTATTTTATTCCCCGCACAAGAGTTCACAACTTGCCCAACCTATGATTCTTGTAACTTAGCAGTGACAACACCACATTACACTTACTTAACATCACATAATACACACAGGACTTAATAGCAAGCTGCCTCATGCTAAAATCCAGGCATTGAGAGCAGTAGGGTGTTTGGTTCACACATAAGCACTTAACATCAAGAAGTTTAGTTAGAATTATCAACTGGAATTCTTTTCATAAGAAAATGGAATTAATACAAAGGCGGGCAAAGACCTTTACTTGAACCTCATTAAGCATTTGTAAAAGAAACAATCCCTTCACAGAGAAGTCATTTGAATATCCACGTAAACATTTATAAAGGACACATGCACATCTCCAAACACTTGCACTAGTATAATTCTCAAATGAGGAGTTATCAACGTATAATGAGTAAGAAAGCATTTTCTGGGCATCAGATTTATACGTTAGCGCTCTATTAAAGTGAGTATTTACACTCATCAGGGTCTTCTAGGATTCCCACTTCTGGGTCTACTTACTAGGAATTGGGGTTCCAGCATATTGGGTTTGATTCCTAAATTTGTGTTCTACCCTCGTCAGGGTCCTCTAGGGTTCCCACTTCTGAGTCTACTCTCTAGGAACTAACTAGCATTGTCCTCTTAGCCTAACACATTTGAGATGCATCTCACTTTAAACGCATTTTGCACCAAGTGTCCCATTAAAATGGTATTTCCACTCTCAAGAAGGCTAAAATGCCTTCATAACGTCAAGTCGACTTTTGAAATGTATATAACCACTCATTTTGACAAAGCATGCTTGTAAATGAGTTAATGACCAAATAAGCATTAAATTTTCAAAGGAAGCAATACTAAAACTCGTTTTAAAAGCTACTAGTTTACAACTTACCATTATTTAGCTTCACGTACAAGAACTTCAGTAGTTTGGTGCAGTAAATCTGTCACATGTTTTGGGTTTACTGAATTCATTTTAGGTTTACACGAACAAAACATTTAAAATAACTCATCGTCTTTATTTATGACTTTATTAATTCAAATGAAACATCTCAATGTTTCGATCGATGGTTTAGTTAATTGAACAATTCAGCTCAACGGTTTAGTTGAACCATTCAGTGAACATAATTATCGATCGTAGTTTAGGTACTAGTGAGGCGGAGTAGAAGCAAGTCGCTGCTTGGTTCACGAGCCTTGTTCACTACTGAAGCGATTTGATGAACCGCTCAGCTGACTCACCTTTTCCTTACATAATTTCAAAGCACAAAATAGTCAACCCTGAACCACAGTTCAACAGAGCCTAGGATTCAACTGGGCGGCATGTTACACTAGAAATGGGCCATCGATAAGAGATAAACACATAAACATAACATCTAATTCAACAATACACTTGGTAACTTCGATGATTTATCATGCAAACCCGGACTCCGCCCTTATGTCACCGCCTGCAAACAATCCTCAAAATAATCTCAATTTCCACCCAACAATTTTAATCAATTCAACCAGATCATAAGCTTCCCAGAATTTCTCGATTCCACCACAAACCAATTCAAGAACATAACTTTCCTAGCCAGATAAAAATTTTTGCAATTACTAATAGGTTTCGGGAATAGAGAATCACCTATCTTAATCCAAGCTTAAGGACCTATTCATGGGCTAATTTTGGCAAAGCTTGAACCGACTTCTCGTCTTCTTCTTTTGTCCTAAGGCACAGCCGGGCCTTCCCCTGTCCAGTGCCACTACCGCTTAAATTCACACCCTTTCTGGTGTCGGCGTCTACTACCTCTACTACTGCCTTCACCCCTCTCTGCTGGCCCTCACTTCCTCTCTCCACTTGCTTTCTTCTCGCTCTCTTGCTATGCACCCAGAAACGATGTGGGTGGTATCGGTGGAGAAGATGAAGGTGAGAGGCTTAGGATGTTGAGGTGTTGAAGGGAAAAGGGGCCTTGTGTCGTGTGAGCGTGTGTATGTGTGTGTGTGTGTGTGTGTGTGTGTGTGTGTGTTTGTTCATCTAAAACCCAATTCACTAAAAGGCCTACACCCAAAGTCGAACCCAAAATGTCTAATACTTGTTTACCCACTCGATTATGCTAATGTTGCTTAGTCTAAACTTTGATTGAGTATTAATTTTTGTGCTTATATAATAAGTCGCGAAGTTTCAAAACTAATAATAATAATAATAATAATAATGTCATTTTTAGTAAAATTTATCCACTTAAACAAGCAGACAATTATTAACCCAACTAAAATAATAAAATTTTGGTTGACAAAATCGTTAGATAAATTAGTTAGTTCTAATTCAAATAAAAACCACGGTAATTACAAAGGGACACAATCATAACTTACTTGAGTAAAAAAGAAGTCGGGATTCTCCATTTCCCTATGAGCAAGTATTTTCGATGATCTTAGTAGCTTATGTCTCTCTTCAATCTTTCCATTCTAATATTTCCATTTTCAAACTTTCAATAAAAGAAGTTTCCTAATTAGAGGGAATGATATTCAATTGAACCTTATGTCTTAAATACTATATTTTCTGGATTAAAGTCTTACTATCCTTTAAATTATAAAGTTTGATTAATGACTACGATCTGTGATAGGAAACGAAATATATATGAGTTGTACCTTATCTAAAAGAGGTATGGTTGAGATTAGCAATCTCTGTAAACTGGAAGCCAGAGGAACACTAGGGTCCAGTGCCGACTAAGTTTAGGTAACGGTCAAAATTCTCTAATTAAGCTTTGTTATTTTTCTAACCATGGTGGTTTAGAGTTTTAGAAAATATAATATTTATGATACAAATAGTAGATCGTGATAACTAGTACCAGTGAAGTCATTATAAGAAGATAAATTAACTAAAACAAGCATCTTTCTTGAAAAAAGAAAACCCAGAAAATAGAAAAATTACTCAAAGCTACCCATTTGGGCCAATGTTGAAAATTTCTAAAAGTTTTGGGCCAAATAATAATAAAAAGGACTAGAAAGTCACATTACTCGTTACTCAAACCTGGATGGACGACCAAAAATTTCATTTTCTTATTTTCTAGACCAAACAATTTAGGCATCAAAGTTGGAGGTACTAAAATATTAATAATTCAAAAGTATATGTAATATTCATATTTAAAGTTGTAATGTTTGTGGATGATCAATATTTTAAGTTGTAATTCCATCTAAGACACAACTTTGGGTTCAAACAAATTTAAACAAAAAAGGTCATGTCTATGTGCTAGGTTTAAAAGGGTGAAACTGAGGCATGTGCTCAAGTCCACAGCAACATCCCAGAGTAGTCAAAATTAGAAGCCTGATGTGTGAGAGACAGTCACTATATTGAACCATCAACTGACTTCAATGGGGGAGAAAAATCACAGAATGTAAGAAAGAAAGAATCATTTGGAAGACAAAGTTATGACGTTGAGTAAACAACTTAGTAGGGTGCAAAACACACAAAATGAGTTCATCAAATCTCAACAAACATCTAGCTTTGGCTCTAAATCTTGCTCGCCCCTTTCTTTGCACCATCTTACCATTGCTCTGCTCCTTATGCCCCTCGTCCTCCTCCTCTTTCTCCTCAACCAGAATCTTGGGTATGGTAAGGACCCTAACTATAACTTGCCAACTACTAGAGCATATGAGATTTATTTATGTTGAACATGAGCTGATTATGTTGTTAGATTGCTATGTTTTTGGAATGTGTAAGAATCCATCTCCTGAAGGGTGCGATCCCCCATGAATGGTTGGGCTTGTGTATAAGGTACTTTATGCTTTTTTAGAAATCATATACAACAACAATAACAACAACAACAACAACAACGACAACAACAACAACAACGACAACAACAGCAGCAATAATAATAATAATAATAATAATAATAATAATAATAATAATAATAA
>JACYFF010031954.1:27177542-27195862 GCA_017589665.1 Selenicereus undatus | reverse complement strand
AATAATAATAATAATAATAATAATAATAATAATAATAATAATAATAATAATAATACTATCAATAATATTAATAATAATAATAATAATAATAATAATAATAATAATAATAATAATAATAATAATAATAATAATAATAATAATAATTATTATTATTCTTTCTTATACAAATTAGCAAGGCAAAGTTGGGGTCATAAAAGTATGGGGAATGGGCCTTGAGCCTGACCAGAGAACCCTGTCGGATTCCCTGGGCAGGACCAGGTCCAATCCCTAGTGACCGCACCCTAACAACCTCTTCGGCTTGACCTAGAATTTGGGTGTAGGTCTGATCCAAGAACCAAGGCGGGTTCCTGAGTCAAATTGGACCCCTTGATTCTAGTCTGGGCTGATTCTTCTTCCTTGGTTCGAATATATTTTCCCCAAGTGTAGTAATGCAGGAATAGATACCAAATAAAACACTAAAAAAAGTTAATCTTTAACTAAATAGAATCATCAATAAGTTATAGGAAAACTTACAAACCATGACACCTTTCGAAGCTGACCATATCGATAGGGATGCCAAAGGGATAGATTGAATATGCTTCAAAAGGGTTTCGGAAAGGTCCCTTAACAATCTCTAGTGTAGGGGGACCATCATAGCTCCTTGGTTTGAGACCAAGGTTCTAGATTCGAGGGTGATGGTATGATGATATGATGGAGTGCATCCCATCACCACCCATCATCAATGATGGCCTCTACTAATTAATGTGGGAAGTTACAACTTGATCATGCTAGCATACGTCCATGCAACAAATTAGGATTATTGATATGATCAAGGCACAATGTCATTCAAAATAAGTAGAAGATAAAATTGTTCAAATGTTTAAAGCGTTTGGGGATGAAACTATCTTAAGAGATTACATCTTTGCCAAATTGCAATAAACTAAATTTCATGAAAAATAGTAAAGAGAAAGGGAGGGAAAGTTGTAGAATACACTCTTAGGATACCCCTACTTGAATCCTTTAGGAACCCAGTAGAATAAAGTTTATGGAACTAATGTGATTTCTCTCTCCTAATAGTATCTCTCTCTTTTAGAAAGGGGATTATGACTTTATTTTTTCTCTAGCTTTATGTAGTTCTCATTGTTTTTTTCTTCCCCCCCCCCCCCAAATCAATTGGTTAGCCTCCTTTTTATAGCGGTTGAGGAGGCTCCATGAATCAGCCTAGGAAGGGAAAACCTAATCCTATTCCGGTTAAGCTTTGGATTGTCTTGGTAGACTAAAACTCTAATTAATTGACAGTAATTAATTCAATTAGGCATAAAAATTCAGTCTTAGTAGGGGTCTGCCTATCTTAGTATAATAGGAACAAGTCTCGTCTAAAGCTGAAACAGGAACCTGGGCGGGTTCTCCTTATAATGAACCTGACTGTATTCATGTGGAGACTGACCTATTGGGCTAGTTCCTCCTACAACGCCAGCCTGTTTCTACTTCTTTTTATTTCAGGGTTGTCAATCCGCTGGGCCCTTAAACATTCAAATCGAGCTATTTATTTCGTCATCAAGCTTAAAAAAATAAGGTGTCATTTTTAGGCGTCTACATTTAGCCCTTAGTTTGGCCGAACCGGGGTACAACAAAGGTCAAAGTGAATAGTTGTTTCCTATAATTGTTTATTTGGCGGTGATGATGTAGAATCCATGTCTGACTACTGGGGATCCTAAGACTTGGCGACTATCTACCTTTGCTGTGATGGTGCTTGGTGCGTTTTGGCAAATTAGGGGATTTCCTTACTGCTGGAGTACAAAACTTTTTCCCGGTTAGACTAATTCACAAAATTAGCCTTTTGCTGGATTAGCAGGTTTCCGTATCATTGGAATAGTGGACCATTTTTTGGGCAAGCAAGTTTTTGTATCACTTGAGTAGCGGACCATTTGTCGGTCGATTTCGTGTCGCTGTTGTAGCAAAACATTTGCCGGTCGAGTAGGTTTCCATATCGTTGGAGTAGCGAACCTTTTTTGTCAGTCAAGCAAACTTTTAAATTCCTCACAATGATGAAGCAGCAGACTTCTCTGCCGGTTGAGAAATTTCCGTATCGCTGGAGTAGGGGACCATTTGCCGAACGAGTAGGTTTTCGTATCGCTGGAGTAGCAGAGCTTTTTGCCTGTCAAGCAAACTTATGATTTTCCTTGTTTTCTCCATATCTTCGGGGTAACGGATCTTGGTGCAGATCAAGCAAACTTGCTATTTTTCTTGGTTCCTCCGTATCACTGAGGTAGTGAACCTTTTTGCCGGTTGAGCAAATTTCATTGAAATGTTCCATTATGTTGGAACTATCATTTTTGGCTCATGATTTTGACGAATACCTTCATAATTATCCCATGGATGCTATTAGAGTTGCTTCTTCTTTGAATATCTTAAATACTTTCATAAGTATTCCATTATTTTCTCTTAAAATTGCATGCTTTGCCTTGGATACTAATTGATGTAGAGTAGCCTTTGAATCCTGATTGTTTTGAATTCTTCTTCTTTTGTAATTTTCAAGGGAAACACAACCATGTGATGGTGGGAACCCGGTTGGGTTCATTGACCACTTTTCCTGCTTTTTCCTTTTCCTCTTCGTTTGGATGCTTGTGTTCTTTTGAAGCTTGTAAGATCCCAAGCACATAGAGATCCCGGCCGGGTCCCCTTGGCTTATTTGCTTTACATGCTTCCGTCTTATTTTTTCTTTTTTTTTAGTGTTTGTCTCTTGGTAGAGGGAATATGGCGATGTGAGGTGTGGGGAAGCTAATCGAGTTCTTATGCTTGACACACCTTTGCTTTTTTCTTTGCTTGTTTGCTTGCACTTTAACTCAAAGTTAAAGAATATGCCCATGTGACTTGTGGGGAACTCGACCGGGTCCTCTCTTGATTGCTTCCTCCTTATTTTGCCTATAAATAGCTTGGTTTGTGGAGTGTTCAAACCACACTTAAATCGTAATTCTCCTTTCTCTCTCATTTTCCTTTGCTTTCTCTTATTTTCATTACTTGTAAGGGCTTTCAACTATGAGTCTGAGAAGAGCTCAATCTCCTCGCCGATCTCACCTAGAGAGGCTTACGCAAGACTCCTTCATTGAAAGAGCATAGAGACCTGTTGAAGCTTGGGATGGTACTAATCTTCTTGTGGAGATTAAATGCCATGCTCGAGCCAAGCTGCTGCATGGAAGCTAAATGTTCTTCTTCTTCCTTTGTTCTTTTTCGTTCCACTTGTTTATCGAGTTTTTTTGTCTAATACTCCTCCTTCTTTTTGGATGACCTTATGAGGGTTAGAGGTGCCCCTGAAAAAATTTATTAATCGATCTTAGGTGTAAAGGGATCTAAGTCCAGACTATCCTAAAAAATGTGGCTTTGGAAGGGATATCCTAGCTGGCTTACCATTGTCACTCGTGGAATTATCCAAAGATTCTAGGATAATAATAACACCTTTAATTTGTCTTTTGGAAATATGATTATTATCCCCTTTGATTTTGTTGTACTAACAGGTTTGGATTTACTGATGGTCCATTAGTGCTCCGTGAAGATTTCTATCATAACCCTGCACATCGTTTTGAGTTTCTTGGCCTTGTCATGAAGAACATACCTTATGGGGATAACTTTCCCTACACCATTCTTTTTATATTGATGTGGGAAGATGCTGGTTGGCCTAGACATACAACTGACTAGTCATCTTTGTCGAACTGGCTAACCATTCTTATTTTCATTACTTGGTTAGCCTGATTAATTTAGATAGGGTGAGGCATCTGAACTGGGAGTGGCTGCGTATACCACTCTCATTGTGGCATGCGGAGTGGAGTTCAAAAGACCAATATAAGCCAAGGTGAAAAGAACTCTAGTTTGCCTTTCGGCTGTTTGTGGAGGGTAATTGAGGTAATAATACCATGACCTTTTCTACCCACTTTTATTTTAAAATCCCCATCCTTATATTGTTGTTTCTTTACAGCTTTGTTTCTATGAATATTTCCCAGAATTATCGCCCAAATCTTGGGAATGTAACTGTTATCTTGCAATGCTCTCCTGGATAAAGGATAATCAAATTTAACGAAAGTTTTGGAGAAGCTTGCAACACCTTTGGGAGGTTGTAAACAACCTCACCATGGCAAGATGGTTTTTTTTGCTTAACATTCTTCGCACTTTGTTATGCAAGTGCTTTGCAAGCTAACTTCCACCCTCGGGGTGCTCATATAGTTCCTCCTTAAGTTGAGGTGGTCTAATATTACACCAAAAGATGCATCCTGGTGGAAGGGCCTTTTTGTTCAATTTGGTATTTGGGTAAAAGGATGTCACCTCAGAGTCTCCACCATTGGCCTCCTTATGTCCCAATGGATCCTTCGTGCTCTGCTTATTATGCTAGAACATTTTCTGTAGCAGACATGGTAGAGATGAAGGCAGGCTATCATTGTGTGGACTTCATTGATCATGAAGGTGACTATGGGGCATATCTTCAACGGATTTAGACTCACTTGGTAATTTAATTTCCTATATGCTTCATTTCATTTGACATTTGAGTGCATGCTTATAACGTTTCCTCTTTTAGGGCACACACGTCAATGTTCCAATGCCCAACCTAAATGCCAATGTGGCACCAGGGGGAGAACCTGAGTAGTATATTGAGATTCCATTAGTCTCAGAGTTTGAGTGTCCCAAAATTCTTTCCCCCCCCCCACTTTCATAGGGGTAACTTTATCACTTCCTTTCTTTCCTTGGATGATTTCTCTTGCTTACCTTTTCAACTTCCTTCTTTCATTATAACTAGGAGCAATCGAGCATGATGGTTCGCTACTTTTGTTTTCTGATTAAGGCATTTATGAACCTCTTCACTTGTTATCATCCTTGGAGGGCTAAGGTATTCCCCCTTTCTTTTGCCTTTCTTCCTTTTCTTGTTGTTTTTGGGTATAACACTTGTTTTTTTTTCTTACAAAAGGGGCTTGAGGATTCTGCCGGACGAGCACCACCTTAAAGGTCTCAATCGAGGAGACATCCTTCTTCACGGGCTCAGGATGTTCCGAAATCTACTTGTTCTGAGGAGGCGAATGCTCATTTGGGTTCTCCATTGGAAGTTGAACCCCTTCAGATCTACAATCCTCAGGATCCGTATGCTATTGTCTTCTCTTTGGGGGGAACCTCCAATTCCCTAAATCTTATACCACAATTGGTCATTTGGGACTGTGCATGGCGAGCCTCATCGCCATTCTTAGGCAGTTGGGAGTAGTTCTCACCGAATGTGGGTACAAGCTGGGCTTCAATTAATTCTGGCATTGCTTCGCATTATGCTGACTACTTCTTCGAAGGAAGCAATAGTAGGTCCCCAGGTGATGAATAGGGTTATCTTGTTTGACTAATGTGTGATACTGTCATGCTGAATTTGTAATGCAATCTATTATGAATGCACTTGAACTTTTTCGTGCACAATGAAATACTCAAAAATAAAAATAAAAATGCAAGACTTAGCAAAATGCAGGATTTAGAAAATGTAAGACTTAGCCTCCACTTCTCGAAAAAAATGACCAAAGAAACAAAAGACCACCTTAAGTGTAATGGGCTTTTAGTGGTAGTAAGCAGGAAACTGTCTGATTTTATTAACCATAAATTTCTAATATAGAACCAGGGATGAAGCGAAACATAAAAAGGAAAGAAAAAAATTGTAAAAACCCAGTAGGCCTCAAGGAACCCGGCGTGGTTCTCCGCGGATCCCCTAAAGTCCAAGTCAAGCTAAATTTGGCACCACATGCTTACCGGACCGTTGTAGAAACCTGGACTATCTTGGGAACCCAGGTGGGTTCCTCGATCCACTTGGATTGGACTTCGGTTTGCTATACTATAAAGTCTGCCTGAGTCTAATGCTTTGCACATCGGTTGTGCCAACGTTTATGAGTAAAATAAGCATCATGTCTTTTGAGAGGAACTTGTCATCTTAGTACTTGCCCTTGATTCCAAAGACAAGTATGAACTGAAAAGTCTTAGCTGAAATACCCTCTTTAGCATGCGTTATGTCAAATTCTCTTAGAGCTTTCTTGGAGTGGTCATGACCTTTTAGGGCCCAAAACTCCATGTGTTCAAGTTCGGGACTCACAAAGGCCTGCTAGCTGAGGAGTTTAGCACGATTTTAGGATTTCCCCTTTATTATCCTCCCATCATCCCTACATCTTCAAAACACTTGTTTGCCCCATACCGTGGCCTCTTAGGCTTAAGCTCGAATGATGTTCCTTCCATTTGTAATTGATGAGGAGGTAGGCTTTATCTCGCTGATTGCTCTTTTTAAGAAAGAGTGTGGCTATGCACTGGAAGGCTTACATAGGCGTTGTGCTATAGTACTCTACCTTTTAGGTACCTACCTATTCATAGGTGGTTCTAATGACAGAGGCTCCACTATGCTTCTCATTGTAGAGGATGGCCTTCGTCACATGAATACTCATGTGTCTCTTGTGCTTACTGAAACCATTCTTTGCCTTGACAGTCTGTGCCACTATCCCGATCAATTATTCTTGGGAAGCCCCTTGTTGCTCTAGGTAATGAATGTTAGTCCAATGGGCCATTTTTTTTCTTAGTCCGACCCACTGTGATTCTATGGGATAAAGAACCCAGTCAGGCTTTCATTGGGCTACAAGCTGGTTTCTGGCAATCTTCATCCTTTTCCTTTCCCTCTTCTCTTTTTTTTTTCATTTTCCAGTTATGGACCTGAGAACCCGGGTGGGTTTTCTAGATCAGCACTACTTTTTCCCCCCATTAGATCTAGTTGTTGGAGCATCTAAGACTGATTATTGCTGTCCAAAATGTTGACAATGCACTTTTGCCAGGGAAGGATACTCTCTATGGACCAGTCGGTTGCAGATTGGATTAGATTTTTTAAAAAGTCTCCACCCATCCGCTGGATCACCCACTGGTGGAGCATTCATCGGGTTGTGACCCAAGGAGATCATATCGCCTATGTACGACTTATCGGTCTTATGTCAGGTACCTACTTCTTTCCGAGGCATCTTTTAAGACAATGTGGTCTTGGGCAGACCATTCCAAAGCTAGGTTGCATCCCTCCATACAATTGGGTGAATAACGTTACTTGTGCTCACTCTTGGATGGAATATTGGCTTTATCGCCTGCTCATCACCGTGCGAGGGCCACTCTCATTCTATTAATGTTTCCAAATTTTACATAGAGTGGATGACCAAGCGCGATGCAAAGAAGAGGAAAGTTCTTCGGGAGAATGAAGACATTAGGTCTTCAAAGGCTGGCAAAAAGGGGACTTGTCTTGAGTTGGTAAGAAAAGGGTTAAGGATCTTACACCCCATAAAAGGATTCCCTGAGTGAGAAAAGAAAACAAATTAAAGATAGATTAGCTTTGCTCTTAGATGGAATAAAGTTTTTACCTTCCCTTAGTTTTAATCACCTTAAAGTTGTATGCTTTACAATTATTAAGAAGAAATGAAAGTACTATTCGAGTTATTTATGGCTTCTATTTCTTTCTTTCTGACCTTCCTTTCCCTTTTTTTTCAAACCCATTGACCCAGATCCTTGTGGAACCCGGTTGGATTCCCATCATTATGGGCCTAGTTTGGGCTTGTTGCTGGGCCCACATTTGGCTGTGTTTGATCTGCTATTTTTTTTTTGGTTTGTTACATTCACTTAAAATAAAAAACAGGAGGAAGTGTAGTAATTAATTCGGTTGGACCGATTGGCTTCCTACGTATCCGTATTGTGGAATCAGTCCGACGTAGTTCACGTCTTGGGCCTAAGATGGGCCTTGTAAGCCTATTATGGCCTTTTTTTTCAGCTTCTTAGGCATAATACTTTTTTAATTGATCGAGGTTCATATACAAGTTATGTTCTTCTCCATTCAGATTTACCAATTTTACTGTTCCTTTAGGTAAACGGTTTTGATTATGAATGATCCTATCCAATTAGGCTAAAACTTTCGTTTGGAATCTTGAATTACAGCCTTCATTTCTTTTAATACCATGTCTCCGTCTTGCAGATCCCTAGACCTCACCATTTTATTAAAGGCTCTCAAGATCCGAGACTGATATTATTAAACGTTATGCAGGGCTCGTAATCTCCTTTCATCCATCATTATTAATTCTTCATATCAAGCTCTCACCCATTCCGATTCTGGAATCTGGCTCTCTGCCGCCACCCTTAGTGAGGGTACAACTATTTCAATTGGGAGGACTGCTTCTATTTAGTATACTAGGGAATAGGGGGTTGCTCCTATCAAAGACCAAATTGAGGTTCGATATCCCCATAGGGCGAATGGTAGCTTGTCTGGCCAGTCTTTATAGCTCTCTGCCATTTTTTCATTTATTCTTCGTTCATTCTTATTGGTTGTTCGATAACTCTATTTGTCCGCCGTCGGTACATGGACGATTTATGGTGCTGGATTTTATATTTTTCTAGTAAGGTAGCCACCTCTTTCTTAAAGTGACTACCTTAATCGCATAGCAGCTCATGCAACACCCTATATTAACATATAGCGTTGTGAATATGAACTTTGCCACATTTTTCGAAGTGATCTTGGCATAAGAGGTTGCTTTCACCCATTTTATGAAGTAGTAGATTACTATAAGTACATATTCATGGCCTCTAGTTCCTTTAGGGGTTATCCTTCCGATGATGTCGATTTCCCAGATCGAAAAGGGCCATGGAGAAGTCAATATGAAAGGAAAGAGGGTGACTGATGCTTAAGTTTGCATATACTTGATATTTGTGAGATCTTCTTACATGTGCAAAACGACTAGCCTCTATGGTGGACCAATGGTATCCTAGCCATTGGGCCTTCCTTGCTACCATACAACTGTTCATGTGTGGTCTACATTCCCCACTATGGACTTTTTTCATTATCACCCGGGCCTCCTCATGAGTGACACAAAGAAAATTAATACCCATGTTATTCTTTTATACAAACTCCCGCTATCCTCAAAGTACTATGATGCCAACATCCACAATGCACGTTAGGCTTTCAAGGAGGATTCAGGTTGGTAATCCGTTTTTCTTAGTTATTGATATATGTCGTAATATCAAGCGTCGAGGTAGAGATAACATGCTTCTATCACATAACAATGTGCGGGTTTGTCCCTCCTTTCCACTACTAATGACATAGTATAGATGCCACTCGGAATATTAATCATTGAGGCTAGCTTTGCCAAGGCGTCAACAAACTGATTCTCCTCTTGGGGTAAGTAGGTGTATATAATGTGGACAAAGTTCTTCATGAGTTCAACCAATTGGGCTTGGTATGGTGCTAAGGAATCACTCTTCACCTTCCACTACTGTGACATTTGTTAATTATAAGGTTGGAATCACCATATACTCTTATGTTCTTTACCCCTATTTCAGCAGCAACATGCAACCCAATGAAGCAAGCTTCGTACTTAGCGACATTCGTAGTAATGTCAAAGTCTAGTATGTAAGAGATTAGGGTATGTGTGCCTTCAGGGGATACAAGAAGGATGCCCACTCTAAATCCATTTTGATTTGAGGTCCCATCGAAGTACATCATCCGCATATCCTCTTCTACTTGAAGAGTTCCTATATGGAAAATTGAACATCTCATCTTCTTGATCTTCTGTTGGCAAATCTGCTAAGAAATTGGACACGAGCCTTCCATTGATAAATTTCTGTGGAAGATAGTGGACGTCGAACTCTGGTAACATGACCGTCCACCTAGCCACATGTCCTATGATCATCAGTTGATGTACTAAGTATTTTATGGGGTCTATAGGTGTTACCACATGTATTGTATTGATCAACATAGAATGTCTACGCTTCTTGGATGCCCATGCGATTCCTCTTAGACGGACCACATATCCTAGCAGCTTGCCAGAGGTGACCCCAAATGCACATTTTTGTGGCTTCAGACACATGTTATATTTCCTTAATCTCATAAAGAATTTCCATACAGTCCAGACATAGCCTGCTCTTTTCTTGGATTTTATAATGATGTAATCCACAGACCCATCTGCTTCTTTGTGCTTAAGGTCACACAATAGGGTAGTGGCAGTCCTCTGATATGTTGCCCTGATATTTTTCAACCTGAATGGTATTTCATTACAACAATAGGTTCCTCAGGGTGTAATGAAGATAGTCTTTTCCATATCTTCCTCGACCATTTTGATATGATTATATCGGGCATACCCATACATGAATGATAGGAAAACATGACCAATGGTGTTATCAACTAGAATGTCTATATGTTGCACAAAAAAGTCATCTTTTGGACTTGCCTTGTTGAGATCCCTAAAATCTACGCACATTCGTAGCCTTCTTCCTTCTTAGGAGCTGAGACTATGTTTGCTACCTATTGGGGGCACTGTGCAACCCAAATGAATCCAACATCGAACTGTTTCTAGTCCTCTTCCTATATCTTCAGAGATGATTTTGGCTTCATTCTGCGGAGCTTTTGCTTTATTGGTTTGACATTTAGATAGAGACGAATCTAATGTTGAGCAATGTCCTAATCTACGCCTAGCATGTCATTGTGAGACCAAGTGAACACATCTATGAATTCTATTAGGAGTGAAATAAATTCTTCCTCCTCTTCATCAGGACTTAAGGATTTTCCTATTTTAATTTCTCAGGGTTCTTTAGTCGTTCCCAAGTTTATTATTATAGTATCTCTATTATACGAGTTTAGTTATCTTGATCTTCCACTGCTTTAATTAATTCCTTTGGGATGTTTCTTCATTTTCATCATTATTAGACGTAAAGCATACAAGAGGAGAGGAATGAGACGAGTCGTAAGCAAAAGAGTTAATCTTATTGAAATCTGAAGTGAGTACTTTTAATGTAGAATTGGCAGAAATGTAAGACTAACTCTTAGACTCTATCCTAACCCCCATGCTACACTCTCTTAGGGCTATAGTGAAGCTTTTCCCTTCCTTTTCAGGTCATTCGTGTGTAGTTCTTCGTGTTGGCTTCAGTGATGAACTCAGTAGGGTTGAACCCTGGGTTTGCCATGGCGAGGGATAAGACAGCAGTAGGACCGTCCCTTTTCCTATACTCTTGCCCAAACAACATAGCAAAGACTTTGTTGTCGGCTTGATCAATCCAATCTGGTATGGATTAGTCTTTAGCTTTCGAGGTGAGTACCTCCTTCTCTAGCAATTGACAATCGCTAAATATTTTTTACTCTGGAACCCGATTCCCTTTTTCTTTATATAGTGGAGTTCGGGGAAGCCATAAAAGGGAAATTATCTCCTTGACAGAGGAGTTGTTGATTAGGAGTGCACGCGTATGACTTCTTGGCGTATTCCTTCCAGTACCCTTTCTTGGTTGCATTTTCTGTGCTTGCTCCTTTTGTTGGGCCTTGACTACTTCGTTAAGAGTGGGTTGGTACCCTAGTCGAAATTTATAATTTTCTTGTTGGGTTAAGGGAAAGGTGGTCCAACCTTGTGCTCTTTAGCCCAATGCTAATCCTAAAAAATATCCACATCTTTTGAGGATGGTGCTCGCATTCAAGTTTGATTAAGGATCAAAATCAAAGGGAGTTTGATCCTTTTCCAAGACTTCTATCATTTCGAAATTGTAGAGTTTTTTGTCAGTTTGGTTTATGCTCTACTTCCAATACCGACTCTTTGCTGGTAATAGTAGTACACAAACTGTCGCCTTTGATAGTTACCACTTCTTCTTTTATCAGTATTTTTATCTTCTGATGCAACGTGGATGGGACTTCGTGATGCTCATGGAGGCATGGGACTTCTTGATGCTCAAAGATCAGGTTAAAAGTAGCTGGAATATCTAGCACCTGAAATTCCGTATTCTTCTCAATGGGACCCATATGACAGGAAGGACTATAGTGCTTAGAACTAGTCTCTTTGAGTTATCGTATGCTCAAAGATATGTCGAAGGGCCAAGAGATGGCTTTTCTTAATTCTCAACCTTTTTGTAGTTCTCCAAGGGCAGACATTCACAACCAACCTGTTATCTACCAGAGAGAAGGGTACATAAAGATAGGTCATAGTTAAATATAAGATATTATTATGCGTTGTGCCTCCTAGTCGAAGATCTTCACTATTAAAGGCTACAGTGCCTTTACTAGCAATGATTAAGGATATCTCTTTAGGTGTCGTGCGGATGATAGATTTGCGCTTTTGCGAGGCTATTATAAGCTGCCATATTCTGACATTAGCTTTAAGTTTGTTCAGCTATTTTAGCACAGGGTTATCCTTTTATATCCCTGTACTTTCCTTTCTCTAAGGCCTGTCGTGGGACATTTTAGGCATGATATCGCCCAGTCCTTGTAAGATGCTGAACCTAGCCTTTATCTTTTTCTAAAGAGTCTTCCTTCTCATCTTCTCCCAGAAGTCTACATCACTTTCTTCATCAAGCCAGAACCCTTCCTTTGTTTCATACACATCATCCTCATCACTTTCCTATAGGCCATAGACTTCTGATTGTTCCGTAGGAAGAGAGAACTTAGGTTTTGGTTAATTGATGCTCTATATATATATATATATATATACCTTGAAAGGTCCCAGTTAGTGTTGGGATTACTGATGATAGTAAAAATGCTTTGATGGTCTCTGAGTGGATTCTTATTGGGCTTTTCAGCAGCCTTAGACAAAGGTAGTTGCCTTGACTTGAACATTCTCCCTAACCTGTTCTTGAAGGCCCAACAATCCTTAGTGTCACGGCCTCTAATCCAATGATACTTACAGTACTTGATGGAGTCGAAGTTCTTTCCTTGTCTCATTGCCTCAGTCTCTGGTCTAATTTTAGGGAGATCAATCTTTCCCTTAACTAGCAGTTGCTTTAAGGCCTGGGAGTAAGTAGTCCTGATGGAGGTGTACTTATTGTAGTGATTTATTGCATGCAACTCTTTGTTCGATGAATCACAACTTTCTTTTCTTTATTTTGGTAATTGCTTTTCCGGCCAATTTTAGCAGGTGTTTCCCTGGTTAACTCCTCTTCAACTAACATTCCTACATTCCTTAGTGTGGAGAAGTTTTTCAAGGGAGTAAAACGCAGATGCTGCCTGTATGTGGGCTGTAAGTTACTAATCAATAATCTTACTTGATCAGATTCTGAGGGTCCAATTCACCATATGGGCACCCTTTTCCCTCTATCTAGCAAGATAGTTAGAGAGGCCTACTTTTTCCTCTTGTGTAATGAGCTCTAGGTCACTAAGTGTGATTGAGAGATCAGTATTATATGAATACTGACACAAGAACTCTATGCATAAATCTTCCTGGTTTATGACCTTTTGTGGGTCCATAGCATTATACCATCTCATAACATCTTTATTAAAAGTCCAAGGGAATATGAGGTGAAGGATGTCTTTGTCAATCCCTTTCAGAGTCATGACACTAACAAAGTTCCTCACATGATGATTAGGGCTTTTAGTTCCATGGAATTTTATATATGGAATAGTGAACTTAGGAGGCAATTTTTCTTTTGGGATAATATTGAATCTAGGATAATCATTAAAGTAATTATTAAACATAGATGATGATTTTAGCAATTGTTCTATACAATCCACCTGTGAGTCCACGAGAGGAGCGTTTTCTTTCCCTCATCTCCTCCCTTTTTAAAAGTTTCTAGGCTTTCCCCCTTATCTTTCCTTTCTTCCTCATTGTCAGTTTCATTGCCATGAGGTTCTTTATTACAGTCCTAGACTGCACCGACCATTATCTACATCTTCTTGTCATTTTCATCCATCCTAGCCTGCATCTTATCTAGCATCTTCAAGATTTGAGCTATCTCATTACTGTTCCTAGCCATTGGAATCGATGTTGTGTTGAACTTGGACTTGGGCTTTGTTGTTCAACCAATGGATAGAGTTTCCTCTGATTGCTCTCGTGGTAAAAGTTTACCGATCTATTAACTTCATTCTTACACTTTCTTTGCCTTCTATATCATGGTTGACAACGTAAAGTGCTTAGGAGTAGCTTGTGTAGGTGTATTTTATCAATGACCATCCATGACTCATGTTAACTTATGAACCTAACTCTAAGTCGGAGAGTCCAAATTCAGTCTTATGCCATGAATGCAGGTCCTAAAGGCATATAGACCTACCCTTCCTTCCCAACTATTTCACGGCCGAGTTCTAACCGTGTCCAACTTTTACCCTTTTTTATTTAGACTCTCTATTGGACTTTTATGCATACAAACCGACGAACTTTGCCAACTAGACCCTAACGGGGACCGGTTGGGTTTTGGGTTTAACGCAAACTCTACTCTGTTCTCACATATAGACTCCAGTTCATTTATTTTTCCTTTTTTTGATAATTTCAGTCTAGATTCTCTCGTTTTTTTATTTTATTTTATCAAAACTCGTATTCTAAATCGAAATTAGAACCCTTTGAGATTCTGGATCAAGACTCCTTTTAGGACTCAATTGGCCCAGAAGCCACTTCTACTCCTAATCCAATTCCTAGGCTTAGTTTTTGCTAACTTGGGCTCTTCGAAGACTCATAGTATCAATGCATAGTCCTTTGGGTTGAAGAAGTTAAACCATGCAAGGACACGTTTCATTCCAGATCATACATATCCGTTCCAACCTAAACAAAAGTTCTATGTTACAAAGGTTTCAGACCAGGTTTCAAATAGTCCTCTCATGACTCAACGCTTCGTACGCCACCCATGAGGTGCATGGTATGACTAGAATGTTCTGGATGCTTTCCCGAGTCATAAGGACTAGGAAAGTGCGTCGTTAGTGGGTGAAGCACTGCTCAAGTGATAGCCTAAATGAACCCACTAAGTGACCAATCATTTTCTCGAGAGGTAGAATTAGGGTTTCACCTACAGACGCTGTTGATCCTCAATAGGCAGCGTCTTACAATAGAAGTATGCCTAATGCAAGTAAAGTTAAGATAATTTCCCATGTTGAAGTTCAAATCTCACCCTCTTATAAAAAAAGTCATTAGTGGAGTCACCACTGTAAGGATTCACCTTTCCAAGCAGGCAATCCCCCACGAATGGTTGAGCTTGTGTGCTAGGTACTTTATATTTCTCTAGAAATTAGATTTCATTATTATTATTATTATTATTATTATTATTATTATTATTATTATTATTATTATTATTATTATTATTATTATTTCTAGTAATTAGCAAGGCAAAATTGGGGTTATAGAAGTATAGGGAATGAGGCTTGGGCCTGATCAGAGAACTTGCTCAGGTTACCTAGGCAGGACCAAGTCCAATCCCTTTTCACTAGGCCATGGTAGCCTCTTCAGCTTGACCTAGAATCTGGTTGTCGGTCTGATCCAAGAACTAGGGTGGGGTCCTGAGTCAGATTGGACCCCTGATTCTGGTCCAAGCAGATTCTTCTACCTTGATCGAATTTGTTTTCCCCATTTCTAGCAATGCATGAATAGATACCAAATAAAACAGTTAAAAAAATCATTAATCTTTAACTAAATAGAATCAGTTTTAGGAAAATTTACAAACTATGACACCTTTTGAAGTAGATCAAGCTGATAGCGCCACCGAATGGACAATTTGAAGCTACTTCAAAAGGGTTTGGAAAATGCCATTGAGCAATCCTTAGTGTGGGGACCATTATGACTCCTTGCTTTGGAACTAAGGTTCTAGATTCAAGGGCGATGGTACGGTGATGTGATGGAGTACATACCATCACTGCCCATCACCACTAACAACATCTACTAATCAACACAGGAAATTAAACTTAATCATGCTCACATACATCCATGCAACAAATTAGAATCATTTATATAATCAAGGCACAGTGGCATTCAAAATAAGTAGAAGATAAATTCGTTCAAATTGTTACAGCTGGGGGATGAAACTATCTTACATAATTACATTTTTTCCAAACTCCATAAATTTCATGAAAAAGAGTAAAGAGAAAGGGAGGACATGTTGTAGGGCATCCCCTTAGGATAACCCTATCTAAATCCTTTAGGAACCCAACAGAAGATGGTTTACAGAACTGTGTGATTTCTTTCTCCTGTCAGTATCTCTCTCTTTTAAAAAGGGGATTGTAATTCTCTCTCTTTTTCTCTAGCTCCATGCAGTTCTCACTTTTTTTTTCTTTCGACCCCCCTCAATCAAGGGGTCAACCCCCTTTTCATAGCGGTTGAGAAGGCTGCATGAATCAGCCGAGCAAAGGGAGAACTAGTCATGTTCAGGTTAAGCTTCAGATTGTCTTGGTAGACTGGAACTATAATTAATTAATAGTGATTAATTTAATTAGGCATGAAAATTCAGTCTTAGTTTAATAGGAATAGGTTCAGCCAAAGGATACAGAGGAACTAAGACGGGTTCTCCTTATAATAAACTTGACCGAGTTTACGTGGAGATTGCTCATTGCGCCAGTTCCTCCCGCGGCCTTGGCCTGTTTCTACTTCTCTTAATTATTTCCAAGCTATCAATCCCTAGGCCCTTAAAAATTCAAATTTGGCTATTAATTTTGTAATTAAAAATGCCGTTTTTAGCAGTCTATAGATTGCTATGGTTTTGGATTGCTATTATTTTGTTAAACCTTGTGGTTGCCTTTTCGTGAGTTTGACCTTGAAGTTTGGGGTGATTGTGTTGAGCTTTTATTATGAAATTTAACACATGTGGTGGTTGTGGTAAATATGACAGCCTCAGGTTTGGTTGATTGTACAGTTCGTTGATTGTGTTTTAAAATTGTACGCTAAAAAAATCCGATGGATTCCTTCAAAATCCATAGCAATTTCCAACCGGTTCCGACGGAAACTTCATTTGATTCCGACGAATTCCGACGGAATTCGAAAGTTTTGGTGGGAAAAAATTTTTGAACTTTTTTTTTCCGATGGACGTCTCCATTGTAAGTTCTCTTTGAACGATTTTTCTATCGGTTTTCTGTCAAACGGTCTACCAATTGAGAGCCTAAATCCGTTGGAAGTTGTCTGACAGAATGTATCAGTCTATCGGAATACCTTCTGGATGGGCTCTATTCCGACGGATGCTATTCATCGGAATGTCTGTCGGAAATTTCCTTTTTAGATAGAAACAATGATTTTTCTAATCGGAAAAACTGTCGGAATGACAGCATTATTTAATAGTGGCTTATCTCAAGATAAACTAGGTATTTAAATAAAAACATTTCGCCTAAACATGCATTATTCAATTCACTCAATGGTATAAAATTGTATATGAACTTTAAGTCTTGACAACAATTATATAGATACACACACCATCAGTTACGTTCTGCACCCATGTAGTACATTTATATGATAGAAAAACACTTTTTTTAGTAGAGAAATAAGGCGAAAAAAGGAGTTCTAGAATTTTCTTTAAAAATTACTATTTTAATAACCTAAATTTATAGTGCAATGTAAATTGCATCCCAATTCTTCGGTCCCAGTTCGCGATTTGGCTCTGCTAGTGGGGCAATCCAAACTCTTTATTCTTTGTGAATTTACTAGTGATACCTCAAATAAAGTAGAAGGATTTCTGGAATGATTAATTAAGCCACATTTAGTGGCACTTAAAACTAGAAGAGCAGAGAAAAATAATGCCCAATGATCAAGATGTTGACCTGAACCAAGCAAACAAAAATCCTCAGTGAAATCAAGGAGCACCAGTTGCTACACGTGTGTCTGGGGTCTACCACGAGCTCTTTATTTTCGAGCTATATCATGTAACGTTGTTGTGTGAAAACAAAATAATAAAAATAAAAAACGGCCATGAATGAAAATCAAATTCGATTCATATCATATGCATAAATTAGCGTCTTTATTAGGCATTGTTTGTCCACACTCCAATGAGCCATCATTCTCTCCTTTTCCCCCCTTCAACTTCAATGGAAACCCTCCCAAGTCCCATCCGTAATTTTGATAAAGCAAACATGCCCTTGTGTCTCTCCATTTCTTACCTAAATTTACTCCTTTTTATCTCATCCACATTTTACTGTCTCTATCTGAAGTGCTCTATCTCAACCAGAAGATCTATCAAGATTTTCAATGCTTTTATCAGCATTGGATAATCATGACCTGAACATCATAAATTTTACTATATACCATTGAAAATAATATTGTCAACTTTTTACATTAAAATATAAATAGAGAGTTAAATTATAATTTAATTATCTAATTTGGTCTACTATAGTTTACAACTTCATAGTGATCAATGACTGTTTGTAAACGAGCTCAAAAAGTGTCTCATTAAAAAGAAATAATAATAAGGTCGATAATAATTATGTATGGATAAAGACTTTTTCCGACCAAGAATTCTTTTAATATGATATATTTTTTCTTTTTTTTTGGGGTTCCTATGCAAATGGCCAAAAGTATAATGAAAATTAAGAACGAGAGGGTTTCAATCTATTATAGTTTACACTATGTGTTCATATATATATATATATATATATATATATATATATATATATATAT
>JACYFF010031954.1:27075853-27177442 GCA_017589665.1 Selenicereus undatus | reverse complement strand
TATATATATATATATATATATATATATATATATATATATATATATAACTATTTTGCGTAGATCATCCCATATAAAATACTTTAGTGAAAAGAAAATCATGTTCTATTTTCTACATTCGAAACAAAAAATTCTCATTCCTTTTTAATGGTCTTTACGGTGAAATGTTTGATTTGATCATTCATTCATAATAATTATATTCAAAGATAATAAATTTTGAAAACTTTCTTTCCAGTAAATTCCACCATAAAAATATCTACATACAAAAAGCAATTCGATCATAAAAGAAATCCTTAGAATTTTCAAAAAAGACAATCTCATTAAAATAATCAATGAGATCATCTCATACGAAAATTAGCATTTTATATTTACAATCCAGTTTTATGAAATTACATAATACAGTCCTTGATATTAGCTCAGCCCAAAAGAGACAAATAGCAGTTAAAACCATACATTACCATGATTAGATTGTGAAAAAGCACATAGAACCCATAAAACCAGGACCTAATCATCATGTTAAAAGGTGCAAATGAGTAACCCAAAACCGGGGATTTGACGTGGACCCACTAATCCTAACACTTACAGGTTATCAAAAATCAAAATCCCTGGCCACCCCCTCGCCACTTGACCACTTCTTCATCGACCCATTTCTCAGACAACAAATGAAATAGTATTCACCCACCAATAACGTCACTCCCTCCTCATTTTCTCCTGCTTTCAATTAATTTTCCAACTTTCATATCCAAAAACCCAGTTCTCTCTGTTGTTCCTCTCTCTAACTAGCTATATACCTCCATGGAATTAGCAGAAAAGGAAGAAGGAAAAGGGAGCACTTCAGCAACACCTAATTCAGCATCATCATCTCCATCCCATGATTTCTCCTTCACAATCTCTCTTCATTCATCATCAACAACAACAGAGGTAACGACCCCAGAAAAAATAAAGCAGAGCCCATTGGCAATTGACTTAACCCCAGCAGATGAAATCTTCTTCCATGGCCACCTCCTTCCTCTCCACTTTCTCTCTCATCTCCACGCCGCCTCTTCGCCCCGCCACTCCACCAACTCCATGGACTGTTTTACCCTTCCTATTCGAGACATGCTACAAGAAGGCAGCCACAACAAAGGCAGAATAGACGATGATGATGATCATGCCAACATCGAGAGTAAAATTAGAAACTTTGAGCCCAAGGGGAGGAAACCCTTTTCCCTTTTTGGGCTCTCGAAATGGCGAAAAGGGTCAGATTCTAAGGAGAGGGAGAACCGGCCCCATGATCATCATCATCAACAGCAACAGCAGCAGGAGAAGAGGAAGGTGAAATTTGATGTGAGTCAGTTTGTGAAAAGGTATGTAAAAATGGTTAAGCCACTTCTCACTTCGAGAGGAGGAGGAGGGGGAAGGAGAGAGAGTGTGGGATGTAGACGACAGCCTTATTCCTTCTCTGGGACGGCTAGTCCCAGAGACAGGAGAGATATTAGAGGAAGGCGCGGAGAGTTTTCCGCGCCTGCCTCTATGAGAGCATCCCCTACAAACAGCGGGGTACTTCTAGCCACTTCTGGGATGACCTCCCCTTCTAGCGACAGCACCATGGAAGAGCTCCAGGCCGCCATTCAGGCGGCCATCGCTCATTGCAAGAACTCCATTGCAGCTGAGACGAAGAAATCTCCAGACCTCTCCGTCCCTGTTAATTAGAATTATTCTACAAGTTGATTAATTAGTATTTCTCAATTTTCCCTCTGTATAAAGATTAATTATTAAAACATTTACGTCTGGTCTATCTTTTTGTACTTTGGTGTTGATAATGAATTACATTCAAGATGAATTTTCACTCATGTGTAGTTAACATCAACCATATTTCTGTGATTCCTGTGATCTTCGATATGTTTTGATTTTTGGATTATTAGCATGCCAAGGGCCCCCTTAGTTTCTGCTGATTTCCATTGCAAAGTGAAATCGACTAAATGATTAAAGCATTGAAGAAAAGTTTCCCCCAAGATGCCAAACAAGCCCCAATAATGGCTGCATAAGTCCATATACATACATTGGATGCTAGATATATGCATACACTTAACGATCCAAAACCGGGGCCTGGCCTGCTTATCCTTTTTTTCTGTTAGCATTAAGAAAGCTTACCCCACAAGTGTAAGGAGTTCGAAGTATATATGGCACAATTAATTCAAGCTACTGATCAAGGGGGACGATTCCAGAGAATGTTTAATTTGTTTATGACTTCGGCCATGCTGTGCTATTATGGCACTAACGGACACAAGATTTCGTATCAACATTCAACATCATTGACATACCACCAGTTTGGACTTACAAGATAATGATTCAACACACCTCAATTTGAGATACATCTAAAGAAGATTAAAAATATAAATATATCTTAAGATAAATGCCTGCCCGATTTGCTACTATGTGTACGTTGGTCATTGGGTGGCTTAATTGTTGCATTTTATAAAGTCTTTGATGAATACTAGAGTAGCGTATAAATATAATATATTATATATAAGGATACAAATGTACTTATGTAATTTCGCACAGTGAAATGCTACAAATCAGCAATGGTTTCGATATGCTTATCTATGTTACGTGGTCTTTGCAAACACTCTTTGCCATGATACCCAATTACGAATTTCACATAATTGTGCTAAAAGAAAGTTTTATGCAAAGGGAGGCGCAAAGGTTGTATATAGGCAGGATTTGGATCCAAATCTCCAATAACAAATCTTAGATCAAAACTTTACCAATTGAGTTAACTGACATTCAGATATCATTTTGCTTAAAATTAATAATCACGTAACTAACAAGTCCTCATATGTACCTTTTTCAAGGCATATGATGATAACGGGATACCTACCTAGCCCCAGTTGGTATGTGCTACTATTTCTCTTCATCACACTGCAATTGCGTGTAATTGGTCATCATCAAATTGGGTTCAAACACGGAACTAATGTCTTAATCAATTTAAAGCCTTCAAAAGCACTGCAGTATTCCAGGCAGTGGAATAATTAGGACAGCTAGGAAGTAAAAATCAAGATGGTCTAAACAACTAAGAAAGAATGTTTTATGCACATCGTACCACAACAAAAAGCGAGCCAGAGACTATATGCAATGTAAGCAGATACATAAAAAACCAAGCAAGAAGCAAGGCCCATAGCAATATAAAGAAAACTAGAGATAGTACCCAACTTAATTGTCCTCAAAAGTAGGCAACGAAATAGTTGTGACATTGAGTTGTAGCATTTTATGTGTGTATACAAATAGGCAGTTTTCTTCAAAGTAGATGGATAGATGGCACATCGTGTTCAAGATTTAATTGATGTGGGTCTCATGATTTGATCGACTTTGAACAAAAGTGCCTTAGTATTGTACGTCAAAGTACCACGAATGAATGACCCAATGATGTTTATCTTGCGTCCATTAGGTGTGTATGGAGTATGAGCTATTGAGCTTTATCATGAGATTAATCAAATGGCGATGATTATGGCATGATGCATGTGTATACATGGAGCTCTATCATGCTTATTTAAATGGTCGTGCTATTTAAATGGACATGATTATGGATTGGTGATAGTTCTCATAATTTCATTAAGTGTGTGACTTATGATTTAAAGTCCTAAGTATTCCCCCCTTTCTATTAAAACAACCTTTGGACTACTGGTTGTTTTGGGGTAAAATCAGAGCCTATTGTGAAAGGAATTAGTAGGACTAATATGACAATATCCCATTTGTCATCCTAAAAACTCTCAATTAAGTGAATTTGGTCATTGTGAGGGTCGTACTTTGGAGGCATTGGATGGGAGGGACCATCATATCATTGGGCGAAACACGGGTTGGTTTTGGACCCAATAGCTCATGCTTAACAATACATAATAAAATAAAGATCTACACTCCAGTGTGACGAAATTACTCTATTATAGTTGTATCCTTGATCCAACTGAATCACGCTAACCTAAACTTATGATATAAACCTTACAATCTCAAAAGTGCATTTATTTTTTAATTGAAATGTGGCTACTACTGTGTTTTCCTTTATTTTAAAAACATTAAGTTTTTATATAGAACATATATATTTTATAACTCCTAATTTTGTTCTTTTATTTTAAAAACATTAAGTTTTTATATAGAACATATATATTTTATAACACCTAATTTTGTTCTGCACATCGATGCTAACAATTTGCATCAGCTGTCAACTCATCCTAGTTCACCAAGTTAATTGGTTTAAATAAGAGAATCTCACACAAAGTCTTTCCATTACTTTTATCCAAAAACACTAGAAGTAAAACCCTCAACCACGTTGACCTAGACCAACCCAACTAGTCAGTCAAAGGTTAAGAAACCAGCCTAATCGAGCCTGTAAATTGGCTTAAATTAATCAAATTGGTTGAGCCTAGACAAAGTGCTACAAGAAATGGTATTTGGTGCCAAATGGAGGAACTGGATGCAGAGCTGTTTTTCAACACCTTCTATTTCAGTGTTGTTTAATGGAAAAGCATGTAAACCATTTAAGATGGATAGAGGTTTGAGACAAGGTTGCCCCCTGTCTCTATTCCTTTTTGTGCTGATGAGAGAAGTACTTAACAAAATGTTGAGCAAGGCCATAGACATGGCATTTTGCAAAGGGCTTCAGGTCAGGAGGAGAAATATTCAAATCAGCCACCTCCAGTTCGCGAATGACACTCTAATATTTTCTGAAGCCAATGAGCAACATCTGTAGAATCTTAAGAGAATTTTGCTGAGCTTTGAGACCCTCTCCAGCTTAGAAGTTAAATATAACAAATTTGGACTTATTTTCTAAGCAAGGAAGATAGTTAGGATCAAAATATAGCAGCTAAATTGGGATGTATGTTGGTTCAATTGTCATTCACCTATTTGGGTGTACCATTAGGAGCTAATATGAGGAAATACTCCTCATGGCAGTGCATCGTCGACAAAGTGCGGTGAAGGTTGAGTTCATGGAAGGCTAACCACCTATATAGAGCGGGAAGATTGGTCCTTATTGAGGTTGTGCACAATAGCCTACCAGTATAGTACTTGTCCATTTTCAAGATGCCTAAAAGAGTAGCATCTGAGATCATTAGAATACAAAAAGGGTTTTTATGGAGTGGAAAGAATGAAGGTAGATTTTGTGTTCTTGTCAAATGGGAGGTGATCCAGAAACCTAGGAGTCAAGGTTGACATGGAGTAGGTGACTTGATGTTTAAAAACACATCATTAATCTTCAAGTGGTGGTGGACATTGCTCGTGAAGAAGCTGCAATATGGACAGTATAGAAGGCAAAAATTCTGCAACCAATCGGATGGTGCCACGTGTAAAAAAAATCAGCCAATTACAAATTGTCATGTGTCACGTTCACTTTGGTGGATCCGCTTGGTCAAAATTAAGTTCAACTAATTAAAAAACCGTCACGTGTCATCGATGATGCATAAATTAGTAATTATTTTCTTTATTTAAAAAATAAGAAAATAATTACTGGGTCCAGGCTCAAAACTCGACGCTAACCCTAGCCGACAGAGCCTATAAATAGGGGTCATCTCCATTCATTTGGATCATTCAGCATTTGCAGAATTCAGAGCTCAGGCAGCAAGGAGCATTCAGCTACCAAGCGAGAAGGATCAAAACCTGCAGAGCTTCAGAAACTACAATCAACCACTTGCAGATCAAAATCAAGAACAATCTTCAGAGTTCTTCAATCGATTTGCATCAACCGAGATCAAGCATCAAGCCCTCGGAATACTCAAGTCATTAGGAGATCGAATCAGAGGATTAGTCTATTGTATTAAATTCAGAGATTGTACCCATATACAACATCAATACAAAATTCAATTTGTTTCAGAATTTCTTGTCCAATTTATTTTAGGCACGAAATTTTTTGTTTACAAATTTTTGACACGCCCGGTGGGACATTCTCTACCTCTCATCTCTTTCTCGAAATCACAAACTCTACATTCTCTTGAAGACGACATGGCCCCTAAGACTGCCATGTCTCAACCTTCAAGGAAAGCTGTCCGATCCATATCTCAAGGATCGACAACCGCTAGCGTTACATCTAGCGGAGTCATGACTAGAAGCATGGCAAAAGCTGCTACTGTGATTGTCATAAAACAATCAATTGGGACTGTCCCGTCGCAGTCTCGCAAGATCCTAAGCCTTGACTCCAACCTGCCTAAAGGAGTCAGCAAAGTCACTTCGCATCCTTTGAAGCAAAAATCTATTGCTGTCTTCAAAATGCATCAAACAATTCCGCAAGTGATGGATGAGCTCCCAACTCAAGCAAACCCCGCCTTCCAACCTTTCGGTGAGGAAGATCATGGCTATACTAGCAGTGACTCCTCCCCACCATCGCCAAGGGAGCTAGTTGTTGAATCAGAGACTGAGTCCTCAAACTCTGTCATTACGCCAGCCATGGTGAGGGAGGCGACCAACGTAGAAGAGCAGCTCGCAAATATGAAAGCGACATTAGAGAGGCTCGCTAAAGAGAGTCTAGAGAAAGACGCTCAAATCAAGCGTCAAAGTGAGCAGATTGCTACTCTAATGAAGAAGCTGGAAAAGCCACTATTCGAGTCTCTAGCAAAGGCTCGGATGCCGAAGAGTCTGATAAGGAGTCTAACAGCAGCGAAGACTCTGATGACGAACGCATAAAAAAGAAGGAATCCTCATTTTGCTCAATGTCCGTTGAATAGATTCAAAGTCTAATTGCAAATGCTGTTAAGGCTCAATTGGGGGGAGGAACTCGCAAGACGCATTTGTACACTAAGCCTTATACGAAAAGGATTGATGTCCTTCGTATGGCCCATGGCTACCAGGCCCCTAAATTCAACCAATTTGATGGTAAGGGCAATCCTAAACAGCACATCGCTCACTTCATTGAGACATGTATCAATGCTGGCACCGAGGGAGATAGGTTGGTGAAGCAGTTTGTTCGATCTCTTAAAGGGATCGCCTTCGATTGGTATACAAACCTGGAGCCCGAGTCTATTAACAGCTGGGAACAAATGGAACATGAATTCCTCAACAGGTTCTATAGTACTCAGCGCACTGTTAGTATGACGGAGTTGACAAATACTAAGCAATGGAAGGATGAGCCGGTCCTTGATTACATCAACCACTGGAGATCTCTCAGCCGCGAATGCAAAGAACGTCTATCCGAGGCCTTCGCCGTCGAGATGTGCGCTCATGGCATGGAGTGGGACCTGCTTTATGTCTTGCAGATGAGCAAGCCTAGGACCTTCCAAGAGCTAGCTACAAAGGCATATGACATGGAAATGACGATAGCAAATTGTCGCAGCAAGCCATCCTCCTCATATGAGTTCAAGAAGGACAAAGGTGAGATCAAGAAGAACTCAAAACCTTCCAAGGCCCCAGCAAAGGAATCCATGGCCACTTCCATTGAGGAACCTGTACGGATTTCAGGGAAATCTAGGCCAGAAGAAAAGAAATGAGCATCCTCGAGGGATGTTGGACGAAAGCGACCTACGTTAAAGGAGCTCCAAGAAAAGAAGTACCCATTTCCTGATTCGGACTTGTCAAGGATTCTAGATGACCTACTTGAAAATAAGATCATCGAACTCCATGAACCTAAGCGACTAGAAGAAACTGGAAGGACAAGCGACCCGAAGTACTGTTGCTATCATAGGGTTGTTAGCCATCCTTTAGAGAAATGCATTACTCTTAAAGAGCGCATTATGCAACTAGCTAGGGATGGAAAGATCATATTGGACCTAGATGACTCCGACGGGGCCAATCATATTTCTGCTAATGTGGAGTACTCTCCTCCATCACGGCAACAAAGGCCTACTCGATCTTATCAACAAAGGGAGAGTAGCGCAATCCGCTCTCAAGGACTATTCACCATTCAGTTCGGAAGGTTGGAACCTGTCGTCGTTCCCTTGACGGTTAGGGGACCGGTGATGGAGACAAATTCCAATCCGGCCAAATACGAAGAAGGGTGGGCGCTTGTCACTCGAAAGAGGCCAAGGAATCCAAAACAAGCTCAGCCACTGCCCCTTCGCCAAAGAAAGAGACAAGGCAGGAGGAAGATTCCTCGATGTGCGAAGAGCAAGAAAAAGTCAAAGGCTAGCAAGAGACAGGAAGTCCAACCTATTGACTTACTCGAACAGGAGCCGCTCGTTCCTATCACACTAGAGGAAGTTTTCCCAGTGAGATTTTTTTAGAAGATCACTGTTAACATGACTTCGTGTTATGAGCTGGAGAATGAGGAAGATGAGAAGGAAGCAAAGTTAGAAAAACCTCCCAAAAATAATAGTGAGGCTCTAACTAGTTAGAGACCTTACCGATCTCTGATGATTGGAGGCAAATCTTCAGCTTGCCAAAAGAGATACATCAATAGATTGTTGCTGCCTTGCAACACCCAAAGCTTTATGTTGACAAGGTGAAAAGTGCGGGTCAACCAGTGAAAGATGTTGTTCATTGTGCTGTTTGCAACACCGCCATCACTTTTACTGATGATGACCTGCTGTTGGGCTCCAAGCCTCACAATCGCCCCCTGTTCGTCACGGGTTACATCAGGGAGCAAAAAGTCAGACGGATCCTTGTAGATGGAGGGTTAGCTGTTAACATCATGCCTAAGTCTACGATGAACGACTTGGGGATCACAGTGGAAGAGCTTTCTAAGAGCCGAATGGTGATCCAGGGATTTAGCCTAGAGAGTCAACGCACGATTGGTATGATCCGCCTGGAACTGATAATGGGAGACCTATTCACATCTTCGATTTTCCATGTAATTGACTCTAAGACTTCTTACAAGTTGTTGCTCGGACGCCCATGGCTTCATGAGCATGGAATAGTAGCTTCAACTCTCCATCAATGCCTCAAGTAGTATCATGGAGGAGAAAGAAAGATTGATGGGGACGTTAGGCCATTTACTAAAGCAGAGTCACATTTCGCTGATGCTAAATTCTTTGAAGAAGTTGCAGCACCTAAAGAGATGATGATATCAATGATTGCCTCCATAGGTGCCTCAAAAGTTACCAAGAATCTGCAGACAACCACAAAACACGATGGTGTGGAACAACAATAACAAGGCAAAGAAGACGATGAAAAAGCTAGTGAGACGCAACCCGCTAAACAGGTCGCAAAACAGGTGGCTGCTTCAACAAACTCAATGCCACCTATTTTGAGGTATGTTCTGAAATCCCGTCGTAGGGAAGGAGAATCCCCTTCCAGTGGCGTTGTACATGAAAATACGGAAGGTAAGGCTATGAAGAAGGATAGCGGGGCCAACTTGAACACCCGTAAAGAAAGTGTTACGTCGCCAACGCAAAACATGAACCAACCGAAGGTGAGCAGACACCCCCTCCCTGGGTTTGTTTCCTCTTCTAATGCTTTGTTGAAAGAAAAAGAGGTGTTGCCGCATACGCATACCAAGGATGGATTTGATCCAAATGCATACAAACTTATGAAAAGAGCTGGTTATAACTTCCAAAACCCAGCTACCTTAGGGAAGGTAATTGAAGTCAAGCCTGATGGCCTCAATAATACTCAAAAAATGATCTAAGAGTAGGGAGGTTCAGTGAGTGTCTTTAAAGTTGGACTTGGTTACACACCGTTACAGCTAGTCAAAATCTCAGGGCGACAAAAGAACAAGCAGTCAGTCGTTCAACACATCTCCGCTGAGGAGATAAATGAGAGTGAAAAGGAGGATGATCCACCTAGCAAGAGGAATTTTGTATTTGACAGATTACAATCGTCAAGTTCAACAAGACGGCCATCTGTCTTCACCATAATTAGGGCACAACCAAAGCCTTCAGTATTCAACAGGATCAAGAAGGGGATAGAGCCCTTGAAGACGTCTTCCCAAAAGTTCAAAGGTTCCATATTTTACTGTCTAGGTGATACAAATGAAGTACGAAGTTCTATTCCTTCACGGATGAAACGACTTTCAACCTTGGACGTTAAGATGGAAGGTTCATTGTGAGTGAAAAGGCACACTGTGATCCTCACTGGTCAACAAAGTAACCCTGACTCGAATGAGGAGGAAGAGCGAGGTGAAACGGCTTCCTCTCCCCATATCACAGGCCGAGAATGCGAGGATTCAGACTCAAAGACGAAGCTTGCAGAGACTCCTAAAACCCTTGAGGACGGGGGGTAAGCTACGGTCGATGATCTGAAAGAATTGAATCTTGGTACCACAGACGAACCTCGCCCCATTTATATAAGTTCGTTGCTAACGCCCGAGGAAGAAAGTCAGTACTTTAATCTCCTATCGGAATATAGGGACGTGTTCGCATGGAGCTATGAAGAAATGCCAGGGCCTAATCCCAAAGTTGCTATTCATTGCCTGTCCATCAAAAGGGGAGTGTCTCCAAACAAGCAGCCCCAGCGATGTTTCCGTCCAGAGTTGGTACCTGAAATTGAAAAAGAAGTCAATAAACTCATTGAAGCAGGGTTCATTCGGGGGGTAAAATATCCAACCTGGATCGCAAACATTGTCCCCGTAAGGAAAAAAAATGGACAACTTCGCAACTGCGTAGACTTTCGGGATCTCAATGACACTTGTCCAAAGGACGATTTTCCGCTCCCTGTCACCGAACTCATGGTTGATTCGACTATGGGGCACGAGGTCTTATCATTCATGGATTGTACTGTAGGGTATAATCAAATCCAAATGGCGCCAGAAGACCAGGATGCCACAACCTTTCGCACACCCAAAGGCATTTTCTGTTACAAGGTGATGCCTTTCAGCTTAAAGAATGCGGAGGCAACATATCAAAGGGCAATGCAAAACATTTTTGATGATATGTTCCACAAGACAATTGAGTGTTACGTCGATGACTTGGTGGTCAAATCTAAAAAGAAATGCGACCATATTCCAGATATTCGCAGCGTCTTCGAACGTCTGCTAAAATGTCAGTTGAAGATGAACCCACTTAAATGTGCATTTGGAGTCACTTTTAGGAAATTCTTGGGCTTTGTCGTCCGCCATAAAGGGATTGAGATTGACCAAGCCAAGATCAAAGCAATCCAAGAAATGCCTGAGCCTAAGAATCTCAAAGAGCTTCGTGGCCTTCAAGGTCGCCTGGCATATATTCGAAGGTTCATATCAAATCTAGCTGGACGTTGTCATCCTTTCAGCCACCTCATGAAAAAGGGTGCACCTTTTGATTGGGACAAGTCATGCCGCGAAGCCTTTACGAAAATCAAGAAGTACTTCTTGAACCCTCCGGTATTGGGAGCACCAGTTCTTGGCAAGCCTCTTATACTCTACATCGCAGCTCAAGAACAATCATTGGGAGCACTGTGTGTTCAAAAGAATGAGGAAGGAAAAGAAGTAGCTCTGTACTACTTAAGCTGTACATTGGTAGGGGTAGAATTGAAGTTTTCACCCATAGAAAAGATCTGTTTATCACTCGTATTTGCCGTTTAAAAACTCAAACATTACATGCATGCATATACAGTGCATGTGGTTTCTAAAACCGATCCCATCAAGTACATTCTGTCGAGGCCAGTCCTCAGTGGGCGGCTTGCGAAGTGGGCTATGATCTTGAAGTAGCATGATCTTGTCTATGTGCCACAAAAAACAGTCAAGCGGCAAGCACTAGCAGACTTCCTAGCCGATCACCCAATTCCTGATGAGTGGAAGCTAAACGATGACTTACCAAGTGAAGATGTGCTCTTTGTCGATATCCTCCTTCGTGGAAAATGTACTTTGACGGTGCTGCAAGAAACGATGGAGTTGGCGCCGGTGTAGTGTTTATCTCTCCTGAAAGGCATGTCCTCACCTACTCATTCATGCTAACCCAGTTATGCTTAAATAACACAACTGAGTAACAGGCATTGATCTTAGGCCTTCAAATGGCTACCGAAATACGAATCAAAGACCTTGACATCTACGGTGATTCTCAATTAGTCATCAAACAGCTTCTCGAGGAATATGAAGTCAAAAAGGACGACCTCTTATCCTACCATAAATATGCCTTACGACTGCTTGACAAGCTTGAAATCGCCAAGTTACAGCACGTTCCTAGGAGTGCCAACAAGATGGCTGACGCACTCGCAAACCTTGCAGCCACTTTGGCACTGGGGGCAGAAGAAAGCATGAATGTCCCCATTTGCAACCGGTGGGTTGTTACACCTCTCGCTGAAGATTCTGAGGAAGAGGTCAATGCGATTAGTGCCCAGGAACTAGACGAAGAAGACTGGCGCCAACCACTCATTGATTACCTGAAGCATGGAAGGCTTATTAACGATCTAAGGCATACGACAGAAATCCAACAAAGAGCTCCCCGCTTCCTTTATTTCAGTGGGACTCTTTATCGGTGTTCCTTCCTGGGCATTTGGTTACGATGCTTGGGAGAAGAAGAAGCAAGACAAACAATGGAGGAAGCACACTCAGGAATATGCGGAGCACACCAAGCAGGGCCCAAATTACATGATTGAATCAAGAGGATGGGTTATTACTGGCCTACCATGGTGCAAGACTGCATGGACTACGGAAAGAGGTGCGAGCCTTGCTAGTTTCATGCCAATTTTATTCGTCAACCTCCTGAGCCGCTTTATCCAACTGTGGCATCTTGGCCATTTGAAGCTTGGGGACTTGATCTTGTGGGCCCTATTACTCCAAAATCCTTTGTTGGCCACTCGTACATCTTGGCAGCGACTAACTACTTTTTCAAATGGGCAGAAGCAATCCCACTGAGAGAGGTCAAAAAAGAAAATGTCGTTGATTTTATTCGAACCCATATCATCTACTGATATGGCGTGCCTCGATATGTTATCACTGATAATGGCAACTTGGGCATATTTTCTAAGTACAGCCGTAACAAAAAAGGATGAATAAATTTTGTTGGTACTCGTTGGCTTTGGTCGTTTTCTATTATAACATCTTACCGCAAGAACTTGAATTGAAAGATTTATTTTATTGCAATATATCAAATCCAATTCCAAAAGACTATGCTGAGTCCCACAAAAAAAAAAAAAAAACAGGTTGCACAACAAAAAAAAAAAAGAAAACAGGTTGCACAACATAAAAACAAAACAAAAAAAAGGGTCTAGAACAAAGCCACTAGATATGGTCTAGGCATCCAGTGCAGCCAAAAGTTCTTGGGCACGCTTCTTTGCTGCTTCAACTTGAGTCGTTTCTTCTGCCATAATTTGGGGGGCAACATCCAATTTAGCAACCTCTCTTTCAAGAAGAGATACATCATCTCTGACTTTCTTCAATGACGCTTCAGTCTCTACTAATTTGCCTTGCAATTCCAGCTCATTCGCTTTCGCGCATTCAAGATCAGCCTCAAGTAGCCTCCTTCGCTTATGAGCTTAGGCGATAGCGGTGGTTGCCTCATCAAACTGCGCGCCAACCTTTTCCACTGAGCCACGTGCCTCCCCAAGTCTGTCCAACAGGGTCGTTCGCTTGTTTAGCATATCTTCGGTATGAGTTCGACCTTCTAATTGGGTTTTCAACTTCAAGTACTGCCCAACTTCGCTCAGATATGCCTCAACAGTATTCTTTAGCTCCAAGTAGTCTGCTTGAAAGGATGATAAGGTTTCATATATCTGCTCGACTTCCTGGCGGATGTTGGCGATGTCTCTTTCTGTCTTTGGGATAAACTTTTCCAATTGTTGTTGAAAACATTGTTTCACACTCGAGGCCAGGTCGCTAAACACGCTAGAGGCAATTCTCCCAGGAAAGTAGGTTACAACAGAAGGAGTAGGCGATTGACAACGCTCTACTTGTTTCGCTGACGATGACATTATGTTAATAGAATCATCCTCGGCTGACTTAGCGGCAGACACAGTCAAGGCGACTTCACTATCTTTGTCACCAAATGCAGCCTTAAGTCCATCTTCGGTTTCAGCAGTATATCCCTACATAAAAGGATGATTAGGTAAAAAAAAAGACAAAGAAAAAGAAAAAATGGAAGGGAAATGGGGCAGAATAACAAGATGCACCTCCCCCTTTGCTTTTCTCTTTGATTTCAGTGAGCTCGTCGCACTATTAGACTTGTCCTTGGAGCTAGGCAGCTTGATTATGCTGTCTGGTTTGCTCTTTGAGGCTAATAAATTATTCTCTCTGCTAGCAGAAGATCTGATACCTAAGCCTCTCAAGGCTTCAATCTTCTCCTTCCCAGGCAAACAACTCCTGCTTTTCTGAGAAGATGCATCTACTCCCAATGAGGAACTATCACCTCCTTCCCTTCTAAGCTTAGCCGACGATAGGGCATGTTCGTTAGGTTGTTATATGATTGGTTTATGTGCACTCGCTTTACCGGAAGTGACAACTAAGGCGGATGCAACATCAGCAACTCTCACTTTAGAAGCTCTTCGTGGCTACGCAGCCTCGCCTCTAGGATATTTAGGCCCTTGAGGGAAAAGATCGCCCTGCGAAGATCACCACCAATTAGCATATGCAGTAGTAACTAGTGTAGACTTCTTATCAGGAGGAGCAGGAATTGTCACGCTGGACCTTGTTATGTGCTCCGTAAGGTTGAACCAATAGCGAGCTACGTCCTGTAAGGTGCCCTCCCGGTCATTCATTCGTGGCTCACTTAGTACGTCTTGATAAAAGTCGAACTGTCGGCCAAACTTACAAGGGAAGTACGGTTTGATCACAATTGTCCTTCCTTGTCGCAAGGTCAAAAATCCAGAGTGGAGGCAAATCAAATATGTTTTCCAGCTTGAGGATAAATTATGGGTGTCAATGAAGGTGATCGATGTATCCTTCATAAGAGCGTTAGAATACATGACAGACGGATCCTTGCATTTCAATAGCTCTCGAGCTTCTTGTACGTAAGGAGTCCGATTCATTTTTTCACCAGAAAAGCTCACCATTTTAGGGTGGCCGTGCCGATGATGAGGATGATCAAATTAACTTTGGAAGTAAGTCCCTAACCATCCATAAACGTATTGAATGCGGAAAATTACTTCCAACTTATTCAGGCTTCGAGCTGTAGAAATTCTATACAACCCCCGATAAATGCTAGCCAGAGCAGGAATTGTGAGGTTTAGGCATTCCCCGTGGGCCAGTTTGCTTGCAGCTACAAACACAGCTGGGCGAATAAGGCACACTGCTTCAATTGGTAGCACAAAGGAGCACAACCAACAAGAAATAAAGGCAGCAAGGTAGGTCTCTTCGATTAGGGCCTCAGGAATGTTGAGCATCACAAAAGGGTCCTTCTCTCTCTTCGCTCGCCCTATGCGAGGAGCGATCATGCCAGATGGACATGATGTGTTTGTTGGAGCTTTAACTTGCTTTCTGTTGTCACGACTAGGAGGAGGTGTGTAAATCTGCCACCCTCGAAACCAGAAGTGTATCCATTCCGAAGCAGTAAGTTGAACGATGCCATGAACATCTTGGCATAGTCTGTGGAATGCAGAGAAGATGAACGAGCACGACACTGGAATATCATTATCTCCACGTCCCACATAAAGGAGTTCTCTGGCGGATGGAGTGACTTCTTTGTAGTAAGCACCGTCAGCTGGAAGTCCAGCTATAGCCCACAAATCCCATAAGGAGATCGACATATCACCGCTCTCTGTGCAAAAGGTGTTGGTGGTGTGGCACCACAGTTTGCAGAATGCTTTGAAGACGGTGAGACTCATGTCATAAGAGAACAGGGATGCATACAGTCCGTCGTAAAGCCTCCATTCCATAAGCATGTCTTTGTTGCGACCAAGAACGTGTTCAAGTCATTCCCAATAGCACGGTATGAAGAAGTTGTCAGAGAAACAAGGTGAAAAATTGCCCCTGGATAGTGTCCCGTTCATGATACGATGTCGAAGTAAAGGTGTTGCTCCTTGAGAAGGGATTGAAGATGCAAATAGTGGCGAGCTAAGCTTCAGGACTCTCAAAGTCGAGATGACTCCGTCTGATCTTTGTATGTCACGGGTAGATTCCACACACCAGTATGAATCTACAAGGTAGTTATGGAGTAAAGAACGTCTAGACGGTAGGGGTGTTGGCATATCTACGCGGAGAGTCACGCCTTCTTCAATTGGATCGTCTTCTCTGTCCAGGATGGTAAGAGTTGGCTTCTTGGGATCGGATGATGAGTCCAGAAAATGCACCATGGTGAAGGAAGAAAGGTAAGTCGACCACAATTAGATTAAGTAAGGGAGTCTCCTGTGAAGAATCGAATCTACGGGAGAAACGATTCCTCGTCTTAAAAGTCGACCTCACTTCACAATCTAATCGAAGGAGTCGCGGCCGGAAAGAAGAAATTTAAGTTGATTCGGCAGCTTCCTGAAAAAAAAGGAGGGAGGGGGGGGAAGAAATATTAATTTAGTTCTCCAGAAAAAAAGGGGTTTCATAAACAAAAAAAAACAGAATCTTAGTATAAGTGAATTTAATTTAAGGCCCACTCATTGCATTAGGCACACCAAGCAAGACCACATGGGCCTAACACAAAAATGGCTTTGAAAAAAAAGAAAAAAAGAGACAAAATCAAGGGGCTAAAAAAAAGACAAGGGAATCAGAAACACCAAAAGCAAACTGGTTAAATCATCCGAGGGAAAATCAGAAGGCTGCACGGCTCTCTGCAATCGCACAGGAAAAAGCAGGCAAAGCTGATAAATTACAATGAGGTACTTCTGACCAACACCTTGTCGTAATTCGGCGCTAGTTTGCAAATAAAAGAGTGCTCTGTTCGTTCTCTCTCTGCTGCTTGCCTTCCTCTGTTCTTTCCCTCTCCTTCCTCTCCTTCTTCGAACAGGCCAAAAAAAAAAAAAAACACACACACACACACATAGAGAAGTGAAAATTCAACAATCGAGCGCTAGGGCTAAACCTTCCCTCTTCCAAACTTTCTCTCTCTCTCCTCTAAGAACCTAATTCAAGCTCCCTCTCTCAGTATTTCTCCAATGGCTTCCATGGTCGGATCATCAGACTTCGGTCTCAACCAAAAGATATGGTGTGAAGTCATTAGTTTTGTTCTTGAGGACAAGCACTGCGACTTTTCGGTCATCACCACTATGCTTGCGCTTTGCTTGTGCTGCCAAACCAGAGACAGTGGAAAAGGTTAGTGATATAGTGAAACAACAACTAGCATTGACCGAGGGAGCCTCAGTTACGAGCGAAACAAAATTTTCAGAACTTGGTGCTGATTCTTTGGACACTGTTGAGATTGTGATGAGCCTTAAGCAGGAGTTCGGTGTTAGTGTTGAGGAAGACAGTGCCCAAAAAACTATTACTATTGGAGAAGTCGCAGAACTTTTCAAAAAAAAAGAAAAAAAAGAAAAAAGAAGCAGGTGAGAATTGAAACCAAAGGAAATATGAGAAGATGAAGGGTTTGCAAACACAAAAAATTACCTCAAGTTGCAACGAGGTTGAATAGAGGAGAATAAAATTAATGAATTGGAGACGGCTGCATAGAGGTTTTTTTTATAGCAACAGGCAATTGAATCCTCTATTGTGTGATTAGAATCTTTGGAAAAATATAGGGTTCAGGAAACTTTCCTTGTGTATTTAATTTCTATCTTTGTACCACCCAAATATTCATACTCCAATATATTATGTACATATTATGGTAGTAGGAGAGCACCGGCCAATAAAAAAAAAACCCAAAAAGGCGGATTTCTTAAAAAAAAAAGGAAACGAAAGATTGAAGGCCAGGCATGGGGTACTGGAGCAAAATCTTCCATTTAGTTTCTTATAAAAAAAAGAGTTATGAGAAAAAAAAAAGAAAAGAAAAGGAGGGATGTTGTTGGGCCCCTTAAGAAAAAATTCGGGTAAGTGTCAAGACAAAATATACTTAGCAGATAAAAATTTTACTCATCAATTAAGCATTCGAGACCCAGCCGCTTAAAAAAAACAAAACAAAAAAAACAAAGGGGAAGCATACTCCAAGTTCACGTACGCGACTGACTCTCGATGGGGCATTTGTAGAAGACAAAAATTCTGCAACCAATCGGATGGTGCCACGTGTAAAAAAATAAGCCAATTACAAATTGTCATGTGTCACGTTGACTTTGGTGGACCCGCTTGGTCAAAATTAAGTTCAGCCAATTAAAAAACCCCCACGTGTCATCGATGATGCAGAAATTAATAATTATTTTCTTTATTTAAAAAATAAGAAAATAATTACTGGGCCTAGGCCCAAAACCCGGCTCTAACCCTAGCCGGCAAAGCCTATAAATAGGGGTCCTCTCCATTCATTTGGATCATTCAGCATTTGCAGAATTCAGAGCTCAGACAGTAAGGAGCATCCAGCTACCAAACGAGAAGGATCAAAACTTGCAGAGCTTCAAAAACTACAATCAACCACTTGCAGATCAAAATCAAGAACAGTCTTCAGAGTTCTTCAATCGATTTGCGTCAACCGAGATCAAGCATCAAGCCCTCGGAATACTCAAGTCATTAGGAGATCGAACCAGAGGATTAGTCAATTGTATTAAATTCAGAGATTGTACCCGTATACAACATCCATACAAAATTCAATTTGTTTCTGAATTTCTTGTCTAATTTATTTTAGGTGCGAAATTTTGTGTTTACAGACAGTATTGGTTAATTCCATTCAGAATGAAGACCATTTTAGGATCCCTTCCAAGACATCGTCACAAGTGCAAGGGCAATGGAAGGAAATCGAGAAGCTGGCTAGGGAAGAGTCTCATATCAAGGTTGCTTTCTTACAAAATCACAGCTTAAAACTGGGCGATGGATCTAGTGTTCAATTGTGGGAAGATACCTAATTAAAGATAATCCCTTATGTCGACAATTCCCAAGGCTTTATAGTGTATCATCTCAACAAAAGGAACCCATCTCAAATATGGGCTAGTTTGAAGGTCTTACATGGAGGTGGGCTTTGTCTTGGAAAAGACACCTATATGAGGAAGAGCATCAGGAAGCTATCATGCTGGGGCCAACCTTGATGTAGGCACATCCTATTAGGAATAATATAGACGAGGTTTTATGGTGTGGTAAATCAAATTTTTCTGTCAAATATCTCCTTAATAAGGTGGAGACAATTGCAGAGCAAGGGATTTCCAGTGGTAGATTGGCGTGTAGTGTTTGGATAAATATAGCTTCACCAAAGGTTGAATTAATGTGGTTAGCTTTGGTCGGTAAACTCAACACTACGGCCTTGCTGTGTCGAAAAGGAATTATCTCTCCCCAAGAGGAGAATTCTACATTTGCTCCAGGGCTCCACCCATATAGAAGACATTGATGATCTGCTAGTTGGTTACCTACTCAGTTTCGTGGGATATTTGGTTAATGCTAGTAGCTGAGTTAGGCTATGCTATAACAAGGCAGGCTACTTTGAGGCAACATTATGAAAACTAGATTAGTCAAAGAATTAGGAATAAAATCAGGAAGAAGCTATGGATTGCAACCCTATTTTCAACAACATAGAGCTTGTGGATGCAGAGGAATGTTGTGGTTTTTGATCACCAATCTTTGGTCACTGCAACTTTAGTTCATACTATTCGTTGGAAAGGGACCTCATGGTCTGGAACCAAGAAGGAGAAGATATCTTATACACTGGAGATGCTAGCAAGGAATTTTCTTCCATCCCCACCCTGTTCTCTTAGTGAGTATTGGGCCTATTGGCCTTGGTTGTCTTCTTGTTCGATTTTGTACTAATCTTATTTTGTGATCACTGTGGTCTGCTTGCTTGTATTATAGACTGTTTGTTTACTTTTGGCATCAACGTAATCTGAAAAAAAAATTAAATTGGTCAAATCAAACTTAGTCAATTTGACCTCATCTTTTTCATGACAGGTGGCAAGGACTGGTTAATTGGGTCCCCACTAGTGCATTGGGATGGTATACTGTGCCTTTGAAGTCTATACTTACGAGCCAGTTCCTAGTCCTACCTAACTTCTTTTCTGCTTGTAGCCCATCATTTTTTGACTGTATGAGTTCTCACCTTCGCAAAAAAAAAGTAATGATTTGAATCCGATCTGCAGCATGAAAAGGCACTACATCTTGCCCTTCATGAGGTATTTGCTTTTGCTTTCTCTAATCTCTAAATTGTATTCAGATTTGCAGCGCATTGAACGTCTTTAATTTGCTTTTCCACCCGTGCACTTTAAAGCTGTTTAGTTGATTAACTGAACAAACACCATATAATGATTGGATATATATGAATACTCACATGAATTTAGACTGAAGAAGATCATTCTTGGCGAGTGAAGTTTTGTTAATTTCTTTTATCCTCAATCATCAGTAGATAGATCCTAGCATGTGTATACTCAAATCTTTTAGATTCTGATGATTGTTCCAAGACTTATGCAGAGTATGGATAATCCATGTATTTTTTTTAGGGGGGGGAGGGGAGTTCTTTTGTGTTTGAAAGTTACAATATTAACCAATAGTGGGATCTGAAAAAGATTTTTTTTCCCTTTATATTATTTGAGAGAAGACGGGATCTAAAAAAGTTATCATATATATAGCTTTAGGCTTAAAATTTATGTCCTGTTAAGTGTAGCTAATAAAACAATGGTTACTGTTTAATTAGATTAATTAATATCACACATCTATATTGTGTCTATGCGCTACATAATTTTATTGCCTTTAGGTGTCAGTGTACAACCCCTTAGGTGTTTTAGCCAGAATGTAGTACTTTGTTTCCAAATCCTGGTGCCAATTGACCTACTTAGTGCTTATATCTAGCATTTGCAATGTTTGCTGTAGACTATTATTATCTTATTCCTTCCCTTACTTGTATGACAAGGTCATATATAATGTCAATTTTACTCGGGAAAATATTTTTTGTAGGCTTCTCAAAAGTGACATCTCAGCTAATAGGAATGACACTACCCGTTTTTGATTTTTTTTTTTAGTCCTGCACTATCAAACCGAAATCCATATTTTAATATTGTTGTGACAGGGAACACAAAAAGTTGTGTTAGTTTTGAGAGTACACAAACACAAGAGGGGGGGGGGGTGAATTGTGTTGTCAAATTTTCGCAGTTTTCTGGGAACAGGGTTAGGCCCTGTTTGGACAGGCTGTTTGTAACACGCCCAGAAACTGAAATGCAGCGAAAATAAGTAGAAGAAAAAGGTGAACACAGGATTTTTAGATGGAAACACCTTTAGCCCAACTGAGGCGAAAAACCACGACCTACCCCTGTAGGATTTTCATACAATTTCACTACACGGGCTAAACACGTTACAAAGTAACCTTCACCGTTACAACTTGTAACACACACGTAACTATCTTCCCCAAGACTAGTTACCCCACGTCCAATAGTCCCCTTGACTTGGACACACTCAACTAACTTTTAAACGAGAGAGAACAAGATGAACACCTTACTTTTGAATGCTTCCCATAAGCTAGTGTAAGGTACAATTAGGCTCCTAGTATGCCAATTTTGAAAGCTTTATTTTTGCACACACTTTGGTCGGTTTTCTCTCCAGAAATTTTGCTCATAAAACTCTTGAAAGTTGCTGTGAAAAACCGATGTTTTAATGAGTTGTAGAAAACAACCTTTTATAGAGAACTTTGAAAGGTAAGACGATTTATCTTCTCATATAATTTTTTTCAGATTTGGAAAACAAAATCCCTAAAGGAAATAGAGTCCTTTAGCCGCAAGTAGTGGAGTAACGAGGGTTGGAAAAAATTCTTTAACTGCTTGAGTAAGACGGTGGTTCTCAGCCACAAGGACTCAACCACTAGCCCATGATTTTCTCAACAGACTTATCCACTTGCCAAAAATTAGAGATTCTTTTTATTTCAAAAAGATCTTGCAGAACCCCTTAGTTAAAGATAACCGTTTGGGGTTAAGATACTCCACAGAAAATCTTGTTTGCAAGTCTCAGAGACGTTAGCCCAAAAATCAGAGAGAGAATCGTGAAAAATCAGCTTTGCAGCTTTGGCTTAAAAACACCTTGAACACCCTGTTCTCAAAACTGTTCTGAGACAGTGTTCTGAAATTATTTTCAAAGAGAAAAAACCATTTCAAAGTGAATGTTAAATCAAGACTTTCTAATTGGCATATTAACAGGAATCTAATAAAATAAAAACCATAGCAAAACAAAGACTCTTGTTGAATCAACCAGACATCTTGTAGAAACTTAACTTGCTACTCCAAACACTCCTAAGAGCTGTTCTTAAGGTTGTTCTGAAGCTCTGGAAAGTCTTGCCAGCCAACTAATCTGGAGTTCCTGTTCTTAAGACCTGTTCTTGAGCATTATTAGCCAAGTAATTTCAAAGTATTCAATATTTGGAACATGTTCAATCAACACACTCAAGTATATATTACATTTGTGTTTATTATCATCAAAACCTTACATTACATAAGGATAGGGTCAACAAGTTGATTTATATTGTCTACTATCATTAGTTAACAGAAAATAAAATAACAAATGTCTTGCTACAATTTGTCAATTAGCTTGTAAACAATCTATGCAAAAAATGTCAAATGGTTAAGAGTCCATTTCAACGCATGTGTTTTCACAAATGTATTTGTCTGCGGTTTTGTAATAAATGATTAAGTCTCGTCTCAACGGAAAGACTAATTCATCTTTCAACAAATAACAAAATATTGTCCTATTCATAATATGGACATCAAGACTTCAACTCCAGCGAATTTCAATGTCGGCATACAATTGTTGAAATTGGACCATCACCCATTTCGGACAAAAATTATCAAAAGACATTCAAAGCCTATTGAGAGACAAAAACGTGAATTTGTAATTTTTACGCTATTACAAATATAAATACATTAGTAGACTTACAGGCCACTGAGTATTTTTTGGTTCATTAGTAGCCTTGGCTTGATATGCTTTTTCATGAATTAATATAATTATTCTTTCTCCCAAAAAAAAAATATAAATATATGATTAGACTCTCCCTCTGTTGTCCTTGTGTGTGTTTTTTTTCGTTGGATGAGGTGTGCATTTCGTAGAGCTTTTACAACTGAATAGCCGAACAAAGTTAACAAAGGGTGTCATCTAGTGTCTCAATATAGGGTATGTTCTTTTCAACTTATGAGAAGTATTTATTGACATTTATTGTTGAAATATATTTACCTTTGTTGGAACATGCTGAAACATGCTACATTGTATTGAATGATGCTAAATTGTGCTGAAAGTTGCTGAATATTGATAATAAGAACTCATGATGAGTCGAAAAGAACATACCTGTAATCGCTCAAATGAATATAAATGTATGGGCGCTTCAAGAGCTAGCTAACCTTTTCTTTTACAAATGTCCTAATAAAATAGTCCAAAATTTTAACATAATAGAAGAGATGAATATTCATTTGGCTAATTTAGAGTTGGTGTTTCCCTGATTTTTTACATTCATAGAATTAAGAAAAGTTTTTCTTGACAGGAGTACTTCATGGCACAGGTAATGAAATATGAATACAGGATATTCATCCTCCCCGCCCCTTTTTTTTTTTTTTTTTTGGTTTTTTGGCTCTTTGATCCTTCATTTAGAAAACAAAAAAAAATTGTCAGGCAATGACGACCCTTGAAATATATATTTACTTTTTTGTCAATCAATAGAACTCAAATTGAGACCTTATTCAAAATGAGTTTAAGTATCAAATAAGAAGAACCATTTTACATTGGTTCTTTTTACAAAATCTTTTAGCAATCCTTTTCACTCGGCTTACGTTTGTAGCCCAAGGGAACGTATGGGCTCATAGCAAGAAAGGACTAACCGAACTCCTAGCCCAATTGCATCTTTGAAGCATATTCAGTAGTCACACAAATCATTTCTTTCCTCTCATTTTTCATTATTGAGAATGATCGATATACATTACGGCCCACGGGCTAAGAGTTAGCCCAATTTCCTTTCATCGAGGACACTGCTGACTCCACGTTGTTAAGTGTTACACTACACTCATGCTAGTCTTTTTAATTGTTTGTTTGTAAGACTTCTTCGGCCCTGTTTTTTTCTTTGGGAAATTCATCCACCCCACATCCATCCATTTCTTCCCCCCTTTTTTCACTCTTTTCCACACTTAAAAAAAAAATACCATTCCTTCCCACACTTACATAAAACAACAATTTCTCATATTTGGAAAATTTTTATAACTTACGTAATTGTGTGTACGAATAATCTGATAGCAATTATGAGTAGTTTTAATTTTTCGGATGTTATGGAACAGTTTTATTTTTTTTGTTTTTCATTAATTTTTTAATTTTTTAATTTTTTTAATTTTTTAATTCTATTTTTTAATTTTTAATTTTTAATTTTTAATTTTTTAATTTTTTTTTTTATTTTTAATTTTTAATTTTTAATTTTTTAATTCTTTTGTTTTTATTTTTAATTTTTAATTTTTAATTTTTAATTTTTAATTTTTTAATTTTTTTTTGTGTTTTTAATTTTTTTGTATTTTTTTATTCCAGAAAAACAACCAACGGAAAATTCTAAAAAAATAAAAAATAAAAAAATTTATGCAAAAAATAAAAAATAAGAAAATAAAAAATAAATACAAAAAAATTAAAAAATTAAAACTAAAAAAATAAAAAAAATTTAAGAAAATTAAAATTAAAAAATTAAAAATTAAAAATTAAAAATTAAAAATTTAAAAAATAAAAAAAAACACAAAAATAAAATAAAAAATACAAATACAAAAACACAAAAATTAAAAATAAACAAAATAAAACAGAACAAAACAGAATAAACAAAAACAAAATTTTTTTTATGATCATTAATTACTATCACAATAAAATTATTACTTTATAAAACAAAAAAATATTAATAACTAATACTTCAACTTCATTCAACTACATTCAACTTTTACCCACACTCACATACTTTTTCCCACACTTAAAAAAAAAAAAAACCACACTCACCCACTCCTCCCTCCCTTGCCCACAATTGCCCATCCCATACCCCTTATTTCCAACTGAAAAGAACAGGGCCTTCAACTTGCAATTCCTGATAGATCACGTTGTTGACTTGACGGCCCATGCGTACCCCGCAGGTTTCGTTTTTATTTTATTTTATTTTATTTATTTAAAGAACAAAGAAATGAACGTGCAAGTTGGATTGTCGCAATGTGTTCTGGCTTGAGGTAAATTTTCCTCAGTAGGTGTCAACCTTTGTTTCTTATCTGCCCCCTACACATCCTATATGTTTAATTTGAGGGAGCATAGTAAGTTGAATAAAATGTCTAATAGATATATTCTTATCTTTTGACATTTATCAATTTAGGATCTTTTTCAGTTCACATTGATCACGATGGATCAATCCAAATAATGAACTTCTCATTACCTTGGGGCAGAGATCATAGACCTAATAAATGAGTTGTCTGATTTGAATACAGGTCGGGTTAATTTTGAGTTAATCGTGTTTGGGTCATGTACATGTAGATTCGGGTTTGGTTCAATTTTGGGTTGACCATGCTCGGTGTGGGCATGTGTCTAATTTGGTTGAAGTCTGTGCCGGAATTATGTAGGGTGGTCTTATGTTAGGTCAATTCATGTTAGGTTTGAGGTCAGTTTGATTTGGGTGGGATTTGGTTTAGGACTTGATTCAATCTAGCTTCAGGTGCAAATCGAGTTTGAGTAGAGATATTGTTTATCATGTAATAGGCTGTTAATAATTGCAATAAGACTTAGTGAGTCAAAGGCAAAAAGTGCGAGACTTAGATTACAGTCGAATTATACCATGTTTCTTTGATAAACTACTCTTTAATCTAAAGAGCCTTGGGGGCTAATTCCGAGCCTTACCAACAGTATACCCTCACTTCACATCGAATAGGACGTTATAATAATGAATTTGGGAGTTTCCATTAGTGCCTGGTTGAGCCAATAGGCTATGAGTTTGCTCATGTTCAGTTATATTCATATATATATATAAGGGAGGTGAGAATCAGATTGGTTCAAAATTAAATGTACGTCATGATCAGTTTGGGTTTGGGTTATTTATGTCCGATTCACTATTGGTTAGGTCATTTTGGGTCTGATTTGAATCGGGTCATGTCATTTTGGGTATCGCTCATTGGGGTCAAGCATCGGGTTTTTTGTGTAGTTTGGTATATGGGTGGGGGTCTCGTTGGGTGTTTGGGTCAAATTTGTTACTTCATTTGAGATGCCATGAGTTAGGGTTATTCAATTCGAGTTTGGGTCTCAAATCAATTTTGTTTGTGTTCTCTTATGAGTAATAATTTTTTTTGGTGTCGCTCTTATCAGTAACAATGAATGAAGAATTATAGAGGATATATTGAATTAATTCAATGATTAGAGGTGGCTCTTTAGAGACACTATTTCTTTCATTCTCGAACTCTTTATATATTTAGTTAGATTCGTTCTTGCTTGTACATGAGAGGTGCAATGCTGCTTTAACTTGAGGTATTTGGGTGTTTTAGTACGTGACATAAAGCACAAAGTATTTAAGAACCCTTCCCCAAAAGATGCCTTAATAAGAAGTTCTTGTCATTATTTTTATTAAATTACACAAATTTTTGTGTGAGACATTTCACATCAATTCATTGTAAGATTGTCTATGTGGTAATGATTTTTTTGTTGTTTTTTGAAATTTGTGATGGTGATAAATGAGAGTTGAATCCCTCTTAAGATAACTCCATGTGAAGACTGTTTTACATAAAGTTTATTGATTGAATTATTATCTCCCAATTTTCATAATTAAAGGCAATAATAAAATAGTGATTCAAGTATTAGAAGTTGGGAAGGTGCAAGTTCTTTGGCAAATATCCAATATTATTGAAGATATCCACATATTGCGAAATCAATGTATTGGAGTATCCATCAGTGATAACTGCAAAGAAGTAATTTGACAGTAGATTGGTTTTTCAAATTCGGGCGTTCTATTACAACATCATTTTCCTCATATAGATGTTTTTCTTCTTCTCTTATGGCTATTCTAACAAAGGATATAGGGTCTGTTCTTTTTCACGATAAGATGCAGTTGTAAGCATTGAAAAAAAAAAATCAAAACTCAAAACTCAAACTTGAATGAAACGTTTGTATTATAATTTCAAATGCATGTTATTTTTCTATATTTGTTCAACAGATAATTCCTTTCAACATATAGGTTTATTATGTTCTATTTATGAAAAAGAATTATCATAATAATTTGGAACTAATATGTTTATGCAAATACTATGTTCATAAAAGTATATACAGATTTTTCGTATTGATAATATACAAAACAATATTATGTTTGTACACAAAATATTGAACAAACATGAGAAAAAATGACAATTAGAATGGTATAAAATATTTATTATAAATGAACCATGTCATAAATAGCCACAAAAAATATACGTTCATCAATTTTTATGCATAGGAGATTTAAGAAAATACAAGAAGATGTAAAAAGGTGCAAGAACTTGTACGAATTTGTTAGAGTTATAAATTATAGCAAGCTATTGTCAAAAAGAACAGTGGAATAGTTGGGTATTTTTTTTTTTAATGAGAATAGGGGCTTAACTTTTTTTTTCATGGTTTATTTAACTTTAGCAAAAAAATATTGGAAGGCATACTGGAATAGTTTTCTCTAACGTAACATATATTTTTTTTGAGGGAAATTAAGATACAATAACTTAAATAATCTTTTTAATGAAGGCTTTGCGTAATCTATTCTCTTCAAGAATCAAAGTAAAATCATTGTGCATTAATAAGTCCTAGAAATTTGGTTGATGAGGGCATGGCCATAGTGGACCATCAAAATAGTCATTTGGTTGACTTCCTTGAAAATACCATTGACCATAACTTGTGCAAATTGATGAAGGAACTCTCGTGTCATGAAACAGATGTTGAATTGACAACAGAATATTCCCTTCCCAGTGTAACACTCAGAAGATGATCTTCTTGTTACATCCAATGATCCTTTTGATATCGGTGTTGTACTGTTGCTTTAGCTCCATTTATATAGTTTAAGAAACACTAGTTGTTGTAACTCCTATAATTGAAGCTCATGCTCTAATGAATCTACCTCTCCAATTCCGAACATGGATCCACTTGCCACTCCTAGTTGATTGTCTAAGCTATCAAAATTGAATTTGGCGAATCCTCATAGTAGCTGATGCTATCACACTATATACTTTTGATGAATCATTAAAGCAGTTGATGTTATCATACTGTATAATTTTGACGAACCCTCTTAGTGTTTAATAGGAATAATTTAAGTTTTAATATTTATAACCCCAAGTACAATGCTTATCATCGAGTAATCGAAGTGTCGTCCATTGGGAGTTGGGTTCCAAGTACCAGGATTAAGTCGAGTGTTTCAATCTAGGCCAAATGAAAGTGGAAGGAAAGATAAGCTAAACTAAGCTAATAAACACACAAAAAGAGACTTGGAGTTGTGATTTGGCCAACTGACGAACCAAGCAGTCAGGACGAGTCCTAACCTACCAAAACTACACTAAAACCTAGAGATGGTTGGTTACACCATCGAAGACCACCCAAGGGTCATGAGCTAGCATAATTAGTATAACCGCTTATTTTTATGGGTTAGCCTAATTAGATCACAAGATTAGCAACTCTCGGATCTAACTAGGATCGAGACTATTTTCATGTCCAAATCCTAGCTATCCTCTCTCCCGCACTAGCTAATTAACCTCACCTCTCAGCATAAGTCAATCGCCCAAAAATATGGATGAAAGCTCTTTCAAATATTTCATTGAACACTTGGCAGGCATAAGCGAAAACTCTAAATTCAAGGCATAAATTGGGAATGGTTAGGCCTGATCCAAGATTAATTAGCCATCAAGAGGCTAATCGCAATCCAAGCCAACAAAATCTAACTGCTAATCATCACAAAATACAATTAAACCTAACTACAACTAGGCTAACAATCAATCAAAGAAACAAAAAGCACGGAGGGGAGAGAGAATGAAACTACTCTAATCTAACAAACTAATTAAACATGGATCAACAATTAAAAACTAAACATTTATACCAAATAAAATCAGACGTAAGAACAAACTAACAAAATCTAAACAAGAACAAAATATGAAACAAAGAGAGAAAGAGAGAAGAGAAAACTTATTCTTGAATGGCTTGAATGAAAATCTACAAGTTCGAATCCAAAACAACCAAAATACAAATCCTAATCTCCTAATCTAATTCCCCTTATTAGGTATTTATTGGTTAAACCTAACCTAAAAACTCTCTAATAGTCGCCCCAAGAACCCCTGAAGAAACCCCTGAAGCCACATTTAAATAACTAATCGGGTGAGGGTGGCGTTGCTGTTGCCTGCCTTGTTGCAGATTGTGGCTACGGTTGGTACTGTCGGCCCCTGATGCCCGTTGTTCTTCTTGCCTTGCGATTTCTGTGCTTTTCTCATCCATCGTTGCTCCTTTTTGCTGTGTTTGCTCAATTGATCTTATTACCTACAAAAGTACATAAAACACGTAAAAATTCTAGAGATTATGTTATTATACGAGATAAAATTAGGCGATAGAGGCATGTAAAATATGACAATTTAGTATCGAACAGTGTTGTGATGGCAATTTGTCATACTAACTTCCAAATTAGCTTTTTCAGCAAAAAACTACACAAAGGTATCCTAACTTATAGGGAAACTATTTTAAGGCTCCTCGGTTTTTAAGACTAATTTCATGGTACCTAGAATCATGATGAAGCTATTGTATGACCCAATTCCGACCCACGATTGAACGGAGATGTGCCTGGATTGAAATACTCTTGTTAATCGCGTGTAAAACGGAGATGTGTTGAATTTTTTTAAAAGAAAATTAAACAACATTCATTCTTGTCTTATCCACTGCAAATCTTCACCTGGCATTCTACTCATCAACGAGATCCTCTCTCTCTCTCTCTCTCCCCCTCTGTGTTCAACTGCATACCTAGAATTGTTTGTGAAAGAGCAAGAAAACCCCATAGACAACAACAAGAAGGGGAAGGTTAAAGGAAGCAGTGAAAGTTTTAAAAATGGTATGTGCAAACTTAATTTTACAAAATTTATAGAGTTTTTCATTTCCTTCATGATCAACATTGTGTGTGGGCATGCATGTTGCTAAAACTTAAAACTCGTTTTAGAAGAAACTTACTTGAATGGTGGTGATGCCTGAACTTGCATGTGGCTGACATATCGATTGATCGCATGAGATGATGTGTTCCCCTTCGAAGACCTGCATGAAGATCGACCATGGGTGTTTTTCGCAAGGAAGACCTATCCGACGCTCATGTCCATCTCAGGAAGAATTATGGGAGCAGACAGAGAGAAAGAAAGAGATTAGTATTTCGGGAGAGTGTTTAGTGAGCTAGTCAAGTTATGAATAGTAAAAGTCCTCCTAAATGAGAAATGTTGGCATATTTATATCCTTGGGGCTGGCACCAAAGGGTAGGATGGTAATTTCATCCTCTAGGGGGTTAAATTATCATTATACCCCTCTAGTATCATTCTTCCTTTCTTGTGGTTGACATGGATTTTATGTTCAGTTTTAAAAACACCTTTTACTTACAAGTGCACAAGATCAATTGTAGATTAGCGAGTATAGGGTGTTGATCCCAAGGGGAATATAGTGATTTTGAATTTAACTTTTCGCCAATTAATTAAAAGAATGATTTTAGATTGAAAAGTTCATAATTTAAAATTAAAATAAAGAAACTTAAAAAAATAAAGTAAATGAACAGAGATCAAATTAGAGAGATTTAGAACTTGGACTTCAGCATTCACATAATATTGATTTGCTAAATCCGATTAGGGGTTTAATCAGTCTCTTATTCAACCTAGGTATAAGCGTTAGGCTAATAGCTTAAAAGATGAATTATAATTACTATTTTGACATAAGCTATCTAGCGATTAACATGAATTGTTCAATTTTGACATAACACATCTATTTTCTAGCATAGTCTATTCAATTAATAATTACAATTTTAGGCATAATTGCATAATTTTTACATTAGCCTACAGGGTCTAATACAAAAATGAGACACCAAATTAATCTATCGAAAAACAACATGCATAACCACAAAATTAATTCACACAAATAAATTAGAATTAAATATAAACTCAGAATTATGCAATATAAGAGATAAAATTAACTCCAAAAGAATATATTAAAATCAACTATTATTATTCAAGGATCCATCATAGTCCTAAATTAACAGCTTAGTTGATCATAGAAAGAGAAAATACAACCTAAATTAGATGGTTCATAATATCGGATTAATGGTATTTTTCACTCATTATAATCAAACTTTAATGTTTAGCTACAAAATTATGCAATTATGAAACTAAACTCTCTAAGTAGACTCACAAATTAGGTGAAGAGATATGGATGAATGGCTCTCTATTTTCATTACATAAAAAAATAAAACTGGTAGAAGAGTAGATGAATGGATGGAATGGTATGTGGATGAGTAATATGGATGAATGAATGGATGATCTTTGGCTCCAACCTTGGCCTCTTTTTATAGTGAAAATTCACCATCTCTTAATGCCCAAAGAATTAATGAAAATGAATTTCAATTAATTCTTGGCTGGTATATTGCATGAAAAAGGGCTAATCTTAAGCTAAAAAATTAATCAATATTAAATATCTTTGACTGGGTAAGCTTAAAAATGCTCACAAGATAAAACTCAGATGCTCGGTTAATCTGAGTAGGGAAGCAAGCACTCGGCCTTCTCTGGCTAGCGCTTCTGGGTAGCGACCTGGTGGGCCCAACAATCTGACACGGAGGGGGGAGTGAGAGCATAAAGGTGGGAAGGTTGCTGAAGCTAGGGTATCTTGGGCTGACGAGCCATGGTAGTGTGCAACGCATTAGGCCTACGCGAGAAGAAAGAGCCGGGGCTTTGCTGGGAGCTGTTGCTGATGACCTTTTGGGCCGTGCTGGAAGAACCGGCCCAAACAATTGGCTGAGTGAGAGTGAGAAAGAGAAGGGGTTGATTAGGCTGTGGTTGAAATGGTCATTAGGTCGCAGCGGGGAGGCCCACCCAAAGGGGGGAGAGGAAGGAGCTGAGGAGGAATGCTTGGATCGGGCCAATCAAGCCCCTAGGCTTTGCTATTGCTGCAAGACCAGGCCCACACAGGTTGGAGATGAACTAGGCCATGTGGGCTATTGATTTTTTTTTTCCAGATTTTGATGCTAGGCTTTCCACAGATGAGGTCGTGATCTGGGCCACGAAGAAAATCAGTAAAAATTACTCGATTTCACACCCAATTTCAAATCTTCTTTCTTACCTAAAAATCATATAAAACATGCATTATTTTCTCATAAAAATCTAGTTCAAAGACTAAAAAGTAGGTAAAATGGATTCTAAAATTACACAAAAATATGAGTTATCAACTCCCCCACAACAAAACTTTTCTCGTCCTCGAGCAAAGAATAACAATGATGCATATATTCATTCAACTGATCAACTAAAACAAAATTAGGGAAGAAAATCAAATGTCCAATTGCATCCGTCCACTCAAAATTGTATAAATCAATAGGCTAAGATTCAAGCACAAAAGCCCATCAGCAGCACTTATAAAAGCACTCAGTACATAACGACAAGGTGGTTTTTTCCCTAAGCACATGGGATCACCTAAAACCATTTATTAGTCATTTTTCTTCTTTTGATTTTTTTAATTTTTTTTACCATGATTTCAAAAGTTTCTTGATCCCATGTGCTATCTTGAGCAGATAAAGATATAAATAAAGATAACACTTATAAAAGCACTCAGTACATATTCAGACAATTAAAGATATGAATAGAGATAGAACCTAAACATTGGAAACGGAATTAGAACTTAATTAATTCAATTTGTTTTATTGGTTGATTGAAAATGTAAGAGGCACTCAAAACTTTTTACATAACTCATAATGACATTGTCAATGGGGCTATGTCTCAAACTCAATATTGGTTGCATAGTGACATTAGCACAACAAATTTTTTTTGCCACAAACTAGTTAAAACAAGAAGTAATCTCTAAGGAGAATGAGCCACACAAATCACACGAATCACATCCACATAAAAAAAAAAGAGAACATGCATAATTAGAACATCCAATCTCTTTAAAAGAATAATTTTACTAAAAAATATTCAATTTTCCTAAACCTCACATTGTCCTCAATGTAGAAAACAATAATAAAAAGCAAAATGGAGAAGAGAGCAACACAACCTAGCACCATGAAGAATTCATTTCCATATAAGCCCAACAATAAAAGTCCAAAAGTACCTTCGAAACTACCACCAACCACAAGAACCAAACACCAAGTGAAGAATCACACTTTGAGACACAAACAGCGCACCTTAAACAAAAGGAAACAAAACACAGAAGACTTAAAATTTCCTGAAATAAAGTGGGTTGCCTCCTAACAAGCCCTAAACGTTATATTTTCAGCAAGACTTATGATTTTAAAAAAGAACTCAAACTCCAATACCTAGATAGGCCTCGATGGCTAAGGCCATATCTGTAGCAGTTCGAGGCTTATGCAGTAACAATTCACAACCACAACACATTCTCATTTTCAATTTGGGAGTAAATAAGCTTGACTCTCATTGTATAGTCTCTTACTCCATTAAGTTTGGTCATAAAAAGACTCAATATTAACCCATTCAATGTTAAGCTAAAGAAATAAGGGTCAGGTTTAGAAAAGAAATCAAATGACTCAAGCACAATGGGTGGATGGACAGACTCAAATGGCAAGGAAGATAAATAGTAGAATAATGCACTTTGAGAAAGTGGATGTAACTAAGAGCTTAGGAAAAGAAATCTTCATCGATTTATGTATTTGCTTGGCTCAATTAACCTCATTTTCTCCCAAGTCACCCATGAAAGGGTCCTCTAATTCCTCCTCACTATCAAAGAAGGAGGTATCGTCATCATTTTGCCACTTAGGGATCTCTACATAGTAGTTCGAGTGTTCATCTTCCTCTCCATGTACTAGACATTCAATCATTTCATTTTTCTTCTCTTTATTACTTCTAAAATCATTAGCCACTTCGTCTTCTTTAATGCCCATTGAACTCTCAACAAAATAGTTTGAGAACTCCTCATCAATGTTGATTGCATTAGCTAGAGACCCAATCTGAGAATTTAATTCACGTTCATTGTTATCATAGCTAAGTTTTGGCTTGGTTTCCAAGATAGGAGTCCCCCATCTAAATTCTCTCCTGCTCATACTAGCTTGTAAGTCTACTAAAGAAACTTCAAGGGCTGTAAAGGATCTAACCTAGTAGGTGATAAGGAGGTTCATGACTGGCATATTGGCCAAAAGGGTTAGGGTAAGTTTAACCATTAGAATAATTGGAATCATGATTAAGGTCAAACCATGCGTTAAAAGTAACCTCATTGGCCTGTTCATGAAAATATTCAAAATACCACTGTTCAACAGGATCGGATAATCATAATTAGAATGATAAGGACTACAACAAGTAGTACAAGGCATATGATGTACAGGAAGATAATTAGAAGAAACATAGTGTAATGCATCATTGACAATGTAATCCCAAACACTACCACCTTTTACCATTTGGATTCAAAAATTTTAAATATTTTTAAATTAAAAAAGAAGAGATAAATAAGAGAATAAAATAAAGAAAAATAATAGTAAAATAAAAGGAAAAGTGAAATTAGAAATCACTGATCATTCCTCGACAACAGCCCCAAAAAGTTGATGTGGATTTTATGTTTAGTTTAAAAACCCTTTTTACTTGTACGTGTAGACTAACGAGTATAGGGCGTCGATCCCACCAAGAATAATAGGAATTTTGAATTTAACTTTTCTCCAATTAATTAAAAGAATGATTTTAGATTGGGAAGTTCACCAATTAAAATTAAAATAAAGAAACTAAATTAATAAAGCAAACAAACAAAGATCAAAATAGAGGGATTTAGGACTTGGACTTCACCATTGACAAAATATTGTTGTACTAAATCCGATTAGTGGTTTAATTAGTCTCTTATTCAACCTAGCTACAAGCATTAGGCTAATAGTTTAAAAGATGAATTATATTTATCATTTTGGCATAAGCTATCTAGGGATTAGCATGAAGTATTCAATTTTGACACAACCCATCCATTTTCTCATGTAGTCTATTCAATTAATAATTATAATTTTAAGCCCAATTGCATAATTTTTACATTAGCCTACAAGGTTTAATGTAGAAATGAGATAGCAAATTAATCTACTGAAAAAAGACATGTATAAACAACAGAATTAATTCACATAAATAAATTAGAATAAAATATAAACTCAGAATTATGCAATATAAGAGATAAAATTAACTCCAAAAGAATATAGTAAAATCAGTAGTTATTAGTTAAGGATCCATCATAGTCCTAAATTAATGGTTTAGCTGATCATAAAAAGAGAAAATACCACCAAAATTAGACAGCTTATAATATTGGACTAATGGTATATTTGGCTCACTATAATTACACTTTGACACTTGGGTACAAAATTATGAAAATTTGAAAGTAAACTATCTAACTAGACTCACAAATTAGGTGAAGAGAAAAGAGAAAAATAGCTTAACAAGCTTATTTTCTTCTTAACCCCTCAACCCAAATGTTTTGTCTTGCAAAAGACTCTCTATTTTTATTACATAAAAAAAATAAAAGTGGTAAAAGAGTAGATGAATGGATGGAATGGTGGATGAGTGAACCGATGATCTTTGGCTCCAACCTTGAACCCTTTTTATAGTAAAAATTCACCATCTCTTGATGCCCAAATAATTAATGAAAATTAATTTCAATTAATTCTTGGTTGTTAAATTGCATGAAGAATGGCTAGTGTTAAGCTAAAAATTTAATCAAGATTAATTGACTTTGACTGGGTTAGCTTGAAAATGCTCACAAAATAAAACTTAGCTGCTAGGCTAATCTCAGTAGGGAAGCAAGCGCTCGGCCTTATCTGGCTGGAGCTTCTGGGCAACAACCTGGTGGGCGGGGCCGAAGAAGCCCACATGAAGGGGCGAGTGAGAGCATAGAGGTGGGAAGGTTGCTGAGTTGGGGTATCTTGGGTCGATGGGTAGTGCTATTGTGCAAAGCACTAGGCCTACGCATGAAGAAAGAATTCGGGCACTGTTGGGAGCTGTGGATGATGGGCTTTTGAGCCGCACTAGTAGAACCGGCCCAAGTGGCTGGTTGAGATAGAGTAAGGAAGAGAAGGGGGCACTTGGGATGTTGTTGAAGCAGGTCGTTGGGCCATGGTGGAGAGGCTCATCCGCAGGGGAGAGAGGAAGGAGTTGAGGAGGAATGCTTGGATCAGGCCAACCGATCTCTATTGCTCCAAGACCATACCCACGCAGGTTGCAGATGAACTAGGCCATGTGGGTTACCATTTATTTTTAATTTTTGCTTCCAATTTTGCTGTTGGGTTTTCCACACATGGGTCCGTGATCTGGGCCATGAAGAAAATTGGGAAAAATTACTTGATTTTGCACCCAATTTCAATTCTTCTTTCTTACCTAAAAATCATATAAGTCATGCATTATTTTCTCATAAAAATCTATTTCAAAGACTAAAAGAAAAGTCAAATAGAGAGAAATATTACATAAAAATATGAGTTATCAACTCCTCCACACTAAAATTTTGCTAATCCTTGAGCAAAGAATAACAATAATGCATATATTCATTCAACTCATCAAGTAAACCAAGATTAGGGAAGAAAATCAAATGTCCAACCACACCCATCCACTCAAAATAATATAAATTAATTTACTATAAACCAGTGACTTATTTTTAAACATTTCTAATTTGAACTACGTCGATAGGCCAAGATTCAAGCAAATTAAGCACTCATTGAAGCTATGTAACAGTCCATAAGTGCAAAACTTCACCCCACATAATAAGAATCACAATATTATTTTTAAAAACTAGTCCCCATGCCAAATCCATTTATTAGTCTTTTTCCTTCTTTTTAGTTTTTTTTTGAATTTTTTTTACCATCATTTCAAAAGTTACTTAATCCCATATGCTTTGTTAAGCAGATAAAAGATATAAATAAAGATAATACTTAGAAAAGCACTCACTAAAAATTTGGGCCATTAAAAATTTGAGTAGAGATTGAACCTTGTTGAGTTATTATATTTAAGTTTTGATGATAACAAATCCAAGTGTAAAAATGTGTCCAAGTAATGTTGCTCCAAACACGATCTCCAAACAGGCCTAACTGATGTTTGTAATCTTTATTGTATTAACTGGTTTGCTACATGTGAGAACAAGTCCTTAAAACAGGTTTCACGTGGTGATTCTATATTAAGTCAAGAACGCCATCTCGACAGTTGATTGTAAGGCATGTTCCTGAACTCTAGCAATGCAAAGAACAACCCCAGCAAACAAGGTGGCCTTGGTGTTCACAGTAACTCTACAAATCTTGGACAAGATGACTGATTCAAAACAAGAAGTCTTTGGTATATAGGTTTTATTTATTTAGACTCTTGTTAATATGCCAATATTGAAAATGCTTTTAAACACCTCTTGAATCGGTAATTGTGCTAAGTGCTTCAGAAACACCAGTTGCGAACAACCCTGCAAACAGGGTGCCTAGGGTGGTTCTGAACTGAAGTGGCCATACCCGGTTATCTTTGAAAATTCATTTCGGTTAGCCAAGATCTCCAGTATACCTTCCTTAAACTCCAAGGTTGCTATTTTTCTGGAAAGGATATTTCTTGAAAATGTTGTGGGAGATTTGCGAAAATAGGTTTTTGAGAATTTGCCATAACTAAAAGATTTCCTTTGCCCATATTTTCGGATATGATAAAAATTCCAAAGCTGAAGATTTTTGGTTGCTTTTTGAATCCTCTTCACGGCTATGGGAAGATAAGGGTTATCTCTTAAGATAACAAATCCCTTATACTTTGGGAAAAATTGTCACTAGCCGTTGGGGAGTATTTTTCTTGAAAAATCATTTTCCATACTTAGCTGATTCTCTTGGTTTTGACCGTTAGAATTCTTGTTTAAATGTAGCATTTTACTCCCATTGAATGAAAAATAGACATACGAGAGAATATCAAGAAAAGAAAGCAAGAGAATATCTAGAAACACAACACACGCAAAAAGCAAAATTCAAAAAGTGGTTTTTCTAGTGGAAAGAATTTTTCGAGCTACACTTGAGAAAAGAAAAACCGATACAAGTTGTGTTTAAACCAAGCTTTCAATATATTGGCATACTAGGACTTCATTGTACCTTATATCTGCTTAAGTCAGAAGCACCCCAGTAAGGTGTTTTGTAACCCTGATCTTGAATCAGAAAAGTGAGTGAGTGGTCCTCAGTCGTGTGGACTTTGGACGTGTCCAATCTAGTGAGATTTGGACGTGGTGTAATCTGCCTTAGAGAAGGAGGTTACGTGGTTGCAAGTTGTAACAAGGTGTGTTACATTTGTAACGAGTTAAGCCCGGTTTAGTGAAGTGGTTAAATCCTACACGAGGTAGGTCGTGGTTTTTCACACCTCAGTTGGGCTAGAGGTGTTTTCCACGTAAAAATTGTGTGTGCTTTATTTTCCGCATTTATCTTGGTGATTTTCGCATTTGCAATATTTGAGAACACCCTTTGCAAACAAGTCACAAGGGTGTTTGTTATTTACAATGCGAAAATCAGACACCACAATTCACCCACCCTCTTGTGGTAGAATACTCACGATCTTAACAAACCTGAACATTGATACTAGAATCAGAACCTAATTAATTCAATTTGTTTTATTTGTTGATTGAAAATCTAGTGGCACTCAAAACTTTTTAATACTTATAATGACATTGTTAATGGGCTAAATCTCAAACTCAAGATCGGTAACATAGTGATAATAGCACAACAAAAAAATTTGGCCACCAACTAGTTAAACTAGAAATAATCTCTAAGGAGCATGCGGGCACACAAATCACACAAATCACATCAACATAAAAAGAGTAACACGCATAATCAAAACATCTAATTTCTTCCCAAGATTAAGTTCACTCAAAAAATTTCAATTTTCCACAATTTTCATTTTTTTTCTGTTTGCCTTCCCCATACACCTAAACCTTACATTGCCCTCAATGCAGAAAACAATAATAAAGAGCGAAATGGTGAAAGGAGCAGCACGACATGACAACACAAAGAAATCATTTCCATATAAGACCAACCATCCAATTCCAAAAGTACCTTCAAAACTACCACCAGCCACAAAAACAAAAAACCAAGTAAAGAATCACACTTTGGGACACAAGCAGAGGACCTTAAACAAAAGGAAAAAAAAAACAAAAGACTCAAACTTACCTAAAATAAATTGGCTTAGCTGCCAATAAGCACTAATTCAGCTAGGCTTATGATTTTAAAAAAGAACTCAAATTCCAAATACTTACATAGGCCTCAATAGCTAAGGTGCTATCCGTAGCAGATCAGAGGCTTATGCAGTAGCAATTCACACCATTACGTATTCTCATTTTCAATTTGGGTTGTAAATAAGCTTTACTCTCATTGTATAGTCTCTTACTCCATTCAATTTGGTCATAAAAAGATTCCATATTAACCCATTCAATGTTAAGCTCAAAGAAATAAGGGCCAGGCTTACAAGAGAAATCACATGACTCAAACACAATTGGTGGATGGATAGACTCAAGTGGCAAGGAAGATAAATCAGAGGGGTTTGGAATAATGCACTTTGAGAAAGTGGACGTAATTAAGAGCTTAGGAAAAGAAATCTCAATCGATTCACGTATTTGCTTGGATAGACTAACCTCCTTTTGTCCCAAGTTGCCCACTGAACGATCCTCTTGTTCCTCCTCGCTGTTAAAGAAGGAGGTATCATCATCATTTTGTCACCTAGGGATCTCTATATAGTAGTTCAAAGGTTTATCTTCCTCTCCTTGTACCAGACACTCAATCATTTCATTTTCCTTCTCCTTATTACTCCGAAAATTATTGGCCACTTCAGCTTCTTCAGTGGCCATTGGACTCTCAACAAAATAGTTTGAAAACTCCTTATCAATCTTGGTTGCAATTAGCTAGATACCTAATTTGAGAATGATTCAAGTTCATGGTTATCATAGCTAGGTTTTGGTTTGGTTTCCAAGATAGGAGCGCCCCCCATCTAAATTCTGTCTTGCTGACACGAGCTTGTAAGTCTACTAAAGAGGTTTGCAAGGCCTCTAAAACATCTAACCTAGGGGGGGATGAAGAGGTTCATGACTGGCATATTAATCAGAAGGGTCAGGATAGGTCTAACCATTAGAATAATTGAAATGATGATTAGGGTCACACCATCCATTAAAAGTAACCTTACTGGCCTGCTCATGTAAATATTCAAAATACCTTTGTTTAGGAGGATAATCATAATTAAAATGCCAAAGACTACAACAAATACTACAAGGCATATGGTGTATACGAAGATGATTGGGAGTAATATAGTGAAATGCATAATTAACAATATAATCCCAAACATTATCACCTTTTTTCATTTGGATTCAAAATTTTTAAATATTTTTAAATTAAGAAAAGAAAAGTTAAATAAGAGAATAAAACAAAAAAGAATAGTAGTAAAATGAAAGGAAAAGTGAAGTTAGAAATCACTGATCAATCCCCGACAATGGTGTCAAAAACTCGATGTGGATTTTATGCTCACTTTTAAAAACCCTTTTTAGTTGCAAGTGCATAAGTTCAATTCTGGACTAGCAAGTACAGGGTGTCAGTCCCATGAGGAATAGTAGTGATTTTCAATTTAACCTTTCTTCAATTAATTAAAAAAACGATTTTAGACTGAGGAGTTTATCAATTAAAATTAAAATGAAGAAACTAAAAAATAATGTAAACAAACAGAGTTCACATTAGAGAGATTTAGGACTTGGACTTCACCATTGCTTAATATTACTTTGCTAAATCCAATTAGGGATTTAATTAGTATCTTATTCAACCAAGCTACAAGCGCTAGGTTAATAGTATAAAAGATGAGTTATAATTATTATTTTGACATACCTTATCTAGCGATTAGCAAGAATTATTCAATTTCGACATCACCCATCTATTTTCTAGCATAGTCTATTCAATTAATGGTTATAATTTCAAGCACAAGTGCATAATTTTTACATTAGCTTACAAGGTCTAATATAGAAATGAGATAGCAAATTAATCTAATGAAATACAACATGTATAAACAACATAATTAATTCAGATAAATAAATTAGAATCAAATACAAACTCATAATTATGCAATATAAGAGATAAAATTAATCGCAAAAGAATATAGCAAAATCAAATATTATTACTCGATGATCCATCATTGTCCTAAATTAATGTTTTAGCCGATCATAGAAATAGAAAATACCACCAAAATTAGACAAGTTACAATATCGGATTAATGGTATATTTTGCTTACTATAATCAAACTTTGACGTTTAGCTACAAAACTATGAAATTTCGAAAGTAAACTCTCTAACTAGACTCACAAATTAAATGGAGAGGAAAAAGAAAAATAACTTAGCAAGCTTATTTTCTTCTTAAGCCTTCAACCCAAATGCTTTGTCTCGCAAAAGGCTCTCTATTTTTATTACATAAGAAAAAAGTGGTAAAAGAGTGGATGAATTGATGGAGTGATGGATGAGTGAATGCATGATCTTTGGCTCCAACCTTGACCCCTTTTTATAATGAAAAATCACCCTCTCTTGGTGCCAAAAAATGAAAATTAATTTCAATTAATTCTTGACTGTTATATTATATCAAAAAGGGCTAGCCTTAAGCTAAAAAATTAGTCAAGATTAGTTAGCTTTGACTAGGTTACCCTGAAAATGCTTATAAGATAAAGCTCAGCTGCTAGGCTGATTTGAGCAGGGAAGTAAGTGCTGGTCCTTCTCTGGCTGGAGCTTCTAGGCAGCGACCTGGCAGGCTGAACATGCCCATATGAAGGGGGGGTGAGAGCATAAAGGTGGGAAGGTTGGTGGGTTGGAGTATCTTGGGTTGATGGCCGCATTACTGTGCAAAGCACTAGGCTCAGGTGTGAAGAAGAGTTGGGCATTGCTAGGAGTTACTGATGATGGGCTTTTGGGTGCGCTGGAAGAATCGGCCCAAACGGCTGGCCGAGAGAGAATAAGGAAGACAAGGGGGCGCTTAGGCTGTTGTTGAAGCGGGTCGTTGGGCTGCGACAGAGGGGCCCACAAGAAGGGGAAAGAGGAAGGAGCCGAGGACGAATGATTGGATCGGGCCAACCGAGCCCTTGGGCTTCACTATTGCTGCAAGACCAGGCCCACGCGGGTTGGAGCTGATCTGGGCCATGTGGACTGCTGATTTTTTTCTTCAAATTTTGTTGCTAGGCTTTCCACACTTAGGGCCGTGATTTGGGCCATGAAGAAAATCGAAAAAAATTACTCGATTTCCCACACAATTTCAAATCTTCTTTCTTACCTGAAAATTATATACACGCATTATTTTCTTATAAAAATCTATTTCAAAGACTAAAAAGAAGGTAAAATGGAGAGTAAAATTGCACAAAAATATGAGTTATCGCTGGTTAACTCTAACAACCCGTTGACTTAGTCAACGCTATATGTTGCCTTCCTATTAGACAGGTAATCTGTCCAAAATAAAATTACTTGAATGGTGACGACGTCCGAACTTATGCGTGGCAAACGTATTGATTGATCGCATGAGCTAACATGTCCCGCCTTCGAACACTTGTACAAAGGCCGACCCCAGGCATTTTCCCAAGGACGGCACGTCCGACGCTTAAGTTAGTGTCAGGAAAAAATTATGGAAGCAAACAGAGAAAAAAGAGTAGGGAGAAAGAGAGACATTACTATTTTGGGAGAATGTTTAGTGAGGTGGTCATGTTGTGATAGTAGAAGTCCTCCAAATGGGAAATGTTGGTGGTATTTATGGCCTTTGGGTTGGCACCGAAGGCCTGGATGGTAATTTCTCCCTTTAAAGGGTCAATGTACCATTATACCCCTCTAGCATTCTTCTTCCTTCATTATGGTCAACTCTAACCCCCTGTTGACTTAGCTGTGTCACATGTTTCCTTCCTATTGGACGGATCACTAAATATCCCAATCATTTAGCTTCTCAAATCTTAATAGAATGTTTCTCGAGGTGTTCGGGTGAGATGACGATTCAGTTGGTTTACCCTCTCGAGACATTATAAATGTGCCCATTACCACATCTAAAATTTCCCAGCAAGGATTTCCCTTTCTTAGGAGTGAGGAGGATACTGACCTCCTCTAGTCATGGTTTGATTTTAGGAAACTGCTTCCACCTCATTGGTCATTGCTTTCTTTTTTTGCTTTGTAAAGACCAAAGTTGAGCGCTATGGATATGTTGTTGGGATCACAGTTGATCTTCTATACCTTCGTTTTTCAAGAGGTGATTCGTTTTCGGAATGTCTCTCTCCTTGTGGCCCAAGACTTGACCGAGGCTTTGAAGAGGTTTCACTGGGAGAGTTTTGAGATTTGGTGGGACACTAATGGTGACCGGCTCACTTGGTGCTTTCTGCAATTGGTGAAAGCTACTACCTTGGTCGATCGTGAGGGTGTGGAGAGTTCAGACTCATCAACATCTCCCCTTCATCTTCCCATGGAGAGAAAGATCAGCTCTTTGAATAAAGAATCGAGCGCTACCTCGGAGTAGATACGACTCCTTCTAAAGGTGAAGGATGAAGTTGTAATAGGGTTAGACGTGTTCTCCATCCATTGATCAAAGAAGGCTCCTTCCTAAGGAGAAGGTCCTTCTTTATCCACAAAGGAATTTGGTTCAGCTTTGTGGTCTTAATGCCATGTTACCAAAGACTACTTATTCATCGTTGATGCATTGTAGCACTTTGGCATCCTTACCTTTATTCTTGATTGCTTGTAATGGGCACCTATGCCCTTGTTAGATGTGTATCCGAGCCATGGCATCGGTGTCTTTGTTGCTATTTTTGCTTGTTTTCATCGTCTACTTGAAGTTTTCAGCATCAAAGAATTGCTGAACTTTGTTAATTTGACTTCACATGAATTTTTGATGCATCATAACTCATGGGCCCTTTGTGTTTATGCTTCCGTTATTCATTCTGGTGGATTTCTTTTCATGATCTAACCCTTAGGAATCGCGCGAAGGTGTTCTTGTGTTTCCCTCTTCAAATCTTTACTTACTAGGATCATCTTCTACACCCTCATTGAGCCTCAAGAAAATATGTTTAGGAATAACCCTACCGACACATGCCCAACCTTACCCCTTGAGGAAGGCGTTGGCCCCTTAGAAGGTTGCAGAAATATCTTTGATTTCGGACTATAGGCACCCTCGAAGTCCGCATGCCGCGATTGCATTGCGGGACTTCCTTTAGGCCAATCCGAACTTCCTCAAGGAGGGCTTCATCAACTCTATATCGCTTGACACCTACTCTTTGATTGGGCTCGTGTCTTGTTTGTGGAGATATCCATAGCTAGCTTGCTTCCTGGACGTTCTACTAATGTAGGTGTATCATCCACAATCATACTTGATGAGCCCGAGTAGGATCCAACCCATTCTAGTGGCTCTGCCAGGTCAGAACTTAGAGGACGGGCCCGACTCCCACTATATCAATCCCTCCTTCCGCGATGAGCTTGAGAAAATCATAGACTTTGAGATGAAGTATTCTTTCGACGCAACTACAGGGTGATTGTTCCCTCACATACAAATACCATAGATAACCCTCCACCAGAATATATAGGAGTGTACTTAGAAGCCTTAGAGTATAACCTTTAATTTTCACTTCCTAGGATAGTAATGGAAATCCTCCAAATCTATGATATTGCAATTGCCCAACTTGTCCCCAATGATTGGGCATCCATTCTATCATTCATTGCAACTTAGAAGCTTAAGTGCCTTGAGTGCATTGCCTTGGTCTTCTCATTCGTGCATATCATCCATTGTAATAATAAGAAGTCTGGGGGGAAAAGCAGGTACTTGATAGGTAGCTGACCTGGCTACATCTCTGGCTTGAACAAGCCTTCCTATGTTCGTGGATGGAAGTATAAGTTTGTTTACATAACTGGGGTGAATAGAGACTAGACCATCCCTATCTGGAATAGGCGGGGCCCGAACAAGACTTAGAATAAGCCTCACACTACTCCAAGGGAGAAGGAAACGGCAATCGTGAACGACTTCTGACTTGTCAACTCTATCTATTTGTTATCCGAGAAGGCCATAACGGTTCTGGCCAATTGGCTTCCTCAAAGGGTGTTACTCAGCTATAAACTTTGTGTCATGAGGCTTAGTTTGGCTATCTGCCATGGTAACTTGATTATCATTTCGTTGATTTAATCTATATTTTCTTTTTTAACCTTACATATTTGATCCTTGTTTCTTGCAGAGTGATAGACATATTACTCAACATGAAGGGCAAGCTTACAAAGGAAGAGAGGCAGTACTTCAATGATGCAAGGTGATAGAATCCAGCCAAGGAGCACGTAATCCAGGAGGTCCAGGCCCTTTGTCCAGTCTGTTGTTTTTCTCGGCCTTGCATGCTCGGGCTCACCAAACGTGTCTCTTCCTCAAAGCGTATGTCTCCCCCTTGTAACATGGCTATCACATTGGAATTGCAGACCAAGAATCAAGTGCTGGAACGGATAAACTCTGATGCACGTCGAGCGAGTCAAAGGGGCATTTTCCCAGCGCACTGATGTTTCTTCCATTGGGAAAACAAGCGGTGCACCCTTAGGCCTTCCTCCTATTAAGAAAGGAAAGCCACCTCCGTGAGTCATTACCCCTTCCAGCTCAGCTGATCACTCCTCCAAGGGACGACCATTTACAAGTTATTCTCTCCTTTGCACTTTATCGGAATCATCTCATTCTCAGTTGTAGGGTGTGCCTCATGCTTTCTCTGCCCGTAGTTTGGTTCCCAGTCAGTGTGTTGAAGAGGTCGCACTTAATTCGCTTAGGGAATAGGTGAGGCGCGACAAAGAGGAGGTAGAATCCCTTAAAGAGAGGATCTGAGTTGAAGGGCACAAGAATCGGAGGTGGGAACATAAGATAAAGGAGTTGGTGCACAAGTTCAAGGCTGACAAGGCTTTAATGGAGAGGCAAGCCTAAAAAGATCAACTTAACGCCATCAACATTCCCTATGAGAAAGGGCAGGAGGACATGATGGATCTTATGCCTGGGCTACCCAAGAGTTTGATTGGGGTAGAGGGGAGTTCATGCCCGACTGGGAGATTCTCTTATAGTGGGAGGAGGTGACCAAGGTGAGGGATGCCAAAGCTCATGCCCAGAGGAAGGAGGAGGCTCGCCCATAGATCATTCACCCCTGCTCAAGTCTAACATCTATTGCCCATCCATCCTCCCCCGAGTATGCCCTAGAGGATCAACCCGAGGGTGGTGCTGAGGCAACCAATGTTGATGGCAAGGCTGTGGAAGATGCTGATGCTGATGATGCGTAGCCTTGACTACCCCTCTCCCCTTTAATTTGCTCTTCTCTAGTTTGCTAGACTTTGATCTTGTGAATGATCGGTGTTTGCCTTGGGCCATCGAGCCAAGGTTGTATGGACATCTTTTCACTGCACTTTATTTATTCAGAACTCATGCTTGTGTATTATGGCACCTTATCCTATTTTTGTGTGTGACATTTTTTGCATTGTCTACTATCACTATGTGTTGATATCATGTATCAAAGGGTTTGTGTCATTTTTGATTTAGAGTTCCCTTGTGCCCGAGAGAGGGAAACGATCAGTGTAGTCTTACCGTACATCTATTCTTTGCTAAAGGTGCTCACATAAATGGTTCAGTAGTAAGACTAACGCTTTACCTCACATGGCCTATCATGGCGTCCATAGGCCAAATGTGGCATAACATTTGACCAAACTATCACGCTTGGTTAGATCCCTCCCTTAAGAGGGGTGGGATGAGTTTGGTTATAAGGCTGATGCCCTATCATTTCCATTGCCAACAATGACATTCATGGGCTAAGGTTGGACACCAGCCAAATGAGGTGATCCTTGCATTAGCGTATCATTTGACCAAACTATCATGTTTGGTTAGACCCCTCCTTTGAGGTGGTAGGATGAATTCTATTGCAAGCTCGACGTCCTATCGTTCTCGTTGCCTACTATGGCATTCAAGGGCTAAGTTCAGACACCCGCCGATCGAGGTGATCCTTGCATCAGTGTATCATTTAACCAAACTATCATGCTTGATTAGACCCCTCCCTTGGGGCAATAGGACGAGTTTGATTACCATGCCAACATCCTATCATTCCTATTGCCTACCATGGCATTCACAGGCTAAGTTTGGACACCAATCGAATGAGCTGATCTTTACATCAGTGTTCCATGCCAATTGGGTTTGTTCATTATGTTTTTGTTGTTTTATTGGGCCTATTGTCTCGCTCTAAGTCTCTATGCCCCCAAACTTGATGACAATTGACTAAAATCAGATTCGAGAAAGTGATTAGTCATTGATATTCATAGATGATAAAAGTAGGGGCCAACCAAACATATAGCTGACATGCTTGAGTGAAACAACCCTTTTTTTTTTTTTTACACAAACACACAACTGCCTTCTACCCACATCATATGTAGCATCTCTTAAGGTGGTCGAAGTGCCATGTCCTTGGTATCCTTTCTCCTTGAAGGGTTGAGAAGCGAAATGTCCCAGGGTGGACTTCTTTAATGACCATGTATGGCCCTTCCCAATTGGGTGTAAGCGTCCCTTGAATTGTCCTTTCCGGTGGCTTCCATTTTTTTTATAGGACCAAGTCTTTCTCCCTTAGGGATCTCTCCTTGACCTTATGGTCGAAAAACCTGGCCATCTTAATTTTCACAATCTATTCTCTGAGATAGGCATCTCCCCTTACCCTGGGTAACAAGTTAAGTACCTCACTTAGGGCCTTGTTATTAAGGTCTTCTTGGAAGGTGCTGATTCGATGGGTTTAGATAACAGCCTCAACCAGAACCACTGCCTCAGAACTGTAGATAAGCAAGAAGGGGATTTCCCTAACTATGCTATTCTCGGTTGTCCGAAAATCCTATAGTATGGTCAGGAGCTCATCAGCCCATAGAACCTTTGCATTATCCAGTCTCTTCTTGAGTCCATTCAAGATCTTCTTGTTAGTAGTTCGACTTGTCCATTTGTTTGGGGTCTAGTGATAGTTATGAACCTTGTTTGGATGTTGTGCTTGGCATAGTGGCCTTGTACCTTGTTAGTATCGAACTACCAACCATTGTCGAATATTATTGCTCTCAGGACTCCAAACCTTGTTATGATATTCTTCCATTTGAACTTGCCGAATTCCCTCCCGGTAATGGATGCTACTACCTCCGGTTTCACCCACTTGGTGAAATAATCCACCGTAACGAATAAGAACTTGCATTGTCCCGTCGCCTTTGGGAAATGACCCATAATGTCCATGCCCCACTTTGCAAAAGGCAATGGGGTATGCGTTGTCATCAACGGGGTGGATGGTTGGTGGTTTAGGGGTGCAAATCATTGGCACTTATCACACTTTTTAACCATTTTAATTGCATCTAACCTAAGTGTGGGCTATAGTAACCCATCCTCAATGCCTTTTTGGCCATGCTTCATCCCCCGATGCACGACCCACAACCCCCTTTGTCTATCTCAGCCAAGATTTTCTTACCTTCTTTAGGCGTGGTGCATCTTAGAGGGAATACGAGAAAGACTTCTTGTAGAGGCGTTCTTCATACAACAAGAGCCATTCAGATATGTTCTTAATGCGATCTGCCTCCTTCGGGGCTTATAGTAGGGTTTCATCACTCAAATAACTCATGAGGGGCTCTATTCATTCCATCCATGTCTCGCTCTTATCAATCCAAGCCAGTTCCTTAGCGTCAATCGTCCGCTCTGATAAGATCGATGAATGCTCGAGGGATATCCATCGGAGGAGGAACTATTAAGCTTGGACAAGGCATCAGCTTGTCAATTATGTGATCTAGGTACACATTCAATCTCAAATTTTTTGAACATAGAGGATCCCTCCTTTACTTTAGCAAGTAAGCTTCCATGACTGGGTCACTAGCTTCATATTTACCTCTTACTTAACTCACCACCAGTTAGGAGTCAAAGAAAGCCTTTAAATACCCAGCCCTTAGGGCATTGTAAATTTCCATCGCGGCTAATAGAGCCTCACCCTCAGCCTCGCAGGTGGATGTCTTAAACATAAACTTCAACACATGCTCGTACGAGTTCCCTTCGGGTGATTCACGATAACTTTGGCTACATTTTCGGTATTTGTTGTCGACCCATCAACATATAGCATCCATGCCTTGCTATCTATCTCTTGGGGATCATTCAAGATTGAGCATTCGACAATAAAGTCTATAAGGGCTTAGGAATACCTTTCAAGAGTGTTTTGCAAGGGTTGGTTAGTTAAAACAATAATTCGATGTGACCCAAAGTGTAGACATAGCTTTCGACTCGTAATTAGCAGAGCGTATACAAACTTCTCAATGAGGGGGTAACAATGCTCGACCCTTGCAAGGATGTGCATGATATAATAAACTAGCAACTGTTGCCCATATCTTTTTACTAGCAGCACCGCGCTTACCGCATAATCGGAGACGACAAAATATGCTAATAGTGGTTCCCCTATTGCAGGGCTTACCATCTAAGGGAGTCTTCCTAAGTATTCCTTAAGGCTTTAGAAAACTTGTTCGGCCTCCTCAACCCCGCCAAAGTATGCCTTCTTCTTTAGGACATTGAAGAAAGGAGGGAACTTATCAACTGAACTCGACATGAACCTACCAAGCACGACTATACAGCCGATATGCTCTTATACCTCCTTCACGATTGTTGGAGACTTTATCTTCAGCACCTCCTTGATTTTGTTAGGGATTGCTTTAATGCCTCTTTGATGATCATGTATCCCAAAAAAATTTCGGATCCGACTTCAAAAGTACACTTCTTAGGGTTCAGCTTCATTCCATAATGCCTTAATATCTTGAAGGTCTCCTCTAGGTCCCTCACATGATCGGTTCCTTTGACACTCTTAGTGATCGTATCATTGACATATAATTCCACTGTTTTCCCTATGAGTGCTGCAAAGACTTTGTTTATGAGACACTGATAGATAGCTCTGGTGTTCTTCAACCCAAATGGCATCACATTGTAGCAGTGCAAACTTTTGCCAACAATGAAGGTTTTCTTTTCTTTGTCTTCCTTGTCCAAAGGAATTTAGTGATAGCCCAAGAAAGCATCCATGAAGATAAGAAGTTCATGGCATCCATAGAATCGGCTAACCTGTCTATCTTCGGCAATGGACAGTTGTCCTTGGGGCATGCTTTGTTCAAATTAATAAAGTTGACACACATCCTCCATGTCCCATTGGGCTTCTTAATGAAGACAATGATATCACTATACCCACTTGGGGTATTAACATTCTCTTATAAACGTTACTTTTCCTTTCTGCCCCCAAGTGCCTTCGTTTCTAAGTAAACAACTTATGACTCAAATGTACACATAGTTTTTGTTCAATTATGTCGAGGGATATGCTGGCATTTTGGTGGGATCGAATGCAAACGCATACCTATATCGCTCCAAGAGTTTAGTGATTTGATCCTTTATTATGGGGTCGAGATCATTGCCAACCTGAGTGGTCCACTTTAGGAAACTAGGGTCTAAGGGTACGGGCACCACTTTATAGGTAGGTTCTGGGTGGGGCCTTTTGTGCTATCCTACCGAGGCTGGAAGTACTATCATTGCTTTGATGACCACCTTCTTTCCAATCTTGTTTGGTTGAGACATCTCCTTTGTGGGGGGTTCTTCCTTCCTTCCTTCCCAAGGGTTTTAAATTCACATAGTAGCACTTCCTCGCCATCTTTTCATTTCCGTATAATTTTTGCCACCTTTTCGTCATCCAGTTCAAATTGAATGAGTAAAAGGTAAGGTGCCATAATAGCTTTGATGACATGAAGGGTTGGTCATCCCAAGATGGCATTGCATACTATAGGGATGTCCACCATTAGAAAATTTATTTCTATATTTTGTGACCTATCCTTGTCACCCACTTGGACATGTAGTTTTTTGGTTCCAAGGGCATACGCGGATTGGCCCCTGAACCTCACAATAGAAGTCTTGACAACTTCCAGGTCTTTTTGCTGTACTGCAACTTTTTAAGGCATTCAAGAGTGATGATATCAACATATCTTCCAGTGTCTACGAGTATTCGATGAAGCATAACGGTCGCTATCTTATTACAACAACAAGGCATGATTGTGAGGGGTTTGCAAGGGACGCATATCTCTGGACCAAATGTCATGATTGGTCTTATGAGCGGTTTCAACTCTCTAGTTATCATGACCTGACTGAGCTTCCAGATCTGAGTTTTTCGGTGTCCCGTATTCAACTCCTTATCATAAATCCCTCCAATAAGGGTTGCTATAATCTCTGTATTGCGGTCAACCTCATTGTTTTCTTCTCTTCTATGCGCGGTGATTGAGATCCCCCACCTCTTTCTCTTCTCAAGAAGCGGTTGAACTATCCCTAGTCATCCAACTCATAGAGGGCTTTCTTGAGTTCACGGCACTTAGAGCTAGTGTGCCTATAATCCTCATGGCACTCACAATACTTGTTCTCGTTCCTGAATTTTGCCGAAGTTTCAACGGGCTTAGGGCCTCGTAGCATGGGTTGCCTTTCATCTCCATGAGGATGTTCTGAGAGGTGATGTGGAAACGCCTGACTCTTTCCTCGTCCTTCCTGGGATGCTTGTTTATCTGAGAACCCTTATCCTCTCCTCCTTTTTTCCAGTTGTCTGGTTAGACAAAGTCATTCCCAACGAATATTTTCCTGACTTGTATGAAATCATGAGCCATTCTTCTCGTTTCTGCTAATGTTGTTACCTTACTCTCATCAAAACTATTGAGGAAAGTCGTGTAAGCTATCGCATCCTACAAGTATGGGATTAGGACGGCTTCATGGTTGAACCTTGTTATGTACTCCTTCAAGTCTTCCCCTTTGGCTTGCCGAATCTTGGTGAGGTGAATGCTACTCTTCTGTTCTCTTTTATTTGATATGAAATAAACGTGAAACAACTCAAGCAATTGAAGGAAGAAGGTAATGCTCCCATCAGGGAGTCGATTGAACCACTTCTGCGTGATCCACTTCAACGTGGCCGGGAAGCAAAGATAAAATGTTATGTTGTCGACGTCTTGTATGTAAATCTGTGCCTTATAGACGTCTAGATAATCGTCAAGGTGCGTAGCTCTATTAAATGGATCTATTATTGGCATTTTGACCTTCTCGGGGCGTGACGCCTCCATAATCGCTTTACAGAACGATGTTAAGAAGGAAAACAAGCATCCTCTCTTCGAGGAGCCTCAATCCGAAGCGTAGGAGGCCTAGGATGGCCTAGCTCAATCATCGAAGGCATCCACAATGCCCAGGAAGATACCTTATCCTTCTGCCTATCTTGGTGCTGGCGATTTGGAAGGGAGATGAGCATTGTTGCGTACTCGAGTTCCCGTCAGGGCCCTTCCCATGGACTCGGCTGTTGAATGAACTCTTTCTTTGGAGCCTCCCAATTCTGAGTAATAGGGTGAGAGGATTCATCTTACTCCTCGTACCGTCCAGCTCCTTGGATCTTGGGTTCATAGGGAGTTGTACTAGACCGGGAGGGAGTGACACGATTGTGAGACTTTTGGAGAGCTTGCTTAGCTTCGATAATTCTTCTAGCATCCCTACCTTGCAAAGCACTCATAGCTCTTTATAGGCGTAGGATGGGCTTGGGATGATGCTTGGTTGCCTTCATCTTTTCTCGCACTCCTCGGATAACTTTCTCTTGCACTTACGTTACTGCCTCTCCCAATTGTTATAGAGGGACAAATTGTTGAGTGGAAGGGTAACACAATGAATTCTCTCCGGAGCTCTAAGCCAGAGAGGTAACATGCCCCCTTGGGGGGCCCCTGGTTGCCCCACACATACCCTTATCTCCCTGCTTCGACGCTTTAGATCGAGAGTCAACCATCTTGCCGATGTGTCCTCACTGATGGCGCCAATTTGTTTTAGAAGAAACTTCAATGGTGGTGATGCCTGGACTTACACGTAGCTCGCATATCAATTGATCGCGCGCGCTGACATGTTCCCCATTCAAAGACCTGCACAAGGGTCGATCCCAGGTGTCTTTCTTAAAGAAGACCCCTTGGACACTCCAGTCAGCCTTAGGAAGAATTATGGAAGCAGAGGGAGAGAAAGGTGCAGATAGAAAGAGAGAGATTACTATTTTGAAGGGTGTTTAGTGAGGTAGTAAAGTTGTGAATAATAAAAGTCCCCCAAATGAGAGATGTTGGGGTATTTATAGCCTTGGGTGCGGATGGTAATTTCTACTATAGGGGGTCAAACTATCATTATACCCCTCCAGCATCCTTCTTCCTTGCTTGTGGTCAACTCTAATCCCCGTTAACTTAGTTAGAACCACATGTTGCCTTTTCATTGGACGTGAGGGGCTAAATGAGCTTTATAGGAAAGACAATGGAAGTATACGTCGATGATATGATCACTAAGAGTGTTAAAGAAATCGATCATGTGAGGGACCTAGAGGTTTAAGATATTAAGACATTACGGAATAAAGCTCAACCCCAAGAAGTGCAATTTTGGAGTCATATCCGAAAAATTTTTAGGATACATGATCGATAAAAGAGGCATTGAAGCAAACTCCGACAAAATCAAGGCGGTGCTGAACATGAAGTCTCCAACAACCATGAAGGAGGTACAAAAGCTTAGCGGTTGCATAGATGCCCTTAGGAGGTTTATGTCGGCATTAGCTGATAAGTGCCTTCCTTTCTTCAAAGTCCTAAAGAAGAAGACGTGCTTTGGTTGGGATGAAGAGGCCTATGAAGCTTTCCAAAGCGCCAAGGAATACTTGGGAAGACTCCCTCGGATGGTAAGCCCTACCGTAGGGGAACTGCTATTGGCATATCTTACATCACTTATCATACGATGAACGAAGTGCTGTTAAGTTGCCAGTGTATTATGTCAGCCACATCGTAGCAGGGGTCGAGCCATGCCCCCCTCTCTTTGAGAAGTTTGCATACGCTTTGCTGATCACGAGTCGTAAGCTGTGTTCGTCCTTCGAGTGACATCGTATTGTAGATTTGACCGACCTGCCCTTACGAAGCACTCTTCAGAGATATTGAAACTCCGGAAGAGTGTTAAAGTGGGTTATCGAGCTAGCACCCTACGTCATCAGCTATGAACGGAGGCGAGCAATCAAAGCCAAGCCCTTTCTAACTTCATTGTCGAATGCTCAATCCTGAATGAGCCCCAAGAGACGGATAGTAAGGCATGGAAGCTATACATTGATGAGTCGGTAGCAAATACGGTGAGTGGAACCAAATTGATTGTGGTGTCACATAAAGGGCACTCGTCTGAGCATGCGTTGACATTTATGTGACATATAACTACGAGGCTAAGTATGTAGCCCTATTAGTCGAGATGGAAATTTGCCACACCTTAGGGGTTGGGTACTTAAAGGCTCTCTCTAACTCCCAACTAGTGGTGAGTTAAGTAAGAGGTGAATATGAAGCTTGTGCAACCATAGTAGCTTACTTGGAAAAATTAAAGGAGAGATCCTTCATATTTAAAAATCTGAGTTTGAACACGTGCCTAGTTCAAAAAATCAACAAGCTGGCGCCTTGTCAAAGTTTACCAATTCTTCCCCGGATGGATATCCTAAGAGCATTCATTGAGAGACCTTACCAAAGTAGACAATTGATGCTAAGGAACTTGTTTGGATCGATAGGAGCGAGACATAGATAAAGCCCCTCATGAGTTATTTACATAACGGAACCCTACCACAAGACCTAAAAAAGGTTGACCATATTAAGAATTGATCTGAATGGTTCTTACTATATGAAGGACTCCTTTAGAAGAAGGCTTTCCGACATCCCGTCCTAAGATGTACCACCTCCGAAGAAGGCAAGAAAATCTTAGCCAAGATACACGAAGGGGAGTATGGGTCGTACATCAGTGGAAGAAGCTTGGCGGCAAAGGCATTGAATACTGCCTATTATTGGCCCGCACTTTGGTTAGATGTGATTGAAATTGTTAGAAAGTACGACAAGTGCCAACAATTTCACCCCTACACTACCAACCATCCACCACGTTGACGATAATGCATTCCCCATTGCCTTCCGCAAAGTGAGGTATGGACATTCTGGGTCTTTTCCTAAAGGCAACAGGACATCATAAGTTCTTATTTGTGGTAGTGGATTATTTCACCAAGTGCGTGGTAACAAAGGTGGTACCATCTATCACCAAGAGGGAAGCCCGCAAGTTCATATGGAGGAATATCATAGCAAGGTTTGGAGTCCCAAGAGCAATGGTATTTGACAATGGCCAACAGTTCAATACCAACACGCTACGAGACTACTGTGCTGAGTATGACATCCAAAAAAGGTTGATGAGCTCCCAAACAAATAGATCTTTAATGGGCTCAAGAAGAGAATGGATAACGCAAATGGGCTATGGGCTGATGAGCTCCCGGCCATATTAGGGGTCATTTGGATAACCGAGAAGAGTGCAACCGATAAAACCCCTTCTTACTCGTTTCGGATATGAGGCGGTGCTCCTGGTTATCGTTGCTATCCATACCCATAGAATCACCGCCTTCTAGGAGGAACTTAATAACAAGGCCCTAAGGGAGGTACTTGACTTGTTACCTATAGTAATGGGAGATGCCTATCTCCAAGAAAAGATTACGAAAGTCAACATGGCCTGATTTTAGAACTGTAAGGTTAAGGAGACACCCTTAAGGGAGGGAGACACCCTTAAGGGAGGAGGACTTTGTCCCATGGAAAATGGAGGGCATAAAAAAGGGGCACTTTAAGGGAAGCTTACACGCAATTAGAAAAGGCCATACATGGTCATCGAAGAAGTATGACATAGGACATTTCGCCTATTAACCCATTAAGGAGAAAAGAATACCAAGGACATGACACTCTAACAATCTTAGGTGATACGTATGATGTGGGTATACGACAGTTGTGTGTTTGCGTATAAGAAAAGCTTGTTGCACTTTAGCGTGTTGATTGTATATTCGGTTGGCCCTGATTTCATTATCTATGAATATCAATGAATGATCATTTTCTTCAATCTGATTTTAGTCAATTGTCATCAAGTTTGGAGGCATGGGGGCTTAGAATAAGATAATAGATCCAACGAATTAATAAAAACTTAATGAACCTAAACGGTAAGGTACGCTGATGTAAGGATCAAGTTGTTCAGCTGGTGTTTGAACTTTGCCCATGAATGCCATGGTAGGCAATGGGAACGATAGGATGTTGGCATTGCAACCATACATGTCCTACCCTCTCAAAGGAGGTGTCTAACCAAGCATGATAGTTTGGTTAAACGATATGTTGATGCAAAAGATCAGCTCGTTCAGCGGGTGTTCGAACTTAGCCCTTGAATGCCATGTAGGCAATGGGAACGATAAGACATCGGTAAATCAAACTCGCCCTACCCCCTCAAGGGAGGGGTCAAAACAAGCGTGATAGTTTGGTTAAATGATATACTGATGTAACAATCACCTCGTTCGACTAGTGTCTGAACTTAACTCATGAATGTCATGGTTGGCAATGGAAATGATAGGATATCAGCCTTACAACCGAACTCGTCCTAACCCCCTTTAAAGGTGGGATCTAACCAAGAGTGATACTTTGGTTAAATGCTACGCCACATTGGGCGCATGGATGTTATGGTAGGCCATGGGAGGTACAACATAGGTTGCGGTATTGAACCTTTTATATGAACACCTTTAGCACCTAGGGGCTAAGGAATGGAGGTAGGCTTATCGTTCCCCTCTTGTGGGGACATAGGAACTCCAAATTGGCAAATGACACAAACCCTTGGATACATAATATCAACACATAGCGATAGTAAAAAAATGCAAAGATACGACAGAAAACAAAGCATCCTCATACAAGGAACGTCACACACAAAAACAAGATTAGGTGTTGCAATACACAAGCATGAATTCTGAATAGATAAAGCAAAGTGAAAAGATGTCCATACAATCTTGGCTTGATGGCCTAAGGTAAAAACCAATCGCTCATAAAGGCAAAGTCTAGCAAGCTAAAGAATACCGAAGTAAAGAGGAGAGGGGGTAGTCAAGACTATACATCTTCCACGGTCCCACCATCAGCATCTTCGACAGCCTCGCCAGTAGGATTGGTCGCCTCAGCACCATCCTTGGGTGGATCCTCCGGGGCATACTCAGGGGAGGTGGGATGGGCAGTAGACACCACGCCTGAGCAGGAGTGAGCGATCTCTAGGCAAGCCTCCTCCTTCCTTTGGGCATGAGTATTGGCATCCCTCACTTTTATCAACTCGGACCACTATAAGAAAATCTCCTAGTCGGCCATGAATTCCATTTTGGCCCCATTATACTCTTAGGCTGCTTAGGTCATCAGGTCAATCATGGCCTTCTGCCCTTTCTTGTAGGAAATGTTGGCGGCGTCAAGTTGAGCTTGGCAGGCTTGCCCCTCCATCAAAGCCTTATCATCCTCAAACTTCAGCTCCTTCACCTTATGTTCCAACTTCCGGTTCTTGCACGCTCTGGCCCAGATCCTCTTCTTGAGGGATTCTATTAGCTTCTTATTGTGCCTCACCTGTTCCATAAGCAAAGGAGAGAACAAGTTGAAAAGGCAAAGAACACTTACATCCGTGAAGTAAAACCAGGTGGCCTCTAAGGTGCTTGGGAATTGTTCCGAGCCTAAGGCGGGGGTGAGCTTCCAGTTTTGGGTGAGCTCCTAAAGCAATGCCCTTCCCTTCGTAGATGAGAAGAAGAATTTCCCATTTTTACGCGAGCTACCGAAGCAATTCCAATGTGATAACCATGTTACGAGGGGGGAGGCATACACTTCAAGGGAGGGACACATTTGGTGAGCACAAGCTTATGACACTGAGAAGAAGAACATATCGGAGAAGGTCCTGGACCTCCTGGATAACGTAATCCCTGATTCACTTCTTTTATCTCACATCATCGAGGTGTCGTCTCTTTCTTTGTAAGCTTGCCTTTCATGATATGCAATATGTCTATCACTTCCTCTGTAAGAAGCAAGGATCAAAATGAGCAACTGTACAGAAGAAAATGTAGGTCAAATCAACAAAACGATAATCCAATTATCATGACGGATAGCTGAACTAAGCCCGGCGGCATAAAGGAAGCACCCATAGCTGAACAACATCCTTCGAGGAAGCCAATTAACTGGAACCTTTATAGCCTTCCTGGATCGGGAATGGATGGAGTCGACAACTCAGAAGTAGTTCACGGTTTCCTTCTCCTCGGAGTGGTACGAGGCTTATTCGAGGTCTTGTTTGGGCCCTGCTTGTTCTAAATAGGGATGGTATAGTCCCATTCACCCTCTTTACGTAAATAAACTTATACTTCCATCAGTGGACGGAGGAAGGCTTGTCTAAGGCGAACATGTAGCTGGGTTGGCTAACGGTCCGATACCAACCTTTCCTCCACACGTCTATGCATGTATGAGAAAGCCAAGTTTGTGCACTCGAGGCACTTAAATAGGGAAGTTGCAATGAAAGATAGAACGGATGCCCAGGCATTGGGGACAAGTTGGGCAACCATAACATCGTATATTTTGACGATTTCGATGGCTATCCTAGGAAGGGGAAACCGAAGGACATACTCTAAGGCTTCTAAGTACACACCCGATTGGGGGTTATCTACGATATAAGTATACGAGGGAATGATCACCCTATAGTTATGTTGAAAAGAATACTTCACCTCAAAGTCGATGATTTTATTAAGCTCATTGCAGAAGGACCTAGGGATTGATACAGTTGGAGCCGGGACCGCCCTCTAGGTCTGACATGGCAGGGCCGCTAGAATAGGCTAGATCTTGCTCCAGCTCTTCAACTATGACTTGGGCGACATACCTATGCTAGCAGAACACCTAGGAAGCGGGTTACCTATGGATACTTCCATGGATATGACAACGACTTACCTGATGAGTAGGGGTCAAGGGATTAAGAACTATTAGAGCCCTCCGCGAGAAAGTTTAGAATCGCTATAAGGAAGTCCCGTAATGAAATTGCTATGGGCGAACATCAGGGGTGCCTAGAGTCCAACTCAGAGCTATTTCTATAACATTCTAATGGGCCGATCCCTTCCTCAAGGGGTGGCATTGGGCATGATTGGCGAGGTTATTCGTACATATATCTTTCTCGAAGCCCGATGAGGTGCTAGAGGGTGATCCTACAGACAAGCAAACGACAACGTAGCTATGTTGTAAGAATGATAAATGAAGCAGCAAAAGGATGGATACCTTGATGAGGATAGGTGAATGAGAATGAGAAATGATTTGGAAGTAAGGCGCACATATATAAATCTGAAATGCCTGAAGGTGTATTCCAAAATTCGGTGATCCATATCAGATACATGCTAAGTGCCAAAATCTAAGACGAGCCAAAAAGAAAAAGAAAAAGGGAAAACAAGGGCTTGAGGAATAAGGATGGAACCCCACGGGATGGGGCTCGACCAAATGGAGAGGAAATTCCATCCCATTTAGTTTGACTGAATGGAGAGGAATTCTCTCCCATTCGGTTTGGCCGAATTGCCAAGAATCCCCTCCATTCGGTTGAGCCGAATGCGGGAAATCCCCATGCCATTCGGTTCAATCGAATGGATAGGAAGGTATCTCGTTTGGTCAGACTAAATGGAGATGGAGGGCTATCCTCCATTTAGTCAATCAAATGGAAGAGAAATCTCTTCCATTTGGTCAGTAGCATAGGAGGGAGATGCCTCTCCCATTCAGTCAGCTAGGAGATCTCTTCCATTCGGTGACTCGAATGGGAGGGATGTCCCTCTCCCATTCGGCCTTTCCATTTGGAATAGGGAAAAACAGAGAATATTTGAAATTGCGTTGTTGACCGAGCGCATGAAGAGGGCAATGCGAGAAAGCCATCGCATGATACCCAGGGTCAGATTACGAACAGAAATCCACGGGAATGAACAACCGAAGTATAAACATAAAGGTTATAATGTATTAAAAACTCAAGCGAAGTCAGATTAACAAAGTTCAATTATACTAAAAACTTTAAGCACACTATGAACACAAGAAAAAACAACTGCAAAGATACCGATGCCATGGCTCGGATTGTTAATTCATAATTCATGCAAGTTTTAAATTATTATTTTGATTATATTATATATATTATTTTGTCTAATTTACTTTATTATATATATTTTTCAGGTTAAGCATTAATAAAGAAAGAGGAGAAGAGAAGATATCGAAGTTCCGGTTTTATTTACTGAGGGATTTTACAAGCAAATTCATCAAGTCGGTCCAAAAAAATATTGATTTATAGAAAAATATTATTTCCATAATGATTTATTTGGGCTGGGGTTACAAGATTACTACTTCTAGTTACAAAGGAATTATAAGACTTGGAGAAGAAGACATCCTATAAGAAAAGGAAAACCCTAGCACGATCATGATATAAAAACCCATTCACACTACCTTACCTCCTCATCACATTTCACGATGTCACACCTAAACTCCATCTCTATTTATGCTTAACCTCAAACCCTTAATCTCTATTCACGCCTCCCACACAGCACCACCTTCATCAGAACCTCACACTCCATCATCGTCGTCAATTATCACCATCATCTCACATCTCTGGGCATCACACGCATCCTCATCATCTCACACATCATCGACTATTATCATTGTCATCACCAAGTAGTATTGTTCTGATTTTTTTTATTTTTATTTTATTTTATTTTTTTTGTTAATTGTTAAACATGAAAGCTTTGGTTAATTGTTGTGATTTTATTTTTAATATGAGCGAGTAATTTACTTGTACTTAGTATAATCTATTTGAAACCATGCTAAATTAATTATTTTGAAACACGTTTTATGCTTTATTGTCTAATTGATTTTTATTCCACGCATCTATAATGATTTGTATTTATTGTTTATGATATTTGTGTTAGATTAATTAGAATGCATGCTAATTAGTTTAATACGAATGCATATGATAGTTTAAAAAGCTTTAGTAAAGCACAAGTATCACCCTAATTGATCATGGATGACTCAAACCCATCTCTTTAATTAGGTAATCATTATAGATTTTTGTTAAATTAATTCACTGGTAAATTGGTTACAAGGCGTTAGATGATACTTTTCTAGTACTTAATGCTCTACTTTGATTAAATTCTTGCATTGGTTTTAGGATTATCAAAACTAGTAGGGTTTATATTAGGGCTTGACCTAAATAAACTATAATATAAGGAAAAACGGGGAAGATCCGCTTGTGGGTATCTTCTTCAGTCTAACTCATGGATAAGCCAATTACTGTGTTGATGAGAAATATTAATTTGCATGGTGGATGTAGCTTATGATAAGTGTTTCTTTATAAATTTGGTATCTTTAATAATTATTTGTTGCTTTTTAGTTAACTTCTTTAATTCGTGAGTTTTAATTCTTAAATTTATAGTTGCTCATATTAATTTCATCTATCCCCCCAAAAAGAGTAGTCTTTTAGGAGTGTCTTGGTAATTATAGATCAGTTATATTTTGATCTTTAGTGTGATTATAATTTTTAGATTTATTTTCTATTATATTTTGCCATTTATTTACCAGTTTGTTAGAAATTAAGCTAAAAATAGTCACTTTTGTGTTTTTTATTATTTTATTTCATTTTAGGGTTCATTTAGTATACCAATTTGTTGCTATTTAATTTCAGAATTTTTGGGAAATTATTTCATTATTTTTCAGAATTATTTCGTGAGTTTAATACGTGCAGATTTTTTATTATAATAAATCTGAAAATTACATTTATAATTTATAATTTCAGTTTTTAGGATTTTATTAAGTTTAGAAAATTATATTTTAAAATTTGGGTACTTTGGTTATTTATTTTCGTATTTATATTAGTGCAGTTTATTGTTTCTCTAATTTCATATTTTATTTTCTGTTTTAATTTTCTGTGGTTCATTTTCTGTTTTATATTTCTGAATTTAATTACATATAATTTTGGAGATATAAAGTTTTAAAACTTCTAGAATATTAATTGAGATTAGTTTTTGTATTTTTAATTTTCATTTTCTACTTATTATTTTCTGTTTTAATTTTTAGTCTAATATTGTATGATTATTTCTATTTTTATTTTTCCAGAATATTTAGGATAGCTATTTATTGTTTTTGTTTCCCAAATTAAATTTAGAATATTTAGGGAAAATATTAAGTAATTTTTCTAGATTTTTACTTGTTTGATTTGATTTGCTTTAGTAATATAAAGAACACCTCCCAGTGTGGGTCTCGCTTTTGCGAGGTTTGTGGAGATTCAGAAGTAGGCAACCTTACCTCTACCAGCATCTCTTCCTGTAGAGAGGCTGATTCCAAAAGACCAAGAAAGTAATATTTTGTAAAAATATTTTGTAGAAAGAGGATTTATGAAAACATTTTATGGAGAAAAACTAAGGATAAGCAGCAGAGAATGACATATGAAGTACTAATAAATCAGGTAGCAGTAACTCTGTAAACATAAGTACAACTTAGCATGTGAAGGTATTATACCTCGATAAATAGGGGTATGCAAACAACATCTTTTCCCAGATGCCTGTGGTACTTGTATGCAAACATAACATACGAACAAAGAACTCACAACCAAATCTACCATACTGCAACTGAGAGTCAACTATGACACTAACTGTCTGAGATCTAAGATCCTAATTCTATCCCGCCATAGTCTCCTATCCTAAGCCAAGTCCTCTGCCAACCTTACAAATTTCAAGTCCTCTCTAATCACCATGTCCAAACTCTTATTTGGTTGTCCCATCCCTCTTTTACCTTCGGGGATGTTGATCCTCTCACATCTCCTCACTGGAGTGTCCATACTCTTTCTTTTCACATGGCCAAACCAGTTGAGCCTTGTTTCTCTCATCTTATCTTTGATGGGAGTCACTTTAACTAAGTCTCTAATTACTCTATTACTAATTCTATCCACTCTTGTATAACCAAACATCCATCTAATCATCCTCATCCCTGCTACCATCAACCTTTGAACTTGTGTCTTTTTTATAAGCTAGCACTCCGATCCATACAACATAGTAGGTCTAACTACCATACGATAAACTTTGCCTTTTAATCCTAGAGGCATCTTCTTATCACACAGCACACCTGAAGTATACTTCCATTTTTGCCAACCCACTTTTATACGTTGGTTAATATCTTCATCAATGTCTCCTTTCTTATGAATGATCAAGCCTAGATACTTAAACTTTTCGACCTTTGTTATCGCCATACTATCAATGGTGACTTCTCCCCTTGCATCTTCCCTCCTACTGAAACAACAATGTAGGTATTCAGTTTTCGATCTACTTACACTAAAGCCTCTCAATTCCAGAGAAAGTCTCCATTGCTCCAACTTGCCATTAACTCCCTCTCTGGTCTCATCAATAAGAACAATGTCATTTGCGAATAGCATAGACCATGGTAATTCATCTTAAATCCCATGTGTAAGCTCATCCATAATTAGAGTGAAAAGAAAAGGGCTTAAAGCATAACCCTGATGCAGGCCCATACCAACGACAAAGTCATTGGTTACCCCTCCTGGCATCCTGACACTCGTCCTACTTCCCGCATACATATCTTTAAGAACTCAGATATACTCAGGTGACACTCATTTCCTTTGCAAGCATCTCCATAGCACTTCATGCGGAACTCTATCATATGCTTTTTCCAAGTCAATGAATACCATATGAAGATTCACCTTTCTATCTCTGTACAATCTCATGAGCCTTTTAAGGAGGTAAATGGCCTTTGTGGTCGACCTGTTAGGCATAAAACTAAATTGGTTCTTTGATATCGAAATATCATTCTGCAACATTCTCTCAATCACCCTCTCCCATAACTTCGTAGTGTGATTGAGTAGCTTTATACCCCTATAATTATTATAATCCTGAATATCCCCCTTGTTCTTATACAACGGGATGACTGTACTAAACCTCCACTCTCTGGGCATCTTAGCAGATCCAAAAATGACATTGAAAAGCTCTACTAAGCACTTCAGTCCCTCTTTACTCAAACACTTTCATACTTCCACCGGTATCTGATCTAGGCCCTCTACCTTCCCATTGGTCATCTTCTTTGGGGCCTCTTTAATCTCGTCCTTGCTAATGGGTACACACAATCGAAGATCGAGATAACTCTCACTACTTTCTCTTTCCGTACTTTGAAAATCTTGTATTACTTCACCATTGAGGAGTTCGGAAAAGTATCTTTGTCATATCCCCTTGATTGTTGTATCCTCAAACAGCACCTTATCATTTGCATCTTTGATGCACCTCACGACACCCAAATCCCTTGTTTTTATTTTCCTCGCTCTAGCAAGTTTGAAAACTTCCTTTTCACCTTCCCTGGTATCCAGTTTTTGATATAACCTCTCATAAGCCATGCTCTTAGCTATGGCAACAACTTTCTTGGCTACCTTTTTTGCTGCCTTATAACTAACTCTGCTAATCTCCTTTTCTTCATCCGTTCCACTATTCATGAAAGCCACGTGTGCCTCTTTCTTCTCCTTGACTTTCTCCTTTACCTCCTCGTTCCACCACCAGGCTCCCTTCATTCTTCTGCCACCTCTCCTAGATGTACCTAGGATTTCCTTAGTCGACCTACGAATACATACTGCCATTGCCTCCCACATTTTGTCTGCATCCTCTACCTGCCTCCAAGCTCCTTCTTCAGTAATCCTCTCTACTAACTTCATAGCGTTCTCCTTAGTAAGATTCCACCTCTTAACTCTAGGTTCTCCAACACTCCTTTTCTTCCACTTTGAACATTTGAGCTCCACATCCAACACTAACCACCTATGTCGAGTTCCTAAATACTCACTTGGTATTACCTTACGATCCTTACAAAACCTCCTTGTGGGATCAATTTGAGTCCTTATGGAACCACTCTTAAAGGTCACCAAGTTTACTATAAAAATCTAGCTTACTATTAAAATCTTTCCTTGTGGGATCAATCCCTACTTTCCCATGCTATAAATATTATTTATAAATCAAAGTAGTTGTTTAATTTGTAGCTCTACGTCAAGCTTTACAAATTTTGGTGTCGTTGCCGGGGAAAGAAAATAAAATCGTTAGTTTGCTTCTATTTAGTTTTACTACTTTTATTGTTTTATTTTAACTCTAGTATTTTTCTTTGATAGGTTGTTTTAGTTAATGAGATTAAGGAATGGTCGCATGATCGAAGAGAAAAAGGAGCAGACGTTTGAGGTGTTTGAAAGTAAAGTATGTGATTCTGAATCTGTAAGCTCTGAATCGATAAGTTGTGAAGTTTTTAAAGTTGAGATGGCCACTTTACGTGAGCCTGCTGCACCTAATTTGGAAAGTCAACCTTTGTCTATTACTTATCTTGTATTAGACCGACCACTGAAATTGAACTCTGGATTTTTAAACTTACAGCCTAAGTTTAATGGATTGCTTGGCGAGGATCCATATCTCCATATTAATGAGTTCATTATTACATGTTCAACCATGCAACTTGGAGGTATAACCCAGGGCCAAATTAGGTTGAGAGTCTTTCCTTGTTCACTCCAAGATAAGGCCAAACACTGGTTATATTATTTGCCCCTGCAACAGTCACTACATGGACTCCAGTTCATAAAGCATTTTTAGAGAAATTTTTTCCGCATCTAGAATTGGATCTATTAGAAAAGAAATATGTGGAATTAAACAAATGAATGGGGAAACTTTTCATGACTATTGGGAATGTTTTAATAAATTATGTACTAGTTGTCTCCAACATCAAATTTCTAAACAATTGTTGATTCAATATTTCTATGAAGGTTAATTACCTATAGATAGCAATATGGTAGATGTTGCTAGGGGGGCTTTGGTTAATAAGACTCTAACTCAGGCTAGGGAATTATTTAATATGATGGCGCAAAATACTCAACAATTTGGAAGTAGTGAACCCCCGTTTAGAAAGTTCAATGAGCTTAGTTCAGGTACATTTGTAAAGACCCAATTGTCTCAAATCACTGCTATGTTGGACAAACTTGTTATTGAAGGAGTTTAAAAAGCAGCGGTGTATGGTATTTGCTATTTCGAGGGACATGCTACTAATGCGTGCCCTACACTTCAAGGGGGTGATGTGAATTCTATGTTCTATAACAAAGGTCAAAGGAAGTATAACCCATACTCCAACACTTATAATGAAGGATGGAGATACAAACCTAACCTTAGGTATGGACCTAGGAACAACACCCCAGGTTTTGACCAACCATCACGACAGCCATCTACTTAGGATATAACAAATTTCCTTTTAGAGCAAGTTATAAAAAAGATGGATAACTAGAAAAAGGAGGTTTTCATTAGGATTCAGAACATAGAGATGACTCTTAAACGGGTCCAAGACAGACAAACTGCTACTGATACTATAGTTAGCAACCTTCAGGCCCAAGTACAACATAGATTGCCATCTCAACCATTCCAAAACTTGAAAGAAAATGTGAGTGTCATGATAATTAGGAGTAGGAAATAGTTTAAGGAACCTAGGAAGAATAGAGAGGTAGAGCATGAAATAGAGGTCAATAAACCTGAACCTAACCAAGATTAAGACAATGCCTCTAATGCTAAGGAAGTAGGTGAGGGTAAGAAGGAACCTTACAAGCCATTACCACCTTTTCCTAGTGGACTGAGAGGGAAAACCCCTGAGGTAGATGAGGCAAACTAAGAAATCTTAGAAACATTTAGGAAGATACAGATCAACATTCCTCTCCTAGATGCCATAAAGCAGGTGCCTCACTATGCCAAGTTCCTTAAATAGCTTTGTACTACAAAACGTAAGCTGAAAAGGAACGAAAAGGTAAGTGTGGGGGAAAACATGTCTGTTGTTTTCCAAAAGAAGCTTCCCCTAAATGTAAGGACCTAGGTGTATTCTCTATTCCTTGTAAAAGTGGAAAACTCTCCTTTGATAGGGCTATGCTTGATTTAGGAGCTTCCCTTAATGTGATGCCTAGGTCCATTTATGATAAACTACACTTAGGAGAGTTAAAGAAAACTGATCTATTCATTCAGTTAGCTGATAGGAGTAGTGCATACCCAGATGGAGTTTGAGAAGATGTCTCAGTCCAAGTTAATGAGCTTATGTTTCCTACTGACTTTTATGTATTGGACATGAGTGATGCATGCCATGATGTTCCCATATTGCTTGGTAGACCTTTCCTTAGAACATCCAGGACAAAAATAGATGTGCATACCAGAACAATGACTATGGAATTTGATGGCGAGATCATTAAGTTTAATATTTTTAATGCTATGAGATTTCCTGCTGATGTGAATTATCTGTGTGCACTTGTTGTGATTGATGAATTGTCCCAATATGTTTATAAACTATCTCATGATTATGAATTGTTAACTATAACTACTCAAGGTTTGGATCAGTTTGTTTTTCAGAATATACTTTACCATATTAATGATGAGTTAGTGGTCAACATAGAGCCTTTGTTGCAATTGCCTATAGTTGACAAACCTAGGAAGCTAGAATTGTATAAAAGCTATGCGAAGATGCTACCCTCTTGCATTTCACCCCCTAAGTTAGAACTAAAACCATTACCTGAAAATCTTAAGTATGCTTATTTAGGGGATGATGAGACATTACCTGTTATAATCTCTAATGCACTTACATTTGAACAAGAGGATAAACTTATTAGGGTGCTTAGAGAACATAGTGAAGCGTTAGGGTGGACATTAGCAGACCTTAAAGGACTTAGCCCTACATTATGTTCACATAAAATCATACTAGAATCAAATGCTAAGCCTAACAGAGACCCTTAGCGAAGACTAAAGCCACCTATGATGGAGGTAGTTCAAAAAGAAATTCTTAAGTGGTTAGATGCTGGAGTAATATACCCCATTGCTGATTCTGAGTGGGTTAGCCCTATCCATGTGGTTCCTAAAAAGGGGGGAACAACAGTACTGCAGAACAAGGAAGGTGAGTTATACCTATTAGAGTCCAGAGTGATTGGAGAGTGTATATTGACCATAGAAAGCTTAACAAGGCCACAAAAAAGGACCATTTTCCATTGGTCTTTATGGACCAAATGTTAGAGAAACTAGGTGGGAGGTCACATTAGTGCTTTCTAGATGGCTATTTAGGTTATATTCAGGTTGTTATAGCTCCTGAGGATCAGGAGAAGACACTTTTACCTGTCCTTTCGGCACTTATGCTTTTAGAAGGATGCCTTTTGGTCTATGTAATGCTCCGGCAACATTTCAAAGATGTATGATGCGTATTTTTTCTAATTTTGTCACTAAAATTATGGGAGTTTTCATGGATGATTTTACTGTACATGGTGATTCATTTTATGAGTGCTTGCATCATCCTACATTAGTACTTAAGCGTTACTTTGAGACTAATTTGGTGCTTAACTTTGAAAAGTGTCATTTCATGGTGGAACATGGAGTAGTAGGTCATGTAGTGTCATCTAAGGCCTTAGAGGTTGACAAGGCTAAAGTGGAAATCATTCAATCTTTGTCCTATCCACAGTGTCTCAAGGAGGTGAGGTCATTTTGAGGTCATGTTGGGTTTTATGGGAGATTTATCAAGGATTTTTCTAAGATTTCGTGTCCTTTATGTGCCTTACTTGCAAAAGATGCTTTATTTGATGTTAATGGGGACTGTGGGAGAGCTTTTCACCAATTGATGTTGAAATTGACCACCACTCCCATAGTACAACCCCCCAACTTGGCCCTACCTTTTGAATTGATGTGTGATGCTAGTGATAAGGCAGTAAGGGCATTCTTAGATCAAAGGTAAGGAACATACCTTATGTGATTCATTATGCTTCTAGAACTTTAGATCTAGCACAGTGTAACTACACTACTATAGAAAAGGAAATGTATACTGTTGTTTTTGCTCTAGAAAAGTTTCGCCCTTATTTGTTTGGTGTTAAAGTTACTGTTTATATTGATCATTCTGCTATTAAACATCTGTTAAGTAAGAATGACTCAAAACCTAGACTGATTAGATGGGTCCTACTATTGCAGAAATTCCAATTAGAGATTAAAGATAAACCAGGAGCTGAAAATTTAGTAACAGACCATCTCAGTAGGCTAGGCAATAGAGAGAGTGGGAATCCATTAAGTGATTGTTTTCCTGATAAGATTTTACATGCTATCATTGATAGGCTGCCTTGGTATGCTGATATGGTTAATTATATAGTAACCAAAACCTTTCCTATAGACTTGTCTAGAGTCCAAAAGGAGAAGATAAGAGCTCAATCTAAATATTATGTTTGGGATGAACCATATTTATGAAAATTTTGTGGAGATCATATCATAAGATGTTGAGTAGATGACAGTGAATTTCATTCAATCTTAACCTTCTGTCACTCTTCTAAAAGTGGGGGACATTTTGGACCTAAAAGAACGACACACAAAGTTCTTAAATGTAGATTTTATTGGCCTACTATTTTAGGGATGTATAGCGCCCCCAACCTAGGGAGAGGTCACACAACCAGGGTTTTCTAGAAGGAAATCCTTAAGGCTCTTGAAGATCGAGGGTTTGGATTAGCATTTAGATAGTCGTTTTGGAATAAAATTGCAAGAGTTTACCCTGTTTTAGTAATATCTTTGGGTCTTAGCTCAGCCAAGGGTACCTATAAACTAGGATTAGGGTATAACATTTGCTGAAATATCCCAAATTCAACCACTCGGCCCACTCAACCGGGAATAATCACAAGAAAACAAATAACAACCTGCGGTCAGAATGACACATATAGGTGTACAGAGCCGACTACATGCTTTCACATACAAAATGAACTTAAATATTTACAACGTGGTAGATCGAACACTTGCAAAGCTGGCAAAAGACTTCTGATGGGTCGACACCAAAATAACTTCAGAATACCTCTTATACCTTCTCAAACTGAACCTGGAAAAGGAAATAAGTAAAGGGATGAGCAACCACACACTCAGTGAGAATTTCCCTACCCCTTAAAACCAAAACCATTTGCAGGCATTAGTCCAATAATAGTCACGTATCATGTATTTGTATACTACTATCATATTAGACTATCATAGTCCTTAAGGAAAGATTACCACTCATATACTTCACACTAGCTCCTCAACTCATTCCTAGGTCCTTAATGACCAACCTTACTTTCTAAAAAGCATTCAGGCACATAATCAAGTAGCACAAGAACGAATGTGATGCTTTCAAACATAGTGACTCTCTTTAGATTCTAAGAACAGCTTATAAATCACGCTAACTTCTTTAAAACTTATAACTCTTCTAAAAGCTTCTGAAACATCCCAATTGGTAAGAAAGGCTTTGCAAGAAACATTCTTTCTTAAGATATGCACCTTTAAAAGCTTAAACGTTCGATGCATTACTAGGATGTAACCAAACTTCATTTGAAATTCTCATGTAAACTATACTTAGAACACGTTCGCAAGATATATGCAGGTTATGTACATTCGAAAGCTTTCTTTCTTTTCTTAAAAAAACTTTACTTAGCCTTTTGAGGCTCGTATTCTTTAAAAGAACTTGTTTCGTAATGGTCCTCGAATGACCCTTACAAATCTTTCTTTCTGATCTGCTTAAAATTGCGAAATGCTAACTTCTTGTCTTACTTATTAGAAACTTACTCATAGCATAAAAACATCTTATCGTTCTGGCTAGGGGAGGTTTACATTGGCCCTAAGTGAGATCGTCACTCACAACTCAAGTTATCCCCGGGGTATACGTACATAACTTTTTCACCAAAACGCGTCTCAGCAGATAAACTCTAACTTCGATATTGTCCTCGGTGGGGCAACAGCTCACCCCAAGATAATCATATCTTGAGTCTATTCCCCCTCAAGGTTTTCTTACGCGTCACACATCATAACTTATCTGATGAACAACTCACACCAAGATAATCATATCTTGAGTCCAGTTCCCAGGAACAACTCACACCAAGATAATTCATATCTTGAGTCTAGTTCCTAACATTTCTTTAAGGGGAAACAGCTCACGCCTTCTTTGCGTCCAATTTTCAGGAACAGCTCACACCAAGATAATTCATATCTTGAGTCTAGTTCCTAACCCTGGCCAACTGCCTAGCACCTTCTTAGCCTTTAAAAGCGCATTTCATTTCTCTTTTTTAGTTGATTACTTTGCTGAAATCTCATTTTTAAACAAAATGACCATAACCTTTCAAAATGTTTATAGTTCCCTTGTTTTTAGCTTAAAAACTCCTTTTTAAATTAAATAAGTTTGCTAACTCATAAACGAAGTCTTCGTTTTAACTTAAAAGCCTTGTATAAACGCAATAAATTAGTTAACACATAAAACGACTTCACTTTAAACTTAAAAGCTTCTTAAAAACGTAATCCGTTTGTTAACACGTAAATTGACTTCACTTTTAACTTTAAAAGCTTGTTATAAACGTAACAAGTTTGTTAGCACGTAAAACGACTTCGTTTAAAACTCAAAAGCTTCTTCTAAATGCAATAACTTAGTTAACACGTAAAACGACTTCACCTTAAACTTAAAAGCTTATTATAAAAACAATGAATTGGTTAATACGTAAACAGACTTCGTTTTAAACTTACAAGCTTCTTATAAACGAAATAAGATTGTTAACACATAAATTGACTTCGTTTCAAACATAAAAGCTTCTTATAAACGTAATAAGTTTACTAACACGTAAATAGGCTTCGTTTCTAACTTAAAATTTCTTATAAACGTAATACATTTACTAACTTGTAAATCGACTCCTCTTTTAACTTTAAAAGCTTCTTGTAAACGTGATAAGTTTGCCAACACATAAATTGACTTTCTTTTAAGCTTAAAAGCTTCCTATAAAAGTAACACATTTGCTAATTCGTAAAACACAACCCGTTTGGAACTTAAGGTACTTAGCTAGCGCTTAATTCAAACTAGGATCGTAATAAAATCCCTAGTTGTCATTTTATAACTCGTTTCAATCCCTTTTAAAACCTAAAGGAAGGTGTATAAATAAACTGAAGGCTTAAAACGTTCCAAACTTATTACTATTAAAAAACTTAAAGTACTTGGCTCATTTGAAAGGCAAACAAGGTTCCTTCGTAAACTTTCAATGTAAACACTTCTTAAAACATAATGGGTTTACTACCTCTTAACTCGAAACTCAATTGAGACTTAAATAAGCAAATAGCATACAAATCAGCTAAATTTCATAATTAGCACCTAAAGATGCCCTTTTTTAGGTTGTTTAAATCCTTTTAAACACAAGGAGAAGTCATACTCAAACCAACACCTTAAAACATTTTCGAACTCACTTTTAGTTCGCTTTTAAACTTCCTAAACCTATCGACTATTCAGTTGAGTCACTCACTAAGTAGTTCGATGATTTAGGGTCTCTTTAGGTTATAACATCTTTATAAACTATCAGGCAATCGGTAAGTACTTAAAAGCTTTAGTAATTGTGAAAACAAGCTTTCTAAATGGCCCTTCCCTTTAAAGACGTTTTAAGTTTCAAGAATTGGTCACACAGCACATTGAGGGGATAGGAGTTTACATATAGCACATTCATATACTTCATAGCACAACTTGGCAGAATCAGCCCATTGAACCACACATGGCCTTGCAATCCACATGATGGCGGTAATTCACAACCCAGACTCCCTCCTCACACAACACCGTCCACTAGATCCTCAAACCACTCAATAGTTTCACCTCAAACCATCCAACTACCAACTCGGTTTAATATTGTCATAAACAAACCAATAATTTACAAAACCATCATATAAAAGAATAGCATGCTCATCGATAACCTTAAATAGAATTTAAACATGATTGTATTGATTTAGTGACAACTCCTAAACAGAAATTAGCATGCTTTACTAATGCCTTAATTTGCCCATTTAGCATTTTTAACCTTCAGAACACGATTCAGGGCTAATAAACCGACGAAATGACAACTCTAAGGCATTAATCTAATTCTTAATAATTCAGCGAACTTCTAAATTGTCAATAATCCAGCAGCAGTTTCAACATGCAATTAACCCACAATTAACACCATGTTCGCAATTTCCTCAATTTCGATTCTAAGTTCACCCAAACTCACTCCTAACCTCAAATCAACATGCGCTGGCTAATTTAGTTAAAATGATTGAAATTAATAGTAATATAGGAGGAAAGGAGCCCTCACCTCGATTCCAAGCTAGGGTTTCGTTTGACGGCTTTGGGCTCGACTTTCGGTACCCGACACACCTCCAATTTTTGACCTTGTCCAGCGGTCAAACGAGCAGCACGCGATTCACGCCCAATTTCCTAAAATTCGAACCCTAAAACACACCCAAGCTCACTTACTGATTTGAGGTTGAATTGGGTGTTTGAAAGCAGCGATTTCTACCCTAATTTATAGAAAATTGAAGCAACTAAGAGGTGAATTGTTTGGCCATCCCTGGGGTATGCGTTCAAGCTCCGATTCGGCACCCTAACCTGCCAAAAACGTGGTCGGTTCTTCTCGATTCTATCTAATTTCAGTACCAAATGGTGGCTAACTTGTAAGGGAGGTCGAATGGGTGAGTTTTGCAGGTGTGTGTCAAAACTCTGCTGAAATTCGAGCTTGTCTGGTGCGTGTATGGTGGAGAACAAAAGGAGGAAGAAGAAAAAATAGAGGGGAAAGAGGGGTGTCGGGTTCTGGGGGGTCATGACGGGAAGGAGGGGAAAGAAGAAAGGGGTTAGCGAAATTACAAAAATGCCTGTCCTCTATTATTTTATTTGTCCCAAACTATTCGATACTCGACACCACTAGTCTAATTCGTAACCCAAATTCTAAGCCCAAAATCGATAACGTGACCCTTCATCGATTACTCGTTCCCAAAAACATCGAGGTTCGATTTAATAATCATCAAACTATTTCTAAGGTTGATAACCTAATCGTATTCGGGTTCCTAATCGACTTAGTACTCGTTAATAACCGTTAATAGCGCTTATTAGAAATCGTTGAAGGATTTTCAAAACTAATAACAATAATATTATTACTAGCGATAAAAATATTATTTTTAATAAAATCATTGCTCCCATAGGCACATCAATAATTAACTTAACTCGTATTGTTAAATAAAATAAGATTTTATAACGTAAAAAGGCGTCATGAACAGCTTAACAGAAAATAAGGTACGCGGGCCTTATAGAATGCCTATGAATTTTACAAAAGATGTGAAGCATGCTAGAAGACAGGAAATTTATTTAGAAGGAATCACATGCCTCTGCATAATGTGTATGTTTGTGAAATTTTTTATGCATGGGGTGTTGATTTTATGGGACCTTTTTCCCCTTCTTTTGATTTTACTTACATTCTTATGCTTGTTAACTATGTTTCTAAGTGGATTGAAGTTGTGGCTACTAGAGTTGATGATAATAAAATTGTATGTTCAATCTTTCATTCTGCATAGATATGGAGTTCCTAAAGCAATCATTAGTGATAGGGCAACGCATTTTTGTAATAGAACCTTAGGTGCCTTGTTAGACAAATATTATGTAACTCATAAGTTGTCTACTGAATATCATCCCCAAACCATTGCCAAGCTAAAATCTCCAATAAAGAGATTAAGGGCATATTAGAAAAGGTTGTTAGAACAAATAAGAAAGATTGGAGTCTTAGGTTAGATGAAGCTCTTTGTGCCTATAGGACTGCATATAAGACACCTATAGGTATGTCACCTTTTAGGTTAGTTTTTGATAAAGCATGTCATCTCCCATTTGAACTAGAGCATAAATCATATTGGGTTGTAAAGCAGTGTAGTCTAGATTATGGGCTAGCAGGGAAGGAGTGTAACTTGCAATTATAGGAATTAGAAGAGATTCGCCTAGAAGCCTAAGACAGTTCAGTGATCTACAAAGTTAAAGCCAAAGCTTTTCATGATGCTAAGCTTAGTAGGAAAGAGTTTCAGGTGGGTGAAAAGGTGTTGTTATTCAATTCAAAATTGAGACTCTTTCCTAGTAAGTTAAACTCTAAATGGCTGGGACCTTTTATGATAGTAAAGACTTATCCACATGGTGCTATTGAGATTAAATCCTTTGCTACTAACAAAATTTTCAAAGTAAATGGTCACAGGCTAAAGTACTTCTATGAAGGAGATCAGGTGTGCTCAATGGAGGAGATCCAACTAGAGGATCCATGAGCTCATTTGAATCGAGGCAACGACAGTAAACAAAAGCACTGGTTGGGAGGCAACCCGATATTTTTTAGAGAAGTATACATTTAATTCTAGTTTTATCATCATTATTTATATCTTTTTGCATGCATTAGGGACAATGCATGAATTAAGTGTGGGGGGTGCATCTTGAATTTAGTTCCTGCAAGTATTCATTCTTGTAAAAAAAAATAAAAAGTGATTTTCTTATAAATAATGCATGAATATGAGTTTATGCCAGGCTTTCTTGCTTAAAATTTTTGCTTAGCTATTTTTAGTTTATTCTTCTATGATTGAAGACTTCTGAGCATGTTAATTGCCATTAAGAGAAGATTGAGTTGATTCCCATATATCGCGTTAATGAGCAACTGCCATGATTATTCATCTTATTTGATCATGTTATACAGCTGCTTCAAAGGCAATAAAATGACCTAGTCCATTTCCTAGACTATTGAATTAGGAGAATAACTCATTAAAATTGTGACTTTTCTTGTCTGATTAAAAAAAAAGAAAGGAGAAAGAAAAAAAAATTGAGGAAAGAAAAGAAAAAAGGTTAGATTATCGACACGGGTAGGAATAGGTGGCTTGACACCTTTTCCGCTTAAGTTTAGGTCTCAAGTTGCGCCTTATGCGTGAAGTAACCCATGTTGGGAGAGTCATGCCCCTTTTTGGGGCAATCAATGACTCGTACCAAACTAATAGTGAATAAATAAATAAAATAATGATGAGAATATACCAAACTAATAGTGAATAAATAAGTAAAATAATGATGAGAATAAACTGTTAACTTCAACACCTCTATTTGGGTGAGTGTGAGACAGGGAGTGTTTAATTTCAAAGATCCTATATGGGCATCGAATATGTGTGCGATTGGAGTTTGAAAAAAAAAGAGAAAATAAATTACAAGGCAAGTTTAGAATCAATTTCAATGAGTTATTCCTTCTAGTTCAATTGTCTCTATAGCCATAGCGTACTTCAATTTTTCTATCGTAAACTTTTTAGACTCTTGATCGATGTATGCGTGCTTAAAGGAGATGGATGATTATTGCTCTTGTTACTTCATTAGAGAAATATTGTGAGGCTGATGAAGAAACTCTTTGATGGTAGTTGGATGTTTAGTAGCTATTCACTTGTTGGAAGGAAAACTAATTAATTTTGAATAAAATTATTTTTAAAGCAAGCCAATGCCTAGTATAAATATCATATTTATGCATGACTTTATAAGAAAGAAAGAGGGTAGTTCTTAGGACGAGTCTCAGATTTCTTTGCACGAGGACATCCAAAGTCTAAGTGTGGGGGAATTTGTTATGCCATAATCCATGCAAGTTTTTAATAATTATTTTGATTATATTATATATATTATTTTGTCTAATTTACTTTATTTTATATATTATTTAAGGTTAAGCATTAATAAAGAAAGAGGACAAGAGAATGCGTCAAAGTTCGGGTTTTATTTACTGAAGGATTTTACATGCAAATTCAACAAGTAGGTCCAAAAAAATAATGATTTATGCAAAAATATTATTTTTATAATGATCTATTTGGGCTAGGGTTACAGGATGACTACTCCTAGTTAAAGAGGAATTAGACTTGGAGAAGAAGATATCCGACAAGAAAAGGAAAACTCTAGCAAGGTCATGATATAAAAATCCATTCACACTCCCTCACGTCCTCATGACATCTCACGGTGTCACTCCTAAACTCCATCTTTATTCATGCTTAAACTCCATCAATCCATAATCTCTATTCACGCCTCCCACAAAGCACCACCTTGATCAGAACCTCACACTCCATCATCATCGTCAATCATCACCATCATCTCACATCTCTGGGCATGACACACATCCTCATCATCTCACACATCATCCTCATCATCGTCTATTATCATCGTCATCATCAAGTAGTATTGTTCTGATTTTTTAAATTTTAATTTAATTTAATTTTTTTCATTTAGTTTATTGTTAAACATGAAAGCTTTGGTTAATTGTTGTGATTCTATTTTTAATATGAATGAGTAATTTTCTTGTGCTTAGTATAATCTATTTGAAACCATGCTAAATTAATTATTTTGAAATAAGTTTTATGCTTTATTGTCTAGTTGATTTTTATTCCATGAATCTATAATGATTTGTATTTATTGTTTATGATATTTATGTTAGATTAATTAGAATGCATGCTAATTAGTTCAATACGAATTCATATGATAGTTTAAAAGGCTTTAGTACATAAAAGTTGTAGTCCTCTAAGCACAAGTATCACCCTAATTGATCATGGATGACTCAAACCCATCTCTTTTAATTAGGTAATCATTATAGATTTTTATTAAATCAATTTGCTAGTAAATTGGTTACAATGTGTTCGATGATATTTTTCTAATACTTAATGCTCTACTTTGATTAAATTCTTGCACTGGTCTTAGGATTATGAAAACTAGTAGGATTTATATTAAAGGCTTGACCTAAATAAACTTTAATATAAGGAAAAATGAACAAGATCCGTTAGTGGGTGTCTTCTACAATTTAACTCATGGATAAGTCAATTGGTGTGTTGATGATAAATATTAATTGGCATGGTGGATATATATTATGCTAAGTGTTTTTCATAAATTTAGTATCTTTAATAATTATTTGCTGCTTTTTAGTTAACATCTTTAGTTCGTGAGTTTTAATTCTTAAATTTATAGTTCTCAATATTAATTTCGTTTACCCCCTCCCCAAAGAGTAGTCTTTTTGGAGTGTCTTGATAATTTTAGATAAGTTATATTTTGATCTTCAGTGTGATTATAATTCGCATATTTATTTTCTATTATGTTTTGCTATTTATTTATCGGTTTGTTAGAAATTAGTCTAAAAATAGTCCTTTTTGTGTTTTTTCATATTTTATCTCATTTTAGATTTTATTTACTATCCTAATATGTTGCTATTTATTTTTCATTTTTTGGGAAATTATTTCATAATTTTTCAGAATTATTTCGTGAGTTTAATACATGCAGATTTTTTATTATAATAAATATGAAAATTGCGTTTTTAATTTTTAATTTTGGTTTTTAGGATTTTATTAATTTTATAAAATTATATTTTAAATATGGGTACTTTTCTTATTTTTTTTGTATTTATATTAGTGCAGTTTATTATTTTTCTAATTTTATATTTTATTTTCTATTTTAATTTTCTGTGGTTGATTTTTTGTTTTAATTTTTCTGAATTTAATTACATATAATTTTGGAGGTTTAAAGTTATAAAATTGAAGAATATTAATTTTGATTAGTTTTTGTGACTTTTAATATTAATTTTCTACTTATTATTTTCTGTTTTAATTTTCAGTCTAATATTGTGTGATTATTTCTGGTTTTATTTTTCCACAATATTTAGGATAGCTATTTACTTTTTTAATTTCTAGAATTAAATTTAGAATATTTAGGGACAATATTAAGTATTTTTTTCCAGATTTATAAATCAAAGTAGCGGTTTAATTTGTAGCTATACGACAAGCTTTACACGATACACGTCAAATGAGGGCATATGCTCTCATTACAAGCAAACAAGAATAAAGCTAAGGATGCCAAAGTGCTCCAATGCATCAATGATGAATGAGTAACTGTCGTTAACACTACATTTGAACTCCTTTGTGGTTGAAGGAGGACCTTTCTTCTCCTTAGGAAGGAGCCATCTTTGGTTAAATGGATGGAATGCATGTCTCTACCCTAGGAATAACTTTGACCTTTGCCTTAAGAAGGAGTCGTCTTTGCTCTGTGGTGGTGCTCAATTCTTTAGTCAAGGGGTTGATCTCTCTCTCCATGACGAGATGAGAGGGAGATGTCAACAAGTTGGAACTCTCCACACCCTCATGACTGACCAAGGCAGTAGCGCTCACCTTTCGTCCGAAGCTGGAAGCACCGAGCGAGCTGGTCGACATTAGTGTGAAACCCCGAAAAGTTATTTTATTTATTTAGGATTTTATTTATTTATTTATAATTATTATGAATTTGATTGACTTAGAATGCTTGAGCTCGTAGGGGTTTAATTCCTAGAAAATTTAGTGGTATAGTTCGGATGTTAGTCAAGCAGTAGCCAAATGAACATTATTCTCTCAATTTTCTATTTCCGAAAAATTCAGAAATTTCTTTCAAAAAAAAAAACACAAAAGCAAGGAGGGAAAATCCTAGTATTTAAACCTTGTCCTCCCCTGACTTGCCTCACAAGAAAACCAGCCCATACTCTCTCTCTTCCTTTCCCCTTCTCCTCTCATGGCACCCCCGACTTTCTTTCTCTCTCTCCCCCCCATCGGTTTTGCTCCGCCTTGTCCACTGCCAGCCACCCTGAGCCACTGGTCGTCCTCTGTCCCATTTTCTCACACTCCCTTAGGCCTTGTTCCTTTCGTTGGAAAATTGCAGGTGTGGAATGGATGAGAGTGGGAAAGGGGGGAAGGAGTGAGTGGGAGTGGGTAGGAGTGGTATTTATTTTTAAGTAGAAGAGTTGATATAAGTTACGTATTTTATTTTTTTAATGTAATCTTTTATTTGTGATAGTAATTACCGATGAAAAAAAAATTTTAGACCGAAAAAAATATTTTTCTGTGTTGACTCAAATACAAAATATTGTTTCATGGCTGTTGTTACCCCAAAAAAGTTATAATTTTCATTATTTGTTAAACAAATTATGGATATATTTTTTTCATATATTAACCAAATACGAACAACGAAAAAAAAAGGCACATGTTTAGGCCTTATTCTTTTCGTTGGTTTATCCAAATTTAACAACCTCAACCCACACCAACCCACTTCAGGAACATCAATAAAAAAAAAATACCAACTTCAATCCATTTCTCACTATTTTAACCAACTTCTACCCATCATACAAAAAAAATAAAATTCAACCTACTTCAACCAACTTCAATCCACTTCAACATAGTTCAACCCACTTCAACAAAAAAATACACACTTCAACCTACTTCAACTCCTTTCAACCCACTTCAACAAAAAAAATAGTTACTTCAACCCACTTCAACCAACTTCAACCACCTTAAGCTCACTTCAACCAACATCAACCCGCTTCCCACTATTTTAACCAAACTTCTATCCATCTTACAAAAAAAAAAAATTCAACCAACTTCAACCAACTTCAACTCACTTTAACCTAGTTCAACCTAGTTTAGCCAACTTCAATAAAAAAATACCCACTTCAACCTATTTCAACTCATTTCAGCCCATTTCAACAAAAAAATACCCACTTCAACCCACTTCAATCAACTTCAACCCCAATTCAACCCACTGCAACTAACTTCAATCCATTTCTCACTATTTTAACCAACTTTTACCCATCATACACAAAAAATTCAACCAACTTCAACTAACTTCAACTCACTTCAACCTAATTCAACACACTTCAACAAAAAAATATCAAGTTCAACATACTTCAACCCACTTCAACTAAAAAAATACACACTTCAACCTACTTTAACTTTTTTCTACCTGTCTCAACCAACTTCACCCATTTACCAGTCTATATTTCCCAACGAAAAGCACAGGCCCTCAGCACAGGAAAAACAATCATCTGCAATTTGTGTGAAGAACTTCCAATATTTTGCTACTAATGCACATGGAAAAAATATCCGCTCAAAATACACGTATAATACATTTGCACTTACTGTCATGAATTACAAACATCGCCAAAAAAATTTACACATTCTTTTATTATGCTGGAAAAAAAATCTACAAATTTGGCCCCAAATTACGATAAACGAAAAATAAATCTGTTACACATACAGAAGCAATCATGCACACTTTGATGACTTATCAAATATTTCGTAACCAACGCAAAAAAATAAATAAATTTTAGCATCTCTTCCATATAAAGCATCAAACCCAAAATATCTACAAGTCATAAAAAACTAACATTTGCTTAACAAAGCAAAAAAAAATTATTTCTTCAATATATATAACAAAAATTCCATCATCTACAATTTCTGGCACAACTAACAAATATTTCCATAACATCTGAGAAATAAATAAAACTTTTTATAATTATTATCATATTTTTCATACACACAATTACATAGATTATAAAAGTTTTCAAAATATGAAAAATAATAGTTTTATGTAGGAGTGGGAAGGAGTGATATTTTTTTAAAGTGTGGGAAGATGTGGGAAAGGGGGGAAGGAGTGGGTGAGAGTGGCAAGGAGTGGGTTGAGTCCATTAAACTACGAAAAGAATAGGGCCATAAGTTACAAAGATTAATGGAAACCCTAGCCAAGCATACTAGTTTTCTATTGAAATTTCCTCATGAAATCCCTATATTTTAGCATTGAATGTTATTGTTTATTACGTTATTTGAATGAGCACTTAGTTGGAGAGTTAATATACCATAAAGTCCCCTCTTTCTCCCTACTTTTCGCTTCAAGGTGAAATCTATGGCTTGGATTGTTTTGACAATTAGGAGTAGTAGGATTATGGGTGCAAACATTCTATGCATATTTAGGGAAGGGTTCAAGTTAGGGTGGAATGAATGCGAGTCTAAAGGTTATTCGTTACACCCAGAACGTAGTCTGATTTCATAGATTTGCTGGTAATTATTGGACCCTCCAAAAATTATAAAACAATTAGGGATGGTATATCTATGTGTCCTCTGATTGGGGAATTTTGAATTTTGTAAATCAGAACGAAAACCACTGAATTATGGCCATTGTACAGCGATTGCACAATCTTGAGAGTCATTGGTCAGTTAGGGTTTTGATTACTTTCGAGTCAGTGAGACGCAGAATCTGCCACTGGCTGCAAAAGAAAAGTTGTAGTTTAAAAATTGACCTTTCTAGAATGGGCTAGATCATAAACATCTAACATCGTGGTGAAAGTTATGGGCACTAGAAGTTTGGAGAAGTTTGGCTTGTAATCTGTTTGTAATCTAGAAGTGCACAGTAGGGACAAGCATGTTGGAAGATAATCTAAATGTACCCTAAAAATATAACTGAGGCCTTAAACCGATAGTTGGCCATAAAAAGAGGCCTAGAGAATTTATTGGGCTTTGACGTGCTTGAAGTCGGGTTAAGGATTTAATACTAATAGAAACTATTTTGGGAAATTGTTTAGGCCCGAATTAGCATTCCGAGCTCAAGCTTAGCTGATGTGTTCTAACAGTTAACAATCATGCTCTAACTCTCCCAAATATCCCTTAAAAATATGTCTTGTGAGTGAACTATGAAAATTTATTTGAATTGATGTTTGGGAGATTTTCCTGGATAAATGGGTGACGCGATTCTTGAGTTTTATTGATGTTGTTGTCAAGATTGAAAATTTACATGTGTTATCTTTGATGTTTTATTGTGAAAGTACTAGTGACATGCTTTTGGACCATAACGGGCAGGGGTGGGCTATGTCCTAATTAAATACCGATACTAATTGTAAGGGAAAGAACTAAGGAAATGATTAGGTGAGACTAGGGAGTTTTACTCCTGCTCATCTGAAGGTTATTAGCCTTCCTCGGGTAAAATGAATGCATGGTTAGCGACCACATGCCACCTTGCGGTCGATGTGAGCCAGGTTAGCGATAACTGTCCAAATTGATGGTAGGCCATGATATGGTTAAGCGACTGTAATAAAACCAAATGCAGGTCATGAGACTTGTTGAGATCGCTCGCCCTTTTATCCTTAAAACCAAATGAGTGTGACTGAGATGGGTGTATGACTGGTGTTGAGACTAGTAAGGTGTCTTTCATGATATATTGGAATTGCATGTATCTTCTCTACCCCTAAAATGGTTTGAAATGAATTTGTGTGCGTGTTTTGATAGTTGGGGGTAGTTGTTACTGAGTTTATCTCATTCTTTTGAATGTTTTGCTTTCAGGTGAAGTTCATGAGCATAGGGAAAGGGCTTCTGTTTAGAGCAAGCACGTGACACCCAAGAATCCTAGTCACCATGAATAAGATTTAGATTGGTTGTGTCTTAAGATAAAGGTTATTTAAATATGGACAATTTGATGTTTTATAAACAACATTTGAGATTGTGTTTTGAATTTGTTATTAAGTTACTCACTAGACATTTTATGCGATACTTAGCCTTGTATTCCTTAACAAGGAATACAATGGTAACACCACTTATACTTTTCCGCTGCCACATAGGTTAGTATTAGTAAATTTAAAAAATTAAAAATTTTAGGGTGTTACAATTAGTGTACAACCAAATCCCAAAACTCTCCTAGTGGAGCCTCTCTAGAGCCTCGATAAAGTCTCGAGCCACAAAGGGAGAGAAGATCCGGAAATAAGTTGCCTGTTGTAGAAATGAGGCACAGAAGACCACTTGTGTTATCTTTGGAATCCCAACATCATATTCATAGCGATCAACTTTGCCTTTACGACGCAAGGGCACAACAATGGCCAATGCAATGAAAGAGGTCTGGGCAGAGGGCACAAGGGCTCTACACGAAGTTTCCTAAAACCAAAATGCGACAGGAGGAGCTCGGCATCCACCTCGATCCGAAGAAAGGGAAATTTGTCTAGGATATTTTAGATATGTGTATAAGCAGAGCCTTAAATAGAGGTAGTGGGCATATTTATAATGCCTTGAGAGGGTGGACCAAGTGAATCCACATCTCCCCCGAACACCTTGAGATGCATTCCATTAAGGCGTGAGGGGCTAAATGATTAGGATACTTAGTAACCCCTTCAATAGAAAGGCAACATGTGGGACTGACTAAGCCAACGGGGGTCAGAGTTGACTACAAGGAAGGAAGAAGAATGGAGGGGTATAACGGTAATTTGATCCCCTGAAAGGGAAAAATTACCATCCTGCCCTTGGGAAAAACACTCCCCCAAAATTGTAATCTCTCACTTTCTCTCCACTATTGTCTCTCTGTCTACTTCTATAATACTTCCTAAGACTTACTAGAGCGTCGGAGGGGTCTCCCTTAGCAAAAACACCTGGGTTGACCTCCGTGCAAGTGTTCGAAGGGGGAACACGTTAGCTCGGGCGATCAATGCATATTTCAGCTACGAGTAAGTCCGGGCATCACTACCTTTCAGGGAGGGAGACCCCTCTCCGATGTGGCCAGCCGGATGGAAGAGAGATCTCTTCCATTCGATCAGCCAAATGGGAGAGAGGTCTCTCCCCTATTCGGCTATTCAAATGGGGAGGTGATCCCTCCTCCATTCATCCTCTCCATTTGGATTTTAAAAAACAGAGAGAAAATTTAAAATTGGCTTGTTGGCCGAGAGTTTGAAGTGGGTAACGGAAGGATGCTTTCGGGCAATACTCAAAGGTTAGATTATGAAAATAAATCCACCAGAATGAATAGAGGAAGCATGAAACACAAAGGGACCATGAGTTATGATGCATCAAAAACTCATCGAAAATTGAATTAACAATGGTCAACGGTTCATTGGTACTGAAAACTTCATGTACACGATGAAAACAAGCAAAAATAGAACCAAAGATAGGGATGCCATGGCTTGGATACACATCAAACAAGGGCATAGTAGCTCGTTACAAGCAAATAAAAATAAAGCTAAGGATGCCAAAGTGCTACGCATAAGCCATGAATGAGTAAATGTTGTTAACAAGACATTAAGCCCATAAAGTCTTCTTCTTTTTAAGAAGGAGCCTTCTTCAGTTAACGGATGGCGTGCAAACGGATGGCGTGCACCCGCCCTAGGAATAACTTCGTCCTTGGCTATCGGTAGCAGTCATGTCCACTTCATAGTGGCGCTCGATTCTTCATTGAACGGGATGATATCTCTCTCCATGGGAAGATGAAGGGGAGATATCAACAAGTTTGAATTCTGCACACCCTCACAACCGACCAGGGTAGGAGTGCTCACCTCTTATTGGAAGCACCGAGTGAGCCGGTCGCCCTTAGTGTCCAGCCAAATCTCAAAACTCTCCTAGAAGAACCTCTCTAGAGCCTTGGTCAAGTCTCGAGCCATGAGGAAGGAGATGATCCAAAAACGAGTCGCCTCTTGAAGAACGGATGCATAAAAGAACAATTGTGTTGTCTCGAGAATTCCAATGTCATATGTGCAGTGCTCAACTTTGGCCTTTACGAAGCAAGGGCAAAGCACTAGCCAATGAGGCGAAAGAGATATGGGAGGAGGGATCAGGGGAGTCGCACGAAGGTTCCTAAAATCAAACCGCGATAGGAGGAGGTTGGCATCCCGCTCACTCCCAAGAAAGGCAAATACATGCTGGGACATTTTAAATATGTTGATAAACAAAGCCTCAAATGGAGGTAGTGGGCATATTTATAATGCCTTAAGAGAGTGGACCAAGTGAATTCACATCTCACCTAAGCACCTCATGAGGCGTTCCGTTAAGATGTAAGGGGCTAAATGATTGAGGTATAGTGACCCGTCTAATAGGAAGGCAACATGTGGCACTAACTAAGTCAACCTGTCAGAGTTTACCATAAAGAAGGAAGAAGGATGTAGGAGGATACAATGACAATTTGACCCCCTAAAGTGGGAAATTACCATCTTACCCTAGGCTGCCAACCCCAAGGCTATAAATACAGCAGCATTTCCCATTTGAGGAGACTTTTACTATTCACAACTTGAATATCTCACTAAACGCTCTCCCCAAAGAGTAATCTCTCCCTTCCTCTATGTATGCTTCCATAATCTTCCTGAGACTGACTTGAGCGCTAGAGGTTTCCTTAGGAAAAATACCCAGGGCCGACATTCGTGCAGGTTTTCAAAGGGGAACACTTCACCTCGCACGATCAATCGATATGTCAGTCACACGTAAGTCCGGGCATTACTGTCAGTCGAGTAAGTTTCTTTTAGAACAACTCTGATGTTGTGGGTCAATTCCTTCTTTTCGTTTTTGTTGTTAAAAATTGAAAATTATGAACAAAATTTCGAATTTTGAATTTTAGGCTTTTTGTAAAGGGCTTTTAGATATTTATGCTGTTCATGATGTTCCATGTGATTTTTTGTTGCAATTTATGTAAAAGATTTATAATTCCTGTATATTATGTTCAAATAGTGTAAGAACATTAGGGATTTGGTTGTTCATTACAAGGATAAAATCATCATAATCATGGATGTCGAGATGGAGAAATTTCTATTGAGTTGTTAGAGATGTTAGGGCAAAGGCAAATGGGTTAGGGATAGAGTTTCTAAGTATGCTGGGTTTAGATATCATTCCCTAAATATAGAAAACTAGAGATGGCATTTGAACATTGATGATGATTTGGTTAGGTTAATGAATTTCAAGGAAGACAAAACGAAGAAGTGTATTCCCATATACATGTATGATCTGAAGAAGCCATCAAAGAACCAAAAGCATGTAGAAAGCCTTGATAAAATTAGTGCCTCAGTTGCATAATTATTACCTCGAACAGAAGCAGTTGAAACTAAAGAGCATGTGAGGATGTTGATGGGTGTGGAGGATTTGACTGACAATCAAGCACATACATTGGCATACAGTTTGATTGTGAGCGTTGTTGTTCCCCTTCGTAAAGCTTATGCCTGTAGACTAGTGACAAGATCTATTTGTAATTTCCTAGCAAAGGCCACATCAAATTCCTAACCAAAGCTCTGTAGGTCCCCTGCCTTAGCCTAAATCAACTTCTCAATGAGAGTAATCTGAATAGCTATCAAAGCCCATGTTAACTTCTCTATCTAAGCCTACTACAAAAGCAAGCCTACCAGACGACCAAAACAAAAGGGTAAGTCTAGCACATCACCCCATGCCAAACCTAATTGCAAAAAACCTTTTAATGATCATATACAAGTAAGTTCATACCCATCTAGGCCACACACCAGATAATCCCTAAACAAACCTGACTGTAAGCTTTAAAAATCCATTTCTAACCCACATAACCCTAACTCTAAGCCTAAATCCAACCCTAAACACCCATCCAAAACATTAACCAAACCTAACTCTAACCCTGTGAACCTATTGTGGTCCCCATTAAACTTCATACTAGGTCCCAATCTAAAGATGGTGGCAGACATCCAAGCCCTAATTTAACTCTAAGAACAGCACTAATACCAAGAACTTCTGGTCCTAGAAAAAAGAAACACTAGCACCCCCAAAATGTCCATCACCATTCAATGATTTACTTTTCGCTGCCCTTGGCATGGTTGAGTTCTTAGACTTTGATGTTAGGTCTTTGTGTGGAGAACCTTAATGGTAGGTTGAGGATAATAAGTGGGATGATGGCAGGGAGGTTGAAATTTCAATCATTAGTGCGCATACTGAGAGGTTAGGGTTGTTATTATATGTGTTAATGATAGCCCAACTTTTGATGATGATAGTCAGGATGTGTATTTTATAGGGGAAATGAAGACAGTGATGATGGCAATAGGGGTCGGTAAAGAGATTGATGATGGTAATGACAATGAAAATGTGTTTTTAGATGAGGAGACTAATAGCCATGATTTTGGGGATGACAAGCAAATGGAAGCTCAGGTTGACCAAAGGATGCACTACAAATAGGGATGGTAAGGTTAGTTTGTTGCCTGGTCAGATGTTCACTTGCAAAGAAGACTTGCTTACAACCATGAGGGAGTTCTGTAGTTAAGTAGGCTTTACACTGTAAAAGATAAAGAATAAGAAAACTAGGTATACTCAAAAATATACCAACCTGGAATACACCTGGAGAATTCATTGCGTTGTGCTAGTTGATAACACTACTTGAATGGTGAAATCACATAATGAGAAGCATATTTGTGGTAGACATAACCAAAATAGGATGCCATAATTCCTTGGGCTAGTAAATATCTTCTCCCTTACTTTACAGCTACTCCAAAAATGAATGTGAGGGAAATGGAGGAAATTGTGTAAAGAGGCAAGTTACTGCACGTGCTTGGCGTAGCTGCAAGTAGCAACTAGCAAGTACGGGTCGCATCCACAAGGCGTTGTGTTTTCAAGTAGCAAAGCTAACTCAAGCATATCAATCCAGATAAATCAAAAAAGGTGATATTATAATTAAACCTAATATTAACAAACTAATCAAGTCAAACCCTAACATTTTCAAGTTATGCTAGTGTTGAAAGATGATCTGTTACACCCTCAAAGCTCACCTAAGCCCTATTTTAGGGTCGAAAGCTAGTTTAATTGTTCTAACTACCTATTTTCATGGGGTTAGCCCAACTAAACTACAAAATTAGCAACCCTAGACCTAGTTAGGATTCAGACTATTTTCATATCCATAAGCCAGCTACCTTCCATACCAACACTAAATAATCGACCTCACCTTTCAAGACAAGTCAATCACCCCTAAAACATAGATTAAAACTCTTTCAAGTATTTCATCGAACGCTTGGTGGCATGGGAGAAAACTCCAAATTCCAGCACAAACAAGGTAGGTTAAGGTCTAAATAAGATCAATTGCCGATCTAAATGGCTAACCATCACCACAGAACTCAACTTTAATTACAAATAATAAGCACAAAGGCACAAGTATAACAATGAACCATTAAAGTAGCAAACAAACTAAATATCATTAAATTAAAGAGAGAAAGGGGAGAGGAACTTAGTCTTGAATAGCAAAATCCTCAATCTTATACATGGTATACACTAATCTAGCCTAAGTTGTTCTTCTCCTAATAGGGTTTAGATGGTTAATATAAACACTAAAATTGGCTAAAGGAACAGTAATCAAGATACTCTAAAAGATTTTCAAATAAAGTCTTAAATATGCTCAAATATCGCGAAAACAGGTAAAATGCATGAGCATGCTTCGACTCATAAGCATCCGCGCATTTTTGAAACTCATAGACTGCACGGCCATGCACTTCTGCACAAATGCCCGTGTGCAGCTTCTGAAAACAGGACTGAAATCTACAGGTTTTTGGACGACTAAACCTTAGCGCACAACCAACCTACACTTTCTGGAATTCTTCAAACTTGCTCTTTTAGTTGGGAAAACTTCATCAAACTTCTTTTCTTCCTTAAAATTATCCCCATGGCTTTCCTTCCCTTCAACGCCTGTGAATTTCTCATTTTCTTGGCAACACCTCCTAAAAATAAGAAAAATACTTTTATAAGCACAATATGAATGAAAGATATCACATTTGACTCTTCCTCATCAAGATCCAACATGGAAATATAGGAAAATGAGGGTCAAATAAGAGGTTAAATGAGGTTAGAATAGAGGTTTATCAACTCTCTCACACCTAAATTTTGCTTGTCCTCGAGCAAAACAAAGAAAACTAACCTAAGGACCTAACACACTTTTGTAGGAATAACAATTGTATTTAGTGAATGCAATGAGCCCTTTAGACATTTGGTTCCCTCAAGTGGACAAGGGTGGTCTAGTGAGGGGTTGCAAAAGATATCCCCACAAAATCTTGAAGAAGAAAAAGAAAAAGAAAAAGAAAAAGAAAATAGAAAATCTTTCTGGGTTTACCAACAAAACACAAACATATACAAGAATGACATCAAAGCGCCACCCTTTCACACCACAATACATCAAAACTTTGAATCCATCCTAGTGCTTAGTGTGCAAGTGCATCATCATCCCAGGAGTTAGGTTTACCAAAATCTGACTTGATCCCACTTAACTAACACAAACTATATTGTTGACTTACCAACTTGGAAAGCAAGCTTTCCCAATAGTTGTATTATGTCAAAGGGTAGCACCCAGTATTCCATGCCTCAAAGGAATATTTGTCATTCCTAACTCTAATACTATTTTTAACTTTTTTATTTTTTATTTTCTTCTAAAAGAGAAAACAAAAGTAACTATATACATAATCAAGTGGGAGAGTCAATCATAGAATAGTAAGACCCTAAGATAATGACAAAGCTTCATCTTTGTTGGTGTAATCTCAATCATAAACTATCAGAGTTAGAATTAGGGCCTAGAATGACAAACTTAGAACATAGATCTATCATGCACACTATACTTGTATACAAGATAATGGTCGAGGTACAAGGGCTAAAAGTCGATGAAAATAGTACAAAACCCCCCAAGGCAACTAAAAATATAAAATCTTTTTTTTTCATAAAAACTTTTGCTCACTTTTTTTTCTTTTTCAAAAGCTTAAAGCATGGCTTCTCCTCCTCTACACCTAGATCTCACAATGCCCTCATTAGGTACTACAAATAAAAGCATCTTTTACCAATAGACCTCTAGTGACAAACATTAATTTTTATTGGAAAAAAAAATTTGTTTTCGAACAGACTACACTATGTGTTGGTATTAAGGTCTTGAGGTGAGGAGGGAACAAGCGGTTCTAATATTTCCAACAAATACAAAATGATTTGTCGGTATTATTACCATATTACAGACAATTAAATTTTCTGTTGGTATTGTGACAACATTACCAACATAATCATTTTTAAAGAAAACTTATGTTAGTATGTAATGTAAGCATACTAAGGCAAGAAAACTAAATATATTTTAAAAACCACAGTGTCTATTTCCAATCCTTCAAAAAAAAAAGAGAATCCCTTATTAAATATATATCCCTGCCCTATACAATCCATTAAATTAAAAGAAAAAGCCCTTATGCGCACATCCTTGGCTTTGGATCCCTCATACTCTGACATTTCAATTCAAAGCCCTTGAGATTGCAATCCTTTCGAGAGCAAAAGACAAATGAGCATAGAGTCTTAGTGTGTGCTTCTTTCTACTCTGATCTTTCAATTCGCCCTAAACCAATAAAAATCCCATCAAACACCATTGTTGTTGAGTTGTTGCTGAAGGTCGATCATCAAATTCTGTATGTGTGATGCTTTGTCTTTCGTGTTGTGTTACATATGGTAAATTGCCTGTTTACATCTTATCCCTAGCACCGTTGGCTGGAAATATTAGGTCTTGCACCAAAAATTGAGATTACACCAACAAAGATGAAAAATTAAGGTTGAATTTGCAATTCCCTTGGGGCATTGTTTTTGAAGTCTCCTTGAATTTACTGAATTTGAATGTTAAATTAGACAGTAGTTTATAAGGTTGGCATCTAGAACTTCTTTGCTTACTTAAGTTTTTCAATTGGGTCTGAGCTGAATTGAATTTAGGTAACATCATGTTGGGATGAATGACATTCTAGTTTGAGTTAAAGTTAGGCTAATTGACTGTTTCTTCTTCCATATACATTTATACAATGCTAGGGTTATATTATATATAGGCTTTTACGAGAACAAGGTATGCTAGTAAAGCATATGTGGTTGTAATGCACATTGCCTCTTAGCTAAAAGTGTTTAGATTGTGGGATTTATATGAAGTTATTTGTACTATAATCTGTTAGTTTAATTTTTGTATTAGCCTTATGGTAGCTAATAGTAGCTAGCTGGGTGATGAACATCTAATGAACGTCTTCCCAAAAACCAAAAAATGTGTGATGCGGAGGGTTTCAACTTCTAGAACCCTAACATCTCTTCGATAATGTAGAGATCAAGCTTAGAAACCATTGATGTTGCTTAAGGTTGTTCACCTCTGCCTATCGTCGATCGACGATAGCCATTGCCCCACGTCGTTCCCTTTTCACCACCAAGCCCTTATTAGGTGCTGGTCATTGTGTTCTGTTCGACCTCTACCCTGTTGGACTCCAACTGACCTGAGGTTTGATTATCTTTTCACTTGCTTTTGTTGTCGTTGATTTTGTTGTGTTTGATGTGTACCTTGTTCAAAGAGCGTAAAACCTTATTTATTGTTGATTTTGTTCTGCCGTGTTGTCTATTTTGTTGTACCCATACTTAATTGCGTCTTATTGTACTGGAATTTGAAGAAGATATTTGTGGGTGGACAAAAGCTGCCTTTCTATGTTGATGGTTATTGGTGTCTTTGTTGATCTCAATATTTCATCTAAATGCATATTAAAAATAATATCTATGGGCAAGGAAAAGCATTAGGTACCCATTCTTTGGCAACGTTGCAACCATATGCATTTCGCTATCATTGAAAATCAGCTGTCTTAGCTTTATGGAGGAATGTGTCTAACCTCTAAGTACATTCATTATCTACAAAGTGACCCATCTTTGTAATCAAATTAGCTTCTTAGTCTACCCATCTGTATTGCTTATATTGGTTGTGATAAGTCTTTAAGGAAGGATGCTACATATTTGTCTGAAAATAATGTCCTTGTGGAACATCAGTGATTGTCATTTTAGCTTGGGTATTTTAACCAATCTGGCCCTGTATATAGTAAAGGCAACTTCCAGTACCATAGATACAATGTACACTTTGATGTAATCATTGTATCGTAAAGTCATGACATTGAATACCTTCATATACCTTAGAATAATCCACACCACCATAGATGTCTCCAACAAGCCCGTCTATAGTTCTATTATCTCCATGTTGCTTGAGCTCTAGAAGTTCATCAAAACAGGCATAAAAGTTTACCTCCCAATTAAGAAGTCTAACATAGAAATGAAAATTGAGAAACATATAAAATAAAGTCACCAGAATAACAGTCTGACCTATTGCAATTGGTCAACAGCTTCCCCAAACCCAAGTGTGCACCACCTCCCACATTTGTACCACTAACACATTGGAATTTCCCATCTCTATCAACCTAAATCATTTGCAAAGTCATAAGAATGTACCATTATATGTACCATAACGAGCCAATCGATGAAACGTACATAATTTTGCTTTACGTTTATCATACTCGCACCATATCCAATGTTCACCAGGAGGTAAGGGAATAAATCATTTTTATCAATTTGCACAAACTCTTTCTGACCCTCCATGTGAGTAAAAACCTCGTGACGAATAGCATATGCAAAAAATAGAGAAGATGTTAAAAGGACTTCCTGTCAGCTCTTGATATTACTTCTATAAAGCAGTCCATCAAAAACTCTCAAGCATTGAAGCATCAAAATTTTCATCACTTCCTACCATAACACAAGTAGACATCACAAACATTCAGTAGACTATCTATTGGTGCGTATGTAGTACAGGAAAGACATCGATTGTCATCAAATAATTGGCATACAAATATCAAAGTTCCATTGTTTTAGAAAGTGTTTTCCACATGCGTTTCATAACAGATATTTTGATGAAAAAAAAATCTTGAGCTTCATAAACCAAAAATCAGGATCATTATTTTAAGTATTATTAAGGAAAGAAAAAGGTAAATCCATTAATTGTGACACCTATGAAAAGTGTGTGCATTTGCTTGCTCTTCTTTCTTCTTACTGGCTAAGTGTTGAACATCTTAAACTTTGTTATTGCCTTGTTTATCCTGTACGTTAAGTTATAGTAGAAATTTTTTAAGCAGAAAGATTATGAAGGAAGTATATTAAACTATGTAATATAAAGACTAGAGAAACTAAGTATTGTCAGTAAATTATTTGATAAACAATAATCGTAAGTAGTTCATGAGTCATGTATATTTGATATTGTTATAACATAATTAAATAGTTATTTAAGGCTACGTATTTACCACATGGTTAATAACGTTTATTTCATAAATAATATAGAATTAGTTATGTTAAATTAGTAAAATATTTTGTATAGTTTCTTCTTGTAGTATTTTCATTCTTATTCCCCTCCCCCTCTTCCTCCCCTCTTTGTTGTTTTATTTTTATATAAGTTGAAATACTTTAGTAATTAACAAACATAAGCATTTGGTAGTTGAAATTTGTAGGAACGTACTTGTCATTATGGAAGTGTTTAAGGATAAAAGTTGGGTGAAGTTTAGGAGAATAGATGGTATATATAAGACATTCTGTGATCATGCGTTTGCAACTTCTGCTGATAATAATAAGATTCCGTGTTGTTAACTGCTTTTACCATGAGAGAGAAATTGTGAGAGGTCACCTTATCATGAAGGGGATGAATGTTGATTATCATAAGTGTATTTGGGTTTTCCATAGGGCGGCAACAATAAGTGATGATGATGCTAACAATGATACGGTAGATGATGCATTTAACGATGAAATTATGGATTATTTGACCATGACATGCATGATATGATAAGAAATGCTTTGAAATGTCATGAATCCAATGAGGGTTCATCAAGGCTTAATAAAGAGGAAAAGACCTTCTTTAAGTTAATTGAAGCTGCAGGCCAACCTCTTCATCCTGGTTGTGAAGAGTTTAGTAAACTTTCATTTGTCGTTGAAATATATTATCTTAAATGTTTATATGGGGTGACTGATAGGGTATTCGATGCTTTTGTCAAACTTTTTAAAAGAGTTCTTCTTAAAGACTCAACATTGTCCGACTCTTTTAAGAAAATGCAAAGTATCATTAAGCAATTTGGTGTTAGTTACCAAAAGATCAGTGCTTGTCCGAATGACTATGTTCCTTTTGGAAAGACAAGGTTGAATTATATAGGTGCCCTGAGTGCGATGCCCTAAGGTATAATACAACAGATGATTGAGCAATTATGAAATTGGCTTTTGGTAATCAAGTTCCAGTAAACATTTTTCACCACTTGCTATTGATACCTCAACTCGGGAGACTATTTATGTCTGATAATTCATATTTTTATATATAATTTTCTCCTTCATTTTACCAACTTTTAAGTCTTTGAAATATATTTTATGAGTAAATAATGCATAATTTATGTGATTTTCAGGTAAAAAAATAAAGTTGAAGAATTTGGATGAAGATGATCAATTCTACTCAGATTTGCCACAAGAGCAAAGCAAGCCCAAAAGAAAAGAAAAAAAAAGAAAAGAAAGAAAGAAGAAACAAAGGTCCTAGTTCGGCCCGACTACAGAAGCCCAGCACCAGCTTTCTTCTCCTCATTCCCACACTTCTTCTCTCCCTCCGTTTGGGCCTATGCTGCAGCCCAGTCGTGCCTCCTAGCAACTCCAAGCTAACATCAACCCATCTACTCTTCATCTCTATTCTCCACATGATCAATTGTTTACCTAGTCAAAGCAATTAAGCAAATTAATATCATACTTATGACTATCTATAACCATGCATGTAACATCGCAAATTAATTGGAATTAATTTCCATTAATTTTGGGGGTATCCTAAAGGGTGGATTTTCCACTATAAAAGGGGCCATAGGTACGCACACACTCATATCCACTCTCATTCTTCCATCCACTCACTCAAGCATCTTGTTGTCCTTTCATCTTTCATTTTTTTTAGAGAAAGTCTTTGTAAGACAAGATCATTTGGGTTGAGGGGTTAAGAAGAAAATAAGCTTTGTTAGCTATTGTTCTCTTGTCTTCTCATCTCATTTGTGAGTCAAATTTGAGAGTTTACACTAAGTTTTCATAATTTTGTGTAATTGAGTACCAAGTTTGGACATAGGTTGTGAAATATACCAATTTCAATGGTGTTTTCCCTAACTATGGCCGGCTAAACTACTCATTTCTAGGACTATGATGGATCCCTGGTAATAATATTCATTTGCTAATTTCTTATGGGGTTATTTTTGTCTCTTTTGCATAATCTTGAGTCTATATTTGATCATCATCTACCTATGCATCTTAACACTAATGTTTAATCATGTTGATGACATTAGTTTAATTTGCTATCTCAAATGAATATTAGACCTTGTAGGCTAATATGATGATTATGCAATTTGGGATTAAAATTATAATTGTTTAAATTGAATAATTTATGCTAGAAATTAGATTAGTTATGTCTAAAAAGAATAATTCATGCTAAACCACTAGATAAATTATGTCACTTTATAATTATAATCATCTTTTTAATTCATAGCCTAATGCTTGTAGCTTAGGTTGAACAAGAGACAAATTGTATCTCCATTCGAATTAGTAAATCAATATTGGCATCAAAGGTGAAATCTAAAGCCCTAGAACTTTCTCCTATTTGATTTCCCTCTACTTTACTACTTATTTGCTCTTCATTTTGTTGGTCAATTTATATTCATAATCTAACTTTGAAAATAAATTATTCTTTATAATCGGAAAGGTAAATTTTAAAAATCGCTATTGTTCCTCGTGGGATCGACACCCTATACTCGCTAGTCTACAATTAACCTTGTGCACTTACAAGTAAAAAGGGTTTTAAAACTATATATAAAATCCACATCAATGTCTTGTAAGGCGACTCCCTTAATGAGATGTCATGTGGAGGAATGCAAACATGATAGAAAATTAAGGCATCCAGCTAATGCTAATGCATGGAAAGATTTTGATAATAAGTACTCAAATTTTGCCTGTGATCCATGAAATGTTAGACTTTGCTTATCAAGCGATGGGTTCAATCCATTTTGGAATATGAGTACTCAATACAGTATATGGCCAGTTATAGTAATGGCATATAGTTTGCCTCCAAGGTCGTAAATGAAGCAACCTTATATCTTTCTTTCATTGCTTATACCAGGTCCAAAGGCATCGGGAAATGATATTGATGTCTTTTTATAACCTTTAACGGATGAGCTAGAGAAATTATGGGAGCCAGGTGTGCAAACTTATGATGCCTTCAGAAGTGAGGCCTCCAATTTCTACAGCCTTAATTTGTGCAACCAATGAATTTCCTGGATATGGTAATTTTTCACTTTGGAAAACTAAAGGGAAGTATGCTTGGCCTTATTGCAATCTTGACACTTCCTCCCTTTATTTGAAAGGAAGCAGAAAAATATTTCATATAGGCTATCGTTGCTTCTTACTAGATGATCACAAATATCATCATAGTAAGAAAGCACTCAATGAAGAAATAGAAATGAGGCCTTCTCCTAAACTAGTAGATCAAATGAAGGGGCTGAGCATCACTTTCAGAAAACATCCTAACACTAAGCAGAAAAGTAAAAGAAAGGGAGATGAGGTGACACCTTAGAAAAAAGAAAGCATTTTTTCCATCTCCCATATTGGAAGCTTCTTATGGTCGGTACCTTGATGTTATGTATGTGGAAAAAAAAATGAGAGAACATACTTGCAACACTTTTAGGCATTGAGGGCATGACAAAAGATACTCTATAGTCACACCTTGACTTGAAAGAGTTGAATATAAGACATAGTCTTCATCCCGTAGAAGACGGTGGTAAGACTTATAGACCCCCATCATGTTTTACATTATGCAAAAAAGAGAAAGATGAATTTATTATCCTACTAGCCTCAATGAAAGTGCCAGATGGTTACGTATTAAACATCAAGAGGCGTATTGTGGATGGAAAAATCGATGGCTTAAAAAGCCATGGCCATCATATTATTATGTAGCAATTATTGCCACTTGTTGTGAGGAAAATGGAAAATAAGAATCTCAGTGTTGTTTTGATTGAGTTGAGTACATTCTTTAAGGAGTTCTGTTCTAAAACAGCTACCCTATATGACTTTGAAAGTTTAAAAGATCGTGTTGCTCCTATACTTGGTCGTCTAGAAGGTTTTTTTTTTGCCTGCCTTTTCAACATAGTGGTTCACTTAATTGTCTATTTGCCTTATCAAGCAAAGGTTGCGGCTCCAGTTATGTATCACTGGATGTATCCTGTAGAAAGGTACATTTCTAACCATATATATTCATTCCAAATCATAAACAGAACTTGTGGTCATATTACATTATTTTGATAATCAAAGGGATTTAGGAAAGTGCAAATTTGTTGTTCGCAATAAAAGTCGTCCAGAGGGGTCAATTGCTGAAGCGCATGTAGCACAGGAAGGTGTGGCATTTTATGCTAGATATTTACGAGGACCTAAGACAAGGGAGAATAGACTACCAAGGAACCATGAGGATGGTGATGAATCGTATAGGGGTCTATCTATATTCTTCCCAAACTGGCATGCGTTATCCAAACTAAAGACATTTGTTCTAATTATTCTGTAATTGATCAAGCACATAGTTATATACTATTTAATTGTGATGAAGTTCAAGTGTATTCATAGTAAGTACACTTGAATTTTGTGTTTATTATAACTTCACTCATAAAATACATTCTTTTACATGTTTTGTTTTGGTGTTAAGCTTTTAGAGAGCATTATGAGATTGTTAGAAATGAACACCGAAATATTTACTTTATTATCATCTTTTGAATATTGGTTCCTAATGGTAAGGCCTTCAACCAAAAGTTACCTCTATTCCAACACTCAGAGCTCGAATGCTTCAATTGCATAAAGGGAGAACATGCATCATTGAATAAGGACCCTCAATCTCACACAACAAGATGTTCAACTGATATGTTATTGAGGAAGTATTAGATTTCTTTTGTCTTTACATTGTTTTCAAGTTTAACCTTTTTTTGGTTCTAACTACTCCGAGGGGTGTGGCGTAGTCCAAAAGACATTATTCAACAACCTAATCAATGTAATTTTGAAACATTAGATTCACTAGAGAGGAATTTTGGAACAAATCATGTGATTTTGTAATCGGGAAATGAAGGTATTTAAAATTCTACAAGCAAAATGCGAGCATAAGCAACAAAGCAAAAGAGTGAAAAGGGACGTGGGTGTAGCAAGACAAAGGTGTTAAAGGACCCAATATATGTGGATGTCAATGAAGAACTCCAACCAATTAGTAATTCCGTAAGGCAACTATCTTTCTTGATTAGTTGCCTTTTAAGAGATTCCAGAAGATTGCCACTGATTGTTTTGACTGGAGGAAAGTGGAACAGGAGAGGAAAGATGTACTATGGCAGGAAGTAAAGGTATGTCAAAAATCAATTTGTGAAACAATAATAGTGCACATAGTATCTTATTATTATATCCATATATGTTATGTATGTATAAAAATAATATTCTTTGTCCTAACCCGTATATTTCCTTCGATTATATAGCGATCATTTAACTTTACAGAAGGACGTGAGCCTTATGATTAGGTCCTAGAGAAGACGCACACTCGTTGGAGAGGATATAAACCTGAGCTAAAGATGGCTCATTTTGATGGAAGAACCCATTATGAAGCAATAGGTAGAAGGCCAGAACATATACCTCCTGAAATATGGAAAAATTTAGAACAATTTTGGGAATCTGGCAAAGGATTGGTACGTGCTTAACTTATATTATTTTGAAGTAATAATTCTTAAATTTCTTTGAAATAGCACTAGTTCATTTTATTTGGCATCATATTAGGAAGAGAGTAAAAATATTGAAAATCGAGCCAATTCAAAATTACCTCACTATATGGGAACAAAAAGTTTTGTACGTATCCATGCAGACGAGGTATTATAACATTAAAATTGTGAATTATGCCTTTTCCTATTTAGCTTATCTTACTTTGTATTATACACGTTGTTTAGGAAAAAGACAATAAGTTAGATAGGCTTGAAATGTGGTTTAAGACCCATGAACCAAAGAAGGGTTCGGAGCTTGATGATGCTTCTGCTATGACAAAGGTAAGTAAAATATGGTTTTGGCATTCTCATTCCTTTTAGGTTTTTGAAGTACGTTTTCCAAACCAGCATATATGATCTTGTTGATGTGATCAAATGTTTATACAATGGTATTCATCCTTTGGTTATGATAACTTGAGTGGAAGAAATTGAGACTAAGTTGTCTCAATTTGAGGATGACACATGTAATCCTGCTACACGCATTGAGATTTTTGAAAAGGTTGTGGGAGAAGATAAAAATGGATATGGAAAGACCTTTGGTATGGGTATAAAAGTTCCTCGTTCCCATACTAAAAGATGCGGTTTAGAGGAATAGCTAGCTAAAAGAATCAAAATCGAGTAGGAGCACCAGGAAACTAAAGAGAAAGTTCATAAGCTGGAGAAGATGATGTTAATCCTTCTAAAGCAGTAGGTTCATTTGGTTTCACTTTTCTCACTCTTAATTTACTATTGTGGCTTGACAATTATTTTGCTAGTTGTGGAATTATTTTGGTTGGAGACATGCTTTGCTATTGATTAGCATATTAAGAAGGGGATTGCTACTGGTGCTTTTCTCAATAAAATGGGTTGTTGCTTTTACAATTGTAGAGCTTTTTCCTAAGAACCTCATGCTTGCAAGCACAAAAACATATATTTCTTGTTCTTTTGTTTTCTTGGATCACACAAAGTCAATATGTCATTTCTATCACTTCACTCTTGAGTGTGCACATAGTTGGGACGTGTCTATTGTATTTTGGAATAGTGGCCACCAAAGCCTTTTGCACTGGAGTTTATACTCAAAAATGCCGAATTATACTTAACGATAGTGTCTTTCATGCTTAAGGGAAGTGTTTGTTACTTGGTTTCTTCATGGAATTGGGGTTTGATAATGAGTTCGTGGCTTTTTTATTAGCGGGTTAGTGTAATGTGTCATAATTTATTGAGAACGTGGTTTTGTTTGTGGCAATTTTTATAGGGCTTATTGGAGGATGTTATTTCTTCACTTGAGGATGATGTTGCAAGCAATAAAAATGAAGATGAAAATGGCCATGAATTTGAAAAGGATGATCTCGAAAATTTGGAAGAGTACAATCAAAGTGCAGAGGATGAAGATGAAGAAGGAAATGAAGAACAAGATAGTTAATTTCTAGTTGATCTATTTAATTTAATTTAGCTAGGGTTCTTGTTGAATATTATTATCAAGTGCTGGATACTAATTTATAATTTGGACATTAAATACACTTTTACTAGAGTATGGGCAATGGTTGTGGCACTTTTTAAACTCTCAAGTTAATTGCGATGGAAGTCCAACCTATTTTAGAAAATTTTTCTATCTTGAACAGTGTGCACATGTAATAGTATAGGTTTGTGTAAAGAAATGGTGATAGGTTCGGATTAATATTGCCATTATCAACAATTTCTCATACATAGAGAATCTTTTACCAACAAGAGGATCATAATTTTTACCAAAAGAAATTTTTCGCAGGATATGCATTCTACAACGGATATTATTGGCAGGAAATGTATTTTAACAACAGATATTATCAACGAAAAACGCTTTTAACAATAGATATAATTGGTGGGAAAGACCTTCATTGACGAATATTATTAGCGGCAAAGACTTTTACCAATAGATATCATGGAGTGAATGACTCATTACCAACAAACACTTCTGTTGCTAAAGACTTTGTACCAACAGGTAAGTCCGTTGGGCAAGATTTAGGCACCACTACGAGAAACACTAATAGATATATCTATTGGTACAAGCATATAACACTAACAAATTCACTTCCGTAGCAAAAGATTTGTTTATTAGAAACAAAAAGATATATGTTGATATTAAAAACTAATGCTAACAATTCATGGTTATCTGTTGGTAGTACTTTTACCGACAGAGTTTTTACCAACATATTAGTGACAAGCCAATATCCATTGGTAAAATCTTTTACAAACATAAAAGTGTCTTCCAACAACAGATAGTCCCCTATTGGTAAAAGTGATGGTAGTGAGTCACCACACCAACAAAACACATATGTACATAAAACAAAACCATGATGAAAAATGTACAAACATAAAAGACAAACTAGACAAAGGAAAAAGATTTATGCAAAATAAAAATAAAAAAAGAGAACACAGGGAACAAATTTACCAGGTCAGGTGTTGGACGCACCTAAAGTGCTAGCTCCTTCAAATAATGCTATAGAAAGTTGGAGGAGCATCAACCACTCATCATTCTCTCAAGATTCAGGCCATCAATTTAGATGTCGTCAAAGCTCACATGAGCTTATCGAACACATGAGCATGCAACTCATTGAATGTAAATAAGAGCACATAAACACGAATCTTAGAATGATACTAAGTACTCTCATAAACTTATCAAATTCCTTGGAAAAATTAGTAGAATAGTCAAATGCAATAGTCAACACAATTTTTCCAGGCATATCCTATAGGTACAGGCTATAAAGATTAAGGGGTCATACCCTCTAAAGATACCTAGGGACTCAAAACAACCAATCTCATTCCCTTCAAGCACAATAGCTGATAGATCATAACACTCAGGTGAAGGGAACGGTAGTGAACATGCAGGAAAAGGATGGAAAACATTGAAAGGATCAGG